>OY979694.1:11200000-11800000 GCA_963855945.1 Thereva nobilitata | reverse complement strand
ATTGAACTGTGAATGCCCCTCAGTGTGAGAATCGAAACACTTTAGAGGAAGATGAACTGGTGGAAGAGTGTTTTAGAGAAGTTTGTTCGTGCTATTCAACAGATAAAGAGATATTGCATAAAGGAAAACCACGTTAAAAATTGATTAAAAATTCCTCGTGCAAGATATTTTCTATAATTACTCGTAGTACTTATTCAATGTACTCACCTTTAAGGTAGCTGTAAGTCTAGTGAGACCGGAGCCACAATGGTGCCACGTTTTAATGCCAAAACTCGGATGGTGGATGTTTAACCGACTACGGTGGACGTTTGAAGCCATCTGATGAGTTTTATAGCCTTATGACACTGACTTCTGTCGACTTTCTTAAATACATGGTCTTGACCAGTCTGGCCTGGATGCTATAGTATAGATAGTTCCAAGGTTTTTAATAGAGTTTGGCACCCTAATCTTGTGACTATACTACAAGCTAGATTGAGCGTTTCCTTCCTGGCCGTTCAGTCAAGGTAATATTAGATTGTGTCCAACCTAAACCCCACACCATCTCTACAGGTGTTCCGCAGGGCTCAATTCTAACACCCGTTCTTTTACTAGATTTTATAAATGGCCTGGTCTCAATTCCTTCCAAGCCTTTATTGATGGTGGTATTCTGCGTTACTCTCATATGGCTTTGATATTGTAAGACAAGCAAGTGCCACAGTCTTTATGATCATGTCCAATTAAATCAGCAAGGACATCGCACTCATTCCTGATTGGGGTCGTAAGAATCGGGTTAAATTCAATGTATCAAATAATATTTCTTACAAAACCTACACCACCCTTCTTCCTATTTTAGTGAATGATCTAGGACAATGATTCCCAAACCTATTTCGGTCATGGACCCCTTACTATAACAAAAAATTAATCATGCACCCCTAAACCCAAGTGAATCAAATTTTATGATATGTATAATAAAATCTACTAAAAATACTTTAATCTGTTCTCTCTGAGAAGACAATTGCACGTAGCTTAATTGTTAAGAAAACAAAAGAAAAAATGCAATTGTGCTTGAAAATATAGGTACATAGGTACTTAATACTTAAATAATTTTTAGTGAGAGGGATTCCAGCGTGAAAAATTGGGAGCGCTGCTCAGGAGAACTGATTTTGAGCTTACTGGAGTTTTCATAAATTTTATAGAACGAGCAGAACTGGCAACTATCTTAATGACCATAAATCGTGCCATTAGCATACTCAATAGACCAGTTCTCGTTCGATTACAGAAGTTAAGCAGCATTGAACGTGGTTAGTACTTAGTGCGGGGCCCACTTGGAAAAACGACACTCGCCCTTGGAAAAAAACAATAATTGCAAAAAGCGAACAAAAATAAAAGCTTTTCGACACCCGAAACTTATTCACATATCCATCAACTTCAAAGTTTGCACATATGTATGTATTAGAGTGGCCATTATTTATTGGGCGATTTTTTTTACATTTTTGGTGATGCTAAACCCCTAAAATGGTTCTCTATACCGAAAAAACACTCGTATAAAAATTTCAGCTGAATTGGTACAGTCTTACCCGTGACGAAAACGCGGAGAAAATGTTTTTTTTGTTTTGTGTTTGTATTGTTAATAACAAATACTAAATTGAAAATTTTTTTACAACTATTAATATATAAATAAAGATCTCTTCATTTCCTTTAAAATTATGCCTCTTTTAACTCGATACGATGAATAGAACCGGAGTAGTAGCGATTTGAAAAAGGGCATAATCGGCAAGTGAGGTAAATTTTACACAAAAAAAAAAGAAAAAATATGTGTCCGGTTATTTTGTATAGGAACTGCGTAAAAAAACTTTGAAGCAAATCTAAAATGTTGATTAATAAAATAAAAGTTTTCTCATAAAATAACAAACGTTACCACGTTTTCGGCACGGGTTAACTTCAAACAATTGAGATTTTTTGGAGAATTATTTTTTCATAGTAGAGAACCATCAGGGGTTAGCATGCAGAAATTTCTGTCTTTTAAAAATAAGGGCCAACCTAGTATGTAGGCATAGTTCGCGTGACAATGCAATCTGACCATTTTGAAAAAAATCTAGATGGCGGTCCCAAGATGGCAGCCGATTTTTACAATAGGCATGTTAACAACGGCATAAACGTCAATTTATTTAGTGCTGTTAGCAAACTTATTTGTGCTTTTTGGCTTAGCTAAAATGTAGCACAGCTTCTAACTGTCAAAAGAGGTTGACGCTAACTTGTGAATTTTTGTTGTAAGCAAATAATTTAGTAATATTTTAATACAGCAAGAAGATATTATTATTATTATAAATTTTTTTTGCTTGTTACTATTTATAAAATGAGAAATATTATAATATTTGGTTGTTATTATGTAGTTGTAAAATGAGAACTGTCAAATGGTATGCTACGAACGGTGTTAAGTTACGAGCGATAATTTAACAGAATTAAAGTATGGGTCTAAACGACATATTAATAGACAAATTTTGCACATTTTCGTAGTTCGCGCGACAATGAACTCTGATTTTTTTGTAAAAAAAAATAAATATGGCCATTCCAAGATGGCGGAAGAATTTTGCAATGGTGTTCCCCGCCCCCTCGTAGAATAGAATTAGCTGCGTTGCTCCCTCCATTCCAAATTCAAACTGGCGGCCAACACAAATTAACGGATTACTTTTTTCTTTACAACTCGCTCGGTATGGGTATCAAAGGGTATGACGAGTAGAATACAGTGGCGACCGCCACAAAATGACAGAAGACATATAATAGACTAAAACGTAGAAAATAAAAATAAATAGTTTAAAAAACTAAAACATACGCTATTATTTTAAAATGAACTAAAAAGTAAAAAAAATTTTGAATGTAAAGTTTTTATTGCTCAAGCTCAGAATGAAATTAATGAAGTTATTGGTAAAATTTATAAAGATAACTTACTTAAATGTAAAAAGCGTGGGGCGTTAACGAAAAGTTCCAGTATTAATAAAATAAGAATATAGGTAAAGAGCGTTCCACCTGCGAGCGTCTGAGAACATTCTCCTCTGCCCAAATTCTGTTTGTATAACAAAAGTTTTTCAACAAATGCAGATATACTTAATACTCTTAGTTTAGATAAAATTTAATTAATCACCTACCTTGTAACTTTGGCGAGTAAGTCAGTCACCACTGAACCACTTTGGGAATCACTGATCTAGGAGGATTAACAGTCGAAATCTCTCTTTTAATACCCTAGGCATAATATTTGCCAATCATCCTACATTCCTACATTCGTCTCCCTTATATAAAGAGCTTTGAATAAAGGAGACATCCAAGAAAATTAGAAAAATAAAAATCAGGAAGTTGTCTGCGATCCACCAGCTCGTCCAGATTGGAGAATCCTCTGCGCAAGCGGTTTGAAATTTTTAGTCTCCCAAGTAAAAATAATTGCATGGGTTAATTTTCTTACAAGCATGCACGCACCCGCACTTAGCACGCATAGCTAACAAATAGGCATGCCAGAAAAGAATTCACGCTCCCGCCGTAGGCATGTTCGCTACCGCCACAGGCATGCCCCAGACCATTCCAAACGCAAGGGTTGTTGTACTAAGCAGTCCCCCAACTAAGCACTAACCACATCCAATGCTGCTTGACCTACGCAATCGGACGAGATCCGATCTACTGAGTATGCTAATGTCACCCTTTATGGCCACCAAGGTAACTGCCCGTTTTCTTCGTCCTATACAATTTTTTAAACCCATACAGGCGATTTCGTGCGTGCTAGTTGCGGGCGCCGGGCAAGTTAGTGCGTGCCTGCAGCATGCTAGAAGCGGGAGAATTTTATTCCCGACTAAAAGTAAAACTCGCATTTTTACTCGAGCACAGGGGCGGCGGAGCGGATGGAGATGGCAGGAAAAGTCCACACGCACTTTCGCTTTGGGTGGTGAAATCCACACCCAAAATATTTCATGAACACCTAATAACCCAGAATGTTGAGGAGCTGTCTAGGTCGCTGCGACGAAAGAACGTGGTCGAAGGGCCGCACACAAGAAAGGATTTTCAAACGAAAACTGGGCATGCAAAAGAAGGCTTTTCATGAATACCACACAAAAAAAATCAGCGATACTGAAGTGAGGTATGCTTATCAGTTTCTCATAAGGGCCCTATTAGGCAAACCAAATGAAATCTGCCTTACGTATTCGGAAAGCTTTTTAAGAAGCTTTGAATTAATACCTTTTAACTTTAGCTTTACTCAAACAAAGCTTTAGATTTTGTTGTTAGATTGATCCATATTTCAGGAAATTATGTTGGTGACCATGCGTGTTATTCAACATGCTCAATAGACTGGTTCTGGTTCGATCACAAAGGTCAAGCAGCATTGGACTTGATTAGGACTCAGTTGGGGGACCACATTGGTAAAACGACACTCGCGTTTAAAAATACATATAAAGTTTTCGACAACGGCGCTATTATTACTCACATATTCACGCCGAAATTCTCAAATAAATAAATTGACTGATTAACATTTTAAGGGTTATCTGTTCCCGTGCTCCCCACCCACAATCATTACCCTCCGCCGCCCTTGCTCGAGCGTGCAGGCTAGTGCATGCTTGATGCATGCTAGGTGCGGGCGAGTTTCATTTTTACTCGGGTTGGCATACCTTAAGCCAAACCTTAGCTGGGTTTCATTTCTCTGCAATATCTCGAGAGACTCGTCGTTGATAAAGAGAAAGAATGAAATGATATTCTTCAGCCGTTCCTCTGCTTTGATTGCCACCCAGCCATCCATTGAAAACGCAGGATTTTGTGCCTGGAGATACTGGTTAAGCTTCCCTATGTCCAGCTTTACTTTAAGCAACCAGATGCGGCTCTAGGTCTACTTGAGATGTCCGCAGCTGGGATTACCTTGAGGCTCTTACCTTCCCATACATTACAGACCTTGGAAGTCTGGCTTTTACTTAAGGGGCCTTGAAAGACTTTCATCTTTTTGGCTTCTCGCTCGATCTTCTCTTTAGGAGAGGATCGAGGGTTTCCTCTCCCTCCCGCGACTAAGGATTTGTCATTAGTGTTCTCAGGCAAGCTGTGGGTGCCGACATATTGCCTGTATACGGTCTCCCGGCCTACTTTCGCGTTCAGATCTCCTAGTATGATTTTTACATCATATCTCTGCCGTGCAAAGGACAACTGACCTATATGCATTATAGGTCAAAATGGCTTTGTATGCATTTTTTGATATAAATTATTCATATTTATCCTTAACAAAAATTTCAGACTGATTATACTTTTTAATTAAAAGTTATCACTTTGAACAGTTACTATATTTGCTTCGGTTTCATGTATTTTGAAAACTTTGATCGCGTTTTTCTCGAAACGAGCTTTTTTCTGATAGGTCTTTTGCCCTTTGCACGGCAGATCTGGGGCAGGCATTAAGTTCCCGATCAACTACTTCGAAGAATTCTTCTTTTTCATTCTCCGGGGACTCTTCGCTTCATTTTATACCAGTCGTTTTTTGTATTCCTCAACAATCGACTGGAACTGTATTTTGTCCTTATGGTCTCGCTCATGTACAGTACAGGCCTTCTCATTCGTGGAAATTTTGGCAAGAATGAAAAAAGCTCTCCGGTACCGGCCCTACATGCGTAAACTATCCGACGGTCGCTTACCTGGACTCGATTTGCCCGGTCAATCCAAGACGAGTGTGGCACTCAACGAATTGGTGATGGTGTCAATTAAGAAAAAGGGCAGGAGGGGTTGAACCTCTATTCGTCTGGCCTTTTCTTATTAGCCTGTTCGGCATTAGCGTCACTACTGGTGGCTTGCTAGTTATCCAGCTTATCACCGCCGACTTAACCCAATGCTACCTTGAAGCACGCAATCCCCACCAACACGATAAGGTCTAGGTACCTGGTGAGGGTTAGTGAGTTTAGTCAGTACGAATCTGGCACTGGCTTTTGTGTGTGGACCCTCAGCGGTGTTTCCTATCCTAGGCATGGACCTGACAGGCGGTCCTACATTAGACTATTAGACCGATGTAAAATTCACACCACTTCCTCGTAAAAAATGCGAATTACGAAGTAGGAACCACAGTAGCAGTAGCATGTGCACTCAGTAGTAGTAGCAGATTACTACTAGGGGTGGTTACCAGAGCCGGAACAGTGGAACAGACAGATCAGCGATCTTTCGTCTTTTTTTTCTTTGTGAAAAAGGTGGGTTCGACGAAGATCTTTATCCAAAACACTGGCTAGATAAATGCCCGTGGGTGTGCCGGAAGGTGAATAGCATTCTACCGAGAAGCCGATAACCCGTTGTGTGGGTCTCTAACTAGACCTAAAAACCACTTCCTTCTTATCTGCCATTCCACCAACGTGACCGACCGGAGAATCGTGCGATGCCGCCTGAGGTACCATACGTAAGGCCGTAACCCATTTCCGCACTTTTGGTATAAGTCTATGGGTCCATCGGCTCTTAGAAGACTCGTCCCATCTCCTGTGCCAGAATACGTCGCACTGCCATGGGCTCGCCCGTTGTATATTCTGGGTCGGCAAATCTCTTACTCTCTGCCGTCAGAATCAATTGGTTTTCTTGTTGGGGGGGGGCTCAATAATTTTGTCAAGGAATTAATCGCAAGCAGTCAACACCACCATAATTTGCAGAACATTATAAAATTGAAAAACATTTGAGCATGAATCTAAAAAAAAAATTAAAACTCGCTATAACACTCTTAGAAGGCAATCCTATTTCGGAACTTATAGAAGAAAATTCGATCAATGCCGCCGGGGCTTCTGTTATCGTTCCAAACCACACAAAAATAAGTCGTTTCACTTCCGTCTTCAACTGACTGCGGCTCCTCTGCCACTCGAGCAAAAAAATACACAGCGAACCAAAAATGGAGCCCTTAAGATAAAAACACGAAATTCGAAAAAGGACTTCCGAAGTTGCAAATGGAGAAAGTTTTTCCTTTTTTCTTCTTTCTTAAAAAAAAGTCTAAAGTTTACCACTGTGAGCTATCAAAGTTTGCATCTAAATTTGCTAACAACCTCCGCAGGGTGCAATTTTCGCAGCCAGAAGATGCCAGACGGATTGCAGGCAAGAAGATTCCTCTCGATTAGATTTGTGTGAACTCCAGGTTTCTTTGGAGGGAGGAAGGAGTCTGCTCATCCTTCGCACCGCACCACAAAAAAAGGGGTGGGGTTCTTGGCCCCGGGTGTTGCCTCAGGAACAACCCAAGATATGCCAATGTATATGGCGGAGGCTCGGGAAGGGGATTTCCTTACTGCATTTCCAGTTGTGCGGAAAATTTAAAGGATTTTCTGATCATTGGAAGAGTAGGTTTTGAAAGTTTCCTCAATCCTGTGAAGTTTGCGCCCTTAAAGGTAACTTTTCCCTTTGAAGTAGCTGCAAGGATCTCTCTCTCTGGTAAATGTTGAAACGTGTTTCCCCGAGTGTATCTATCCAAAACCGAGCGCAAGGATTGAATGGCAAGCTTAAAAGGGATGTGAATGCGAGAATGGAGTCCCCCATTTTGGAGCACTTCAACCTGAAATGGATTTAAGTAATTCACTTTTCAGCTGTTCAGGATCCGCACGGGCCAATTCTCTCCGCTTGAGCCCCATTCAGCCTGTGCCCCGACGGACGCGACGGGGGGCGGGCAAGGGCTTTTTTGATTCATGTCCGAGTCCCGGCAGTAATTGCCAATATCGAACTAATTTCACGAGTGGTAATCCACTGGAAGCTACAAATCCGCGGTCGAAGTGGATTTTCAAAATAAATGGCGGCCACTTTCCATAAACAAATTCCCGGGCAAGGACTGTTCATTAGGATAAGCCCTGCTGCCACCGAGGGCTGTGCCAGAGTCCTGTAATTATCAACCCTCGGCAATTTATTGTTCGGCAGATGTAACGATGAAAAGTAGTTTAATGCGCAGTGATTTAGGATCTGCAGGCTTCTATTGTTTTAGCGTTAGTGTTAATTATTTTAAATTACTGTAAATTAAGGCCTGTGGTTACCATGGAGGGGGGCAAATTAATCAAGGACGAAGGAGAATTTGCCTGTTGGACGGCCGCCGGTCCAGGCTAATTGCCATTGGGGTGTTTTTAAGAGATTTATTTTAGCTTTTCGGCTGCCAACTAATGAAGGATACTTGTAAAAGGCAGATTTTTGCGGCAATCAAGACTAATGGATGTGTGCCTTTTGGGTTGCTGGGAAATGGTGTGTTTTTTGTGTTGGGAATGGAATTTTTTGGCCATTTAAATATTGCGGTGTGGTATTGATGGTCCGGAATCAATGTAAGGACATATTATAGTATAGGTAGACTTTTATTTGTATACCTAGAAAAAAGAGAGGCTTCATTATAAATCTAGTATAAACAAAAAGGGATTGATAAGAGTTTTATGTGTAGAGAAACAAATTCAATAGATTCTTTTTATTTATTTCAGAAACTATCAATCTTGACTAAACCCCATGATCAAAAAATGGTAAGATACTGAAATAAAACACAACTTTGCTGAAAATTTTCTCATGTTCAACCCATACCAACGAAAGGTGACTCAAACCTTTTGATATGGTTTAGCACCCGGCTCCTTAGGTCTTTAGAACGCGACGGAGAGTTTTTTTTCGGTCCTTTAATCATGGTAGTGTTGTGTTAAAGAATATACGGACTCAAAATAATTCTGAAACTGTCCTCATCCAAGCTCCTAGACCAGGGGTGGCTAACCCGCGGCCCGCGGGCCACATGCGGCCCTTCGTAGGAAATTTTGCGGCCCGCGAGATTCAACACGATTCAACAAAATATTTTGTACTGTTCTGTTTTTGTAGGTTCCAACACACGAAAAAGAAAAAACGTAGCTAGCTTTCTTTAACGTTGCTATTAAAACAGTTCCAGAAAATCTGGAAAGGAACTACTAATTAATTTACAGGGCTATAAGGAATTAAAAACTATTTTTAGGCCTCAGATTGAAAAATTGATTTTTATAAGAAATATGTTACAAAAGTTTTGTAATTTGAGAGGTCTGGCACAAAAAGTTGTGAGCGCTTTTTCCGAGTAAAAATGGGACTCGTCCGTTTTTAGCTTTAAACAGGCACGCACAACGTTAAAACCTCTGTATGGTACCCAAACGGGTACAGTACGCCTGAGTAAAAATTCCAATTTTCCAAATTCAGCCCGTTATCAATAAAAGACGTACGAATAAGCATTTTCTAGACTAAAGGGAACAAAAATTGGAGCTGTAAGAAATTGTATAGGACGAAGAAAATGAGTAATTACCTTGGTGACCATGAAATGTGCCATTAGCATACTCGAGAGACCGGTTCTTGTTCGATTACGTAGGTCAAGCAGCATTGGACGTGGTTAGTACTTAGTTGGGGGACCGCTTGTTAAAACGACACTCGTGTTTGGAATGGTCGATTATGAATAAATTCATATCTGCAACAAGGGCGGGCATACCCAGCGCCGGCCCTAGGGTAGAGCGAGTGGAGCGGTCGCTCTAGGCGCCAGGTGGCAAGGGCACCGAAATGAATGTGAAAAACAATTTCGAGCGAAAAATAAAATTTTAATGGCGCCTTTTGCAATAAAAGTTGACTTTTGAAAAATTTGGCTATTATTATTTATTTAACACTAGCTTTCGGCGGCAATCTCGTTCGCGTCGATTTTGCAGTGCCGGAAACTTTGGCACCTATGCAGAACTT
The DNA here is from genome assembly GCA_963855945.1 of Thereva nobilitata. Lineage (NCBI taxonomy): Eukaryota > Metazoa > Arthropoda > Insecta > Diptera > Therevidae > Thereva > Thereva nobilitata. The sequence continues at coordinate 11,790,349 of OY979694.1, read as the reverse complement.
CGCCCATAACATTTTCCCATTTTTCCCAAAAAAAGCGCCAAACAGGTCATTCATTTTGCAAAATTTTGTGTCCACTGTGCAGCTCAAAAATTTACAATTCGGGGCCCCTAAAAAATTGAATAAATGCATTCCGGCTTGAGACGAAAATCAGCAACATTAAAAATGGCTGTGTTATGTTTTTATCGTAGTGACTCGACTAACATTGATATGATCTTCAAAAGAGTCGCTGTTGTATACAGGGTGTTTCAGACTTAAATGCTAATCGGTTGAGGGGTACTTCCCGGGAGTATTTGGAAAAAAGGGAGGGGGCTTATCGGCACTATCTACTGATAGTCAGGGTAAATTAGCATTTTAAGGAGATAAAATTCCAAAATGGCTGAAAATCAAAGTCACTTTTCGGCCAAAAATATGCCTTGGATATCTTCGAAAGGGTTAGGTTTTCAAAAAAATGACAAGAGGGCTTTTTGTAGGCGATAACGTTTCGTATTGACTGATCAAAAAAAAATTCGAAAAAAATCAGTTTTTGAGTGATTTTTTTGCCAAAAGTAATATCTCCGGCGGCCATGTTTTTTTTGTGATTCCGAAATTGTTTTCTTAAAAAGTCACAAGGAAGCTGTGAACCAATTTTCAGCCATTTTGGAATTTTGTCTCCTTTCGTGCGTTTTTTTTGCTAATTTCCCCCCAGATACAGGGTTACGTTTTGAAAAGTTTTTAATGTACTTAAACTTTTATAACTGCTATACCGATTATCGTAGAGCAACATATTAAGGCTTTTTTTTTAGGTAATTAATCCATTATTAACCATTTTTTCTTTCGTTTCGAAGACCTAAACGGAAAAAATATATTCCCGATAGAGTGAAACTTTTTTACCATTCTATTTGAAGTCCTCAAAGAGCTCTATTTAAATCCTTAATATTGCTCGCACTACAGGTAACGCTATCCCCGAAAATCTGACCAGAAAGAAAAGAGTTGCGTACGATTACGATTCACTTAGACAAACTTAAATATTTAGATAGAGCTCTTTGAGGCCTACAATTAGAATAATAAAAAATGTTTCCACTCTATCAGGCTCTCCTTCGAATATCGGTTCAAATTTTCGGTTTGAGCTGATAATCGAATACGACAGCCGGATCTGATAGTCGGATCGGAGCGATTAAGTAGCCTAAAGCCGGAACTATAATAGACGTGAAAGAAATTACGTCAATCCCTGCGTTCCCAGGGATCTATGATGAAAATGAATGATTGACTATAATAAACGTACATCACATGTACTTGTTTGCGTTAATGTTTCGTTAAACGTAGTATAACGCCGTCTTATGGGACTTGGATCCCACTTGACGGCGTTGTTATGTCAAAATCGTAGAATACTTGTTGCATTCAGACTCAAATTCAAATTCATCGGCGATTATTATAGCCGATTGTACGTCAAGGTCTACGGTGAGAGATACGTACGTGTATGTTCATTAAAAACGTACGTCAAACTACGTCCATTATAGTTCAGGCTTAAGGGCGCCGAAAGTCAATCTCGCTCTACCCTGATCAAGGGCTAGGGCCGGCGCTGGGCATACCACCATAGCGAAAGCATTTTTAGATTTTCATGCCTCGATTTAGATTAAGATTTTCGGCGAGCATATGCTATTACAAAAATATAAACAACTAAATTATTTTCACTCGGGTTGGTTCTTTTTGAAAATTAAATTTACAAAACATAAACATCGCTCCATCTTCTCTGACGAAAACCTGCATCACCACCTACGAAAAAGTGCTTAAAATGTACCAAATAAATCCAATTTTAATATCAAAATCGCTTATAACTGCGGTAACATAAAAATTGTCTGGACACTATTCATAGGAAGATGTTTAATTTTAAAAAAAAATGATAGGTGTGCTAAGTGTTTTTTGGAGAAAAAGGTAGTTGAAGTTGCAATTTTTGTTAAAAAAACAAAATTTTAACTTTGGCAAGGTGGAACCGTCACTTTCACAATAATAGATAGGTGGCAGTATTCTGCTTTATTCATGGAAATAGAGTTACAAAAATACAGGATGATATGTAAAACTCTATCAAAAAAAAACTCCAAGGGCCCTAGTGGCTACAGCTTTACGATTTCCCCCACCCCCGCACTCATACAATTTATTGTTTGTATGGCCAAAACCTATCAACAGCCGACCGCTTTGTAAACTGAGTGTATGCACCCTGCATATCACCCCGCCCCGCGGGATCATAATACATTTTCAAAGTGGCCCGCGATAACATTTGGTTTGGCCAAATTCTGATAAATAATGTTCGCGAAACTAGCAATGATGTGCAACCAGACGGCGGATCCTCCGAAACGACATATGACGGCTGTCACCTCTTACTCCCAATCTCCTCTACTATAACCTTGAAGTCAGGACATTTGTTGGTTTGATTGCCAGACTTGCTTGGGGACGATGAGTCTACCCTTCATGTCCTCTGTGAGTGACTCGCGATATCGAACAGTCGAATCCCAGCGACAATCGATTAGGCAGACTGATGAACCTGTTCAAGCGATCTGGCCTAAAAATATGAAGTATAGGCGTGTAGTACAATAGGCCAAGCGACTTAGGGCGAGCGTTTGCCTGAGTGTCTAGTAAAATGTTGGATTTGCTGATAACAGAACGCGCAGTTGGAACTTTGCATCTCTTGAGAAATTCCAGGCATTGGCGTGGTTGTTTCGTAAATTCGGTTATGTGGGCATCTCCCGCTCGACCAAGACTAAATTATTCTGAGACTGTCAACTTCATCAAGTCTTCCTCTCAGACTCAGACTGATTGGTCCAGTACAGGCTATCGGAGTACCCATGGGTATCTTAAACTCAACTGGAAGACGAACATCGACGAAAGGGTAAAGAAAGCGTGTATAGCTTTCTACGCTTGAAAAAATACTTTTGGCAAAATATGGGGTCTTAGGCCAAAGATGGTCCTGTGGATGTACACAGCTGTGGTATGCCAAATTCTCAGGTATGGGTTGCTAGCATGGTGGCCAGCGCTGAGCAGGACCTATAACGCCATAAAGTTGGGAAGGGTCTAGAGCACGGCAGCTGTAGGGTCGCTACAACTACAGATTACCTGCCCCGTAGATTGACCTTTAGGAAGGATTTTTCCGTCGAACTACCCTCAAGAAGAGAGTGGAGAAACGGGGACGTCCTGCGAAAGTTCGATGTACGAATATTCACCGACGACGGCTCCAACAGTTCACTGTCCTGGTGTAAGCTGGTGTCTTTCAAGCTAAAGTGCTGGCGATCCTGAAGGCCTGCCAGACAAGGAACTCAGAACCTACACAAGGATGTAGTATTCGAATTTTCATTTACAGCCAAGCCTCTATAAAAGCAGGGAGTCTCTCTCCGAGGCTCGGAGACCGAGATGGTCGGCAGCCCAATAGGTGGAGTCAACAACGCTATTTTTTAAAGCCAGAAGTGGAGAGCACTTGAGACCTGTACTATCTCTAGAGCGACTTGGCCGACTTATAACAAAGAAAAAAGCAATGGGCCTCTTAAACAGACCCCGAACAGATATTGCCAGAATCACGGCAATCATCACGGGACATTGGCGCATAGAAGACCACGCTGCCTAGTCGGGTGTCCCGTTCAACGCCTGTTGTCGTAGCTGCGGGGAGACCAACGCGAGAGAAACACTTGTTCACTTCTTGTGTAATTGCCCGGCTTTAGCTAAAGCCAGGCAGCGCACAGTGGGCTCGAACTCGGCAAAACGCGCGCATACGCATTTACGGACGCAGAAATCATATTAAAATTGCTATACAAACACTTCTTTATGTTTTTGAGGTCGCTGATTTCGAATTTGAGGTCAAAAACGTGTTTTAACCAATTATAGATGGCGCCACTGTCGAGTTTTTATATTAATTTAAATATATTGTGCTGTTTGATGTGGTTATATAGGATTTTGAGGTCGCTGATTCCAAATAAGAGGTCAAAATCGTGTTTTGGACAATTATAGGTGGCGCCACCGTCGATTTTTATATTAATTCAAGTAGAATGTGCTATTTGATGTGGTTATATTTGTTTTTGAGGTCGGTGATTTCAAATTTGAGGTCAAAAACGTTAGGTGTCGCCACTGTCGAGTTCTGTTGAATTTCATTACTCGAAGCATTCTAAATTTTAAAGGAAAACAACAATATAGTAAAAATATTTTTTTTATACTATATCTAGCAATATTTAATAAATAATTAACTGTTCGATCTATAAATTCACAAATAAGAACACAAAATATTAACGTTCAAAGTGTACTTTTTGGATCATTTGAGAGTTGCAACAGTAATTCAAAAATTTGAGTTAAACTAGTGAAATTTGTACTATTACACACTTCTTCGACAACTCAGTGCGGAAAAGTTGATGCTAACTTCCTCTGAATGCATAAACAAACTTAAACTTTGAGAGCACTGACATTTAAAAACCAAGGGATGAGACCGTGAACACTACTTACCGACAGATGGTAACTTAGTAGATGAAAATTCATACATGGTGCAATAAAAAAGCATTTCAATACGTACATATTTTCCTTTTAACAAGTTGGAATATTTTATTTTACCAGAAACAAAAAGTATGATTTTCGTTATTTTATAAAAATGAAAATGTTTGGACCTCCACCAAGGCCAATCTTGCAGGTCTTTGCAGCTGGAAATTTGATGACATGGTTTTGAATGTTAGAACTTTTTTTTTCGTACAAATCTCATCGCTGCACTCCACTGCACAAAAAAGTTCTGATATTTTTAATTGTAAAAACCACTTTTTTTTACTATAATAAGTTAAATGCAGCCAATTATATCCATGCAAATATTGGCTCATGAAAATTTGTGGAATTATAAAGCAAAGATAGACCTTTATTTTCCTCAAAAAATCATTACCGCACATCATTGCATACAAAAGATACAGTATTTTTTCGAATTTTCACAAATAAGAAAAAACGAAAAAAATTAAAAACTGTAGAATTGACGTTAATTTTACACATCACACCATAGTCAAATGACCTTAATGTGACAATTTTTGATCTTCATAATAACTGATCTTAAAGAATTCGACATTAGAACCGGAAAAATCGAAAGTAAGGTTTTTACTGTATGCGCGCCTTTTGCCGAGCTCGAGCCCACTATGCAGCGCGCACTAGGCAGTTACATATTGGAAACTTAAAAGAGATTTCTAGGCTGAATATCAGATGAGTGTTAAGCTTCCTAAATTCCACAGGATGGCTTTAGGCATCCGTTACACCCGATCAAACAACCACTCAACATAAGGTACACTAGTTGGGCCTCCGGTGGCAGTGGAGGCAGCCCTTCACCTCCCTACCCATGAGTGTGATGAATAGAGCCCCTGGGTATCGAACTCTGATGAAGCACACCGAAAAGTGAAGGTCCACCCTGGTTTGATTTACTTCAAGCGGTTACTTTCTGTTACTTCTCGCAAAGTTACCAGAGTATCATGGGGGGGGGGGGGGGGTTAAATGATGTCAGGATATTACTCAGCTTGTTGCTCTAGCTTCCCTAAATCACCGGACACTTCGTGCTAAATTACAATTTATGGAGGACCGGAAGAGTAGATGCCTCAATTAAAGAGTCTGCCTTTCAAATTGTATTCCTCATTTCACCTGTTATAGCGAGGAGCTGGTTCTGTTTGTCTTATGCCACCTGATTCACACAGTGAAGTATGCGTGACAAAACTCTAGGCAAACTACCAACCCTTTTCAGCGATATACCCTACTTAGGTGTACTTCACGAAAGAGAAGCCTAGTACAACTTTATCTGTTGGCTAGTATGATTTTTATGACGCATTTTTGGTAGCAGTTTCGAGCAATAAGACGACATGAAATGACATTCAATATCAACTGTAATATGAAAGTCAAAATAAAGAAACGTTTGTTTTTCAAAATAATTGTCAATTTTGGTTTCCCGATTCGTAACCATATAAAAAGAATTGAAGAACTGAGTGAATTGGATAAAAAAGCAATTGACACAAAATATACATTTGTACAAAAACCACTTTGAAAATATAAAAAAAAAGAATCGATTTAACATAAAAGTGACGTCAACGAACAAATTTCTGTAGAATCAAAGAAAAGCGACCGAATTCTTTTTTACACCCAATAATAGAAACCCTTTTTCAATAAATTGCTATTTTCCACCTACAGAGTTGAAAATTTTCACCATATAAAATCTACCCTCCTCTTTGGCAAATTGACTTGTATGTTGTACAGACAGGTTTCTCCCCCGCAACAGACAAAAAAAAACACATTTATAGAGTCCTGTTTTTTTTTTCATCTGTTTTCTTCGTAATGTTGAGGGTGTACAAAGTCACTGCGTGATGACATTTAAAGCAAAAATAAAAATCTACAAGCAAAAATTCTATATATACTGCACAAAACCTGGCAATTATTTTTCATGCAGCTGCTGCTGCTGTCGGTGGGGACAGAAATAAAAAAAAATGTCAGAAAAATATATAAAATGGGCACACATAAAGAAATCACTCAGGTAAACCTTTTGTCCTGTTAACAAGGAACCCAGGTGCAACTGGGAAGTTCAAAGGTAGAACTCCTGATTTTCTACCATTTTCACTGAAAGCAGTTTTCATGCTTGTTACTCTTCTTTTGTGTGAAACATTATTAAAAATTTTCCGTTTTTTTTTCATGTTTCGCTCACAATTGGTTTAACTTAACTGAAATCACGAACAGGGTGATTTTTTTTTTTTTTAAATAAATCCTGAACGCAATTTTCACAACTGGGTGACTCCCTAAGTACATGGTAGTCTCGTCGCTTATCACGTCACGGCTGCAGACCTGTCCCCATTTGAATACGTGATTTTTGTATAGACTTCTTATCGAGTTTTAGGAGACTCCTGCCGGAGTGTCTTTCGCATTCCACATATGGTATAATTAACTATGAATCCATTAACAGTTGAGATACGCCTAATTTTTGATCCTAGCCCACAATGCACAACAGATGTTGGGATCCTAATCCATACCCAAGTCTCGACTATCACCGACCGTCTTAAGAAACAGCCGAATTATCTTAGGACCTAAGGTAGTAATTTAAGATCATTAACTCTTCGATCCGTTTCTAGAAACCCAAGTCCCTCTCGTCTAGTTGGAGTTCATGCCATGGCAACCTTTTTCTGGTCCAGGTACCTCTACCTCAAAAAAAAAAGTCTTGCATCCACCACTAAAGACGTCCCTCTGCATACGTGGAGGCCTTTAGAAGCCGTTTTTAATCATCCGAGACGTTCAATTTATCCACTTTGTCATGAATCCCTAGATCTGCCTCAGTTGGTCGATATTTCCTCGGTTTTTTTCCCAATTTTATTTTTTTTTTGGTAAAGGACTCTGCAGGATTCGGCAACATAAGTGAAACTCAAAATAGGGGTAGTGAGGGTGACTCTGTGTGTTACGGCTCGTATGTCGCGCTTGAATGGAAAACATAATACGACCGAGGGCAGATAGGTGAAGCTGGTGGCATCTATTGAGGATTGAACTGTCAATGCGCAATTTCTCTCCAGTTTTATCGATTCTAGACCAGGCACCATATGGCGGTGTTCTCGGGTTGATTGACTGAGGAATGCGTAATTGTTGCAAGGAGGATACCCCGTGTAGCAATCGAGTGAATACTGTACGAGTTAATGACCTGCGATTGTGGGGTTCCCAGGCGATTCAATAAGAAAAATTGGTTTTGGGTACACAAAAGGACTTGAATACAAACATAATTAATTCCCGTCGTGAATGGCCTTTTTTATTTGATGAAGCGAAAGTTATTTTAAGGAGTCTACCGAAATTTATGAGTATTGCAGGAGGGACTTGCATGGTTATTTTAATTAAGAAAATATAAGAGAATTTGGAACTGAAGTTTATGGGTATAAGGTTTTTAAGGGTAAGAAAATGTGGCTGGCATGTGGTCATGCTCTATGTATGGGCTCAACAAAATTGAGCGAAAAATGTTGTGTCATACAATTTTGCATCTTCAAAACACCGCGTTTTCGGTCCCTCAGAAACTTTTTAACGAGAAAACTTTCTGAAAAGTTGCACGACAGTCTCAAAGGCATTTTTTTTTGTAATGGAAGAGTTTGAACCCAGTTGGGAACAGAATGCATTCAGAAAGGATTCAGAATTGATTCCAGAACATTGGAAGTGATTCCATTTCAGATTCAAAGCCATGTAGAGAACCTGTTCTTTTTGCATTCGGATGTCATAGGACGGAACCAATTCATTCCTCTCTGCATTCCCTAGAATCGGTTCGGAATTGATTCCTTAGAATTGATTGAAAATTTTTTGACTCTAGCAACGAACTGGGAATACATTCGAGTCCCTTCTGCATTCCCCAGAATCAGAAAAGGAATCAATTGGTTCCTTCGGAATGTATTCTGAAGCAATTCTTCTGGAATGGGTTCTTCTTTTCCCAACTGGGAATGATTGCCTTGTGTAATGCCCATATATATGTACATTCTATAGGTACAGGCGAAAACCCCGTTTAAGGATCGTGAGAGGGGACACAATTGGCGATGAAAGTGTTTGTAAAGGACCGTCCTCACTACGCGGACTTAAATCCCACGCGATTTTAACAGTACGGCCTTAGACAAAAGCGCGCGTGATCTTTTCATTTTCTGAATCGTGAGTGAGAAAAAAATCAATTCTCATTTGAAACGCCGTACGCGCTTTTGAAAAGCCCATATTGTGTGGACGTACAATGTTCCTTTTGAAGCACAGCCTTTTGTCCGCGCAAATTTGCCGCACGCCCTTTACCATTGACAAAGTTGTAAAAAAGTCATAAAACTCTATATAAAAAAAGCCAAAAGCACGTACGACCCAAGTCCGCGCAGTGTGGATCCACCATAACCTTACTTTACGTCGGTATAATGTAGGGTTCTTACAGTGACCTTAGATTTAGAATGTCATATTCTGGTAACGGATAATATCGTCTAGTTTAAACCTAATCTGTTTGTGCCTTTAGAGATGCGATTTTGAATTTTGCCGAGCCACGCTAACGTGATTTTTGAGACATTTGAGGCATTAGCCTTGCAGTCGTGGCTTGGCTGAATATAAGTTTTGTAGATACTGACCGGGACCCGTGAAGAAGCTACTTGCATCTTTTAAGAAATTCCATGAATTGGGATGCCTGTTTGAAGATTTGGAATATGTGGTCACTCCATCACAGATCATTACGTTTGGTATACACTAGCAAAAACCCGCGTGCGTTGCAACGCCTTTTAATAAAAAAACATATGTGTGCACAGTCCGAGATAGGAAAAAGGTATAATGAAAAAAGAACAAATCTGCGAAATATGACTTTGGGTATAATAATTCGACTGTGCAATAATTTCTCGCAGTCAGTATTTCCGAGCTCCTACAACATCCAAGAGTTCAAGCGCAGGGTTCATCGCCACCTTCTTTAACGATTATTTGCGGAGATGGCAAACCATAACCTCCACAGTATTTCCGCAAATTGAACGAACAATCTCTCTCTCTCTCTCTCTGTGATAGCATTTCATTCGCGTTCCCTCGATTATTGAATCATACTTTCGGTCTGATCCGATAGTCGGATCAGAGTCAAAAAGTATCCTAAATGCCTAAGAATATACTGAATCATCCCGTGAAAATTCTAAAATCGGGTTAGCCGTTTCCGAGCTTTAAGGTTTGCAATTGGAATGATAAAAAAACTTTACACTTCCTTTCCTCCGACTATCGGATCAAGTTTTCCCCCTCAACCAATAGTCGGATCCGAGTGAAAAAGTAACCTAAACCATGCCCAAGAAAATATTGAATCTTTCCGTGAAAGTCTAATCGCAATCGGATTAGCCGTTTCCGATATTAGCCCGGACAAATTATAAAGACATACCGACAAAAATTTTAAAAATAATTTATTTTGTTTTAATATCATGTAAATAACCATATGAGCTTAGAAAATGGCAATTATGTATAAAATGAGCATATGGTTTCCTTTTTCTCAGAAGATCCATAGTTTTCTTTAGTTTTTGTGTAAAAACTCTTGCCACGATAACATGACGATCAAAAAGTAAGTGCCCAGTAGATAGCACTTGGCTAATTTTAACCCACTTAAGGTTGGTAATAAACGTTATAAATAGATAGGTACGTCCAGACATTCTTACATAACAAAATGCATCGTGGGTGCCTTCGTGCATACAGCTAGGTGCATATAGCGAGGATTGTAGAATTACTAATCGTCTTTCATCGTCGTTCACTTGCTTTCCTTCGATTATCTGTTCAAGTTTTCGGTTTAACCCGATAATCGGATCCGATAGTCGGAACTGAGTAAAAAATAGCCTAAAACATGCCCATGAAAATACTGAATCTTCCAGTGAAAGTCCCATCTCGGATTAGCCGTTTCCGAGATTAGCCGGGCAAACAGACAAACATATAGACAGACAAACACTTTAAAAATACTCGATTTTGTTTTAATATCATGTAAATTACCATATAAACTTAGAAAATGACAATTATTTTGAAATCACAGACAAACACTCCAATTATATTTATATAGATATTAAGAGATGGGTCATTGTTAAGATTCACACTCTCCACTGCGAAAGAAGGAAGGTCAGTGCACGTTTTGTTAGATATGAGAGAGTATGTCGTTTTGGAGGCTTTGAATTTAGCGCCGGTGTGGTTGCAGCCCAAATTAAGAATTAGTTAGATGTCTTTGTTGGCATAGCTCGACAGGACCTTACGATCAAAAAGAAAAGACCTGTCAGAAGCTTGCCTTATTATGTTGAATGAGTAAGACTAACACGCTGAGTATATCGTCATCAGCAAAGCTATGAATTATGTTGAAGGAGTTTGGGATTTGGGAACAAATCGTTAGGTTAGGCTAGTGTTGAAATAAGGTTTAGGTTGGTTGGGATACCATTGCAATAAGGAAGTTTTAATAAGTACTTCATATCGCGCTTCCTTGCTTTCACTCGCCCCTTCCCGGGTTGAATAGATCCCAGCTTCGTCCATGGCTATAGGTTCATCAAACGAATTTTATATCTTATCTACCAATAACTTTATCAAAGGCAATGAATGAGAAGAAAATCAGAAATCCATTATCAAATTAATAAATTTTTTTTATTACTTCATTTACGATGCTTCGGTCGTAACCCTTCATGTTGTTTTATATACAAATTAAATACCAAATTACAGTCGCCATTAACAACCTTATTAAGTGCTTACCAAACAGAAAAAAACACTCCTTGCACGTGCTTCCTTCGACTTTGACAGCAAATTATATGAAAACAAGCACAGAACTCCAAAAATCTTAATCCACATTTCACAGATTTCTCCCAAAAACAAAATCTTCCCATTTTCCTTCCATATTACCTGACCGATTACCGCATCCAGCAATCGTGTGTGCGTGTTCTGTCCAAATCGAGAACTTAAGGCCCAGTTCATTAGGTTAATCACCAGTCAATCGACTTTGGATCGCTTTAAGGATCTCTCCGTATTCACGCAAGAGTTTGAAAAGTTCCTTATCTGCCTAAGGTACGAGGTACGAGTATACTACGGGTGCGGGTGGTCCTGAGGCTAGCCAACTTGGGAAATATTATTTTCATGGCATCCTTTTTCCGGGCACTTTCTTGTATACGGGGGAGGTGGGTATTTACATCGTGTCCGGATATAGGAGCAGCTTTCAAAGGAATGAAAAAACTTTCGAAATGCGGAAGGACTAGAAGTGCGGGGAGGGAGATTCTCGTGCAACGTTGTTCCTGTTTCCTTGAAAGTTTTCTCATTACCTTGAGTGCATATATGACGATGGGACGTACAAAGAGGTAAGTTATAAAAGCTCTTGATTTATTAAGATTCTTTTGTACTTGATATAATGCATATTGACTGCGTAATTGACATGACAATGAATGGCGTTTTTGTGAGAGAGGATGTTATTAACTTACATCGCCTAATGACGTGGCGTTTATAATTTAGAAGTTATGCATCTGTGCTTCGCAGTAAGGAATTAATTGTGGGTCCAAAGGGTACCGTACAACGACCGTAACTTGGACATATTGTACTCTAAACAGCCTCTATGCCTCCGGTTTGTAAGGCAGACCGCTTGAACAGGTTCATCAGTCTGCCTAAAAAGATTATTCACTCAGATTTGTTCCAACAAGCAAGGTCGTGCCGAACAACGAGACCCGTGACAGAGAACTTGAATGGCACATTCGTTCCACGTGATATAGAGCTTCCAGGAGTGGTTTACGCCATTCCGATTCTCCAAAGGTCACCAAGCCAACTAAGTAACACCTTTTATATTGGGCTCTAGCAATTTTCTGGCCGCGTTTACCAGGCGACCCAATAATAAACCACTTGGATATCACCAGGTCAGTTCTGGACATATTCAGTGTATCACAATCCAATGGTCTAGGGGCCGTTTTACCAAATTGAATGCTCCAATAGCAGATTCCGGACCAACTAAAACAGTGCCAGAGCCTTGTCTCCCTTTCAATGCCCACGAAACCCTGATGGTCTGGCACCTACATAAAAGCCCTTCCTTAAGGCTGGAAACATCGTAATTTTATTATAAACACCAACTTGGATTATCCCAGATAAAATCTACGGTTTGGGGTAAGACAATAACTTTACACACTATTTGCCAAGTGTAAAACATCGAAATTAGATATTCCAAATGTGAAATCTGAGTTTCTTCGTTACATTACAACAATTTTTGTTGTTTTATTTGAAAGACTAGAGCACAGAGATAAGCCCCTTTGTACTGTCGACTAGTGTTGAGTAGGACACGATTATAAAATGAGTTTGTTAGATTTGCCTCTTTTTTCTTTTGAGGCAGTACAATGTCATACTTCAAATGAGGCGGGGTGCTATTGTAATGACAAAATGGCAAAAACAAGCAAATTAAAAAAATAAAGAAAACAAATACAAATTAAGATTTTTTTACGAGTTTGTATCTAATATGCATTAAACTGCCTCAGAGTAGGTAAGAAAGCTATGTCTCCACAATGTATATTTATATTTTACAATCACACTTCGCCTCATTTATCTAGATACACGCTCATATACCAGTAGGACATAATTTTTGAACTGGGACATTTAAAAAAATTGAGGCCTCGGTACCAATGTTCCCTCTAAGCTGCGCGGGTGCGCGGCCGCGCACTTATGTTCGAGAGTTGCGCAGCCGTTTTTGTATTCTGCGCAAAAATGGGCTTGTTCGCCATTTTTTATTTCATAAAATATATTGCATTATTATATAAAATAATTGTATCTAAAAATGACAAGAATCCAAATTTCACAAAAAAAGTAAAATTTGCTTGGTTTGCTTTAAGTTAAGACAGGGGAGTTCGCTGTTGTATGAATTTGTTATACAGCATTTCGTGCATGGTTGCAGTCACGTAGTTAGTAACGTCACCGAGCGTAACATATATCTAGCCTAAAGTTACCATATTTTTTTTTAGCAAAATGGATAACAGAAAAAAAATAAATTTAAAAAAATAATTTTTTTACAGTTATTTATGTTCAATCAATCAATTAATCAATCTTCTATAATAATATTCTAGTTGTGCCACTTTCAACATTTTTCCAAGAAATCGAACGAGCATTTTTTCAGAAAGAGTTTTATTATTTTCTGTTGTTTTGTTTGATCGGAAGAGAATTATTTACAGAAGAGAATTTCGTTTTGTGTTTGATTTTTTTGCGATTTTACGTTTTGGAGTACCATATGAAACGATTTCAACAATTATTGAATACGCATTGTGGGTATCTAAACTAGTATTCATTCAGCAGCAGCGAAACCGTTTTTGGAAGTTAATCTAGTCTACACTGGAATTTTTTCATCGCGAGTAATTTTCTTGTCTTTACACGGAGATATCTGTGTGTGTGTGTGTCGATAATTATGCTTGCTACTCGCGATTAAGAAAGTAGGCGAAGGCGAATTGGGTATGTGTTAAGTTTTCACACCAAAATTTTCTCGTGAACAGGGTTACTACAGTTCGCGCTTGCCCTTTCTATACCTCTCTCCTAAAAACCCGGTTCTACTGCTGCTGAAGCAATACTAGTTTAGATAGGGCCATTATTGTGTTTGACTGGTACCTCAGCTGTAGAAGAGAGAGTCTTCTCTACACTAAATAAATTATGGACTGCTGAGAAGACAAGATTACAAATTAGAACTCTCAAATCAATTCTGTTTGTAAAGCATAATTTTGATTGCATTAATTTTTACGATTACCTGAAATCTAAACCTGAAATTTTGAGAAAAAATGGACATAAAAATAAGTATAGCAATTCAAAACCATCAACTTTTTTTCAAGCTGAAATGGAAAACCTATATTGAATAAATTATAATTTGATAATCTTGGAGTACGCTAGACATTGTATATTGATAATAGAAAACGATTTTTTTCTAGCTAGAAAAAAATCGTTTTCTATTATTAATTGAATAAATTATGTTTTCTCCAACTATTTTATTTTTGTTTCATGTTTTTCAATTATTTTTCATAAAATTTGTTTTTTCTTCAAACATTTTTCGATTTCTCAGGCTTTTTCAGGAAATGGGTAACAAATGTGGAACACGATCGAAATGGGTGACTGTTCCCCAGAATGGGTAACACATGAAAAAATAGGCAAAAAATTGAAAAATTGAAATTTTTTGGTTTTTTTAAAGCCCTAAAATGGGCATTTTAAATAAAGTAACAAAGTATTGCGTATGCTAACAAGAAAGCCTATAAAAAAACCTACAATTTAAAAAAAAATTTTTTACCGTATGATGATTTGGCATAAAATGGCGGCAATTTTAATGTTTTTCGAAAAGTGCCAATTGTTGCCGTAAAAATCAAAATCTTTTTTTGAAATTTCAACCACGTATTTATAGCATCAAAATACATATTTTCTCCAATTTTTATTAAAATCCGACTATTTTCCCGGTATTTATTTCATTTTTAGTAAAATAAAACAAAATTTCATACATTTTGGTTTTTTGAGGTTAGGATTCATTTTTGAAGTATTTATACAGAAGCAGTTCGATAGTCTATTCATTCACGAATATTTTTCAATTTTTTTTATTTTTCAACGACCAACAGAACTGGAGAAATTAAAAAAATAGTGTAGCAATGCACTCAAAATGCATCAAAAATCCACATTTATGCAATTTTCTCATGCATCATGTTTTCTCATGTTTTTTTCGCTTTATCTTAACATATGTAAAGAAAAAAAATAAAAAAATCGAACTTCGCAACTACATCATAACTTCGCTTTTTTTGTTTAATTTCACTCTACTACCACCTACATTCGATACGCAAAAAGCAACTCTTTTTCGGGTATCCTGTAGAACATTCAGCATTTCGGGCTCGTATGTTAGCTTTAAGTTCGTCAATGGTCTTCGGCTTGCTGGCATAAACTCTACTTTTTAAATAACCCCACAAAAAAAAGTCTGGCGCCGTTACATCCGGAGAAAGTAGAGGCCACTCCAAATCACCATTTTTCGACACAACGTGTCTCGCGAAATTGCAATGCAAGAACTTCATCGTAGCGGCTGCGCTGTGGCTTGGTGCGCCATCTTATTGAAAATAGAAGTTCGTCAGAGCTTTTTCACGCATTTTCGGACACACAAAGTCCGACAACATTCAACGACTCCGCCCAAACAGTGACTTTCTCGTGGTGCAGTGGTGTTTCGTGAATTACGTGTGGGTTCTCTGTTCCCAAAATTCGACAGTTTTGTTTATGGACTCCGCCAGAGAGTGTAAAATGAGCTTTCGATGTGTATTGACTCATAGCTGAAATGGTACTGAATGACGTTTCAGAAACGTGTACATTTGTCAAAATCAGCTAAAAAATGTCAGAGGTATTCAATGTTGAAATACCGAAGGTCTAGATGGCGCACCAGTACAAAAAAAAATTGATTTCAAATACAAGGACCTTTCCCCCTTGCACACTTTTACGTTCGTTTTGGATATTTTTTCTCTCATATACTTCGTACCGCGCAGTCAGCAAAAAAATTAGAGGGAACATTGCTCAGTACAATTTACCATGGTGTAAGGGCCAAATGTACTGCCTCGTTCTTTTTGTGTAATGTCAAATATCAAGTTGCTGTCCCAAAGATAATGGAGGCAAGAAAGCAAGCATTGCCTAAGCAACGCGTAGTTTTAAACAACTCGCTCCCAGCTACCGTGGCAAACCACTGACTATGGTGATCGAACATAAGATGGCTTCCTCGATTCTTTTGCTTATACGCGATGGCAGGAGAAAGAATAGGAAATCGCTGTAAAAATTAAAGATAAGTGAAGGAAGGTGGGAAAAGTGGGCGAAGAAAAAAAACTTGAGCCTGAAAATTTCCATATGTTACACTCGTTGATGTTTAAGCATTTTAGAAATAATCCCTGAATCCATGGATAATGTCTTATCATTATCCTTTTTTCTCTTTATGTGAAAGTCTAAGCTGAAGTGTCACCCTTTATACTACGAGTCCATCATGTCGTTCAAGTAAACTTAGTTTAAAAAATGAAAAAAACCATAGGCAATCTAAGGTCCTGCATAGGAGTCGATTTTTTTTTTATGTGGAAGACTAGAGCTCAGGGAAAGCCCTTTGTACTGTCGACAATCTATTTTCTTCGTATAGAGTGCAATGTCAAACAGCAAGCTCTAGTCGATAGATAGTAAAGGGAAGAGAGAAGTAGGATGGAACTGCCACAACCACCTAACCCCAACCATTTTTTACAGTCGAGTTGTAATTAGAAACGATATCCCAAGCCAAGTGTGGCCGACAACAAGGGCTGTAACCTGTGCGAGTGAGCGGAGCGAGCTAGTATTGTGATAACCGAAAAACATACCCGTAGAGACAGAAGGTTATTTATTTTGGTGGAGCAGTCGCTGATGTAATAGCAGTAAAATTTTGCCTAAGCTGCTATATTTCTATTGTGACTCAACGAGTCAATTAAAGAGCAAACGGCGTCATTACCAATAAGTTTGAGAGCGTGTTCGTCTCCAGCCAAGCCTCCTCAATGAAAAAGTAGATACTCTTAACCCTTGAAAGAAATTCAATTCAATATTTTATTAAATAATCTCTGTGCTTAAAGTTTAGACAAGAGAAATTTATACTCATTGAAAAAATCTTGAGAACATCGTATAAGATTATCTCAATCCCGAAAAAAAAACTGAAAAAAAAACGAAAACGCGACAAATTTTCCATTAGGACAACTGCCGCCATAAAAAAGTTTCCACACTGTAAGTAATCAAATTTATCTACTCTCGAAAAAAAAGTCATTTGATCTCGGATTAGGGCTGAGACTTCACTTATCCACCCAATATTAGGAAGAGGTCCGGATGCTAAACTTAAAAAAAAAAACAAAAACAAAAAAGAAATACGCAAGGTTTGCAAACGCTATCCCTGGTGGAATTAGCAAGGGTTTATGGCAATTCATACCAAGGGAAATCAATAGTCCATCCGGCAACAAAAGGAGGAGCTCGGACCGGATTGTGCCTTGTCCAGTCTATCCAGGAATATGGGACAGATTCTTTCAGGGCCATAAAATTTCAGCATAAGCAGAGAGGGAGAGAAACAAGCGGAGAGGGCTCCCGGCGCTTAATAATTCACTTCTGTCGGATGCGGTCTGGGATCCGGATTCCCTTGGGGTATCCCCTTATCTGGCTGGAGCCCTATCCCTATATACATGTAGCCAGTGCCCAAAATCTTCGCACAGAGCTCTATTGTTGCTCCAAAATGAAATGCAGTTCCACACTTTTTATGGGATTTCTAAATTTTATTTCAAGTCGGGCTTCGTTTTTTTTAATTGGGATCGGTGTGTCCTGTTTTCCGGGGTTAATTTTGGGGAATTAGTCTTTTGGGGATTTCAAGACCTATTCCTAGACTTATTATGGTGAGCTTCCGAGTAATAAAAAAAGCAATTCTGAGAAGGATATTTGAATTTAAAGGCACAGAAAATTGAAAGTCATCGGCACTTTCTCCGAGGACTTTGGGGGGCGGCGTTCATTAAGTACATTTTCAGGGGATCCTTAAATTCCTTTAGAAGCCCTTAAAGTGATATTATATATCTCTCTAATTTGTTGTGCAGTGATCCAATGGGTCTTGGGATTTTATTTATCGGTGATTTGTTTTGTTATTGGGTGATCTGTGAATTCACTTATCCAACTGAGAGTTTAAGAAGGTTACAATGCGATCATTCTTTTCTTTTTGATTAATTGCTTACGCAAATGAAAGAGACCCCGAAAATAATCCCGCAATTTACCCTGTTCCGCTTTACATCCTAATTTACAACAAATGTCAGAAAAATCTCTCATATTTCAACTTCTTTCAGAAACATTTTTCTTTTCTAACCAACTACCTCAAATACGCCAAGCACTCAAATGTTATATACATACATATTATTTTGTTTTTTTTTGTTATTTGCTCGTTACTCCCTTAAGCAGCCCTTCGCAACCCATCAAGCAAAAAGCCACCCTTGAGAATTCTGCGGAAAGAAATTAATCAATTAAAATCGAGATAAAAAAAGGACGAAATGATAAATTACTCCCGAAGAATCCGAAAGCCTCGGATAAACCTCATTCAGGATGGTGGTTATAGGCAGCAGTACGGGCGGGGAGGAGGTAGCAATCAATTTATCTGGACTATAGCATCCGTAAGGAGGGTGGTCTGCACCTATTATTACACATTTTCCACGGATTATGCTTCACTTGCGATGCTCTATCGAGCTTGAGGCTGAGATATGGACCAGATGCTCTTCCAGCTCCTGAGAATGATGAACTAACATTAAGAGGATTATACTATCATCGACTGGGATGGCGAAGGCCCCGAGTACCTAGGGGTATTAAATACTTGGGAAACATTTGTTTGGGATCAACCTTGTTGTTTGTTGGCATGTCTTTAGAATCGTTATATTTTAAAGTTTGTGTGTGTGTTTTTTTTCTGGTGCTTCGTTTGCAATATTTTGATATTTTTGCTGTTAGGATGCAGGTAGGGCCGACAAGGATTTTTAATTAATGGAGTGAAAATTATATGGTTGTGAGGATGTGATACTTGTTTCGGAACCAGAAGAATTTATCAGATTAAGACGATCTTTAATACGACGAGCGTTTATAATTGATTTGGTATCAGACATTTCTGCTGCATTTAGAAAAATATGGTGAAAGAAAAATTAACAGGGTATGTGCCACTCCCTCCGCATGCTGAAAAGCTAGAATCATCCACGGCAGCTTAGGCAAGAGTAAATGAAGTAAAGATAACCTGCTCTGGTATACATCCTCTCGCCGCCGCAAAGGCTTATGGTTATTGATAAGATTTTAAAAACGTTAGACAACGACAGGATAAATGTAGAGTTACCTATGCAGATGACATGGTGGTCTTAGCATCCGGAAATTTTCCCTCCACAATCAGCAAGATTATGCAGATGACCCTTGAAAAGGTTAGCGAGTAGTAAAAGTGTTGCGGGCTATTCGCTATCCCAGAAAAAACAGAACTGATGCTTTTCACCAATAGAACATAATTCTCTGATTTTCTTTTCGTCTACTTACAATTAATAGTTTAGCATTGAACTCTCATTCCCATTTTGGATCCAAAGCTGAATTGGGGGATCAGCACCGAAGAAATGGCAAACAATGCTGTTTATCCCTGTAAGAATACCTTCGGCAAGAGTTGTGACTTGAAGCCCTACATCGTATGCTGGCTTTACACAGTAGTGATTACTGACTGACATACGATACTACAGGCAGTCACCACGACCCTACCACTACAAAAAGCAGGTTGCTGGGTGGAGAATAGTGCTGCACACGAGACGAGACTTGTCTCGAAATCGTCTCGCCTCGTCTCGATTTTCGAGACGAGATCGAGACCAAACCTCTAGATTAAAAATCGATACGAGACCGAGACTACCATTCGAGATCTCGCGAGACATCTCGAGGTCTCGAAATCAAATCGTTATTTTGAAATCGTATCGACCCCAACAATTTCAGTATCTTCACGTTGCGCTCTTTGACGAGCACAACATTCGGCACCAATACATGACTTGAGCAGGCTGCGTAGACAAGGCGAAGAGTACGCATTCCATAAGCATTTAAATGCAGAGTCCATTCCAAAACAGAAGAAGTATTTTACTGTCATTTCATTTCATTTCAACGCATTTAAATGAAATGAAATGACTGTAAAATACATCTTCTCTTTTGGAACGGTCTCTACGTAAATGTAATTCTACACAAATTAGAATTTAACTTCCGATTCATTGATCCCCTCTTGGTGCCACTGCAAAAGGCAGATTTACGTGTCCACGTCTGGGAAGTCACTAGCAAATATAAGGAATATTTGTATACAATTTCATTAATATGGTACGTATTGATATTTTTCGAAATACAGAAGGATGAGCAATTTGTATTATTGACAGTGAAACTCGAGACTTTTCGAGACGAGACGAGACTTTTCGAGACGAGACGAGACCAGCAAATACCCATTTTTTCGAGACCGAGACGAGACTGGGCCAAATCTCGTCTCGTATCGTCTCGTGTGCAGCACTAGTGGAGAAGACCCACGGACACAGCAATATATTTGGTGTGCATCTGGACATCGAAACCTGGGTTGAAATTCGGTTTCGATGTCATGTAGTCCGATGGTCCATCTACCATTTCCAGTAGTAGAAAGTGCAGTATATTGCTGCGTCCATATTTTTTTTTCTCGTAGCCTCAGGGCCGTGCAGGCTGGCTGCTGCCTGATGCATAGATCAGGTGGCAACAGACCTAGTCTAAATTTTTTATATTCTTTTGCAAGAACGGGTCACCACAAGTAGAGCTGTATGTCTCCAGTGGTCAAATTAGTGCTGTGTAGAGCCAGCGCATAATGTGTGGCTTCAGGTCGCATCTCTTGTCGAAGGTCTGCCTTATGGCATAGAAAACAATACTGGGTGGAAAGAATGGTTGATTCCTAACAGAATACAGCAAACTCTTTTGCCGCCACCACATGGACAATATAACGATCAGAACTAGAAGATCTCTCTCAATTGCAGAAGCCTATGAATCTACATGAGGATAGGATTAAATAACCGTGTGGCGGTCATGTGTCCACATCCGTAGCAGTTTCGAAAACATTTACGAACGTACTTTTCGTCACCGGAAGAAGAGGACTTCTCCCTCTCTCCATCACCGAAGGCAGACGTGCGGTAATATTCTACAAAAAGTTCTTAAAAACTACTAACCACAAATGTTAAATAAACTCTTAATAAATATACCAATTAGTGAGTATGTTAATTCCTAAATTAATTTCCCCTAATTTAGTAGTTTTCGTGAAAGCAAGAAACTACAATGGTGACCCCGACAAAAAAGCTTGCTCTCGCAATAATATAAAATCACGTGTTGAATAAAAAAACAAAAAAGTTGTTCTCATAAAAAACTAAATAAACTAAAACAAAACATACATAAAAAAATAATAATAACAAAAAGTGCTAAAAAATCGAGAAATAAAACCAAAAAAGCCGGACGCAATCCAAAAACAGTGCGTAAGTACGTAGTACGTAGTTACTGTGCGTCATTTTTCAAGACAATGACACAATGAAAAAACCGCACGGTGAAATCCAATCGCTTCAAACACGAAAAAATTGATTTCAAAGTGATTTTTAGCGGGATTAAATTTAATGTTGTAAGAATTTAATTCAGTGATTGTTTTAATAAGAAAACAAAATAACCAAAGGGATAGTCCTGCAGTTAACCATTCTAGCATTCAGCGGTAAACAGTCCAGAATTTTCTAGGACAAACAACATATCGACAATTAAAAAAACATAAAAAATACAAAAGGGCCAGGAAAAATTAGTAAACAACATAATTAAACAAACACCTATATTTTTCTATTAATTATATTAAATAAATAAAATAGGCTTAAACTAGTCTAAAATTTAACTAAAATATGTTTACTTTTAGGAAATAAAATATATAAAAATAAGAAATAAATCCCATATAAGAAGGAGGCCGACACATCAGGATGAACAATAAAATGCAAAAATTAAAGCTAAAATTAAATATATAAATTAACGCGCAGTGAGTACAAAAACAATCATTATAATAATTATCAAAATAAAATTAGTCAAGAATCATTTCACAAGGAGGCATTGAGGTTCCTGCGACAAATAAAAGTTTCAATTTCCACAACTCATTCTCTGCCGAAAGAAAAATACATTTTTAATATCGCAGTAATTATCAAAAATTACAATTGCTAAAACTATTGAACTTATACGTTAACAAACACAATATTTGATTTTCTTAAATCTAACCAAGTCTGAATTTGTTGATCGCACAAAAAAAACTTGAACTGCACACTAAGAAAAAAACAAAAATTGTACCAAGTTCGCCAAGGAATTGGAGTAAGTTCAGTTTCACGAAATGAATAATGCTTTATACCAATCTTAAGTATGCTAAAGCAAAAGAATGCGTTTTTTTGAGTCAATTCCGCGGCGGAGTTCCTATTGAAAACTTTACGCAGTTGAATTTATTGCTGTTGGTTTGAGGAAAGGGCATTTATTTTTTCAATTAATAAAATGTATTATTTGTTTAAATTTTAGTCTGTAGCTGACACAATAATTTATGCATACTAAGATCTAGCTAAAAGAAACAACTCGTCATAAAAACTGGACCGTTTTTTTATTATCGGGACTGTCACTGTCGCCGCCTGATTACCTGTAGAGGTAGACGTTTTTTTTGGTTGTTTGCTATTTGTAACTACCCCTAATATAATCAACAGTGGCTGTGTGCAACTTTTTTTCTTCAAAATGTTAGTTGACTCCGTGCAAAGATCCCGAAGACAGGTTCGAGTGGAGTTTCCAATCAGTGAAGTGAAAAATTAAACAGTGAAACAGTGGATTATTATTGTGAAGATGGACGATTGATGTGTCTGCTTGTGTGTAGAATTTGCAACATGTGGAAACTTTTTTTTATTTGCGTAGACAAATTTTGATGATGGCTGGTGGGCAAACTTGGGATATTTAATTAAATGGAATTTGAAGGGCTTGTCAATTCGTTTAAAGGTAGATATATTTTTTTAATGCCATAGACTTTTAAAATACTATTTACAATTATATTTTAAACATTAATTTGTTATATACAAATATTTTGTTTTAGATCAAAAAATTACTATAGATCCTATAAAGCTGCTAACTGGACTCACAATAGCAACTCTTATTCCCGTAATCGGTTATAAGATTGATTTCATCGCCAAGTGGACAAGGTCAGCATCGAAAAGTTAACCATATACACAAATCGTAAGTTACTTTGCACAATATACACATTTTTTGATTTTAAATGAATATTTTTTTTTGAATGTTTGATTTATTTTAAAGGTAAATGAAAGCAGAAATGGTGAAGGTTCAGATGAAAATCTATCATCAAAGCTGATCTCCTTTCAAGAAAATCATCACCAGGAAAGCTTGAAGGTCAAAGCACCTTATTTTTTAAAAAAAACTTTTGTATATAATATTTCTGTAAATAGTTTTTTCAAAGAAAGTTTATTATAAAATATAAAAATGAAATAGTAATTTATTGTCTTCTGTTATTTATTTGCATAAAAAAATTTTCATTCACATAAATCTATTAATAAAGTACTTTTAGTGATTATAGTAATAGAAAATTTCGATTTATCGAATCCCGCTCGAAATAGAACCTATCGAGAGATATCATTTGATGGACCGCAGATTTTATCGACTCAAACATTTTTAGCATCCCTTCAAAAATATTTTAATTTGAATGAAATTTTTTCAAAATTAATCGAAATATAAAAAATACTCAAATCAAATGCTCAGCGACGTTTCTTAATCATCTATTGTACTTCATGCAATTGCGTATAACGTAAAATCAACGGGGGTATGTTATTTAACGAATTCCGGCGGGTTTCTCCCAATTCCTAACGGAATTGACACCATTACGTTGTCAACTACGCCAGGAAGTTGAGTTAACCCCTATGCAGATTTCGCCGTATCCAATTCCGTAGCGGAGTTGGGTTAAGCGAGAATGATTTGAATGCACATCTCCTTTTTCTCAGTGCAGTCGAGATTCTTAACTGAAAACCAATAATCAAAATACATCAGCAGCCCAGAATTAAAACCACATTGTTTAAAGAAGTAATCTTTAAGGAAGCAATTTAAATTCAACCTCTTATTAGCTAAACTTTAATAATGAAAAAAATATATACATCATTGGGGAAACATTTTTTCTACTTGAAGACGAACCAAATTAAAAACGTGATTTAGGTCAGTTTAGGAAACCATAAAATTGAGTGTCGGAAACGTATCGTGCTATTTTTCAAATACGACTCTCACGTGAATGAATACCAAATGCATTAAAATTAGAACTGGAGTCTAGCCTAGAACTAGCTCTGCGATATCATTCAATTTAAAGCAAATTTACCTTAGGGAAGCCTTATAAACCTTATTCAAATTTTGAGATATGGTTTCTTGCTCTCTAAGTCACATACTTACCATTTCCACAAAATCTGGTAAATATCACTAAATTCGTACTTGAAGTTGATTTCGCAATACACATTGCAACATTATTAATTATTTTTCGCCACTATTAAGTTTCCAACATTTTAACAAAGAAGCGAAATGTCAACAGAGCCATTGAACGAAATTCGACAAGAAGCTATGGAGCAACAGCAACCCCCTGGCACATCAAAGCATAACGTGTCAGAATTGCTTTCTTCAACCATGGCGGCATCCCTAAAAATTCCACCTTTCTGGAACAACCGGCCGGACCTATGGTTTTTGCAGGTGGTAATACATTTTCGTGTAAGAGGCATAACTGTCTCAAACACAAAATATGACCACCTGGTAACTTCACTATCACCCGAAACAATGGAAGTGGTAGCCGACATTTTACTCAATCCACCATTGCTAAACGAGTACGAAAATTTGAAATCACATCTCCTCAGTCGAACCCAAGACTCGGAAGAACGAAGGCTCGACTCTTTGCTAAATAAGATAGAGATTGAAAACTACAAACCGTCGGAATTATTCCGCCATATGGCATATCTAGCAGGCACAAATAACCTGATTCCTAAATTAATTTCCCCTAATTTAGTAGTTTTCGTGCAAGCAAGAAACTACAAACCGCTAAAATCTCAAAGTTTAAGCCCTCTTCCAGGAACATACAAGATAGGCTATCGTGGGCTTTTTGTAAGTTACCGCAACGTGGACTCATGGATATAGACAGGTTTGCAGAGCATAGGACTGCGCTGGAAGCAGTTGCTGAAGTGCAGCCAATACCTGAGAACATCTTGGACCATATGATAAGGTCGGAGGATGGGTGAAGAATGGTGAAAGAGGCGGTTAAACCCATCCACCAGAAGCTTAAGCATTATGAAGCCCAAAGAAATAGAGAAAGGCAAAGAAATGCAGGGAGAGATAGCAGTTAGGTACCTAGATGGCTAGACTGTTCCGGCTTTGGTGAGCACCTTTGGGGGATCCATTTTTTAAGGATCATGCTGATGACGCCAGGCTGAAGTAATGCCTTTACGGCTCGTACCGGTCTGGACTTGAACGTCATGCAAAAAAGGATGGGTGAGTTAGTCTGTAGGACACATTCCCTCCTGCTCGACCGATGTAAGATTGTCACAACACTCTCGTAAAAAAATGTGTGAGTCCCGGGATCTGGTACAAAAGGATACCCGAAGGGATGCTTACTGTCTTACAGAAGTGTGTGGTTTATTGACATGTATCTGCTAAGAAAAGGACCAACAGAATCGAGAGGCAGGATCTTCTCTGGTGGAACTCTCTAAAAGGTCATTTTTATGACGCCAAGCTGAAGAACTGACTTAACGGCTAGTACTAGCCTGGACTTAAATGTCATGCAAAAGTCTTCTTAGTTTAGTCAGTAGGAATCTGACACTACTGCCTGGGTGCGGACCGCGATCGGTCCCTCCTGTCTTAGGAATGGGCCTTTTAGGCGGTCCAGCATACATCGCCCGCTGCTCCAGTGATGATAGAATAAATCCAAACTAATTTGGGACTGGTGTTACGGCTTTGGTGAACTGGGTACTCGTAATCAGTCGTACGCTTGTGCGGTCCAAAGATACCGCATTGTTCCGTGAGCATTGAAAGAAGGCGATCATAGGTTTTCCCTAAGATTTCACAGGTTGGATCACAGTCTAGCTGCCTTGTTGGTCACTAAATCCCAGAGAATGTTATTAAGGCCCTCGTACCGCCTCGGAGCGAGTATTTTAGGTGACTTTTAAAGAAGGATTATGAGAAAATGGTAACAGATATTGAGATAAAACTTTTTTTATTTGTTTAGAAGATTAATAAATCGTAAAATAAAATTTTTTTTAATTTTTTTTATTGCATCATTTCCGCCTCCCATATAAAATTCTGGAACACTGCAAAAAATATGAAAAAATTGGCGGGCGCGATATCTTGACTTTGGAGCAACTAAAAAAAAACAAAAAATTCACTGTAAATAAGACACTTGAAATTTGGGAATGACGAGTTGTTTTTTAAAAAAAAATTTTTTTTGAGTAAATGGCAGATAATTAAAGTTAAAGTCCGAAAAAAGTCTACATTTTTCAGTATAAAGAAAGATGTCAATTTTTTTTCAGTCACTTTATCAGCAAAGTGGCTCGATGTTCCCTAAAAAATAGTTAGAAAAACACAAATAAAAAATATAGGGTAAATTCGGCGATTATATTTTGAGTTATCACGCCCGCCAATTTCAAAAATCAATGAGTTTAAAGTTTCAAAATAAGGTTTTTCTTATATAAAACTTAAAAAGTTATAAAATTATCTTGTTAATATTTACTATAACTAATAACAAGTAAAAATAAAAAGAATAAAAAAAACATTCTTGAGGACTAAATGAACTCACTTATGAAAAAAAAATTTTGGAATTTTCTTTTTTGAGACGGTACGAGGGCCTTAAAGGCTGTCCTGGATTGTCTCCTATCTTTGAAATCTCTCAGCAGAAACAACAATGTTACGCTGCTGTGGATTCCAGGCCACGAAGGCCACATAGGTAATGAAAATTACGATGGCCTGGCCTAGAGAAGGGACAAACTCATCACTTGTTGGTCCGAAACTGCGCTTAGCCAGCTGTCACATAAGGTCGCCCATGAAGAATACGGTCGACCAGCAATTTCGTTATAGCTGGACAAAATCGTTAAGAATATTCATTCAGATTGACAAAGCTAAAGCGGACAAGAGATGGGCGCTAAAAAGATTAAGAGAGCTCCTGGCAGGCCACTATTGGCTCAATTGGCGCTGGTAGTTGATTTTAGTTGTCGGTTATGTAGAGCGCCCCCGAAACTGCTGTGCACTTGCGACTGTGAGCAAGGCCGTCCTAAGATATTCGGCGCCCGTGGGCTACTAAAAATAATGCGCCCCTCTCGGTAAGAAAATACACGGGATGTCTGAGGGGGCGGGGTGGCCGACAAAGTTATACAAAAGCGTCAGAACTAGAAAAAGTTAATTTACACTAAATAAAAGCAAAAAATTCATACAAAATTAAAAGAACTACATACAGTCCGGAGAAACTGGCAAAAAAACGCACGAAAGGAGACAAAATTCCGAAATGGCTGAAAATTGGTCCACATCTTCCTTGAGACTTTTTAAGAAAACAATTTCGGAATCACAAAAAAAACATGGGCGCCGGAGACATCCCGTTTTTCTTATATCTCAGTTTCTATAGGTCGTACAACCCCGTGCGTGGGGCCAATATATTGACAAAGAAATTCTCTACAACTTTAATTCCTACAAAAATGTTGACCCGATTAACCCTTTTAAAGTTATTCAAGATCAAAATTATCAAAAATCACTTTTTGGCCAAAAAATCAGCCAAAAACTGTTTTTTCCAAAAAAAATTTTGATCAGTGAATCATTCTCATTTTTTCGAAAACTCAACCCTTTTGATCAAAATTTGATTTGAAGGTCAAAATTTCCAAAAATTAATATTCGGCCAAAAAATCACTCAACAATTGATTTTTGCAAAATTAATAATAAATAATAAAAGTTACCATCATAATGAAGGTATAGTGTGTCAAAAGTATTATATGTATTTATGCGGAATTCGCTATTGGCATCAAATTTAACTTCTTTCGACGTATTTTCGTCCTAATTTTTTTTCCTTTGCGTATTAGTTTGTACTCACCACATCCGGACAATTTTATACCTTCAGATTTGTAAAGGTTAAATTATTTTGTATTTCATTTCGGCTGTACAGATTTTTCTAAAGAAACGGATAATTCAATATTGCTTTCAGTTACAGTCAGGCTCGCCACATAGCCTTTTGGGGCCTGAGGCTAAAATATGATATTTAAGGATATTGAAATTTACAAAAAATCTTTTACTAAAAAAAATACTTAATAATTTTTAAAATCCGTGGTAAGAATAAGTTCATTCAGAACGGTCGCTTCTTGATTTTCGAATAGGCCTTAAGTTACTTAGCGCAGCCAGGTCCACTTTTTGGCTTGCAATCCATTTTTGGGGCCTATGACCTGGGGCCCGGGCAATTCGCCCCATTGTGGCGGGCCTGGTTGTAGTAGCAACTTTTTGAATATATTAGTTTTATCTTTGATTTTTAATATTTCGCTCCAAAATGCTACCATAATAGCAGTTTCCAGTGATTTGAACTCATTTTACAAACCCTCAACTTCAACTTTTGTTGTAACTTTTGAAAGTTATATTCGTAAATTCTATCTAAAGCATCTTTAAAATTTCCATAACTAAAACTGCCGCCCCGAAAAGGCTTGCGCCCCGGGGCTACAGCCCATTTAGCCCTGTGGTTAGGGTGGCCCTGACTGTGAGGCCTCGAGGAAGAGATTGGGTGGCTTCCCTTATCCTTTTTTTAATGTAGGTTCCATCCGGTTTTTAACGTCGGGGTTGGCGTAATAGACCAAATAAATTAAGTCGCTCAATCAAATCCAAGGAGCGGCACAGTCCTTCGAAGTGGTCGAAGCAAGCGTTCGGTAGTAAAGGATGGGTGAGTATTGGATAAAAGCAGCTGGAGTAAAGCCGCACATTTTGTTCTTCGATATACTATCTTTCCGACTCGAGCATGCTGTTTTACATTCCACTCTAGGTAGAACGATCGACGTTACTAAAAGTCTAAAATCTAAGCTCTAGCCTTTCACATAAATGAAGATCAACTCCTAGCTTGTGCTTACAAGCGACGGCAAAGGAGAACGTAAGGAGTTACTGTATAGGGTCAAGTTCTACGTCGATAAAGAGAAAGACGACGGCATGATCCGCTGCAAAGAAGCGAACCCCAAAATTTGAGACTGGCATTAACTAAGGAAACAGATAATTCGCTCTAATTATTGATGACGAGTGAAATATCATTACTACAAGAAGACATCCCTGATTTACAGATACAGGGCAAGAAAGGCCTCAACTTCACGACAATAAGACGGTATGATGAAACGATTTTTATATAGCCTATTCCCAAACACATCGGACGAAATGATTTGCGTTAAAGTCTTAATTATATCGATTCTGGTTTATTGTTACCTCATATGATCTAAAAACGCTCCTTCCTCCTTCCATTTTGAAAGGCAATGAAAGAGAATGCATAGGTCTCTGTCGAACCTCTAAATCGGGCTTCTACAAGTTTCACAGCAATAATAATTTATACGAGTAGACTTTATTAATAGGATCGACAACTTTATAATTGGGACTATAAACCAAGCACCCAATATCGTTATATCTTATCTCGGCCATCTTCTATTTTATCAAGTCTCACCATCGATACACACAGTCCTATTTATGGTGTTATTGTGCATTGTATGTCTTCACATCTTTAAAGACGATACACCCATATAAAAAAAGGATGAGTTCACACTGTAGGCCCAATCATTCTTAATTTAGTATCGAGAAATGTAAAAATTGAATCTTAATCAATCATGCTTAATTTTATTAATTTGAGTTCATTGAGCTGTAGTATGTCAGTTTGCTTAGCTATTGAAAAAATTCTCAACTTCCGACTTTTTTTCCGCTACATTCATCAATTCCTTAATATTTCTTATTTGCACACACAAATACGAAACAGGATAAACAAAAAATCTATATTAAAGTCATTCTCATCCTGCACGGCAAAACAAAATAAATAAATCCCGAAAGCATGTGTTCTGCAGGATAAGGACAATATTTGCACATGATCCCTAAACAAAAACGCATCCTCATTACGTTTTTCATAACTTCACGTCTAATGTTTCAAATTCACATCGGTGCGCGTAAAAAAACCGAAACGAAACGAAATCCTGGCAAGCGACCATATGACACCCCCCGGCAGGATGCATTCTGCAGGCAAACATTATTACTGTGGCTCCGTGATTCCGTATTGCAGACTCATTGAGCAAACACAAAAAACCGAGAGATGAGGACAGGCTCCGCTGTCTATTAGGGTAGGCCTTGCTCGGTCCACGTCCAGATTCCTCATCCATATACAAGCAGAGAATACCAATGTGTTTTGGACAAACCACGGCACACTGGATAGCAGCCGAGGTGGTATGTTATGGCAGCACGTGAAGGGTCACGGAATCGTCCATTGTCCGGGGCTATCTTTGAAGGTAATTTTATCTGTTCCTCTACCCTCCCACGGGACCCTTCAGAGGATAAAACCTAAGCTGTTGGCCATTAACAAAATCAGGGAGGTAGTCACAGCGAAGAAGAGAAGGGACCGGCATCCGACCCTCTGGTTCTTTGCTGTCGGTCGGTGAGGCACCCATCGATCCGACTTGGCTCAATCCCTAGAATCAGTTTTTGGCGGTCGTCTGTTGAGAAGGTACACCACCGAGCTGGATGCCCACGTATTAGCATAGGGTAGATCCGTGGAATCTTAATGAAGTGTCCTGAATTTAACGCTTCAACAATTAAATTGTAAAAAGGTGCAATGTTGACTCCAAAGAAAACCGAAAAGTGCCCCAAAGAGGGCGAAGTGCTGGTGTTTGAGAACGGAACAGTTCTAGGTTCAGTGCAGCTCGAGAATGATACAAAACGCGGATATTCTGTGATTAGTGACGAACAGCTTTCCCTTATCGATCGCTGTGATATTAGTGCAAATAGTGCAAATGTTTCAAGTGGCGGATGCTCCCTCAACAACAGCTTCTTATCTAGTCAGCAAAACACTAGCAATGCGCTAATTGATAACTCTTTCAGTCAAGTTAGTGAACAGATACCTGACAGTGTCTGCGGTAGTGAGTTCTCGCAAACGGAAATTCTTAGCACAAGTACATGCTCCAGGGACTCACGGCAAAGTAAGCGTGCACGGAGGAAGCTTAAAAAATGTGGTCAAGCAGAGTTGTACATGAATCGATATCCACCACAGTACACCGCAATCTACTTGGAGGGGACATCAGGTGGTGTGGTGCAGGCATCAACCCTTAATCAGATGGCACCGATAGATAGTAGTCACGTTGCTGTTCCTGTTAGGTAATTAGTAGATTAGATTCGATAGCTAAGTAGTTATCCTCCTGGATTAAGATATAAATTACATTTTAATAGGTTCGATAAGGTATTTAGATAAAGTACCAGGATTTAGTGGAATATTGTAGTGGAAGCTCCACTTGTAGTCAAGTTTGGGATAATTAATTTCGATGGATCTATGGTAGCGCAACAATATTGTAAGGACTAAAACTGGGCTAATTCGAGTTTAATGTGGTCACGGCTAAACACTGTTTATTTACAAAATTACATATTCAGAATTGTTCAAAACTATGTTTTCGAAGTTACTAATTTTTTTAATTTTCTGCCTTGCACTTACATACATATATTCCACCTGTTTTAAGAAGTTGATGCCATATTACATGTTAAATACTATTATTAGTACAATCACTTCAGGAGCTTTCCTTTAAATATAAACTTCTTCCTAAATGGTCCTACAGTTCTCGTAGGACTTGGGCCTCTTCTCATGTCGTCTCTAGATTTTGTTAGTTCTCTATTCGTAATTTTCGTTTATGTTCTACAACGGTATCTATCCACCTACAAACTTTATTTTACAATGATTATTTTTTCTGTTGGTCTACCATTAAATAACCGGGCGAACTGGCCTTGTTTTTTCCGAGGTTGGTTGGCCGAGCCATCATTTTCTGTCCAGTTTTACGTGCATACCTTAAAGTCCAGTCAAAATAGATTTTTGACTGAAGACAATTCGGAAGTTGTTGAAAATGGGTACACACCATAAAACATCATTATAAATAAAATGTGGAGACTGACACGCGATTGGCCGCCGGGAAAACTTTTTATTCAAGGTCAAAAGGTCAAAATATCAGTTTTTTGCAAGTATCTCTTAAACGATAAGTCTTATAATAAAATAGTGCTCATAAAGTTTGTAGATTATGCGATTATCTACAAAAAAAGATATTACACATTTTCCCGTACGAATTGCCATTCATGAGATATCGCCGTTTTAAAGATTTAAAATACTCGTATGCTATGCATACATTCGCGGCTTGCAACGGTCATCAGACCTTCAATAAATTCTTTGTTGGCCTATGCGTCTAATATTTTCAGGGGTGATTCCTGGATGTCTTTGGAGAAAAAAATTGTTCTAGGGATTGCGGCTATCCCCACTATCCACTAAAATACAGGGTGTTTAAGAAAAAAAAATTATTTTTTTTAAATTTACTCAAACTTCAATTACTCCTAGACTAATTATCGTAAAGCAACAAAATTAGGCTCATCTTTTAAGGAAATGTATATTATTTAATTTGGTATAAAGATCAAAAAGTTGAGTGACTCCGTTTAGAATATATGTAGGTACAAAATGTGAGCAAAATCCCAATGTTTCTTCGTTTTTCAGCATTTTGCCGGAATTTTGAAATTTCAAAATTAAAGATGGCTAATCCAATATGGCGGACATGAATTTTGTATGTAAATTAAAATCAAAGAATATTTAAGGGGAAAAGCTGTTGATCCTGCAACAGTCTCTTGTAGAAAGATCAGCAATGTTTCCAAGCCGGTTGCGTCGTTTGTTCTGACTGCACCGCCCATTACCGCTGAAAAGCTTTTGGACCCCACGTTCTGGCCTCCTGGTACCTTTTCAAAGTATTTCGTTCCCCGTACACGTGTGCATCGCATTCCTGACACTCGACAGGCTTCAAAAAACTCAAGACCCTTTCCCTCTACTACCAAAACGTGAGGGGAATCAGATCCAAAACCCGCAATGTGTTTCTGTCAACTTCGGCCAGTGACTTCGAGATAATCGCTTTTACAGAAACATGGCTACACAGTGGGATTCTTAATGCCGAACTTTTCGATACCTCCTTCCAAGTTTTTCGGAAGGATAGATATATTGACTCGGAGGCTCGTGGAGGTGGTGTACTACTTGCCTGTAGTAACCTTCTCAATTGTTGCTTAATAACGCTTCCTAGTTTCTCCAACTCTTTGGACATTGAGCTCCTCGCTCTTAAAGACTCCCTTATCCATAAGAACCTATTTTTAATTTGCTGTTACATCCCACCAGGTATGTTCAACACTCTTGACGATAGAGGTCAAAACCTCTATGATATTCTAATCTCTTGCACTAATCATATCCAGGATATGATGAACTCCAATGATGAACTCCTACTCTTAGGAGATCTCAACTTACCCAACGTTCAATGGGTATCTTCCGATGATGACGATCCTGAAAACAACCTTAATTTTAGGGAATCCAGCTTTTTGAATTCCTTATTCTCATGCGGTTTGTACCAAATGAGCGGTGTGAACAATATTTTAGGAAGGCGGTTAGATCTCGTATTCTTTTCCGACTCAGACAACATGTATGTTGAGCCTAGCTCATTTGTCTTGTCGCCTGTTGATAATCATCACCCTCCTCTCCTACTGAGCTATTGTTTTGCCTTTACCGATAAGCTAATCCCGGAGGAGTCAACCTTTACCTTCAACTTCAAAAAAGGCAACCTTGAAGTACTGTCATCCAAGCTCACTTCCATTGATTTCAATACCTTGCTTTCCTCTAATGAGCTGGATGACGACGTATCAAGTTTTTACTCCGTCTTGTATGAAACCTTCGCATCCTGTATACCTATTGAGCCTCTTAAGTCATCCAGATCATCCCCACCTTGGTACAACAATGAGTTGAGACATACCAAAAACTTGAAGAATAAACTCTGGAAAACCTACCTGAAGAGGAAAGACACTGCGAGTTTCTCCGCATTCCTCAATTGCTATGACCAATTCCATGCTCTCTCCGAAGCTCTCTATAAGGACTACCTCAGTAACATGGAAGGTAAACTGTATGGTGATCCCAGAACATTTTTTCAGTTTATTAACTCTAAGAAAAAGGTTGATAATTACCCTAACACCATGCAATACGAGAACTCTGTTAGCTCTATTTCATCCGAGATTTGCGACAAGTTTGCATCGTTCTTCCGCAAATGTTTCTCGTCCCCTGTCTTCCAACCTGATGAAGACAATTTTCGACATATCAACACAATACAAACGGCTCAAAACTTATCTCTGTCTATAACCAGGGAAGATATCTTGAAACATATAAATGATCTTCCACAAGATTTTTCGTCCGGCCCTGACGGTGTCCCTCCTGCTGTTCTCAAATCCTGTGCAGGAGCCCTACTATCACCTCTCCTATGTTTATTTCAAAAATCCCTAAATAAGGGGTGCTTCCCAACCTTATGGAAGAACTCTTTTATAATCCCCGTCCATAAAAAGGGTTGTAAGAACGAAATATCTAATTATAGACCAATTGCGAAGTTATCGTGCATAACAAAACTCTTCGAATCTATTATTTATTCTGCTCTCGCCCCTATCTGAAAGAGACTTATTTCAACTAACCAACATGGCTTTCTTGCAGCTCGTTCCACTACTACTAATTTACTAGAGTTCTCTTCTCACACTGTTCGAGGCTTTGTCACCGGCTGTCAAACTGACTGTGTTTATACAGACTTCAGTAAAGCTTTCGACATGCTCTCTCACTCTATTATAGTTCTAAAACTAAAAAAATTAGGCTTTCCGCATACCCTCGTGGTGTGGTTCCAGTCGTACTTAGCCGACAGAACCTACCAGGTTCTATTCCGCGGAGTCAAATCTAAAAACATCGAAGCGTCCTCTGGTGTCCCGCAAGGAAGTCATCTTGGTCCTCTCCTTTTTATTTTATCAATAGATGACATTGTTACCCTGCTAAGGCACTGTAAAATCCTTATTTATGCCGATGACATCAAACTGTACCGCCACATAAGGAGTATCGAGGATTGCAAACTTCTGCAAGCAGACCTAAATACCTTCTATTCTTGGTGTTCCAACAACAACCTGGTTCTTAACATCAGTAAATGTGAGGTCATGACTTTTTATAAAAAACGTGGCGTTATAACTTATGACTATACTTTTCTCGATGACAAGATCTCCCGCACTAACTCTGTTATCGATCTAGGGGTTAGGTTAGATAGTAAGTTGGATTTCTCCACCCACATCAATTATATCTCTTCCAAAGGCAATTCCGTCCTGGGATTTATAAAAAGATGGTCCAAGGAATTCAACAACCCCCTCATCACCAAACACTTATACATATCTTTAGTTAGGCCTCTGCTTGAATACGCCTCCCAGGTATGGTCTCCTTACTACTCCTCCCATGTCGGTAAAATCGAATCGGTTCAAAGGAAGTTCGTCCGTTTTGCACTCAGTCACCTCCCGTGGGATGACCCACTTATTCTTCCGCCTTATGGGGACAGACTTAAATTGCTCAACTTGAGCTCTCTGCATAAGCGTCGCGAGGTCGCTGACGTTTTATTCGTTCATCGTTTGTTGAATGACAAAGTTGACTCAGGCTTCCTACGAACCCGTACGTCATTTAGAGTGAACAACTACAACCTGAGAGGTCAACCTCTCTTGTACATTAATTCCTCTAATACCAATTATGGGATGCACGAACCAGTTAACCGCATGCTTATAAATGTTAACAAAAATGCGAGTGCTTTTAGCATGCAAGTTAGCGAAGATGTCCTTAAAAGGACTCTTTTTAATGTGGCGTGACTCCCTGTGTGCCCCACTTTTTCATTGTTTTTGCACGCTTCTCTGTTTGATGTTTTGTGCTCTTAAATGTTGCATTGTTTTTTGTTTTGTGTTTGCATGTCTTAGCCGAGCCACTGTGCAGTGGTAAATGTGACCGCGTTTGTGTGCAGGGACCGGACCGGCTCGGTACAGGAGTGCCGGGGAGGGTTGAGAAGGAACCCGCATTTTCGGTCGCATGCTCGTTTTGCGGTGTTTTTTCTTCTTTCGGATTCGGTCCCTGCACATAAGCGTGGCCCGTTTCTCAGCCCAGCTGAGAAGTGTACTTCTGAGCTAGAAGAATAACTCGATAACTAATGCAAAAATAAAATTCTCTGAAAAGATTTTTCTGTACAATCAATTAATGATGAGGTATACATTTTTTTCTATTGGACTGAGAAAAAAATCTGAAAATGAGATCTTCCTATTACAATTAAGAGCTCATGTTGAGTAAGAATTTTTGAAAGGTGTCCAGCAACCCATTTTTCCGTGTCACTTGTAAAAAAAATAATTGATTTTTTTGACCCACCCTAGGGTTTATAGCATAAAGGGTCCTAAAGACTTTCACATAAAAAAATTCTTTGGAAGGTTTTAGGTCCTCCGCACACGAGTAGACTAATTTGCAACCCCAGTTGCATACACAACTGTTTCGTGACCTTGTCCGTGTACGGAAGTGGGAATTCTTACACGGGTCGACAGAAACGAGATCGATTTGAAATTAGTGACTAAAAACTATGTCGACACAGAACACCGATTGATCCAAAATCAGTTGCGCTCATGTGTGGACAATGGTTTCATTTTGACTGCAAACTGGTTGTGCGCGTGATTATTGTGAAACCATAGTTTGAAACTGAGATTGCAAATTAGTCAACTCGTGTGTGGAAGGCCCTAAGCTGATAGTGTAGTAGTTTGGTTGGTGAATTTCGATACAAATTTAGGTTAAGTTTCTTTGCACTAGTTTCCAAGAGTGTGAAAAAACTCCGAAAAGAGTTTGCGTAAAAATTTAGCTGAAGTTGATGCGAATTTGGTTAGAACCATATGAGAGATATTTAGTAAATTTGTTAGCATGTGACTCTTTGACGCACCTATATATCTTCCGAGTGCTAAAGAAGAAACTGCCTATTGAGTAGGTATACGAAGCAAGGGCGGCGGAGCATTATCATTCTGGGTGGGGAGCACGTGAACAGATAACCGTTAAAATATAATAAGTTAATCGGTCTATTTATGTACCAGTGGTCTCTTGAGTTATATGGTTTTAAATTCTTTCGTTAGCGGTTATGACAGACTGGAATTTGGGGGGGGGGGTGTAAATAGGGCCCCGATGAGTATCTCTAGACCCACTTCCTCATTTGGGGCCCGTGTGGTTTGCCCTATAAGGCCCACGCAGGGCATCTAACGCCTTGCATAATTCGCGCCTAGTCATAAGGAATGCCCCACCCATTTAGCCTCCTTGAGGAAAAATCATTGTTACCCGCCGATCCCGAGAGGAAAAAAGAGGCCGAAAAATTTGAGAGTTTCGGCGTGGATATGTAAGTAATAACTGCACCGGTTTCGAAAGCTTTATATTTTTAAATGCGAGTTTGGTTTTACCAATGCGGTCCCCCAACTCAGTACTGGTCCCGTTCAATGCTGCTTAACCTCTGTAATTGGACCGGAACCAGTTTATTGTGTTCTTAATAGCTCTGATGTAATATATTTAGTTTTCGTATGAAAAGCCTTGCTTGCATGCAGCCCTCGATCATGTTCCTTCGTCGCCAGAGACCGATACGGCTTTCCAACATTCTGAGTTATTAGGTGTACATGAAATATTTTGGGTGTGGATTTCCCCACCCAAAGCGAAAATGCGTGTGCACTTTTCCTTCCATCCACACGCGCTCCGCCGCCCCTGATACGAAGCAAGTGCTGGCAGAGCATTGCGAAGCATTATCGGGCAGAGAAGAATTCAATTCTAGTAGGTCGGCTTTGGATCTACTGCCTGCTATCAACTAGATAGATATAGGAAAGGGTTGTTAATGAAGTAAAGTTCTTTTTGATAGAAGTTACTAAGAACCAGTGGTGGCGCATTAATGACTTTTGATCAACCGATGACTTGACTCTCATGATTGTGGATTTACAGGAATTTCTTAGTTTGATGACGGAGTGATTTACTCGGATAACTCTTGCATACTCTCTGAAGGCGAATTCTTTACTTTTTATTGCTTTCATGTATTCCCAATTAAACCATCTGTTCTGCCTAGGCATCACAGATTTCGTGGAATGGGAAAGCTTTATATTTACTTTGAAGTCGAAGAAGGGGTGAGAGATTCATAAGTGAAAAAGAGGGTGAAAGTCACTATACAAAATTCCACTCTGCAGCTTTCAATAGATTTCAAAACAACATATTTCTTTGGCGGTTGTTAAAAGGGTGTGTTGGGGTCATCCAGTGTCAGTATAGACGGAACATGTTGCCATTAGTCTGGATAAATCGACAAATTTTCGAAAAAACTAGGAAAACATTACCACACCTGAAAATATTCATATTTAATTCTGTTTGATGTTTAAACCTTATTAAATAATATTCAGATTAGAGATAAAGGTAATCCTGGTTGATGTTTTCTAATTGAATTATACGTCCGGGTTTTGTTTACGCCTTTTTATTTTGAACTGTGATTTACCCCAGTATTCTAAAATCAGTCACAAGTCACAACGCAATCACAAGTGTGTGGTGAGTCTCAACTTAAAGGCATATACTAAATGAAAAATAACGTAGAAGCGAAGTAGAAGTGAAGTTGACGTAACTTCTGTCATCATTGACATCATAAGAAGTCCATTAGAAGTGAACGCGAGTCGCCAAAACTTGTGACTTAGGACTGGTGACAATTTTAGAATAGGACTTTACACAAAACAGATGTCACGTTTTTATGAGTTAATGGTATTTTGCTATAATTTAAAAATTGGACACACTAAGAAAAAGCAATAAAAAATCTTTGTAAAATTAATATCTGAAGGAAGGAACATTAAGAAACAGTATCGATTTTCATTCAAAACGATGTTGAAAGGAATATTCTTCCTTTTATTCCTGCGATTATTCAGTTACAAAATCAAAAGGAATCCGCAAACTACACATTACGAATTCAATCTATCAAAATAAATCAAATGGTGACATGCCATATTCGCTCCACTTTCTAAGCCAAGAAAAAAAAACACAAGAATATAAAAATAAAATCAAAGAAACAAAATTCATTCAACTGCGTTCACTTTAATATATGAATCCATGAAAAGTTAAAATATGCGCAATCCTTTAACCTTTTTTTTTTTTGCTTCTATTCCCAAAAGGAAATATTTCCTTCTAACACAACAATTTGTATTTGCAAATTTCTATGGCATTTCCATTCGGGGCCAAAATGTTGTATCGCTCGTAACAGCGGGAAATATTCTTTATCCATTTATTCATATATGGAACCATGCGTTGTCCCTAGATTTATATGCAAATCACACGAAATAAAAAACACTCGAACCCGATTTTATTCATTGCAGTCAATCTTGTTTTCATAAAATTTCGGAATATTGTTAACAAAATCTTATGTAAAATTTCCCGATACCAATCGGTGAAAGTGAACCAATTTTTGGCCGTGGACCACCCACTGTG
The DNA here is from genome assembly GCA_963855945.1 of Thereva nobilitata. Lineage (NCBI taxonomy): Eukaryota > Metazoa > Arthropoda > Insecta > Diptera > Therevidae > Thereva > Thereva nobilitata. Next base: position 11,750,808 of record OY979694.1, on the reverse strand, counting down.
TGCTGGAGAATATGGCTACAAATAGTCGCGTATACATACCATTTCAAATCTGAATAGTGTTGTTCAATTGTTCGTTAACGATTTTTGGATGCGTGTTTAAGGCGAGAATCATGTTTTTTCGGACTGATAACGATTTTCGACTAATGCATATGCCCCACCGAAGGATCGAGGACAGACTTTTGGGATCAATTCATTTTGAATAATGTCAATCTGATAAGTAAATGCAATTGAAACCGGCTTCGGTTCGAGTTAATGTATTATATACAAGAGGATAACACAGATTTTCAAGTGTTGTGGAACATGCACAAAAAATTGTCGGGCTGTGAGGATCCCTAGTTGAGCCTTTTGGGATTTTTCTCTTCCACAATTACACAACCACTTTAGGAGTGACTATCAGAAACTCATTTGCCTCACACGTGTGGTGCCATAATTCATTATAGACTGAAATTCGATACCATAAGCCCTAAATGTGCCCTTTAAGATAAATAAGGAACCTGCAGGATCAATTAAGACGGAGATGTAACGACTCCGACTTCCTTTGATGTTTTTAAAAGTAGAAAGTTTTTAAGGGTGATTTTAAGGGGGCATTTTAAGGGTGAGTTGGCACTTAACATATTTTCTGGATTATGGTCTATGGCCAAATGAGAGGACTGTTGCATCTAATATATTATTAAGAAAAAAAGAAGATCTTGGGGGACTATAAGAGAAAACCAGCTAACGAACCATCGGTGAAGTCGAATAAGTGAAATTACATGTAGTATAAGAAAATATGCACGTGCCGTAACTATTTCGATAGTTCTAGCGAATGTTGAGTTCGGCAGTTACACAGTATGCAACGAGCTTTGATATATCAAATAAACCAATGATTTGCTATGAGGCAAAACCAAATGCCAAATGCGCAGGGGCGGCGCTTTCATAGGTGCAAATGGTGCACTTGCACCGGGCGCAATTTCAAAAATTAAGATTAAAAAGAAATTTAAAACTTCGAAAAAAATTTAAATAGTGTTCCCGTGCCTTCATTTTCATATATTAAAGGAACTGCAAGATCAATAATTCGACGAGAGACACCTGGATCGGCTCTGCTCTGAAGTTGTTGAAATGGCCTTCTATGTCCATGAAGGCTGCCAAGGTGGCTGTATTTATTCTATGCAGGATTCTACAGTGGAAACCAATACATGCAGCGCAGTGACCACCGATTTCCCTTAAAATATGAAGGTTTGGAGAACGGCACAGGGACCTCTATTATGGAGATTCGAGTGTATAAGTCTATAGATTTTCGGAGACCAGGAGTGTGTTTGAAACGGCTAGAGAAGTCCACTGCAGTGGCACGGAAGACCAAAAAATTGAAGGCGGCGCAATATGGCATACTGCACCGGGCGTAAAAAAACCAAGCGCCGACCCTGCCTACTGTGATATGTAATGCTATTTCTGCATATGGAAATGTTTCCTTCAAATCCTTGTGCTTTTTTAGTGTGACGCCAAGAATTGTTTTAAAAGAACATATTCTTCTTGTAGACCATCCGCAAGATCAATCGGGTACAGTTTTTGTAATTTTATGGCGTTAACTCTAACTTCCCCAACAGGAATTTTATCCCATTTACATAAGAATGAAAATTGGCGGTTACTGCGTCATAAGAAGATTTGAGCCCCAGAAATCGTCCCACAATTGGTCGCATATTTGGAAAAAGGTATTAATCTTTTGGTCACAAAAGGTCGTCAATATTCCCTCACGACACTCATTGTATAGTTCCTTTTTTCTTCTTTCTCTTGTGATCGCTTGTGAATTCTTCTGTGCATTTTTTCTCACCAGCCTCCTCAAAAGCATCAAAAGATTCCTGTTTGTTCTCTATGAAAGTGATAAGTGACTCGTAGAATCTGGAAACTAGCTCTACGTCTGTGTGGAAATCTTTAAGAATTTTGGAAGCTGTGTAAGCTTTTTAGTGGCCAGCGTCTCTTTTTATAGATTCAAGAGCTGCTATTATTTCGTTCCAATTTTTGTTAAGCCTGGCACAGGCATCGCCCCCAGCTGACCATCGATATCACAAATTTTCTACAGTTCCATTTTCAGGCTTAGCTCAAAAGGATTGCAGTAATTTTGTACGGACGTTGATGATGAAAAAAGACGTATAAATTTTGCAGCAACCCCAAAAATTAATTTTTCTTTCAGTGTATTAAGTAACGATTATTAAACGCTTCCAAAGCTGTTCACGCAAGCCGCCCCTCGCAACCTACCGTCCCGGGCCATGGTCCCAGGGTAAATACGCCATTGGTCATGGAACTCATTAATCACTTTGGCCGAAAAAAACTCGAATTGAATGTCTCCAAAATCAAGTACTGTATCATCTCTGCACAGATCTTAAAGGACGATGTGAATCAAACGACTGACCATCTCTTAAGATCCTAGGTGCAACTTTATTCGATAATGGGCGATGGAATGACCCCATTTTCCAAATCGTCAAACGGGAACCCAAAATGCCTTAGATTTCTTAAAAGATGCCAGTTCCTCGTTCAGCCTAGGCTACAATCCACAAGTCCTACAGTCAGCCTTTCTTCAGGTAAAACGTTGATCTGCAATGGGTCTCGGAAATCGCCTTAACTCGGTAATCGGTCTGTTGTGGCTCCGTAACTTATAAAGCTAGGTAGGACTGTAGCATCATTGACCACACGTTTATAGCTATTACCTGAACTCTGCGGTTATATAAAACTAGCCCGCTCGATTCACTCACATGCAGTCTTTCTTTTCGCCCACAATCTTTTGCAGCCAGTATTACCGAAGTCGTATAACATCATACGATTTAAAAGTAAGTTTCATCTCTCGAGCACCTCCCTAAACTCTTCAATTCTTACCTATTCTTTCTTTCAAACTAAGCTTACTTCTAGATATCACGCAATGAACTGAATAACATGACGAACATTATGTAATATAAGACAGCTAAAAGTTCTTTAAGTTCAACAAAATCAAAATCCCTTGTCGGCTTACAGTCTGCATTATAGATTACATGACGTTTAATTAGTGGCTTTTCCTCAATTGTAGTCATCAATCCACTCATGTGACCAAGTCGTTGTTTTTGTTAGAGGAAGATTTATATTTTTTAAAAATATAACGTGTAATATCTTTGAAGTAAGCCCCTTAGTACTGTCGATGCTGTTGTCATTGTCAAACAACAATTAATTCTCGAAATACTTCAAAATGAATTAGTTCTTCAGTTATTTCAAAATGAATTATTTCTCTCTCCAGTTAGTTCAAAATGAATTAGTTCTCGAAGTACTTCAAAATGAATTAGTTCTCCAGTTAGTTCAAATGAATTAGTTCTCCAGTTAGTTCAAAATGAGTTAGTTCTCGAAGTACTTCAAAATGAATTAGTTCTCCAGTTAGTTCAAAATGAATTAGTTCTCCAGTTAGTTCAAAATGAGTTAGTTCTCGAAGTACTTCAAAATGAATTAGTTCTCCAGTTAGTTCAAATGAATTAGTTCTCCAGTTAGTTCAAAATGAATTAGTTCTCGAAATACTTCAAAATGAATTAGTTCTTCAGTTATTTCAAAATGAATTATTTCTCTCTCCAGTTAGTTCAAAATGAATTAGTTCTCGAAGTACTTCAAAATGAATTAGTTCTCCAGTTAGTTCAAATGAATTAGTTCTCCAGTTAGTTCAAAATGAGTTAGTTCTCGAAGTACTTCAAAATGAATTAGTTCTCCAGTTAGTTCAAAATGAATTAGTTCTCCAGTTAGTTCAAAATGAATTAGTTCTCGAAGTACTTCAAAATGAATTAGTTCTCCAGTTAGTTCAAATGAATTAGTTCTCCAGTTAGTTCAAAATGAATTAGTTCTCGAAATACTTCAAAATGAATTAGTTCTCCAGTTAGTTCAAATGAATTAGTTCTCCAGTTAGTTCAAAATGAATTAGTTCTCGAAATACTTCAAAATGAATTAGTTCTCCAGTTAGTTCAAATGAATTAGTTCTCCAGTTAGTTCAAAATGAATTAGTTCTCGAAATACTTCAAAATGAATTAGTTCTCCAGTTAGTTCAAATGAATTAGTTCTCCAGTTAGTTCAAAATGAATTAGTTCTCGAAATACTTCAAAATGAATTAGTTCTCCAGTTAGTTCAAATGAATTAGTTCTCCATTTAGTTCAAAATGAATTAGTTCTCGAAGTACTTCAAAATGAATAAGTTCTCCAGTTAGTTCAAATGAATTAGTTCTCCAGTTTGTTCAAAATAAATTAGTTCTCGAAGTACTTTAACATGAGTTAGTTCTCCAACTAGTTCAAAATGAATTAATTCTCGAAGTATTTCGAAGTAGTGCAGAGGGCGGCAATTGACTCCATCGTAAGACAACGCTGTACAAAAGTAGTGGGTTGTTTTCATGTAAAAGGTATCCAACTGAGAACTACTACTCCCTCCTTAGAAAGTAGTTATTTTACTAGTCCTAGAACTACTTCCGTCTGCTCGGAAAGTTCCCTGCCGTAAGACTTATGGGGTGCGACAGCGAGGGAGACCCAACCTCCGCTAGAAGGATGGCGTAGACCAGGACGCTGAGAGCTTGGGGATGTCAAACTGGATGACATTGGCTCAGAATCGGGACCGTTGGAGAGAACAGCTGCGAGAGGCCAGGACCGGAACCCGGTTGAAGAGCCGTTAAATAAGAAGAAGAAGAACTACTTCACTTTCCCACTGGGTAAACTTCACTTCACTTCACTAACTACCCATTTAGGTTTGGCCAATAGAACGCTCTGCACTCTGCAAATCGAACAGTAAATGGCGTTCTCGCTCATTACGCAGATAGACAATAGTATAAGAAAAGAAAAGAAATTGCTGTAATAAAGTCAAGAAAAAAGAAGCAAAATTTTTATGGGACAAGTGGAAATACAAAGGACCCTGTCACTGCGTGAAATAGAACCACGTACCTCTGCTGGGATGGAGGCCGGAAAAAAATACCAGTTAAATAAAGACTAATTCCTTATTCTAAATATACCAATATGTGTTAAAAATAAGTCTCTTATGAGGAAATAGCTAATCTTAAAAAGACATAAATACAGGCTGGAGTATAAGTGCAAAACCAACAGACCAGGAATGAATACAAAAATACAATACCAAACATCCTGAAAAAAACTTCATAAAGGTTTATCCATAAAAAATGTCTTTTTATCCCAGGAAAGACACAGTTTTGTCACAATTTCCTTTTCAAACAAACAAAAACTTCAAATGACCAATTTCATCTCTTAACAAAAAAAACCATTTTTAAAAAAATGCCAAAACCATTTCAAAATAAAAAAAAAGAAAGCAGGCAACAAAGGACTCTGCCAGCAACGAAAAAAAAATAAATTCCAACACTTTTAGATATCCTGTACGCAATCTCAAATAATTGATCTGCATGTCTGCCGAGGACAATAGCGCATGTGATAAAAGGTTGTGCGAACTGGGCGAAATAAAAAAAAGCAGCAAGATTGTTACCTATTCAACAGTGCTCCTCGCCTATCTTTTTTTCTACCTTAAGGGTACACGATTCAAAGGAGAACAAGATTTATTTCCTTGAAGAAATAAAGAAAGAAAATAAAAACTACAACAACAACAAAAAAAAAATCGTAACAGAAATCCTCTTTAAAAGGAGATAAAAAAAAGCGAAGGGATCTCTTTTGGTTGATTTTTATGAAAGAGAATAAAAAGAAGATAAAAGTTAAAAGATTTGGGTCTTTAGATAAAATTCTTTGATACATTTGCACCTGCCTACCTGGAATGGATGTGCCTACCTAAAAATTACTTCTTCTATGGGATCTGGTTTCAAGTAACGCCATATGGCTGACGTGCTGCCTACTTTTCATAACGCTCCTTCCACCTTCTTCCAGCGGCTGCTGTTAATGCATTTTGAAAATTTCATGAGTCATAATTTTATTTACATAAATTTGTGATACATTTAATGGAAAGGTGTTGCTTGTGGTTAATTAAATTTTTAGTTTTAAAGGAGTTGTAGCGAAGAATTCTTGGGAATATCTCAAAATACGGTAGTGGGATGATACGTTTCCAGGAAAACTAGGGTAGGTGCAAATTTTCATAAATTTATTAGAAGATAATTCGTTGAACTCCTCTGGCAGGTGAGTCTGTGTCGAGTTACATGCGTAATATTTTCATGGAGCATTGCTGAAAATTTAAGACGTTAATAAGTGTATGACTGATCTGAAGGGAGAGTTTCTGTCACGGTTGTTTATCGCTGTTGAACGAAACGTCACAAGATACGTGCCTTCTATACACATAAAACTCACTGACCAGCTAATTCAGATTTCTTGTTTGTAGCCGTTAAAACTTCTATATCCCAACTTGTTATCAAATGATTCTTCCCCTTTTAGTCCAGTAAAATGGTACAAAAAAAGGGCCATCTGAACATTTTCTGAAAACAGCAATTTTTTTATTGTAATATGTAGGGGGGTTGGTTGGGAGTATAAAACCGAGTTTTCGGGATCCGGAGGAGTGACGTTCGGCCGCCATCTTGTTTTGAGTGGTGAAAAATGGTTTTCCTTATTTCTCGGAAACCGTGAGTCCTACAGAATTTTTGTAAGGATATTTTTTTTAGATAATCAAATTATCTACAACTTTCGAAAATAATGTTTTGCCGTAATATCTATATATATATATAAAAGTCAATGTTTGTGTGTTTGTGTGTTTATGTGTTTGTGGGTTTGTTGTTTATGGACTCCTAAGCCGTTCAACCGATCGCCACAAAAATTTTACCACATGAGCTTGATACTATGGAGAGTGTTTATACGCTATCAGCTTTACTCTACCTACCCTTAAAGGGGAGAAATGGGTGGAATAGGTTGTATGGGAAATTATTTTTTTTTGCATTTGTGTTCCCCGACCGCGCGACATGGGTATCAAATGAAAGGGTGTGACAGGTAGAATACAATTAGCGATGTAACGTCATTCCAAATTCAAAATGGCGGCCAACACAAAATGGCGGAAGACATATAATAGACTAAAAAGTAGAAAATACAACCGATCAACTTCAAATTTGGCCCGTATACGTAGTTTCCTTGACAATGCAGTGCGGCCATTTTGTAAAAAATCAAGATGGCGGTTCCAAGATGGCGGCCGAATTTTGCATTTGTATTCCCCGACCCCCGACATGGGTATCAAATGAAAGGGTACGACACTTAGAGCATAATTAGCTGTATGGCGTCATTCCAAATTCTAAATAGGGACCAACACAAAATGGCGGAAGACATATTATAATAGATTAAAAAGTAGAAAATATAACCGATCAGCATAAAATTTTGCACATACGCATAGTTCGCCTGGCAATGCAATCCGACCATTTTGTAAAAAAAATCAAGATGGCGGTTGCAAAATGGCGGCCGATTTTTGCAACTGTGTTCTACGACCCACCGACATGGGTATCAAATGGAAGGGCATGACAGGTAGGATACAATTAGTTGTTTAGCGTCATCCTAAATTCAAAATGGCGGATTACCTTTTTCTTCACAGCCCCCTCAGTATGAGTATCAAATGAAAGGGTATGACGATTATAATACAGTAATCTGTGTAACGTCATTTTAAATCTAATATGGCGACCACCAAAAAATGGCAGCGGACATATAATAGACTATAAACAGTAACAAATAAAATTTACGTTATATACATATTTTATCAAATCAATATAAATAAATATATGGGTTCATGTACTTCCTTTGCCTATTGTATATATGGGTAATTCCATGCGTTACGGACGGGACATTTGTACGATGATTTTTTTTCTAATATTTACTAAGCAAGTACTAAGTATGTAATTGTGCATGTAACTGTCAGTTCAAAATTTAAGCAACAAACTATGAATATAAATTAACATTTGTAACTATTATAAAACCTAAGATAATAAATTTGAAAGTGCGTTACGGACGGGAGACAAATGAAAGTAAGTTTTGAGAATTGTTAACATACATATTTCTGAAACACTGCGAAGTGCGTTCATTCTCTGAATCCCAGCAAACCAAACTTTCCGAATTCCTACAAGTCGAAAGGTTTTCGGAAGTAATACAACAACAAAAACTAAAGCTTTGTATGTGACGATTAGTCGAAACTAGTTCAAAAAGAATTCGGAAAACAATTACGCAACAATGTCACAAAGAAGCCAGTAACAAATTTTCTTAAAGAAGTAGGAAAGAAATCGGAACATTCCTGTCAAACGTCATTGTGCAATCGTGAGCCTTTGAGTGAAGTGCCCCAACAAACCAGCTTTTTACCCCTAATAAAAAAAGCTTTGCTAAATCTTTACTAAATTTCGTAACGAATTCGAAAAGAATTTTTGTAACGATGTCGTGTCAACCCCTTCATATATTTTTCGTTCCGAATTTGTTCAGAAATCGATTGCGAATTCGGGAGAAATATACGAATTTCTTTAACGAATTCGGTAAGATATCTTAAAATTTGGTTTGCTGGAATGACACCCATATAATTATTTTTGGATACATATTTAGAAATCGGTTTATGTGAAGGGAAAGTGTAAACCTTTAACTATTTCAACGTAAAAAAATTGTATAAATTTCACTTCCTTAACGCATGGAATGACCGATATTTTAAGACAGTAGTTTTTCAAGAGTAAGCTCTGGTCACGCGTCGGAGCTGACACGCACTTTCTTTTTTTATAGGTAACTCTAAATTTTTATATGTATATGTATCCAAAATCAATTTTTGGAGATTTGTTCTTTTTTCCATAATACCTTTTTCCTACCCCGGATTGTGCACATATAAACTTTTTTATTTAAAGGCGTTGCAACGCACGCGGGGTTTTTGCTAGTTAATAATAAAAAAGATATGGACGAAAAATGTCAAAAATTGTTGGGGGTGATGAGCTTTAAAGCGCTATAACTTTTTTATTATTGATTTTACATAAAAAATGCCTTGGAACTTTTTTGTAGAGAATTTTCTTGCGAATAATTTGATGTGGTCATCTATTGAATTCGGGTTGTTTTTGTAGATTTTAGAGCAATGCAAACGGAGAAGTTATAACAAAAGTTCTGCATTATGCTTCCAACTATACAGGGTGTATACCGTTAAGAGGTTTACATATCACCCTGTATTTTTGTAACCCTATGAGCTATTTTCATGAGAAAGGTATCAGTGTACGCAGAATACTCCCACCTATCTAAAACTGTAATTTCTTTCTTTCGGCTACCGTTTCTTCCGTTACAATAGACGGTCTAGAATTATCGCCCGAATATTCTCTTAAAACTAATTTCTTCTTCAGGTGCCAATATCTCCTTCAGCAGACGGCCCGGACCATAATTTACATCTTTGTTTTTTCTCGCCTTGAATTCAGCTCGTTTATCTAAGGCTAGGACCTTAAAATATCATTAGCATTGGTTGACAAGGTACAAAATCGGGTTCACAAAATTATTGGTGATGGCGTCATTTGCTCTTCAGTTGACTCATTGTGACACCGTAGGAATGTAGCAGGTTTTGCCAACTATTCGACCTAGTCTTCACCACCTATTCGGCCTAGGATTCATGGCTATCGTAGAATAGTAAATGAGCAAAACCATTCTTACCTGCGATCCTGGTGTTACGAATAAGCAACATGTATGACGTTTTTGTTGTCAATACACCATTCACAGTCAGCTGATTGGATGTAGCGAGTAAACGCCAACCAATTGGCTTTCCATTATGCCAGGCAGTTATCTAGTTAAGATCGTTGCAATGGAAAATTAAACACGTGAACACGTCCACTGACTAATGATATTAATCCTAGACTGATATTGATCTATGCCACTATCCAGTGAGATTTTGGGTTCATTTAGTGCCAAAATATTCCTACTCCTATTCCGAAAGGCAGTCCTGGCAAGATGATATGAGGGACAGCCAGGGCGATTTGTATTTTGCGCCCGGTGCAGTATGCTCTCTAAAAACGAACCAGTAACTATTCACTGGTTTCCAGTGAAAATTCACCGGTTGAACCATTGCTTAGTCAACCAATAGGAAACAGTGAAATTTCACTGGTGGAACCAGTGAAATTCATGTAAAAAAAAGAAAAAAGCTTTTTTCTAGCGCGAGTGTCGTTTTCCCAAACGGACCCCCATCAAAGCATTGAAATGCTGCTTGCCCTCCGTGATTAAACGAGAGCTGGTATATAGAGTATGCTAAATGGAATCCTTTACAGCCATGAAGATAATTGCCTTGAATATGAGTCATATATTTTTGCACTGGTTGAAACAGTGAAATTATAATTCACTGATTGAACCAGTGAAATTTTTACTAATTCATTTTTAGAGAGAACTTTGCACTGGTTCAATCAGTAAACATATGCGAATGCATTGGTTTTCCAGTGAAATTATTGTTTACTTGATGAACCAGTGGAAATTTTTAGAGAGTGCCATATTGCGCCCCCATTAATTTTTTTCTTCAAGGTTTAAAGTTTTTTTAAATTTTAATTTCTGAAATTGCGCCCGATGCAAGTGCACCATGTGCACCTATGAAAGCGTCGGCCCTGCCTGCCTACAATCAGGATTTGTTTCTCGATCTTGCTGTTGTGCTGGGTTTGATTGCGGTTTAACTTCACAAAACTCTCCCGCTAATGCTGTTTCTTCAAGCTTCGTACTGCTTAAGCTTCTGGTATATGGCCTTCAGTGCCACTACCACCATTCTCCACACATCCCCCAACCTCATCATCTGCTCCAGGATGCTTTTTGGTGAACTTCAATAGCCGTTTCCAGCAGTCCTTTAGAGCAGACGCGATCCAGGTGTCTCTCGCCGAATTATTGATCCAGTCCCGCCACATAACCTTGCGGGGTCTGGGGATAAAATATAATTGGGGGCCCTTTAAGGAGATCGAAATTCCAAAAAAAATTTTACTGAAAAAAATGGTTAATTTTTTTAAAAATCGGAGGTAGGAATAAGTTCATTCAGAGAGTCAGATGCCGAACGGTCGGTTCTTGATTCCCGGATACAGAATCAATCCAAAAGTTATTATATTAGTAAAGACTACTTATGGGCAACCTAAAAAAAGTTAAACTGTATTGTAAGGCATAGAATGAGCTTCTTAATTGTCATCATATGAGGATTTTATCTTTTTGAGTTTCAATCTATTTTCGGGACCCTCTAACAGGGGGCCCGGGTAATTCGTCCCAGTTATTCCCCATATGAGTCCGACCTGTATTGATCTATAACAGTACGATCAGTACAAACTACAAATCAAGATCCATGGCACTGTGCCGGCCAGGAAAAGATAGACGACGAAATCAGGCGAATGAAATGAAATTGGATTGGCCACACCTTGCGAAGGACAACGGAAAAAGGCACAAACCCTCTGTGGAGTTCCTTTAATATATGAAAATAAAGGCACGGGAACACTTTTTAAATTTGTTTCGAAGTTTTAATTTTTTTTTTAATTCTTAATATCTGAAATTGCGCCCTGATCAATTGCGCCCGGTGCAAGTGCACCATTTGCACCTATGATCTATCTTTTGAATGACCTAATTTATGGGGCGGCAAATCGTATAGGCCCAGGGCTTCAAACCTTAAAATACGTCACTGTCCATGACCCTGCTAGTACAGTTCAGAATCAAAAATACGAGGTCCGGTACGAACTCATCGTGTATTGTCGAAGGGGACAGAGAGCAGAACATTAATAAAGACTAGTTAAATAGTGGGTGATAGCCTTGACCTCTGGGGAACACCGACAATGGTGGTGAAAGGAAATCATACTTGTTCGAAGTTACCAAAGACCAGAAAATTTTATTGTCAGAGATAGTATTGAACGTATTACTTCGTTATCGAATGATTGTGGACCTACAAGAACCTATCAAAGTTAGCTTACTTAGTTGTGGGCCTACAGGAACCTCTCAACCTAATATACTCACTACGAAGACACTCATTTTGGGAATTTCTGCACGCTTTAAGGAGCTTCTTAATTTTTATTTATTACATTCCCTATCATATTCAATCTGGGCTTTACGAACTTGGAAAACATTTCAACTTTGGTGACACAGAGAGTAACAGAGTTGGGGTTGGAAGCACATATCCCAATCAATGGCTTAGAAGACGCAAATAAGCCCCAAACTGTTGGCTTTCCAATTGTGCCAGATGGCTATTTTAGGAACTGGTTTGGTTGGCGTAGAAGGTGGATGTGCGATATTAACGCTTAAAAAGCCGGGCCACTGCAGTAGCCAAGTGATGAGTCCATATTCGGGTACCATGTTTAATAGGAAGTAAGAAATAGGCCAAGCAAGTGTGTATAAAAACTGCCGGAATTGAATAATAGGAAAGATGCTGTCTTCCATTCCAACGAACGCCAGACCACACACTTTTTTGATGGCGCGTCAAAAATTCGAAGAGTTTGTTTGGGTAGCTTTGACGCATCCACCGTATAGTCCAGACATAGCGCCCCCTGACAGTCACTTTTTCCCATCTCTGCAGAAAACCCTCAACGGAATAAAGTTTTTCAACCACAAGCCATTGAAACTCTTCACAGATGATTTAAATAAATTCATTTCTATAATATAAGAAAAAAACCAGTTGAATTTTACAAAAAAAAAAACTTTTTCCCAGACCTTATCATAAACCCTATATCCTGGAATGAAACTATGGAAGTAATTTTCAGAGGTTTTCTTTCAAAATCAAATATGAGTTTTATTTTTCATCGTTTTTAATATAAATTTACTGCCACCATAAACAAATCAAAATTTTCCTATGTACACAATTATAAAATAGACGTAGATTGTTGGTTTTTTCAAATTTAAAATTTTCTCTCATCCCACAGAACGACCTCAACACAAAATCCTCGCACATTCTACAGTCGCTGTTTCTCGAAGCCATCACTTCCATTTGTGATAGGAATCCTTGCATTGGGCGGTGTGGCATGCACATTAGGAGGAATTGTTCTAGGATCAACAGGTCTAGTCGAACATTCTACGCAATACCTTAGTGCCGCTTTACTTATGATAGGTATGCAAGATTTATAGACACCTTAAGCTATGATTTATTATTAATTATACAAAATGCCCTTATCACATTATAGGAATCGGAGTATCACTTCTAGTCATAGCTGGAGCAATTTGGAAATTGAGTATACCAGATGAAGCTGAGGCATGCCCATGTTTTCGCCATATGGAGACATGTCGAAATTGTAATAGTCCTTTTTGTAATAATCGATTACTTCCTGGTAGATATGTTTATCCAGAATTTCAACATAGGCCACCGCCACCGTCTTATTTAACGAGTTTAAATGAGTGCACTTATGGGTATTTATACATTTCTTATCGATTGCGAATATATTTTTATTTAAATTTAATTTTAGATTTATCATTCAAGAACCTTCAACCACTCAACGTGAAGCCATGAGAATATCTACACCACCTCCATCCTACAGATCGTACAGTTCCAATACTGTTAAGTAAATTAAAATAAACATAAAATTTTAAGAATGTTTTAAATAAATAAAAACTTTTCAGTGTTTTTCCATCAGTACAACATTTGCCTGAAACGCAATCCTTTACAAATCCGATCGCATCCACAAGTACAACCATTGAAGAAACTGAACCGATTTATGTAGAAATTGATACAAGCAAGGAACCGGTATTTATGCCATCTTAGAGGATAATGAGATGAAAGCTTTACAAATAGTCATACCATAAGTTCAACTGTTTCAATTTCTTGTATATAATTTTTTAAGTAGTATTTTTGTGTTATCTAAGAACAACATGAAATTGAAACTTTGATGTATATAAAAATATGATTAGGATAGAATTTTTTTTGCAAAACGAATTTTAGCTTTAAATAAATTAGCTTTAAATTATTTTTAAATGTACTCAAGACTTTAGTATCTTAAGTAAAAAATACATACAAATAATTTATCTAGTTATTTTTTAAATTATACGGATTTTGAAGGATATTTGACGGACTTATATTTAAGCTTTACCAAACATTTAAGATTTTTTTTAAGAATGAATAGAGAGAAACAACTTACAAAACTTAGTAAAGCGAGGAGCTGAATTGGAACGAAAATCTGTCGTTAGATTTTTTAAATTCACTAAGTTACATGGCACTTGGTATTGACTCCTGCAAAAGATAGACTGTAATTTTAATAAGTTTATTTAGTTTCTTAAATTGTATGCTTCTTCTTCTCTTTCTCTTCTTTTAATGAAATATCAGGTCCAAAAAGTATCGCTTCCATTACTTGGACTTATTATACTGCTAACGGAACCATCACATTGTAGGGCGGACCTGTTGATCAGGCTCACTAGTCTGGTTCAAGATTTATCGCTCAGACTTTGTCTGTTCAAGCATGGTCGCGAAAAAAAGGGATCAGTGACAGCTTAAGTGAATGACAGACTACACCTGCTCCAGCACACTAATCCTCCTTGGGGTCATCTACTCTTTCCGTAGATGGTAATCTAGAGCGCAGTGTCCGGTAGTAGATAGTAATCTAGAGCGCAGTGTCCGGTAATCGAGCCAATCACATGACATCTTTTGAACTATGCAGCAATAATTCCTTGACCAAGTTGCTAGCCACCACAGGAAAAAACCAGTTGTACTACACCAAAGCATGTCCAGTGCTCAGTATGCTTTATTAGGGTATGCTGGTTAAGAACCCTCTTCCTTTGGTGTGGGCCAAAAGCTGGTTTCGGACTGTTAAATACAGTGTCAGATTCTATTCTGGGCGTCCGCCCTTTCATTATCCATGAGGCTCTGATGACACGCAAACCAAACAAAAGTGGTCCGATTGATAATGCCCAACTCATCAACAGTTGACAGCACCGAATAAATTTGGACTTGGTCCGCTGTAGTTTTATTTTATTGTTTAGGTTGCCTCTTGGTTGTCAGAAAAACATAAATCCTTTCGATACCGTAGGTAGACGTTTCTCAAGTTATCATAGGTGTCTGTCTACATAAGGTACATATTCTTTTTTTTCCTTCCTACTTTGTGGGGGCGTCTTTGCAGGCACTGCGACATATTAGGTATGTTGTTCCAACCCCATCATAAAAAACCTTCAAGATTAAGGCTTGGGATTGATTTTGGATTCATATCCAAAATCTCTCTCGGGATAGGAAAGCCGCGATGGAGAAGACTCACTTTCCTCCTTGCTGTAGCCTCACAATCGCACAGCACGCTACTCCGCAGATCCAAGAGCTACAAACAACTTCTTCTTGAATGGCGCTACAGTCCTTGCAGGACTCGGGCCTCTCGAAGTCTCCTCTTCCCGTCGTCTCTACGTTTGCTAGCTCTCTCCAATTTGTTATACGAAATTTCCGTATATCTCCTAGCACGTCATCCATCCACCTATTTCTTGGTCGCCCTACTCTTGTTCTTCCTGATTGTCTACCATTAAAAATCCTGGCTAGCATTCTATCTTCTGAAGCTCGTACCACGTGCCCGAGCCATCGCAGTCTATTCAGTCTTTTGTATGTAGCTGGGTCATTCCACGTCAAATCGACCACTATTGAACCTGACCCTTTTTGATTTGGCTGAAACTTTGTAATTTTGTTTCTACCCTATCAAAAACATTCTTCATAATTTTTTCAAATTTTTTTACCCAAATCAAAAAAATTTTCAAAATTTTTTTCAAAAATCATAACCTTTTCAAAAATTGACCTATCGAGATAATTTTTTTTCAAAAAATTTTTGTTTTTTAATAACTTTCTAGAAAAAACTACCAAAAAATTTTCAGACGTCAAATTATAGGAAATTTTTCAATTTTTTGTAAAAAACCGTTACATTTTCAAAGTCCGACACTTTTAAATTTTATTTTTTGTTTTAAAAAGAACTTTGATTTTTTCTGGAAATAGTCCCACCAATTCCAGAGTGGGCCGACTTTTTTCTATATTTTTCTTTTTTCGATTGAAAATTTACTTTGGAGTTGAAAATCGAAAAAAACTAAAAAAAGTTTTTTTGAATCGAAAAAAAAATAAAACAAAGTCGGCCCACTCTGGTATTGGCGGGATTATTTCCAGAAAAACTCAAAGTTTTTTTTAAAAAAAAAAATAAAATTTAAAAGTGTCGGACTTTGAAAAAGTAACGGTTTTTTACAAAAAATTGTAAAATTTCCTATAATTTGACGTCTGAAATTTTTTTTGGTATTTTTTTCTAGAAAGTTATTAAAAAACAAAAATTTTGAACAAAAAGTCTCGATAGTTCAATTTTTGAAAAGGTTATGTTTTTTGAAAAAATTTTTTTGAGTTGGGTAAAAAAATTTGAAAAAATTGTTTTTGATAGGGTAGAAACAAAATTACAAAGTTTCAGCTAAATCAAAAAGGGTCAGGATCAATAGTGGGCGATTTGACGTGGAATGACCCAGCTATATTAATTTCTTCATACATTTCTGGAAGTTTTTTGTTTGTCCTAATGCGCCATTCGTTTTGGTTAATCCTTACAGGACCAAATATTCGTCTTAAGATCTTCCTTTCGAAGATTTTAAGCTGATTTTCTGTTTGTTGGGTCAATGTCCAAGCCTCAGACCCGTAGCATAGGACTGGGCGGATTAATGTTTTATATAGTCTGATTTTGCACTGTCTTGAAATTTCTTTGTTTTTTAGGACCGGGACTAGTGCGAAATAGGTTTTATTTGCGGTTACGATGCGTCTTTGGATGTCGTTCTTTATCT
The DNA here is from genome assembly GCA_963855945.1 of Thereva nobilitata. Taxonomy (NCBI): domain Eukaryota; kingdom Metazoa; phylum Arthropoda; class Insecta; order Diptera; family Therevidae; genus Thereva; species Thereva nobilitata. The sequence continues at coordinate 11,734,225 of OY979694.1, read as the reverse complement.
TATTTTCTGCAGTAAGCATTGTCCCTAAATAGATGAAATTTTCTACAATTTCCACACTATGATCGTCGAGGCTGATACTTCGCCCTAATCGTTGTCCTCGTTTTGATACGATCATATACTTTGTTTTTGTGTCATTTACTCGTAGATTGAACTTTGCTAAACTTTCTACAATTTTGGAAAAGGTTTCTTTTACATCTTCCGCTTTGCGTCCAATTATGACTATGTAATCTGCAAAGGCTGGTATCTGAATGTTACTTGTTATTTGCTCCATTAAGCTGAGTTTCCCTCATTATTGCTTCCAGAGCAATGTTAAAAAGTATTGGTGAGATCGCATCTCCTTGTCGCAGACCCGATTCTTGAGGGAAGTTGATCGAGTTGCACCCTCGTATTCTCACTTGTGTTTTACAATTTTTGGTAGTCATTCTGCATAGTTCTATTAATTTTTTCGGGAAACCCATTTCACTCATCTTCTTCCACAACTCTATTTTATTCAGCAGCTCGTAAGCACTTCTATAGTCTACAAAAAGAAGATGAATATCAATGCTTTCTTCCCAGCATTTTTCAAGTATTTGTCTCATTATGAAAATCTGGTCTATTGTCGATCTATTCGTTCTAAATCCTGCTTGGTAATCGCCTACTTTATCCTCCAAATGTGGTTTCAGTCGATTAAATAAAATATGTGAAAGCACTTTGTAAGCTGTGTTCAACAAAGATATTGATCTGTAGTTTTTGCAGCTCATCAATTCACTTTTTGATGTGAAACATCTTTGCGCGCGTTGAGAGTAATTCTTCAAGGTCGGGAACATTTTGTGGGAACGCTTTTTAGGGAACGCTTTATAGGGAACGCTTCGTTCCAATCCAATTTTCATTCCGGGAAACGGAAGATCTGTATTGAGGAAGACAGAAAAGACGGAGATTTTAAAAAAAAATAGTAGCACCAAAGAAAAGTGTTTATATGCCGCGAGCCAGACATGACGAGCCAGACATAGGCAGAATGGAACAAATGGTTGAGTGGTTGCCTTACGACGTTGATATTCCAAAAAGTCGCGGGTTCAATTCTTGATCTCGGCATTTGAATTTTATTATTTATATTTAATGGTTTTATTTGGTTTTATTTGTTTGTTTGTTTGTTCGGTTCAAATTTTGCGACAGCTATGAAACTTTGCACACACATTGAGTTCCCGTGACAATGCAATCTGACATTTTTGTAAAAAATCAAGATGGCGGTTCCAAGATGGCGGACGAATTTTCCAATTGTGTTCCGATTCCATTGAAAATCAGTATCGGGGGGTTTTTAGGGCCACAAATGACGATTCTGTAGTCAAAAATTGAAAATTCAAAATGGCCGGGCCAATATGGCGGATGAATTTTGCGAATGTGTTCTGAATCCATTGAAAATCGGTATCCGGGGGTTTTTAGGGCCATAAATGACGATTCTGTGGTCAAAATTTGAAAATTCAAAATGGCAGATGAATTTTGCAAATGTGCTCTGAATATGTTGAAAATCGGGGAGTTTTTAAGATCACAAATGACGAATCTGTTTTCAAAATTCGAAAATTCAAAATGGCGGCGGCAATGTGGCGGATGAATTTTGCCGATGTGTTCTGAATCCATTGAAAATCGGTATGGGAGGGTTTTTAAGGTGACAGATGACGAATGTGTGGTCAAAATTTGAAAATTCAAAATGGCGGTACGATTTTGGTAATAAAAATTCGATTTCACTGAAAATTGCTATTTGGGTGTGTTTAAGGTCGGAAATAATGTATTTGTTGTCAAAATTAGAAAATTCAAAATGCCGCTGGCAATATGGTATGTAGCATTGAGTCGCATAAGAACTTTGGAAGGGCTATGTATTGAGGAGCTTGATTGTGAGAAATTAACAATTAACCGTGCAACAAAGATGCAATGAAAGAGTTGGAAAGGATGAGAAGTTTGCATGATGATACGAGCCAAAAGCCAAACTAAAAACTAGAAAATAAAAATAGGTAAAAAAAACTTTTAAGTTAAATGGTTTTATTTGAAATCATAAGCTGTACCAAAAACTAGAAAATAATTAAAACACAAACATGGGCCTTCTTGAGATTCTGACGTCTGGTAAGAAATCGTGTAATAGTAGCCATGCTGTTTTCTCATGTCGTATGCCAAGGGGCACTTTAAGTCGCTGCGTCGCGTCAGCGGATTAAGTAATAGTCTGAGACTTGTAACAGACTAAAATAAAAACATGGAGAGCATAAAAATCTGTATAACGACTGTATTATTAAATAAAATCGACTTGTCTAGAAAAATGTGTTTCCAAGCCCACCAAAAATATATTTCAAATGCGGTCAGACATCATGGTCGAAGGTCATCAACAGCAATGGTACATTTTCAACACAAATCGGTGTAAAAAATTTACGGCTTTTTTACATCCCAAAGGCAAAATTGCTGTGCGATAAAAGAGCTCCAGAGCTGCGTTTCCCCTTTGCGTTTGGGATGTAAACTGGCCTTTATTCTTACTAATTATTCAATTTAAAGAAAGATGAAGATCGCCAAAGATGTTTCACATCTTTCACGTGCACTGGTTACACGCGCTATATTTTTTTATGGACGGGGACTATTGTGCCTAAAAGCCATTCTTTTGGCATCTTGTTGCTTCTCCATAGTTTTACGATGAGGCTATGTAAGACATGGCATAACTTCTCCCCGCCATTTTTTAAGATTTCCGAGGGTATGCCATCTGGACCTGGAGCCTTATAATTTTTCAGTTTCGCTATGGCATTTGCAACTTCTTCTATTGTAGGATCTGGCGTATGGTTTTCTGGGTCATCTGTACTACGGTTGCCTGCTTCTCCCTGTGTTAGGTTTATGTTTTCTTTGAAGAAGTCTCTTAAGCATTTCTCCCAGACCTCGAGTATGTTCTCGATACTACTAGCTATAGTACCATCTTCTCTTCTTACCATGGTGTAGGTTGGTTTATAACCTTTCTTAATCATGTTGACTTCTTTGTAGAAACTCCTACCGTCTTTATTAGTGTAGCTTTGCTTAATCGCACTTATTCTATTTCTGAAATAGTCACGTTTTTTCTTCCTTAATAACTTTTTCGTGTCTCTTCGTGCTGCTACATATTTCTCGTGGTTTCCTCTGGTCATTCTTTCTAGGTACACCTGTCTTGCTTGGTTTTTTATTTCAATGCTTCTCTTGCAATGATCATCAAACCAGTGCTTCCTTCTCTCTTGGTTTTGTGTGCCTAATACACTGTTGTTTGTCTCTGTGATTTTTTCTTTTATCGAGTTCCACATCAGGTTCAGATCATTTTCCACTTCCAGACTAATTGTAATTTCCTCTAGCTTTGCTGTCAACATTATTTCATACTGTTGTTTTGTTTCTTCATTTCTTAATTTTTCTATGTTCCACTTTGTTTGTCTATCATTGTTTCTTCTATGTCTTGTCGCTAGTTTTTTCGCCCTCATTTTGCCAACAACTAGGTAATGATGGGTGTCTACGTTCGCTCCTCGGAAACTCCTTACATCCAGTATGCTACTTCCATGCCTAGTGTTAACTATAACGTGGTCGATTTGGTTATGGTACCTGCCATCTGGTGATGTCCATGTCCTTTTGTGTATATTCTTATGGTTAACCCAGGTGCTAGCTATCTAGCTACAAACAACTACCACCCCTATTTTGCTTAAATATGGCAATCTCTGTAGATCTGTACTCAAGTTGTCGAAAGGATTTTGCTTCCTTGTATAATCTTCTTCCTCTTTGGGAATAAAGACCCCCAGCCACTTCCCAGCATCTCAGAATATATATAAATATTGCTTAACGAGTTGCACAAGAAAGGACAGGCAGAGTTCCGCGTTACCAATGGGAAACAAAATTAAACCAGAGGTCGCCTAGTATCCAGAGTCCACTGTTGGTAGTATATTCACGCAGTACCTCTAGAATCGCAGTCCTCTCTAGGTCCGCCATATTTAGTCTGTTCCATGGCCAGGCAGGGGAAGCTTTATGACCCCTTCTGTCAACACAGCACTGCATCGGAACCTTGAGCACGATGTGGCCTGAAAGCCACGTACCGACTGAACACTCCCTGATTGTGTCGTGTTCGGGTCATGTTCGGACATACCACAACCATAACTCCACTCTGCAAGTATTCCTTCGCCCCACTGGGTACACCTTTGTTCGTTTTGCCAACGCTGAGAATTCCATTTCAAATGTCACCCACCTCTGCCTTTACTTGCGGCTATGCGTGTATCGTTGGGACCACTCTACCGCATCTTAAGGAAAATCAAACACAGCTTATGTTGTATGTTCACTAGGGTGGGTCAAAAAAATCAATTTTTTTTACAAGTGACACGGAAAAATGGGTTGCTGGACACCTTACAAAAATTGCCACTCAACATGAGCTCTTAATTTTAATAGGAAGATCCTCCGCATCGCAGTTTTTTATTTTTTTCTCAGTCCAATAGAAAAAAATTCATTCCTCATCATTAATTGATTGTACAGAAAAATGTTTTCGGAGAATTTTGTAGGAAATTTAATGCTCTACAAAAATAGTATCATATATTTTTTCTGTAAACCTCACCATTGGGCCATCCATAACTACCCGAGTTAAAATGAAACTAGCCTGCAGCTGGCCTGCATCAGGTACACAATAGCATAGCGAACAAATGCGCACGGCAAATTTTTACTCGGGTAACCACAGTAAAGAAAGACCAGTCTTTCTGGTGGTGTTCCTCTGTGGGGGTAATTGGTTAACATCTTGGTTTCCAAATCTACTTGGATTATTCTGCTGCTAATATTGTTATCTTAGCACTGCCATTTTTTGGTGTATCCTGTCTTGAAAAAGGACGAATTTATTCATCCAAGTTGTACACTGTTCTGATATTAATATAACCTGCGTTGCCGATTTACTATTTCATCCCCGATACTTTTTAGTGTTTCAGATTGATCTAAAACTGCATGAATATTTTTTTTATATAATTTTATTCAAAATTTCTTAATTTCAGATATTCCAAATCAGCTCCCGGCTTCTGCGGAACTGAGCCTCCTCGAGTGTTATCTAAAAATTTTCTGAATCAATTTCCCCGATTTGTTTATTCTAGTGATAAAAAACAATTTCTGCTCTTAACTTTATTAAATTCTGGCCGTTCTTCGTTCCATTAAGCCCCCAAAAAATTCCTTAATTTAGTTGGAACAGGATAAGGAAACCCCAACAACTTTTTTCCCCGAAAAAGGAGCATAAAATAAATTTTTATATTAATTTCTGTCGGTGAGTTCCCCCTTTGCGCAGTTTTTTTTTCTCACATCCCAAATATATTTTTTCTGAGCTTCTAACTTTGCTCCTTGCAGTCCTTTAAGGACTTTATCAAACAACTTCAAACTTAAAACTGCCCCGAAGGACCCCAGGAGTAATTCACTTTGGCAGCTTGGAATTATTACATCAGTGTTGAGCTTCTGTTGTCGGAGGCGGGGGAGTGAAATTTTTTTTTTCGTTGTGTTTTGTGGGTCAGCACGGCAGTCCTGGTGCCCAGTTTTCCATATTCTAGACGCCTTCCGGAATATTGTAATAAAGCTTCTGCCACACTTAGGCACATACACACACACACGTATACATCCATGTAGTTGTGGAGGTTCAGGTCCTGGATGGCTGAGGGATCGCTGGCATAAAATTTATTGTTATTGATCTCGGGGGAATCCGAAATGGAAGCCAGCATAAAAAACTTTTCGACAGTTTCTGTTTATTTATGGACGTATGCAAAAACCTTTTGGTCCGTCCGTCCGTTCTGGAAATGTTTACTACCATTATGGACATGGGGCGGCTTTATTATGTTCAGATAATTGGTGTCAAAGGGCCTAAGGGTCATGCACTCTGACTGTTTTATGGGAATGTAGGTATGCTTTTTTCTTTAGCCAAATAAGGGTTGATTTATAAGTGGATATTTGAGGTTTGTCATTTTTGCATTGAAATTTGATATGATTTTGAAGAACATTCATTTAATGTGAAAATTATGAATAATGAGAAATTTATTCTATCAAGGATAATTTAAGTAGGATTAAAATAGACAAGGCAATTTAGGAAATGAAGATTTATTTATAAATTATTTACTGTTGGCATACAAATAGCGAAGATGAAAGGCCGCTTTTCATCCAATTAAGAGCACATTATATTTCATCGATTAACTTGTATTTGATGTTCATATGATGTTCATTTTGGCTTAATATGAAACGCTATAAGATTTTGTTGTAAAATGCAGGAAAACTGCATGCTTAACCTTCTGAAAAGGAATGTAGGTAGGGCGCCGGTTTAGCGTGGGAAAATCTGATATATGTAATTACTTCTAAATAAGATATCTAACAACATTGATATCAATTCTAAAATTATTTATTTTGCCCTTTCTCTGAAATATGAAGTGCTTCAGGGAACGATCCTTGAATGGACGGTCGGAATGCCAACCTGATAGCGGATCCTCGAAATTGATGCTTCTTTCCTAATATATTATTATTTAAAATTTAATTCCTTACTTGAAAGTTTTAATTTTTTGTATTATTTTCGTATATTCCGCCCAACTCACTGGGTCCTCGTTGGGTCCGATAGGTTGTTCAAATTGTTTTTTGCTCCTTCAATACCTTGAATACCTTTCTGTTCGTCCTGGTCCTATTTAATGATGCTCTTGCTATCCTGTCCAATGCGTTCATTTCACCACCGAAACTCAGGGCCGTCCTAAGATATTCGGCGCCCGTGGGCTACCCTCGTGCACCCCTCTCGGTAAGAAAATACACGGGATGTTTGAGGGGAGCGGGGTGGCCGACAAAGTTAGACAAAAGCGTCAGAACTAGAAAAAGTCAATTTACACTAAATAAAAACAAAAAATTCATTCAAAATTAAAAAAACAACACATAGTCCGGGGAAACTAGCAAAAAAAAACTGCACGAAAAGGGACAAAGTTCCAAAATGGCTGAAAATTGGTTCACAGCTCCTTTGGAACTTTTTAAGAAAACAATTTCGGAATCACAAAAAAAACATGGCCGACGGAGATATTGCGTTTTCCTTGTATCTCAGTTTCTATAGGTCGTACAACCCCGTGCGTGGGCCCAAAATCGAACTTTTTCGAAATAATTTTTTGATCAGTCAATACGAAACGTTATTTCCTACAAAAAAGCCCTCTTGTCATTTTTTCGAAAACCTTTCGAAATTTTGCAGTAAATAGTAAAAACATTAGTAAATTTTGCAGAAACTGGTAAATTCATTTTAAAATAAAATAATTTGATTTGACGTTAGTTAAGCAGCACTTTGTAAGGATGTTTCCTTTACTACTTTAAAAATAATTTTTTAAATATTACAAATTAAAACAACTTAAAAATACATAATAGTACAGCCCCTAGAGATTTTTTCTGAAAAAAAAATTGTAAGTTAATGAAATTTGGAATGGTGGGAGTTTAGCAATAGGAGATAAGGTAACCGTTGAGTTCCGGACCGTACTTTGTGAAAATCAAGAGAAAATTCGATCGAACGGATTTTCCGACGCTTTCCCGGCCGTAACTCGGGACAAACGTCGAAATTGAAAAAATGTCAAAAGAAAAAAATATAGCTATGACAATTCTCGACAAAAAAGATCCTATAAGCTTTTTCCGGAAAACCTCACGTTTGATAGGAAAATTATGGGTAAAGAAAAAAATTATGAAAAATTATTTCGAATTTATATTGCTGTCTTTATGCAGGGTGTCCCACATAAAGTTACAAAGCGCCCGGATGTGGATTGAATTGTAAGGGAGGGTGAGGGAAATCGTAACGGATTAACCGCTAGGGCGTTTTGAATTTTTTTTTGTAGAGGTTTACATATCTTCCTGTATATTTGTAACCCTATGACCTACTTTTATGAATAAGGTAGCAGTATACGCAGAATACTCCCCCTTCCTAAAACTGTAAAAGCGAAGCTTCTACCCGACCAACTTCGAGAGTTATGGGTAATCAAAATCAAAATTTCGTGTTTTTTAACTGAAAAATTATTTCGAATATGTATATTGAAAAAATTGAGAAAGTTGCTATTTTTATTTCTATTCATTCTTCATCGCTAGATATCTCGGGGTCTGGATCACCGGAGTTGTCCAATTCACTTTCATTTTCTTTGTCCGAGTTCTCTTCAGATTCATTCATGACGGGGATATTACTGCAGCCATTACTGTAACAGTGAATACATACTGAGGTGGACAATAAGCCGGCTTTTGGACAGGAACAGCTTTTCGTCCACCCTTTTGCGCACTTGCAGAAGATTAACTGTAAAAGGTGTTTGGGAGCCGGAGGATCGGTCATTGTTACTGGCGCTCTAAGGTATTTTCCGAGAAACCCTTTGCAATCTCTGCGGGCTGTACTATAACTGGAATTTTGACTTTGATTACTTATAAATCTGGAGGGTGGTCGGGTAGAAACTTCGCTTTTACAGTTTTAGGAAGGGGGAGTATTCTGCGTATACTGCTACCTTATTCATAAAAGTAGGTCATAGGGTTACAAAAATACAGGGTGATATGTAAACCTCTACAAAAAAATTGCAAAACGCCCCAGCGGCTAAACCGTTACTCTCTTGTTTGCTTCCAAGAGAGGCAAAGAGGGTAGCACGTGAATTCGTAAAAAAAAATTTTTTTTTGGTGTATTTTTCCTCTTTTTCCACTCGTGTTCCCTCTTTTAATTTAATTACGAAGAGAAAAAAAAGGATTTATTTTTCACTTCATTATTGTTACGTTTCGCTTTGTTTTATAATATAATGTTAATATTTCGTATTTATATTTTTTTTGGGGAATTTTGATTCCTCACTGATGCTGCCACAAAATGTTGGTATTCAGCTTTCTCAAAGGGGGTGCCTATTATTTAAGGTCTACCCTGTGTTTTCTGTGGTAGCGGGATACTGGTTTGTATCAGTATCCTACCGCTGCCACCAATTGTTGTATGCCACCATTTGCAGGTGATTTGCTGGTCGGAGAATTTAGGTTTTTACTTTTTTAAATAAAACTTCACTTTTTAGCTTCACTTTTTTTATTTCAAGTAAAAGTTGAAACACTTTTGACTTCTGGGCTTACACGACTCGTCGGTCTGAAATGCGGGACTAAACTCAATTTTGTGTTATTAGCGAAAATCCAAGTTGATCTAAGACAGCACCACAGACAAAAAGGTAATTATGGACCGGTGCAGTTCCACCGGCCAGATCTGGCCTGCTGGCTCCCTGCTCAAGGTTTCTGAACCTACAGAGAAAATTACAAAAGTAGCTTCCATATGCTCTACTAGGAGGAGTCGCTTGTGCAAATAAATCTACTAGCCAATGGCTGGTAAACACTGTCGCTAAGCTGCGGGCTTTGGAGGGTTTTAGCCTCAAAGTAGTTGAGGATAATAAGCTTCCAAAATTTAAAATAATCAGTGTCCAGATTCCTTACGGTGTTAGGTAATCAGAATCAGGATTTAAATTGCTGCAGCAATTTTAATACTGTTGCTGTTGACTTTGCTTTGCTGCCAAGAAGACCACAGCAATGTACTTTATCTTGCTTTACAGCAATCATATTTTCAAGCTTTTTGCTGTAGGCTGCGAAAGCTTTTAGTTTCATATTGCTGCGAATGCTGTTGCTTACAAATGCTGGGGAATGCTTCACATATATATATAAAAAAAGTTTTCATCCCTCTAAACAAAGTTTCATTTTACTGTATAAAGTTGGACCATGAAAAAAAAAATGCTGAAGGAAAGCAAAGTACTTCACAGCCTTGCAGAGCAAAGCTTTGAAAAACTGTAAACAAAGAGAAAGCATTTCACAGCAAAATGTTTTAAATCCGAAGCATTTGCAGCCGGACCAGTATGCTCCTCCTGAAAGCTTTTAAGTAATTTGAAAGCAACAACATTCGCAGCAATGTGAAACAAAAATCTTTCACAGTCTACAGCAAAGTGAGTTTAAAAATATGTGCTTTGCTTTAAGTTTACTTTGCTTTCAAACCCTGATAGAAGAAGCAAGGTTTGTTATTGTTATACGGTAATATTAATATCAGGAATCGACTCAAAAAAGAATTTTGTTGGCTCACAAACTTGTGTTTTGGAGGTTGTTCCAGTGCAACCAGCACCACAACAGGGTTGCCTAAATGCTCCTATTCAGGTTGCTATCAACCAAAGCTGTGGACGCGACAATTGGAATTAAATCCTGACTAAGTAATGTCTAACCGTGCGCCTCTACCAAAACATCCATCGCTTTGGTAAATTTTCTCTGGTTGCTCTAGATATTTTAAAAGTTTTTGACCAAGTATGGCACCCTGCTTTGTTGTTAAACCTCCAAGCTATTGGTATCGACTCAGTTCTAAGGAGTTTTCTTTGTGGCCGTTCAATAAAGCTAGTATTGGAAGGCGTCGAAGCTAATCCCCACACCATCTCGGCCGGAGTTCCTCAAGGATCAATTCTTTCACCCGCTCTTTTTCGCCAGGGCTACAATCTATAACAATAGTGACTGTTCCACTGAAATTCCGCCCTTTCTCCCGCAACACATCTGCAATATTTTTCCGACAACACAAGACTAGCAAGACCTTTATCCACACGCACACTAATAGTCCAGTCAAAATAGACATTTGAGTGATAGATAAATGGTAAGTTGCAGAAAAATCGTACACACCTTAAAAACGTCATTATACATAAAATGTCGAGACTGACACGCGATCGGTCAGGAGGACATCTTTTTATTAAGGTCAAAAGGTCAAAATGTCAGTTTTTTGCAAATCTCTCTTAAACGGTAAGTCTTACCATAAAACAGTGTTCACAAAGTTTGTAGATTAAGCGATCATCTACAAAAAAATATATTATACATTTTCCTGTACGAATTGCCATCCATGAGATATCGCCGTTTTAAAGATTTAAAATACTCATTCGCGACTTGCAAAGGTCATCACACGTTTAATAAATCCTTTGTTGGTCTACGCGGCTAATATTTTCAGGGGTGATACCTGGATGTATTTGGAGAAAAAAATTGTTCTAGAGAGGGTGGCTATCCCCACTATCCACTAAAATACAGGGTGTTTACGAAAAAAGAAATGAATCTTTTTAAAATTTACTTAAACTTCAATTACTCCTAGACCAATAATCGTAGAGCAACGACATTAGGTTCATCTTTGAGGTAAATGTGTATTCTTTAATTTGATATAAAAAACAGAAACTTGAGTGACTCCGTTTAGAAGATATCTAGGTTCATATCGATGGGTTCCATCTTGACCTCGCAAACTTCTTCGTTTTTCCCAGAAAAATGCCTTATTAACGGTATATTTTTTTGGGCTTTTCTGATGCACCAAACTATTACCTAAAATATCTCTACACACAATAACGGTGTATTTCGATTAGTTTTCTAGGTAGTGAAGTGTATATACCATTTATCAATAAATTTTTGCTATTTTTCGTCTATTTTGACTGGACTATAACGTCTAGTAGTTGGTTTATAAATAGAAAAATTTTGCTGTGAAATAATCTCCCACAATCAATTTTCTCGAACTCGTACAACACCCAAGAGTTCAAACGTAAGGCTAGAGCATCACGAGGCCGAGACCAGTCGAGATTTTTAAGACTCGTCTCGACCTCGGTAAGTCTCGACCTCGGTAGGTCTCGACCATTTCGAGTCTCGTCTCGACTCTCGGCGGATATTGCCCATCCTCTCTCTCGGGGCGAATATAAATTTATGAGCATATCACGACTCTTATACTTATAGACTCTAACTATACGTAACCGGCGAGAGAAAACAAGACGCAAAAATGTGTTTGTACGTGCATGAGAACCACATCCCAGCTGTGAAAATAACGGCGCGTGCACGTTCCTTCAGATACTTTATTTTAGCAGACTTGTTTGCTATTATTTTGCCGACGAGATCTCGAGCGAATAATCTCGTCTCGACGAGAATATGTTTGTTGAGACCGAACTTTACTCTCGTCTCGTCTCTCGAGTCGAGACCAAGACGAGACTCTCGAGATTGTCGAGATCTCGTGATGCTCTATTCCTCGCCACCTGCTCCAGCACCCCTCAGACCTCCCCTGATCTAAAATATTCTCTTATATCCTTCAAACCGAGCTTTTTTTATACGCTTTATATTAGCTTGACCTGTATGTTGTATGTTTCATGTAAACAAATCTTGCAACTTGATTTTGACCCAATTCCAGGTAACGGATCAACTTGAAATTTTGCACATATGTATAGTTCGCGTGACAATGCAATCTGACCATTTTGTAAAAAAATCAAGATGGCGGTTCCAAGAAGGCGGCCGAATTTTGCAATTTTACACCCCGGCCCCCGACATGGGTCTCAAATGAAAGAGTATTACAAGTAGAATACAATTAGCTATGTGGCGTTATACAAAATTCAAAATGGCGGCCAACAAAAAATGGCGAACTACCTTCTTCTTTACAACCCACTCGATATGGGTATCAAATGAAAGGAAATGACAAGTAGAATACTATTAGCTCTGTGGCGTCATTCAAAATTCAAAATGGCCGCCAACACAAAATGGCGTAGTACCTTTTTCTTTACAACACCCTCGGTATGGGCATCAAATGAAAGGGTGACAATTAGAATACAGAACTGTGTGGCGTGATTCCAATTTCAAAATGGCGGTCAACACAAAATGACGCTTTACCTTTTTCTTTACAATGCCCTGGGTATGGGTATCAAATGAAAGCGTACGACGAGTATAGTACAGTAAACTTTGTGACGTCATTTTAAATCCAATATGGCGGTCTCTACAAAATGGCGATAGACTAAAAAATAGAAAATAAAAAATATATAGTTTAAAAAAACTAAAAAATACGCTTTGCTTTTAAAATGAACGAAAAAGTAAAAAATAATTTTGAATGTAAAGTTTTTATTGCTCCAACCAGAATATGCAAACAACCTACCTTTCGAAATGTAAAAAAGCGTGGGCCGCTAGCGAAAATGTCCGGTGTTAATAAATATAGGAAGAGAGTCCCACGCTGTTTTACATTTCGAAAGGTAGGTTGTTTCCATATTCTGGCTGGAGCAATAAAAACTTTACATTCAAAATTATTTTTTACTTTTTCGTTCATTTTAAAATCAAAGCGTATTTTTTAGTTTTTTTAAACTATATATTTTTTGCTTGTATGTGATAACGTACTATCGTAAACCACCAGACTACGGTCCGGTCATGCAGCATCTTAGGTCACGCTGTACCAAACGCCTTCTCAAACTGTTCGATCTTCGAGTTCAGCATTCTGTCGCGGTGGTATTGGATGGGAGTTGATGGGCATATTAAAACCGCATGTAGATAATAGCTGGCAATTATTTCATTATATCCACTAGAGCTCGACCGTCTGACTAGACCTTACCGTTCGACATTGCATTCTAGATAGAATTGTCAACAGTGCAAAGAGGTCCTTCTCATAAAAATAAAACTGAACTGTTGCAAATTGAAACCGAAAAATTTCACCAAAAGTTTGACCTCATAATTCCTTCTGAAAATCTTCCCGAATTCTTCAACTTCACAGCCTGTTGGATAACAAGATTTCAAGGCGATTCCAAGTCGATTCGGTTACTTGCAAACGTCCTCAAGATCACTCTTTCTTGATACCGCAATCGCTGGATTAAGCCATGACAGAAATGAGATTTTATTGAGAATATCCTAAAGCTTTAAAAAAATCTATTTCACCAACGAAAATAAACTTGTGTCTACCACGAAAATTGAGAGACGTCCAAGGATTGTTATCGAGATGATTAAGTATCTAAACTACAAGCTGTTCTGTGTACTCAAGCGTGCAAAGCTTCTTATCCTCTGAGGCGTATCTAACGCGATTGAATTTAAGTCGCAAGTTAAGGGCTATCATATGGTAGAAAATATACGTATTAAAGGAGTAACTTTTAAGTAAAAAGGAGACGCTTTAGTATTAAGGATTATCTCTGCTACATGAGAGGAGATCAAACAGAAACTAGTATTAAAATCTTCGGAGCATTATTTATACAAAAAGGTGACAATAAAATTGCCAACGTTAATCATGTATTTAATGGTCTCGAAAACATTTCATCGGGGGCTGTGAAAACGATTTATTGACGCAAAATGTGCTGAAATAAAGGAATTCCCTTAATTGATAGATGGCCCAAAGACCTAATTAGACCGAATGGTATCTTTCATCCGAATGAAATTCTCAGTCCATTTCCTTTTTAATTTTCTTAATAGCCCCATAGAAGCTTCTTATCTTCGATGTAGAGGCTGGCAATTAGTAGGCCCATCAACTGCAGCCATACTTTGCCAACTTGACGTAAAACGTAAAGGGAGCAAACTTCCCAGAACCAGCAGCAGCAGCAGCACAGGCAGACCAAGGCATCCAACAGACCCTCCACAACTTATTCTCGAAGAAAAGGGCTTTGTGTACTTATCCGGATGACACTTAATAAAAGTGGGAGAACGGCCAAGTGGACCGGAATTAAGAGGCGTCTAGGGGCTAAATTAAATCTCTTGGGATGGCTGTATGCCCTTTGATGCTTATGTTATCCATAGTCAGTCCATAGCCCCTTAGCCGTACTCCATATATACCCTAGAGATACTAATCCGCATTACGGAACACGCAGCCCAATACTTGTTAGCTATATATGTAGTTCGTACTCGTGTCCGGAATGATGGCACGTTCGTCTTCATATCATCATTGCCGGGTCTGCTCCGGTTTTATGGCGATTGACACGAAATGTAGCAGATGGCGTCAAGTGAGTGTTTATTTGTCCAAAATGTCAATAGGAATGTATGTTAATCGATTTCCTGCTGTTTGCGCAACCAGGAGACGAAACGGGGAGAATTGTTTTAATTAAAACCATTCTCGATTCGTGGAGTATGCCCGAGTCCATTAATATTGATTTCAAAGGGAGTTTTATTACAAACATGGAGGAGATGCTGGGTGGTAGTGCTGGAGCTGAACTGAAACACAATTCGGACATGTCAAGCAATCCTATAAATTACTTACGGCAGAATGGACACACTTTAAAGGTGCACAAACATTTCCTTTTCTTCCTGGAAATCTCGGTCAAAGTTTGCTCGGGAACATGTCTTTGCTGTAGTAGGCAGGTGAGTGGTAACTATACACCTTATGTGGATCCACCCTTATTTTATGTTTGGAAAGAATTTAATTTGGAAATTCTATTTTTGGAGTTAAAGTTGAAAAATATTTGCTTCTTATGCAATTTTATGCATATTGGAATTGCTTTATTGTAGAAATTTTTCAAGTGAGTTCTTTCGTGATGTTTACAAATAAATGTAGAAAAGTTTTAAGAATTCGCGTTGGTGTTTTTGTAATGCAACAATATAAGAGTCTAGTGGTTCTTTAAAATGAATCTGGGGCGCTACAATGTTGTCTTAATGATGAGAACAAGCTCGATATGAATTTAAAGCTAGGTTTAAGGTATCGATGGATATCTACAGTTTATCATTGCGCACTTGTTTATCGTAAAATCTAATTTGAATAAAAATAAGCAGTCATCAGGTGAATACAGCCCATTGGTGCTGTCTTGAAAAAAAGGATAGGCTAATGTGATCTGGTTAGTCCCTTCCAAAAATGGTAGGCTCGATTGTCGGTTTGAGCGTTTCTTATGTGAAAGTAGCTCTTTCTTAGCAATCACGCTTTTTATTACTAGTCCGTCATTTCTTTGGGGTCGTGGTGCAATGTCTGTTAGTAAGCCTAGAAGAGAAAATCATATGCGAGAACGGTGTTTGGGGGACAAAGAGGATACTCCGATTGCCGATCCCAAAAGCATATTGGCGAGTAGACTGAACAATTGAAAGTTCAACCAATATCTGATGATTATTGTACGATATAGTTATCGTAGTCAAGTCCGCGCAGGTGATGGCCAGATAACCAGGAAGCGCAGCGCCCCTAGGAACTAGGCTGTTCTGAGTGCGGTTACAACTCGGCTATAGCTGGCAGGAGACTCTCTTGCACGGAAACTTGGTCAGGATAGTCTCCAGATAATTATTCGCAAGACCATTCTGAATCCAGAATCCAGAGAATCTAAAACTCTTCTTATAGTCCAATAAATAGGCACTTTTTCTTTGCGAAAAATTCCGCACGCGATTTTTTTTACCAAATGATTTTATATATTTTTATAAGCTAAAATTCAAAATGGCGTCATCTCCACCCTCTTGCTAAACTTACAGTGGAGGGAAATGCGTTTAACTCTATATCTCAGAAACTATGAACTTTACGACAAAAATGAATATAATCTTTTTTGTAGATAAATAAGTGATTTAACTTTTTTATTCAGAAATTTTTTTTTTAAAGTCTACATGTACTGAGCTATGGTCCTTCAAACTTACATTTCACTTTCTTTGCACTATATTTCGGTAATAGTTAATTCTACATGAAAAAATCATTCATAGAACTTATAGAACGCACGATTATCTATAATTTTTGTTATAATCATTTATAACGTAGGGCTAATATTTCACGAGTTATATCACTTTAAATTTCAAAAAACGTAAATTTAAAAGTAGTTTTCTGCCTTTTCGCCAATATCTTTTTAATTAGACTTTTTATTGCGAAACTGATTATAACTTTTTTTGTGCGCAATTGCATTGCCCACATTTTTTGTTTTAACTTTTTTCTGTAAAAATGATATTTATGGATTTATTACACCTTAAACGTTTATTAAGGATGGTTTTTACAAAATTTCTCGTCAACTATTCATTTACGATGAAAAGTTAAACCAACAAATATTTTAATTATAAAATTCTGTAGAAATTTTGCTTTAAACATTTTTTTCTAGCACTGATACCTTAGCCGCTATACAGCGCTGAAAGTTTCATATGCAATACACATAAATGTTCATACAAATAATTGAGAAATTTCTTTGGCGCACACTCTTTTCCATAGAAAAAAGTTAAAACAAAAAATTTGGGCAATGAAATTGCGCACAAAAACCTTATAATCAGTTTTGCAATGAAACGTGTAGTTAAAAAGATATTGGCAGAAAACTATTTTTGAAATTAAGTTTTTTGACACTTAAAGCGCTATAACTCGTGAAATATTAGCCCTACGTAAAAAATGATAATAAGAAAAATTATAGATAATCGCGTGTTCTATAAGTCTTACGGAAGATTCTTTCATGTAGAGTTAACTATTACCAAAATATAGTGCAAAGAAAGTGATATGTGAAGTTTGAAGCACCATAGCTCAGTACATATTGACTTTACAAAAAAAAATTTTAAACATAAAAGTTAAATCACTTAATTATCTACGAAAAAGATTATAAACATTTTTGTCGTAAAATGCAGAGTTTCTGAGATATACAGTTAAACGCGTTTCCCTTCACTGTAAGTTTAGCAAGAGGGTGAGGATGACGCCATTTTGAATTTAAGCTTATAAAAATATATAAAATCGGGTGCGGTATTTTTCGTATTACGAAGGCTTTTTTTCGACCTATTTATTGGACTATTATAAGAAGATCGGTATGCTTCTCCTTCTCGAGAGCCACGCAGGGCCTATCGGCCTCTCGACAGTATTAGCTAAAATGTTTCCGGGCTGCGCCAGCCCGTCTTCTAAACCGGTCGATTTTTCAGGTTGCTTCTCCGATGGAGCAGAAGGTGCCCGGGCTTTCACAAGTGGGACTCTAAGGAGATCTTCTTCTAGTGAAGGAGTGATTTCTGCGTACTCCATCGTGGTTTGCAGGCTCGAACCTCCCCTTATTGAAGAGGGACCCCGAAAGTTCTCCTTCACTGGGGTCACGTTCGGTAGGGCAGGACTCAGATTTGGCCGTGCGATGGCTGCGTTGTGGCCGTGCACTAAGGCATTCGATTCTGTAGCTCACTTGCTTCTGCTTTCCAAACTTAACTTTACCACTTTTCTTCTTCCTCTAATCGACTTTTTTCTTCTCTTCTTTCTATTGGGCTCCAATGTGTTCGCTAAAACAGCGTTCTATCATCCTTCCTACCTGTGCACTTGGAAGTTCCACAAGGTTCAATCCTTGGTCCTCTTCTTTTCTCAGTGTATGTTAATGATCTTCCCTCTATTATCCATCGCTGTTCCCTTCATCTGCATGCTGATGATCTCCAGCGGATTGAATCTTTATTGCGGAACTCAATAATTTCTTGACCCAAATAAATGAATGGAGTTCTTCCAATTTCCTTTAACTAAATCCTAATAAATCCCAAGTATTCTTTCTTAGTAGTTGCCGCGCCTCTGTCTCTTGACAGTATGTCAACTATTTCTCTTATAAATGTCCCTCTTCCTGTTGTTGACTGTGTCAATAATCTTGGCTCTATTGTAGTCTTCTAACGTCGGCTATTGGACCCAAGGTTTTTAAATCTCTAATTATGCCACATATCCTCTATGGCTGTTTAGATTAAATATGCTTCAATGCGTCTTGCCGTCAGGGTCTCAAAGTTGCTTAATTCTCAGCGCCTCGGTCCACTCCCACACGGCCAATTCCTGGAATCCGAGACAGATTTCCCACAAGATTTCCAGCGCGAAATCGGCCTGAAGACACAAATCCATAACAGCGAATTTCAACTACAACTACAGAATCCCCACAAGATACCCAGAACGAAAACTTGCCCAAGACAGAAACCGACCATAGCTAACCTAAGTAGAAAACTTAAAGTGCAGTTTCTGTCGAATAAGATCAAATACAATGATGAATTTGGGCATACAAGACATACGAAAGTAAAGTACTTAGGGAATGGTAGGACTGGAATAGAATGGTCCACTATGAGGTACTTCTAGTCAGTGACTGCGGGTAGTCAGACAAATACACCCCCTCCTCCGAAACTGTTATTTGATAACAACATTTCCTAAAAAGGAAAGAAGGTAGGTCACATCATTGCGAATCGGAAAATGCGCCGACGGTTTACAGAACAATATGTGGTGTCCTGGGACCTCTCCTGTGGATCACAATGTATAATGATGTGTTTAAGCTACGCCACGATTAGATCGAATTATGCGCGAACGGATAAAGCTTCCACTGTTTCTGCAGCATTTCCAAGAATTCTGCCCAAAGTGGGGGCCCTAGACCAATCCAGGGTGCTTAGTTCAGTCTAGCTTTAGTGGGCAGCGTTGCACAAGATGGCTAATAGCAGAAAATGGAGCGCCACATACAAACTAAAGCTGAAAGCTGCGTGCGTACAGTGCGTTCGGTATATGCGGCAAATTTTTACTGACAGACACTTGCTTGCTTGGGTTCCGTCTAGTATCTTACAAATAACCAAAAAACTGGTGTGCGTAGGACCACACGTTGGAAGTGAAAACTTCTATGGCCATTCTGTATTTCCAATTCAATCTTAATATTACAGGAGGATAAGCGTCAATCAATTTTGTCTATGAATGTTCCATGTAAGTTTATTTTATTGTTACTTGATCTAAGAAATACAACATCGTAATAGATAATACATAACATATAATAAATAATACAAAATATATAATATGTATATAATTCATAATACATAGTAAATAGTTCATAGTGCATAATACATAGTACATATTATATAGTACATAGTACATAGTGCGTAGTACATAGTGCGCAGTACATAGTACAGTACGCTGCGTCAGCGGATTAAGTAATAATCGGGTACTTTTAACAGACTAAAATAAAAACATTGGACGCAATTGAAATATTTTTTTTGGTGGACTTGGAAACACATTTTACTAGACAAGTCGTTCTTATTTAATTATGCAATCGTTATACAGGTTTTTATGCACTCCATGTTTTTATGCTAGTCTGTTAAAAGTCCCAGATTATTAGTTAATCCGCTGACGCAGCCAGGCAAAGTGCCCCTTGGCATACGACATGAGAAGACAGCACTGCTACTATTGCACGATTTCTTACCAGACGTCAGAATCTCAAGAAGGTCCATGTTTGTGTTCTAATTATATTCTAGTTTTTGGTTCAGCTTATGATTTAAAATAAAACCATTTCTCTTAAAAGTTTTATTTACCTATTTTTATTGTATTCTTTTTAGTCGTAAATCAGTCATTTTTGGATTTTACTTTGTAAAAAATTCTGGTGAAGTGATTTGGTATGCTATATTGCCAGCGCCATTTTGCATTTTCTAATATTGGCAACAAATTCATTAATTCCGACCCTAAACACCTCCAAATAGCAGTTTTCGGTGAAATCGAATCGTAATTGCCAAAATCGTACCGCCATATTGGAACCGCCATTTTTAATTTAAAATTTTGACCACAGAATCGTCATTTGTGGCCCTGAAAACCCCCCGATACCGATTTTCAATGGATTCAGAACACATTTGCCAAAATCATCCGAGATATTGGCGCCGCCATTTTGAATTTTGAAATTTTGACCATAGATTCGTCATTCGTGCTCATAAAAACCCCTCGATACCGATTTTCAATGGAATCGGAACACAATTGCAAAATTCGACCGCCATCTTGGAACCGTCATCTTGAAACTGTCAGATTGCATTATCACCGGGACTCAATGTATGTGCAAAGTTTCATAAGAATCGGTTTAGTAGAAGTAGTTGAAAAAGCTGTCGCAAGATTTGAACCAAAGAAACAAACAAACAAACAAAAAAGAAATATACAAGGTCAAGCTAAATAAAACCATTAAAAAATACATAAAAAATACATAATAATCCATAATACATAATCATACATAAGAATACATAATACAATATAATAATACATAACACTTAATACAAACTAAAACCCCCAAAGGCAAATTTTTTCTCACATGGAACGCAAAAAAGTACGATGGTACCCAAAAATGGTAGCGTGACGCGAGTTTTTAGTTTTTTCCCCAGACCAAAAAGTGCCTATAGAAGTTTACCCTTCAAAAATCTAAGCCACGAGCGCATGTGTCTGTTGTATGTCGAATGCGGCAATGCGGAAAAGTTGGAAGTAGACTAACTTTTGCGTTGCGTGCGTTCCGTTTACGTAACTATATGCCAGTTTGATTGCACGCACTTCTATTATATCAATAACCGCACGCACCAACGAACGCATGTATCTGTCTCCAGCATAAGCGTGCTTCGCGCGTGCTGTGTATACAGGATTATATCCAACTATGCGGCGTGCGTGATAGCAGCGGGAGAAGGCATGCGTCTCTACGATCCAAAATATGTTACAGGGAAAAAAAATTCTGTGCGGTGGCAGATGACGCACTGCGAGTCTCTAACGTAATGGCAAGTGGAACGAGTCTGTTAAGAGTCGGTGTACCCTCAGACTTATTCCAAACGTGGATAGATGGGTTACGGGATAGTGTGGAGAAGTGAGCTACTGCCTCACGGCTTTCTTGAGTGGATTGTAGAAGATTTAGAAAATACCTCCATCGTTTCGAGCACGATGGCTCAGCGTGTGACTGGTATGACAAGGTATCCAGAATAACGCAAAGCACGTCTTCTTTATTGTGTGAGATTCGGAGAGTATGGGCCGGAACAGGAAGCATTCTTCATGTCACATGCTCAGTTACTCTCAAATTCCGGGTGGGTACTTTACCCACCCGGAATTTTCTGGGTGGGTACCGTGACCCACCATAACCACATTATCCGCCGGCTACACTGCAAATGTAAAGTGTGTTGAAACAACACACCTAAGTGTGTTGTTTTCTTGTAGTCATTTTTAATCCACTTTAAAGTGTGTTGTTTCCGTAAAGTGTGTTAAACAACACACCTACGTGTGTTGAAATAACGCAGTAGAAAAAAACTTTTGAATATAGAATTCATGGCGGCCTGTGACATTTGTAGGGTTCGGTAAGCTTTTATTTTTGTTCGCCTTTTGCAATTGCTTTTTCGTCTTTCCAAGCCCGAGTGTCGTTTTTCCAAGTGGTCCCCGGACTAAGAAGTAACCACATCCAATGCTGCTTATCTTCCGTAATCGAACGAGAACCGGCCTATTGAGTATGCTAATGGCACGATTTATGGTCATTAGGATAATTGCTATTTTTACTTTTTCTCACTGCAAATCTCAGCTTTTGGAAGTGTGTTATTTTAACACGCTTTAGTGTGTTATTGTGACGTCACCCATTTGATTTATATTTTTTTTTCCCGAGGGGTGGTGAGAATCTTCATAGACACCGCTGAGGATTCGGCCTCAGACGGTAGTGTCAGATTTTTACTGACTAAACTCACCACCCCTTTCGGTGACGTTTGGTCCCGCCCGGCACCGCCGCAAGGCATTACTTCGGGCGGGCGTCACCAACGTGACCCTTTATGGGTCCCACCGGCATCGGCGAACGCATGCCAGGGCTCCGTGGAGACGGATCAACGAACCTCCGTCTCCGTCTTCTTTGTTTTTAGGACGGTCTGGACAAACCGCGCCACCCTCGACCATTCCTCAGGGCCTCGTAGCATGGTCCCAACAATTATGTCGGGGGTCATGCTTCCGAGGCCCTCCTCATTTGATTTATATTGTAGTCACTATATACACACTTTAAAGGACTACAATGTTAATCAAATGGGTGACGTCACAATAACACACTAAAGCGTGTTAAAAATAACACACTTCAAAGATCTGAGATTTGCAGTGTGTACAATTTCTTAAAGCTCAAAATTTGATTTTAAGAAAATGCAAGAACACTAAATAAAATTTAACTAAAACTGAGATAACTAAAAACTAATTTAATTTTTTCGTAATTTGATTTTTCTGAGTTTTTCAGAGCCTGAAAAATGTTGCCAAACTTGCATTTCATGTTCCATATATTAAAGCATATTTGAGGATGTGGCGGATAAATTCGGTTTCATACGAAATGGGACGCAAAACTATCGTAATCATTTGCTTTGCGCACGGATTTTCTATTTCAATTTCCACTTTATCTTCAAAACATAAAATCGTATGTAATAGCGCTTAAAACTGAGTTTTGTAAAATTGGAATTGGTCAACAACTTTTTTGTAAAAAAAAATTAAAAACCGTGAAATATGGAAAATTTTCAGAAGCAGAAACTGTAATTATCGTAGAAACTTATCCTAGGGCTTAAATTGTGGCCTATCTACACATCTATGTGTAAATCGCAAAAACTTAAAAATAGCTGTTCCCGAAAAAAGGTTTGAACAAGGACCAAAATAGTCCTAGAGTTATTTTGAAAAGCCTTATTTATTCGCGAAGAGTTGCCTACAACCCCATTCCCATAAAATGTATGTGAGTTTCCAGCCTTTTTGTCCAGGTTCGACCGAAATTAGCCAAAACATATTCATATAATTCCTACGTTTTTTCTCTTAATTATAGCTTTAGAAATCTGCAAATCTATTTTAAACAAAAACTATGAATTTAATGTATGAATTTTTTTTTACTAAAAATGAAATACATAACGGGAAACTAGTCGGATTTTCATAAAAATTGGAGAAAATGTGTATTTTGATGCTATGAATACGTAATTCAAAGAACAATTTGATTTTTACGGGAACAATTGGCACTTTTCGAAAAACAATAAAATTGGCGTCACTTTATGCCAAATCATCGTAGGGTGAATTTTTTTTTAAATTGTAGGTTTTTTATGTACTTTCTTGTGAGCATACGCAATACTTCGTTACTTTATTTAAAATGCCCATTTTAGGAATTTGAAAAAAATAAAAAATTTCAATTAAAATTTAAAAATTATTTTATTTTATTGCAGCACAGGCCCGATTTTGCAGACATTTTTTTTCGCTTTATCTTAAGATATGTAAGAAAAAAAAAAAAAAAAAAATCCAACTTCCCAACTACATCATAACTTTGCTTTTTTTTGTTTAATTTCCCTCTAATAAAATTATTCTACACACCAAAAAGTGTGTTGTATTTTCATAGCTCAAAAGTGTGTTGTTACTCCAAAAGTGTGTTAATAAATGTTAAATGTGTTGTTTCAACACATTTAAGTGTGTTGTTTAGATTTCAGGTCATAATTCACGACTTATTTTTAACACACCAAAAACTGTGTTATAATTTTAACACGGAAGAGCGTGTCAATTGCAAGATAAAGTGTGTTAAAACAACACACTTTTTCTTGCTAACACACTTAGGAGTGTTGAATAACACACTTTGGTGCGTTAAACAACACATTTTGTGTGTTAAAAAACACACTTCAGTGTGTTACACCTTTTACAGTGTATGCTTCAAGTTGATCAGACGATTGATTCTCAACTCCTTTGTTGACAACTAGAGGGGTTATGCTAGGGAATTGAACGCAAGAGGTCTGAATTGAATACTAAAAAAGTGTTGTCGTCGTAATCGAAGACTCTACTTTGATGGCTCGGCCTATAGTCCACGCATAGCACAATCACTTGTTCCGATCTCAGCAGATCTGTCTCAATGTTTGATCCTATTCTTTGTTCCCTTTATGATACAGTCAGATACATTGTTTTCGTGTTATTTATTCTTCGATTAAACTTTACTCTTCATAATTATTAAAAAGAATTTCTTTTCCTCCATCTTTTTCATAGGCTTTATTTCTGATTATTCAAAAAATGTGTCAAAAGTAATTTATTCTAATTGTGCACACACTGTGAGTAGCTGCACGTATATAAAAGTTAATTCTATCTAAAGATAAGATTCCACCCCCATAAGTAATAAGGCATATACACATTTCAAAAATGCGTTTTGAAAAAAAAACTATTCATGTCAAGCTTTCAAAACTATTCCAGTAAAAAGTTTCCATCAAACCGGAATCATAAAAACGAAAAGTCTTCGTGTGTTTTACCAGTTATAAACCAGGTAACATCACGAAGGTGCATTTCATGCAATAAATCGCAAAGGAAACCCGTCCTCAAATGCAATGGAATAAGGCATTCAACACTTTTCATAATAGTTACCCACGACTACCGCTGCGCCATAATTCTCTTGACAGAATCGCTGACGTAAACAAGAAACGCGTATTCACCATCACAACTTCTTCCACTCAACATTCACCATTCGCCATTATGTTTTTGTCTAATAAATAATTCCCAAGCGCGTTGCATGCCATCGTCGTCACAGTGAATACAAAAGGAAGCCACCCCCCTCCCGGTAATGCCAGGACTACATTACTATCTCCACCATCCCCAATCCATGCCAATGTGGAAATCCTCTCTGAAGGAGTTTGCGTTTTATACGGTGCTGCTGCTGGTAAGATGGCAATTTCTAAGGCAGGGCACGGACATGACCCCTTTCTGGTGTGCAGAGGGCCGCATATGTGCCTTCTAGCTGGGACAACTGTGGCCCACATCTAGACCCAAAACTAGGGCGTTCTAATTCTTTCAATTTGCGGCTGCCCTTAAGGCAAAAGTGGCAAAAGCAATTCAGGAGCTCATTACGGTACGGCAGCTCCTGCACTGACGAAAGGGTTGTGGGACTGCTACTGTTGCAGGCTCTTGGTGCGCTTTAAATTCAATTTTAACTTGAGGTTGGCCTTATTCTGTGGCTTGCACGAGAAGCTCTGGGGGTGCACTTTCTAGGGCCCTTTTGTTCCAAGGACTCAAATAATTAGCCCATGGTGTGGTACCGGGGAAAACTTGGCAAGTTCCTGCAGCAGTCGTTACTTCCGTCTTCATAAGGTGACTTACGGGCTGTGCTTTGAAATTAATAACATTCTTCCGGCTCTCTGCTCGGTTTGATTAAACAACCTGAAGCAGCGCTTGAGGCGTCCTTAATGTAAGTGCTTGTTTCCAACCCGAAGGAGATTCGAGATTCAGTCATTTTCTTCTGGTCAACGAAGGTATTTCTCCATGAAGCGAACATTAAAAAGGGATGAGTATTTTTCTATCCACCCATGTGGCAGACCTTAATGACGTGTGAAACCCAATCGTGCGGATGCTGTTCCGGATTTGCACCTATATTAACGTAAGATCGAAGGAAGCACAAAGCAAGGAAGCGAAGGAAGATGATTCCATTTCAAAAGACTTCATGGATCATAAATTAAGCAATAGACAGCATCGTTTTGAAGGTCTACAGCACAGACACTGGTTCTCGTCTCATCCTGGCGCAATAAATCCGACATATCTAAAAATAGTTAAATGCCGGTGACTAATTCTGATCTGACTAAGGCACACCCTTTGTACCGGGGGGAAGTGCACTCAATTACTTCCTAGCTAGACGAAAGAGCTGGTCGGATGGAAGGCAGCAGACGGCTCCCTAGACTTGACAGGAGAAGTGGAACAGTGAAGTTAACTAAAAATAGACTTCTTGTATTTTCATCAGGACACCGAAAATCGCCGGTCTTACGTTCTGCAGGGCGCTCTTCTGGATCATTTCAAGTTTTGACGTGAGACTTGGGCCAACAACTTAATACCATCGGATTATTATAGACTCAAGATAGACACTTACGAAAACAATTATATTTTTGTTAAAATGTTTAATTTGGATCCGTTTATTGTCACCATCACCTTTGTTGCTATCGCCGGAGCCTTGTGTTTTCTCGGTGGAGTCTCAGTGCTTTGTATTGTGTCCCAGAACTTGTCCAATGGAGAGTCTGAAGGGATATTTCTGATTGGTAAGTTGTTGTTAATTGGAAGATTTAAGTGTGAAAAATATAATTAGAATTTTTATTGCAGGAATTGGATTTTTTATAATTACAATTTGTTACTTCACTTGGAAGCTAACAGGTAAAAGCAGGACCGACAGCAAATTACCACCTGCTCCTGAAAATACTTGGACATATTCTTCAGTAATTTTAGTTTAAGCTAGATTTAAGTCGAATTTATTTTTATTATATTTATTTATTTGTGAAGAATTATAAAAAGACTTTTAGTTTTAAATGGATGTTTTCTTAATAGATAAGATAAATGAATGAAAGCATATGTGTCATTTTTTTTCTTTTTTTGTTAATTTTAAATTCAATATTATATGATACTTTGGAAAGGTTCGATTTTGTGCAAGATTCTGACGCGGTAAGTATTCAATCCTGCGTGCAGGGAGGTCTATCCAAAAATGATTTTGAAATTCTGCAAGGGTCGTTCACTAAGTCCTTAAAAAAGATGAAAACAATTTTTTTGTAGATTTTGGAAAGCGTCTGCGAACCCATCTAAATCAAAAGCTTTAATTTAAACTTTTAGCGTTTTCAAAATTTTAGCAGTTTCCAGTTGTAATTTTTGTGGTTTTATAATATTGAGATGAGTATTTTGATTAAAATTTCCTCGAAAGTTTAAGCAAAGTTTAGTAGATATTCCCCCATCCAGACTGAGGTTTTTAAAGGTGATGGCGGTGACATCAAGCGATAAGGGTTGCAGCCCCCTGAGCATATATTTGGCTAAATTTTCTATATCCCCAACTCGCACAGAGCTTTGCTTAATTCTTGCCGTTTCTGCCTACTCGCATAGGAGCGCGTTCAAAAACCTTACTATGGTAAACCACGAGGTAAGCTGTGGTTATGCTGCATCACATCACTTAACCACGAAAGTTTATGTTTAACCATGGAGGTTTTTGAACCCACCGTAGTTAACTACGAGTTAAAGAAAATTAAAAAAAATTTCCATAAAATAGTATCCGCTATTGTTTTTTTAATGTGATAGTCAAGCTCAGGTGTCAACCTTTTTACTACCAGTTCGTCATGTCGTACAAGTTATGGTGTAATGCCTGGTAATAAGCTTGGCTCGAAGGAGAGAGAGGAGGATAGGATAAGTTAGGGAGTGTCAGGGGGTGTTGGAAAAGATGGCGATGAACCTTGCGTTAGAACTCTTGGGTGTTGTATGAGTTCGGGAATACTAACTGTGGAAGGTTGTTTAAAGGCGACGGCCCAATCACGACTTTATTCGCGTTTACGCGCGTCAACGCTTTGACGCGCGTTGACGTCGACATTTGGTTGTGTGTAATTCAAATCGAGTTATCCCATTCACGACTTTGCGGCGTCAGCGGCGTCAAGCGACGGCAAAAGTCGAGCAACTTTCAACATTTTGGCGTTGGCAGGCTATGAAATTTAAAAAAATTACATTTCTAACAAGTATATACACAAAAATCCATACATGAATTTAAATTAAAACAATATTTTTGACGTCCTGACGCTATGAATGAACCTTCAACGGACGTTAACGCGCACGAAGCGCATGCCGCGTATAACGCGACGTCGGCATTGGGCCATCGCCTTAACAGTCGAGTTGTTCTTGTTATAAACGAATTTACTTGCTTCAATTATTTCGTACTAGCAAAAAACGCGCGTGCGTTGCAACGCCTTTATATAAAAAAAGTTTATGTGTGCACTGTCCGCGGTAGGAAAAAAGTGAAAGAAACAACAAATCTGGAAAAAAATGATTTTGGATACCTTTTATATGGTTAATTTCTATTGACAGCTTTTTTGACAGCTGTCATTAGTCAAGACCGGTTTTTGACATGATATTCGTATTCAGCGGTATCGAAAACTTAAGGATCACCTTGAACCGATGGATATCAAGTACTCAACGCTCGGTTGAACCTATAAAAACGAAAACCCATGTTAAATCTCATTTAAAATTCAACCTGGGTGGGGGACGGTTTATAATTTTGTATTTCTCTTTTCGGTTAGCCGTTACTCTGCCCCCTTCTTACTTAGTGTTCGTCCCGAACACAGATTCCGTCCCGTTCTTACCGAGCGAACTTTTTGGAAGCAATAGATGGCAGTGATGGCAGTGGAGGGCAGTTCCCTTTTCTTTGTAATTTTGGCGATTTACCTTTTATTCGTCGAGGATTTTATAGGTACACTCGATCGCGTGGAAACTTCACGGCAATAGGGGAAATGGCCAAGATATACTAAGTTCAATGTTCTTCCATCTGGACCTAGGATGTGAAGATTTTCAAATTTCCCAACTCTTGAACAACCTACGGCTGACAGGGAAATGACATTTATTTGGTAAAATTCGTGTTTTATGAGTTTTGATCATAAATTCGTTATTTGCAACCTTAAAGACCCCTAGATATCCACTTTCATTGGAATCCGAATACCATTGGTCCGCCATATTGGCGCGACCATTATGAATTTATAAGTTCTGTTCATAAATTCATTATTTGCTACCTTAAAAAACCTCAGATACCGATTTTCATTGTAATCGGAACACCAATAGCTAATTCGTCCGCCATATTGACGCGGTCATTTTGAATTTATAAGTTCTGATCGAACATTCGTTATTTACTACCTTTAAAGCTCCCAGATACCGATTTTCATGGAAATCGGAACACAATTGGCAAATTTGGGTGGCCATTTTGAATTTCGGTCATTTTGTGGCGGCCATTTTGAATTTCGAAAATCGGGCTTCGAGGTGCATCATGGGAGACCCCCACGGATCTTCGTGCAAAATTTCGAAGCTCTACGATCACTGGTACGCCCGCTATAGCGCACACATCGCACACACATACAGAAACTTTCTTTTATTAATAGAGATGTGTCCATTAATTAGTTATTCATAAATCCCAATTTGATTTGTTCAAGTGTTTAATACCTCAGCTTCACCGGCCGAAGTTGCGCAAATTAGTGTACTAAGCTTCAATTTTTGCTTGAATTCCCATACATTTTCACATTTTGAAGTCATGAAAAATAAAGTCTGATTTCGCCCAACAGAACATGAAATCAAGCTTGAAAGTAAAAGCTCGCTCAAAAGAGAGTAATCAACTGGGATAGTGGAATGCCATTCCAGGAGCTTTTGCATTTCTGACCTCTGGCGCAAAAGCAACAACAATTTCAAGCACTGAACTCGACTTTAGTCGGTGAAGCCACTTATGTGGATTCAATTGAATATTATTGAATTCAGGCCGGTGAAGCCCGGGATAACATTAAAACAACTGTCAGAGAGTTGTTTTCATTCTTCTTCTTCTTAACTATAGCTAACCATGCTCCCGAGCAGGGTTAAAATTTAACTACACCATTGTTAACCACGGGAGTTTTCGAACGCCAAAAAGTTATGCTCGTGGTTATGTTGTAGTTAACCATGGAGTTCTTGAACGACAAAAGTTTACCATAGTTAACCATGGTTAACCATAGTAAGGTTTTTGAACGCGCTCCAGGTCCAATCCTTGTAGTGTAATATATATATTTATTGGTTATATATATTTTAGGATAATATATAATATGCCTTCAACGATACTCGATCGTCTGTGGTTCCTCTTTTACGTGCTCTTTGTTCAAACTCTTTCCCCTTTTTATATGTATGTACTTATATAATTTGCACTTACTTTTGAAAGGTGTCTTGCTGGTGTTTATGAACATATGCTACTGTCCTCGCTGTATTATTTATTTAATAATTCCATAGTATTTTCAATATTGATATATTTATTTATTTAATATATTTAGTTACGTCACAATATCATTCCACAATAATGTTTTTTTTTTCACAATAATCCTCTCAATTTACTTATTTTTAACTTTCTCCACAATGTTCTCAAAAGCTTTTCCTAATATTTAATTATGTCACAATTTTTATTCCACAATAGCTACTTTACAATATTTTTTCCACAATAATCAACTCGATTTATTTTCCCTTAACTATCTCCACAATTTTCTCAAAAGCTTTTTCTAGTATGTAATTATGTCACAATTTTATTCCACAATAACTACTTTACTATATTTTTTCCACGATAATCAACTCGATTTATTTTCCCTTAATGGGTTATTAAAAACAAAAACCTTAAAATACGTGTTATTTTAAAAACTGCCCGAATTTCCTCAACACGCCCGGCGCTGATCAAAGTAAAAATCCAACTCTCTTTTAGAAACGCGGAAACCACCCGCTGTGGTTCATAAATTCGAGAAAAAACAACTGTTTTTTAAAACAAAAATCGCGAACATTTCGCGATTTAAACCAAAACTCGGAAAACTGCAGATTTTGCATTTCTCACGGTTAGCTTTGACCTTCGCTTCAGTTAACTTCTGGTCGCACGTTAAGTGCTTATTTTGCGTTTTTCACACATGAGGTGAGCGCGCGAATTATCTTATCAGACAAAAGGACTCATATTACCGGCGCCGATTCGACGTTCCCGTGCATGGGTGTAATAAAACCGGTGCAATATGAGTTTTGGAAGTTTTTTTAACAAATTTAATTTATTTTCCCTGAGGTTTTTGTTCAACCTTGAAATGATTGAACAATGGGAAACTTCGTTGTTTTAGGAAAAGGGCCAATCATTTTTGGGAAAGTCAGGCCCTTTTTTTGGTACACAACAGAACCCTGGTCCGATTCCCCACATGACCCCCAGCCCGAAAGTTCGCCCATCGCACAAACCCAACTTAACACGTTGACACGATATATATTTTTAGGAACTATAAAATGAACTTATTTTTTGCAGAGAAAAATTTTGTGAGAAATTCTGAGGAAAGGATAATGAAGGCATACTATTTCTATTACTTTCGGTAGAAAATGATATCTGCAGTCAATAAAAAGTGTCGGGACGTTGATAAGTAAAAGTCTCGACAGTGACTATAAAAGGAAATTTGATTAAACTCCAATAAATCAAAGATAAAAACTTGCAAAGTCTCAGTTATATAACTTCTGCTACAGGGAGCGATATGATATGAGTAGAGTTTATGAAGTCTCGAGGTTTTTAAAGTCTCGGATCCCGAGACGTCTCGAGCTAAATATCCCGGGAATTTCGAGACATTCGAGACATTTTAGATTTTCAAAGGGAATTTAAAAAAAATCACAGTTTGGAGCATAAATGTAATTAAACAAAATGATTTTTCCTGGATAATTATTAAGCAAAAAATTCAAGATTATAACTAGATAAGGTTCGTAAACGAAATTGAAAAATAAATTTAAGTAGTCACTTTGTTATGTTCGGAACTGTTTAAATAATTAATAAGTGATATAAGATGTCTGTTTCGACGGTCTGCGATCTTGAGTTCAAGAGTGTTAAATAGTGTCTGACACAAAGTGTCGTTCGTACTCGGCAATTTTTTTTAGCAGTATGTTGACTATCGCGTCTCCTGTTAAAAAATTGGCATCCTGTCTGCTCAATGATTCCACCACGAGTTTTGTGGGTTTCAAAAATTTTGCTGCAATATTTTCCTCTTTCCTGCTGCATAATTCCAAATCAATGAGCGCTTTTTTGATAGAATTTTTTAGCTTCAAAAAACGCTCGATCAGGTCAACATAAAGTTCCCTCTGGTTTTAACATCATAAAGTAGGGTTTCAGCTCTCGTATCATTTCCTTTTTTTTTTGGTTGAAAAATTCCAAAATTAAATTCATGACTCTGTTTTGGTCTCTAGATTTCTTGTACCCTTTTGCGGCTAAAGATTCCCGTATGAAATCACTGTTGGTAATGGCTCTTATAGTTAGTCCATCCTTGGCTGCAAGCGTGGCAACAATTTTACCCAAACATTTTCACGGCTGGATTTCAAAATTTAATTTTTGTTGAGTGCCAACTTTGATTTTCTTTGGCGCCTCAGATGTTTCTGTTTCAGTTGGTGATAGTACTGCTATTGGTTCATCTAAATGTATCTTTTGAATGCGCTGTAAATGTCTCAAAATCCCAGTTGTATATGCATTTGATCCTTTGCATTGCGCATCAGAGGAATCTTTATTTTTTTTTGTAATATTTCCAGAGCTTTGAACTTGCTCCATCCATTTCGAATCAAGCCTCAAGCCACTATACTTTTCTTTTAAAATACATACAGGTATCGAAAACAAACGTCATACGCAGAGTCAGAAATAGGGCTACTACACGCTTGATATATTTTGTTTGATGGGGACAGGGAAGTTGACTACTGTGAAATCGTTTAGTTAACTACAATGAAATGTTGAGCGGGGTTGACTACATCGGGTTCTACTGTATCGAAGGACCTCTACATACGAATCGCGCGCGCGACATACATCATAGAGAAATGTGACTACCCGTCTCGATGTCTCGAATGTCTCGAGCTATATTTCTCGACATCGAGACAAGCTGAAGTCGCGGGATTTCCCGGGACGGGAATTCTCGGGACACAAACTCTAGATATGAGGTAGTTAGCTCAAGTCAATTGTCGAAGAGGCTTAGAAAGAGGATTCCACTTAAGGTAGAGTTTGCTAAATACATCCTGCTTCTTTAATGGATTAAAAGATTCGAGTATGCTAAAAAAACGCTTAGTCTAGAGAAGTCAATACCAAAAAAAATGTGAGAACCCAATACGATCACTGTTTTGCTAAAAAATACAACACGTTACAAAAAAACATTTCTGGTCTTACGTAATAACGAAAAAAGTTGCCACTCTGGCCCCGAAAAAAGAAACATCATTTCAGTTAAATGTAATTACCTTTTATAATAACCTTCCTTCTTTCCACTAAGTAATCCTTATCCATCCAGTTAAAAAAAATAAGAAGAAGAAACAACAAAGTCCTTGACTCAGCACAAAGGCACTCCAGAAATCGATAAACTCAGCCATTGGCCTCTCTCTTAATGAAATAAAATCTCGAGTCTTAATTAATCCGTTCACATCCACGTCCTTTTCTTCTTTTTTTCGTCCAATCTTCCCATCCTGAATCAGCAGGAATTGCAGTCATGATCCTTTAGCTAGTAGAGATAGATACCTTGGGAACAGTAAGAAATTCTAACCGGGAAATCCCTTTTCCCATTTTGTAGACATTATTCGAAGTGAAAAAAAAAATTCGATGAAAAATATTTCCTAAGGGCTAATATCGATCGAGTAATGAAGTTGAAATTTCTGATTTACGCCCTTAGAGGAGGCGGCTGCAGGTTGCCAACTTCCGTCTTGTTTTTTTTTTTATGAAGGATTAATAAGATTTTCGGGGTTTCGGGCAATTAATTATGAAGTCCTACGAGGGTGTTTTTCATCTTTTAATTACTATGTGGAAACGAGTTAATTTTTGTTTTTAGGATGGGGAATGATATTACTGGGAAACGAGGCTGTTTGCATAGATTTCAAAGTGGAGAAGAAGGCGGGCTTTATTACGATGAAAGGCATTGCTGTAAATCAGTAAGTTTAATCTCAATCCAGGGCTGGTATGATATAAACTTTCTTATGATTTCACATAGCCATAAAATGTCCTTATCTTCACTCACACATATGTTTATCCGTGCTGACGCAATTCAGAATATTTTGATCCCTTCACTAAATCTCCCTGGCATAATGAAGGCGCCGTTATATCCTTGACAATATTTATCCAAAGTATTAAAGTCATACCCAAGTCATACTCATTACCCCGAAAAACCGGGGGTGTTTTCATGTCGGTTAGTTACGACCCCGTTTTCCTTGCTAACCAAGCATCCCGAGCTTTGTATGTCGTCGGTAGTACTCTAGGCTGTAATACCTCTTCAAACATAGGAAAACTTTATGAAAGTCGTCCCAGGACTACCTTGCTACCCGGGATACCCCCAATAACGGCGCAAACGAAGGGGCAAGGGGGTTGGTTGGCGGAGACGGGAAGCCCCTAAACGTCTTTCCTGAGGCGAGTGAGAATGGTTACATCACAAACCACTTTGTCGCTGGCGTATTGGGTGACAATCCAAACAACAAAGTCGGTAAATTTCAATTTTATTGTGCCTTCCGGGAAAGGTGGAACACGGACGGAGTGAAATAGCCACAGGATTGCAAACAAAATATGTCCTAGGTCCCTGATCGAGGGTGAAATCAGGACTTTTGGACGTTTTGGGAGAATAGCTTAAGGCCACAAGCAGTTTATATCGACCGCAGAACTTGTAATGGGTTATTGCTCCTCAGAGACGTTGCAGGACTCCGATTCTCCCAAAAACGAGCTAACAACGTTTTGAATATTTTTATTGCCTACAGTTATTAATGGCAATGTGTTCTACAGCATGAAATATGGCATGCAAAAATGACACACAATATGAATGTGTAGAACCCTCCAACATTTTACTACAGTCTTCTGTTCCCCATTCGGTTTGAAAATTAAATAACGTTATCCTTGTCACAAAGTCCTGGAAATAATTGGCGAACGTCCTAATATGCCACTGGTAAGGTAATCCATAAATTAACTAGAAATGATTCTACACATAGGGGATGTTTGTGCACTGTAAATGTTAGCATCCCTCTTTCGTGTTCACAATTCAAGTTACCATGCATGGTGGCCTCTAAATTGAGACGTAGCAGGGCTTCCTTTTTGCAGCAAGCAGCAGAAGCCAAAACCCTTTTAAAGAACTCGAAGCTTGTGCGACGACCCCCCACTGTAGGGCGGCACATACTGTTAAAAGGGTTACTTTTGGGAGCCGAAAAGCCACAGTTATAGAGCAATGTCGCAGTTAGATGAATTTGCAAAAGACGGTAAATTTCCCTCCTCGTTTGTGCTACCGACAAGGACCAACAATGTGCAGTTCTCGTTTTAATACCAGCTTTCGGTATGTTTTCTTAACAAAATGGGTTAAATCATCACCACCAGAGGGATTCACGGTGAGGAATTTATGTTTTAATAGTGCAAAAGGGAAACAATCCCTTTGATATATGAAAGGAGTTTAATTTATGGTGAAAATGTTTTTAATTAATACCATTATTCTAGGCGCTGCTAAATTGTACGAGGTGAGGATTTGCTCTTGTTTCATTCTATCTCTAAAGAGGGATAACAATTGGGGTTGAAACTTAATTACTGTTTTCACTAGAAAAATAATTTACGATTTCTAAATAACGTCGACAGCTAAAAAGATGTTAAAAACCAGGCCTAAAATGAAAAGGGAAGAACATACATTAAATGTTTTTTTTTGGTTTGCCTATAAACATATACCGGTAAAAGCCCAATCCTATGAATAGAAGTTAATCCAATACTGAAATTTTTTACACAAATTTCCTATCCTTTAGAAATATAATCAAAACAAATCACCCTTAAAGTATGCAGGATTAAATATTAATAAGAGTTTAAAAATTGCTAAAAGTATGCAGGATTGATTCTACGAATTATTTTTACAAACAAATGACCCTAAAAGTATGCAAAAAAATTACTGGTACACAACGACGCTACGGCTTTAATAGATTAGATATTACCAGGCCATTTAAATGCAAAATAATAAATTGCCAGGCATGAAGGTGTTTTTTTACTAAACTGTGGAACAGGGGAAAATTCTATTGTCTCTATCGAAGAAAGTGTAATGATTTCCATATGGCACAATTTTAAGAAGGAAAAAATATTTTTCGAGAAATCAACAAACTCTATATGTAGATTACGATTTAAGATTTAATTATATAGTATACAATAAGGAGTACGGTGATATTGCAATTACCGCAGTATACGAAGGTGTACAATTCCTTGCTTTAATACAGTTCAGTGTAGGTTGGAAATAACAGCTCTTTGAGATTTGAAAGGAAATACTGACTGCGGAAAATTGTCATACTAAAAAAAGTCTCTAATGCAGAATTCTTATGTGCACTCTTTTTAGCACTCCACTCCACCTATAGTCACCTATAGTTAAATTTATTACGTTTATGTAATTGCATTGTACTTGAATTTTCTACTTTATAATTTTATTGGTTATAAGAAGAACTATTGATACAATATAATCCTCGGAATGTTGCGTACGTATCTGTATGGAGACGGGAGATCAAGTGTTAGTTGAAAAGCCGGAAACAGACGCCATCCATCGATCTTAGATTTTTAGGTGAAAGGATTTTTTGGACGTTTTGATCGGGAGTATCTTTAACGTGGTCCGCGAAAAATTATCGATCACTCTGTGTGCTTGCCACACACTTACCAGACTTTAAGAAGCGCACAACTAGTGCTTCCATTTCCCGGCTATATTCAGCATCCCGGGAAACGGGATATATATTGGTACCTTCGCGGGATCCCGGGAATTTTCGCAACATAAAACTGAAAATAATTTAAAATAAAAAATGCAAGTCATAACATAACTGAAAATAAAATTTATTCCTTTTATAAACTTAAATATTCATTTTAATATTAAATAATATCCGTAAAATAATAATAATGTATCATAATATAAGTAAGTACACATTTCTTTTTAAG
Organism: Thereva nobilitata; assembly: GCA_963855945.1. Classification (NCBI taxonomy): domain Eukaryota; kingdom Metazoa; phylum Arthropoda; class Insecta; order Diptera; family Therevidae; genus Thereva; species Thereva nobilitata. Next base: position 11,697,494 of record OY979694.1, on the reverse strand, counting down.
GAAAACTTAGCGATCCCTTAGTGAAGAACGTTTCACGGTGGAAAAAATTGATGCAATTGAGAAAACTCTCTCACTTTCAGTGGATGTTGGACGAATAGTTTTTAGGTTCTCTAGTAATTTTTTTAAATTTGTTGTTATATTACCCGTTATTTCATAAATATTAAATTCTTGTTTTAGAATAGTTATATTTTCTTTCTCCCCTTTTAAACTAATAGACATTGGAACCGTGCTTTCTTTAACTGTTTGCTGTAGCTTACGTTTTAATTCTTTTTCTGGATTTATAAATACTACTTCCACTTGTTCATCGCTGTTCTCAGAAGCATAATCCATTTCCATGGCAGTCTCAGCATCACCTTTTTCGTTTTCATCATTTGATGATGAACAATTTAAATTATTCATAATTTGCTTGGCAAATTTTAAAAACGAAGTTTTACTAGCTTTCTCAAAAATTATATTATTAGAATTTTTATTAAACTGTTTCGGATTTTGTAAGAATTGGATTAGGGATATTAAATCCTTGTTCCTCCGTTCCATAATTCTATGTTGTAAAGCTTCGAGCATTTTATTTGCAAGAATAGTTTCTTGATCTTTCAAAGAATTAAACAAAAAATTCAATATTCCCTCGCTGGTTAATAAATTAGAATCACGCTGTTGTAATGCCTCCACGGCTAATTTGATCGGTTTTAAAGTACTTAACAAAATTTCTAATGGTGGTAGTTTTTCTTGATCCATATAGTGAGATAACGGTAAGTCTTTTAGAGTCTTAATGATACTATTTTTAACCAAAAAAAATCTTTCTAACATAGATTCTGTACTATTCCATATAGTAACACAATTTAATAGTAAACTTAGCTCCTTTCCACATTCTATTTTCACAAGCTTTTGTAGGATAGTATTTCGAACTGGGGATGTTTTGAAAAGTTTTACAATTTTTCGTACCATTGCAAGGGCCATGAATATGTTCACGTCCATATTTTTATATTCATCTTCATTATTTGCCTGTGATCTGTATTCCAAAATTTCATGTGCATCATCAGAATAGTCAGAATAATAATTTTTTTTTTTTTTTTTTTTTTTATGTGGAAGACTAGAGCTCAAGGAAAGCCCTTTGTACTGTCGACAATCTATTTTCTTCGTATAGAGTGCAAACGAATTGTAAACGAATCACATAATCACATAAATGGATCGCGGGATTATAACATAACTGATGGAGGAAAGGAGAAATTCTTCCAAATTTCACCATCACGGCGGCACCATCCGTAGTGGAACATACAATATCGGACAAAGTCAAGTTGAAAGTAGAGAGTTTTTCTTTAAGCAAACTTAAACATTTTTCGGCAGGACAACTTCCATCGATTCTAACAATGCCCAGGTTTTGAAATTTATGGTCTCTAGATAATGAATATTCACATTTAAGAATCGTTTGTTTTTCTTACTTGTCCATTCATCTAGGGTTATACTAAATTTGCAGCCTAGTATTTTTAAATTAACTATAATGTCAATTATTTGTTGTTTTGCAATTTCGTAATAATTATATATTAGATTCATAATAGCTGTATTGTTTCGTGGTAATTCAAAATTTTACAAAATTAATGCTTCTTTAATAAAGCTGCTGTTTCGGATTGAGTTAATTGAGAGGCCATCGACTGAAGCCAGCTTTGCCACAATCTCACTCAATGTGCGTTTTTTATTTGATATAGTTGTAAATTTATCTAATGTCTGTAGTTTAGATCTTTTTTGCCTATTATTTATTTCATTCAAATCAGGGACTTTTTTTTGTTTCAATTTGATGCAAAGAGAGTAAGTGTCTACTTAGTCCACTAGTGGATGATCCTTTGCATTGTGTTTCCTTATTGCATTTACTGCAAACAGCAGAATCACTTTTATTTTTGATGAAATATTTCCAAACGCGTGTTGGTTGCTTTATTAAAGTTGGATTTTCCATATTTAAGTACTAAAAGACAAATGTATTTCAGTAGGAATTTCATTTATTCTCATTTTATAAATTTTTCACTTACATATACACTTCAATTTCAAAAGCGATTCGATCAATGTTATTACGTTATTACTTACAGAGTACAAAACACTTACTTTGAATTAAATATTCAGTTTAAATTGACAGACAGACTTCTCATACTGACATTTACGAAGAATTTTAATTTCACAAAGTCAGTGTGACCATTTACGTGTTTTAGTCGAAACTAGATTTTGGAATTTTTGATTTCACAATACCTAAAAATTATTTTTGAAAAAAAAATTTCCCGGGAAATAAAAACATAATCCCGGGATTCGGGAAATGTAAAATGCATCAATTTCCCGGGAAATATATCCCGGGAAATCCCGGGAAGGAACCTCTACGCACAACGCTATAAAAAGGAATATTATCTTTTCTAACATAAGATGGCAACCAGAGCAATAAAGATCCATGGGACCAACCCAAAATTAGTTTGGGATTGCCAACTATCAATTGATGAGATGAGTATTCTTAAACGGGTTAATCTCTTTTGAGTCCCGTATCGGGTAATTGTGATGAGCAAACGCAAATACAAGACAAGATTGATATAGTCAACTCAACTTTGTTTCACCAGACAAATCTGTGCGACAAATCTTTAGGCACGTGGCGGAGCATAGTCAAGCCGGCTCGTCCAAAAATCTGAATTGAAGGGTTTGCTAAGAATACAATAGGTCTAAGTTGCAGCTGCCGTACTCTTTGGACCCGACACCTACACCTAAAAATAGATAGAATGTTATTTACGTGGAGGAAGTAAAACGAAGAAGGACCTTGCCTTTGCGAGGAATCGAACCCCAACCCCTGCGATGGCAGTCAGATGTCTTAACCCTAAAGCTGCCAAGACCATCAACACACATTTATAATTTACACCATCACTAAAAGCTAAAATAAAAATAACTGTGCAATCACTTAACCAAATTGAATGTGAAATATGCAAAATTGATCCAATTTCCACCGAAATGAGGTACGTAATAAGTGTTTCACCCACATCACATTATAATATCCAAAATAATATATGTTTGTGTGTTATATGCATAAATGTGTGTTGTGTGTTATATGCATACATGTTTTGGGAATTTATGAAGATATAGAGGGAGCCGGGGGGCAAGGGCACCAAAGGGATAAGATCGTTCAAGTGTTAAATCAAGTCGTAGATGCCATTATACCCTTCTTCTGTCAGATTAACGTCTTTCCTAACGGATTTTCTTCCTTGGAGTGTTGTCAGAGAATCCTTTTACCTTTTTTCTCGGTATTTCTTAAGAAAAGGAAAAAAATTTAGTCACTGTTCGGCCGCTTCCTTTTCCCAAAAACTCGGCCCCACTGGGGGTTGTACGCAAAGCATTTTAGATGTTTAAGGAATGTGATAAAAGTGTTCTCGAATGGATAGATTATTGACATGGATTACGGGCTTGATAACGAAATTTATTTGAAAAGGGTTCGGGCAGGCATTTTTATTTTTCGTTTTTTTTAAAAAATTTATATCAACGAAAATTCAAATTGAAAGCTTGAATTATCATCAAGAATTTTGTGTGTGTAATAACAACTCCCCAAAAATGGGGTAATTTATGGATGTAATATCTTCAAAAACGGGCCCCAAATGAATTTATTACATGGTTTTTCCGCTTAAAATCCGCCTCAAATGGCGAAATAAGGACACAGAAATTAATTTTCACTTTGTGTAACGCTTTTAATTATCTAAAGTCCAGATAAAAACGACAAGAAATGAAAATGGAAATCCCTGCTTAATATTTCATAGGAATTAGATAAGCCGGGCGCATTAAAATTTCTTTATTTTTTTTGCTGTGGCTGGTTGGTGGCCCCTCATCAAAAGGCCATGTTTCCACTGATTAGGGTTGTTTCCTAATTAATTAATTCGTACTTCTGCGGTGGTATCTCATTTGCATACAACGGGTATTTTTCAAGAGCAAACCGACAAAAACAGAGAAAACCTAAAACATCCTGGGGTTGTGCCATCTGCAGTGCTGATCTAGCTGGAGTCCCTTTTTGTCTGGGTACCACAGAGTAGCAGTGTTTTTAATACTGGGGTACTCTTCATATCAGAAACAGGAGGAGCCGAACTAGACCTGCCGGTTCAGTATCCTTCTACCTAAGGTTTCATGTCCTGTTGAAGGTGTAATAAATGCTGGGCCATCATGCAGACGGACGCTAGAGAGAGGACGAAAAATATCCTTTTTATATATATATAAGGTAAAGTGAATGGACGCTTCCATATATATGGGAAATGAAAGGACGGGTAATTGAATATACAGTAGTTGAATAACGGTACACGAGTGGATTTTCTTTAGTTTTCCTGGTTTTTACCTTGAAAACCTTTCATTTTGTGTCCTGTGCAATAAAGAAAACGTGTCCCACTCGCAAATCAAGAATAACAACTTCTTTTCAATGCTCGGCTATTTGCAGAAGAGGCCTTTTATATAAATTTCATTTTCGTCCTTCCTGCTTCCTTCTTTTTTGTCCCTCCCTGCTTTTTTTTGCTTTTGCACGGCTGGCAGCCGTCCGTCTTGTTAGAAATTCCCGACACGATTTTAGTTTTCTTCCCGAAGGGTTGTATACTTCCTTTGACACATGTTTGCTATTTATGGTCCTCTGATTGAATCCAATTTTCAACAAATGATAGGCTTTCAAAGATGCCAACGTTGTCGGATATGTTGTGGTCCTTTTATTGAGCAAAAAAAAAATAAAAGAAGAAAATTTAAGTACATTTCTTTTCTTCGAATTACATTATTGAATTACAATTTAATTGAATAGTCGTCGGTCGTTTCTCTTCATAGGAAAATAGAGGGGAGCTCATGCCTTTGGGGATGGTGGTAGTTAAGTCATTGACATGTCATACATGCAGCGCAAAAGTAATGATTTTGTATCATGAAAACCACTTTTTAATTAATTAATTACAAGTTAATTCGAGAGTCTTGAGAATTAATTCAGGTCATTTAAAGGTTGTTTAGGGATTACGAATACAATGTTGAGTGAGACTCACAACTTTGTAACACAAATTAAGTTAATCGCAAAGGAAATATTTTAAGACTTTTGAATGTATTTTTCTAGACTGATGACATTTTGGAAAATTAACACATTGGATTGGGGTAACATAGACTAGTCATGCTTACTATGTAGTAAAACCGATTTTTAAGAAGAGGGGAGTAGATAGGAAAATAGAGAAGTACAGTAATCAAACCAGTTATTTTCAACCCAAAATTTTTGCATGAAAACTAACACATTTACAATGCGCTTCTTCCTACCTCTTTTTTTCTTCTTTTGTGCCTCAAACTCAATCTCAATTCAAAAATGATGTGGTGACAATGTGGTGGCTACAAACTTCCAATTGCTGAATACAGCAGAATGACCGCAGTTCTGCGTTTATGAAAATGCCCAAAACATTGCGTACATGCAAAAGTCGTCCCGCTACTGGGCATTGAAGTTTCTCCCTAGAAACTTGTTATGGATATGCATCTCCCCACAGCATCTAACAACTGAAAGAATCACTGGCACAAATTGCGTTGATTGATAATATATATTTATGAATGAGCGAAAAGCGTACTGCGTATAATGTATTTCTCACTGCGCATGAAACGCTAGATTCTGAACGATTATTCCCAGCCACGGCTCTTGATTTTCTCTATTATTCAAGGTATTAAATACAAACACAACCCCTTAAAGTACTAGCCAAAAAGGTTTTCATGTTGTTTTGTTTTATTACGGCTTTATTACCCCTTTATTACCCTTTTATTGCATTTTTAATTACCCTTTTTTTTACTGTTAGCTTCGATTGATTCATTTAAGCATTTATTTCTACATACATATTTCAAAATTCATTATCAAATTGTTAACTCTTTTACTCCCAATCAATCTTTAAAATTCTTAATTCAATAACGAAACTGTTCAATTCTTAAATTCCTAAAGTAATATTTGTAGTATGTACCTACCTATTGTCATGCCGGGAACCAGTGGCGTACCTAGAAATTTTGCCGCCCGGGGCGTTCTCCTATTTGCCGCCCTTTCTAAGTCAATCAAATGGTGGTTTTATAAATTAATAAACATAAATAAATAATTGTAACTGAGACAAACTATTGGTGAGGATCTTTTCGGGGGTGCCATATTTAAATTAGGCAGTAATAAAGGAGGCCGCACAAGTTTATATAACGTATAAATGCAACTTTTATAAAAATACAAAATACTTTTTTAAAGGCCTCAAGAAAATTACGGAGGTCGCAGGTTCCCCACCTATGAGACAAAAAAAATTACCATTAAATATTTTTTATTTTATATTTATAAAAAAATAATTTCATTTCTTTTGGAAAAACAAACAAATTGTACACATATGTAAATCTTAAAAAGCCTTTCCCGTAAAATTGCACTTTTTTGAGTTGTGCCGGTATCAACGCAAACCATCGAAATTATCTTCGATTCACAAAGAGTGATTTAAGACTACAAAATATTGCAATATTTTCCATAGACCAAGAAATGAAAAAGAATATAAATTTTGAGAGCATTATACAATTTTTTTACTATGAAAGTTAGAAAAGTAAACATGTAAATCTTAAAAAGCCAACATGTTTACTTTTCTAACTTTCATAGTAAAAAAATTGTATAATGCTCTCAAAATTTATATTCTTTTTCATTTCTTGGTCTATGGAAAATATTGCAATATTTTGTAGTCTTAAATCACTCTTTGTGAATCGAAGATAATTTCGATGGTTTGCGTTGATACCGGCACAACTCAAAAAAGTGCAATTTTACAGGAAAGGCTTTTTAAGATTTACATTATGGAAAATACTGAAGAATAGAAATTTTATTAATTATTATCAGTAGTAATGATATATGAAATTAATAATTAATTATTAGGCTAGTCGGTGAGCCATTTCCATTGCATTTTTGGCCCATAGGCGAGATTATTGTTAGAATCGCTTCGTTTTAGTGTGTAGTTAAGCAACCGAAGTTTGCCCACACTTTGGTTGATTGCATAACTTTTTAATTAACTTATTGTGAATAAAATAGGCACTTTCTTTATATTTCTTTCAATATCCACGCTCCTGCTTGCTTTTAGTATAACATATGCATTGGGAAAGCTCTTCGTTATGAGATTCTCTAAAAAACAAGCTCTGTTAGAGGTCGCTAGGTGAAGGGCGATCTGGCAAATAGCTTCCAAAGTTTTCAAATCACGTTACTTTCACTATTTCTTTCCTCGAGAACAACTGCGCATACAATGCTGAAAATTCTTGAAGATGGTGTTTATGTAGTCCCGGCAATGTACAAAAAATTTCAACAAGATCGGTTCATTAGTTTTTGTGTAATTAACGATCTAGTTTTTTTTAACCATATTAACAATGCTGCCATTTTTTGTAAGATCAGGTTATAATTGGGAAACTCATTTAGAAAACTTAAGAAACAATTGAAAATGAAATCCCGTTAGAATTTTTGAAAAATCGCAATTTTGGTAGATTTTATGAGGTTTTTAGGAACATACCTTTTCATACGCGACATAAATAAACAAATATAAAAAGGTACGCACGTACGTAAAAGGTACGAAGCGATTCTAACAATAATCTCGCCTATGGGCCAAAAATTTTTTTTAGCATTTTTTCTTTCTCGCCGACTAGCCTATATGGTGCTTTTCGATAAATTTATGAAATTTCACCAAAAACGGTGTTGAAAGGTGACGAAACAACTGAAATTAACCAGTGTTGAGCAGGTTGACAATGGCACAAGGCGCCATCTGAAAAAATTGTAGATTTAAAAATACGTCATTTTACAGAATGAAAGTAGACAGATGATGCAGATATTCTATACAATAAAAAAAAATTAGAAATTTTTTTATTTGTGCCAGTATGAACGCAAAGCAGCGATTTTTTATCAATTTAAATTTGTAGAAACTCCTTTCGCAACTAGCGACACTGATAGCAATTGTTAAAAAAATTCTTAGTAAAATTGCAATGTTGGGTACAGAATTTTCCAATCTACAGGGCGTCCTGTCACAGCTCGGCAAGTGGTTAATAGTAGATAATAGACAAAAAATGATCGGCAAAAAACACAAAAAGGGGGTCTATCTCTGGCCGTTTTGAATTTTGCTTTTGGGGAAAAAATGTAGTTTAATGATCTAGAATAAAAAGCTAGTGAAACAACGGTCAATTTCCACAAATAGGGTATCTTTGTTATCGTAAGAAATAAAAAACAGAAATAAAAAATAAAATGTTTCCCACATGTTTTACTGTAACTAAAAATGCACATCATTAAGGTCCTTTTTTCTGAACCTTTTTATCATCTTCAAAAGTTACTTGAAAATTTCTTTGTACACTTTAAAACTCCAGCTGGCTTGGTTTTTTGCTATTTGCCATTCAAAAATCAATAACTATTACAATAAACATTGAGCACGGAGTAGTACATAGAACTTCTACTGGAGGTCGGCACCATTGATGTCTGTATCTGAGCAAAATTTTGATAGATAATATTTTCAAACCTACATTGACTTGGCGATGAGGAAAAATATTCGAAATCATATAGTAATTCATAATTCAAAGAAATCGAATAGTAAACTTATGAAGTGAACAAGTTACAACTAAAACTAAATATAAGAAATGCCGCCCCAAAATATGTGCCTCCCGGTGCGGACCGCCCCTACCGCCCCCCCCCCTTAGGTACGCCACTGCCGGGAACGGAATTTTCTTTCCATTCGTCATGAAAGCAATAATTTCTACCCGTTATTGGCTGTACTGACGCAAATTAAGCCTCTGTCGAAATTTTTTCTCATCGCTAGCATGGCAGACTCTGGCAGGAAAAGGCCGAATCGCGACAGGAGTTTTTGTGAAGTGTTTGAACCAGCATAATTGAAGTTAAATAAAGTACATCATAGTGTTTTTGTGAACTTTTTACAACAATTACGCTTTTATTATCCTTTTATTACCTTTTCCTTACCTTTTTATTACCTATGGAAATATAAATATTTTGTAAGATTTTTTTATATTTTCCAAGAGAAAGCTGCAGAAAATCCCAAGAATTGGAAATTAAAATACTTTTAATTTTGAACCTGTTGACCAGCTAAAGGCCGATTCGCACTATAACGTCAACGTCACGTCAAGAAACGGCAACGACACGTCAAAATATTCTTCCATGAGTTTTACATATATAGGCAACGTCACGGACCGTCAACGTCACGGCACGTCAATATTAGTTTGAAACTATATTTTGACGTGGCGTGACTGATCTATTCTGTTGAATGTGAACGTAATTAGGACAGCATTACGAATTTTTCAAGTATTTATCTGCTTTTGTTCAAACTAATTTTAGTCGAGTCAATGAAGGTTTTTACTTCTTAGTCTTCAGGGACAGAACAACTCAAATTTTTAAGATAAAAATTTTAAATGTTTGTTTTAAATATTACTTGAATTCAGAAACATTTCAATGTGTGCAATTAAATATGTATGTATTTATGTTGTTTAAACAATATAAACACAATTTATACATAAATTAATTTTTTTTACGATATTTATTAACTTTTAAATAGTATCTAAAGGGTTAAAAAATGTTGACAGGTTTTGGATAGACGCACAAAAAATAATATTTCCTTAGCAGTAATAGCGTCTCGAAAAGTTATGTTTTTTTTTAATTTTATGTTCAGTTTTTTTTAAAAGAATGTGAAACTGATTTTTCGACATTCTCAAATATTTATAAAAATTGATTTCATAGTTATCCAATTACTTATACAGCGTGTGGTATTCTCCTTCTTGTTTCCTTTTGGTAAATATCTTTTGTACCCATTTTTTCTGTTTTGTTGCTAAATTTTAATTTTCTTCTTCCTCATCCAAAATTAATGCAATCATTGCTAACTTTTTATTATTAAATTTTGGCATTCCAAATAGCAATTTAAATTAGCAATACGGAATACGACAATACTCGATCTAATTTTTTTTTAGACTGAACGGCAAAATTCACGTAACGTTGACAGTTATGTGCGAATTCACAGACAAATTGACGTGCCGGTGCCGTTCCTTGACGTGACGTTCCGTATAGTGCGATTCGGCCTTAATTCAGAATTCGTGATTGAACTGAAATAGAGGGTGCCGTGAAAAACCGGAATTAGTGCTTAGTTTAACGACGGAAGATTTCATTCCTTTTAGTAGTGGTAAACATTTCCGAACTTTGAAAGCTTTCATATAAAAATCTTTGTTAGGATTAATATAAGACAAATGGTTTGATACGTTCAGAGCTTACACTTGTTTAAATACCAGTCTATAGAAGTAAAGAGAATAAGAGGACACAAATTGTAATTGAAGAATGGTGGTTCCTAAATACGTGAAAAACAAAAAAACACAGAGCAATACCTATTTAAGTCAATGGAGGAGATTATAAATGCAAATTGTAAATTTACAATAACAGTAATGTATGTGCCAGGATCCAAAGTCTTGCGTGAAATCTCCAGCACTGAATAAAAGAAGTTGGCTAAGGGTAGTGGTCAAAAGTAAATATATAAATAAATAAAACTAAAGTGAATTTAATGTTTGTTATTTAAAAAAAGTATGGTTTTAAGGATAAAGTTAAGAACCCAAAAGTAAACAAATGGTGACGAACGAATTTTGAACCATTTACACGAAAGAGTTATGAATGCAATTAAATATATAGTTTAAAAAATCTAAAAAATACGCTTTTATTTTAAAATTAACTTAAAAGTAAAAAATAATGTTGAATGATTTTTATTGCTTCAACCAGTATATAGGAACTGCCTACCTTTAGAAATCAAGCTCAGAATAAAATTAAAAGATACGTGCCTAAAAAACCTCATAAAATCGTTCAAAATTGCGATTTTTCAAAAATTCCAACGGGATTTCATTTTCAATTGTTTCTTAAGTTTTCTAAATGAATTTCCCAATTATAAACTGATCTTAGAAAAAATGGCAGCATTGTTAATTAAGGTTAAAAAAAATAGATCGTTAATTACACAAAAACTAATGAACCGATCTTCTTGAAATTTTTTGTACTTTGCCGGGATTACATAAACACCATTCCCAAGAATTTTCCGCCTTCGCTTCCGCAGTTGTTTTCCTGTAAACAAATAGTGAAAATAACATGTTTTGAAAACTTTGGAAGCTATTTGCAAGATCGCCCTTGCACCTAGCGACCTCTAACAGGGATTATACTTTAGGGAATTTCTTAACGAAGAGCTTTCCCACATATGTTATACGAAAAGTTAGCAGGAACGGAGCTATTGAAAGAAATATAAAAAAAGTGCCTATTTAATTCACAATAAGTTAATTAAAAAGTTATGCGGTCAACCAATTTGTGGGCAAACTTTGGGTGTTTAACTACACCCTAAAACGAAGCGATTCCAACAATAATCTCGCCTATGGGCCAAAATTGCAATAAAAATGCCTCACCGACTAGCCTATTTATTAATACTGAAACTTTTAGTTAACGCCCCACGCTTTTTTACATTTAACTAAGTTATATTTATAATTTTTACCAATAACCTCATTAATTTTATTCTGAGCTTGATTTCTAAAGGTAGGCAGTTCCTATATACTGGTTGAAGCAATAAAGATCATTCAAAAATACTTTTTACTCATTCAAAAATATTTTAAAATAAAAGTGTATTTTTTAGATATTTTAAACTATATATTTTTATTTTCTACTTTTTAGTCTATTATATGTCTATTGTGTGGCGACCGCTCTATTAGATTTAAAATGACGTCACGCAAGCTACTGTATTCTACTTGTCATACCTTTTCAGTTGATACCCATAGCGAGGGGTTTAGAAAAAAATGGTAATCCGCCATTTTATATTGGCCGCAATTTTGAATTTGGAATGGAGTCACACAGCTAATTATATTCTACTTGTCATACCCTTTCAATTGATACCCATGTCGCGGGGACGGGGAACACAATTGCAAAATTCTCCCGCCATCTTGGAACCGCCTCTTGATTTTTTTATAAAAAAGTCAGATTGCATTGTCACGCGAACTATACATATGTGCAAAATTTGAAGTTAATAATTATATTTTCTAATTTTTAGTCTATTATATGTCTTCCGCCATTTTGTGTGGCCGCTATTTTGAATTTGGAATGACGCCACAAAGCTAATTGTATTTTACCTGTCCTATCCTTTCACTTGATACCCATCTCGGGCGGTCGTAGAACCCGATTGCAAAAATCGGCCGCCATCTTGGAACCGTCATTTTGATTTTTTTTACAAAATGGTTAGATTGCATTTTCATCCAAACTAAAGGTGTATGCAAAATTTCAGCCCAATCGGAAACCGGGAAAGGGGTCAAATTTTATTTCCAAGATTTTTTTACATAGTTACAAGTGAAGCTAATATAAAGCGTATAAAAAGTAAGACGCAATGAATGAATTAAAAATTTGGAAATAACTAGACAAAAAATTTGAGGTAATGATAAAACAGCTAAATAATCTAAGTATTCCTAAAGTTAGATTTAGGTCTGTCGGTCAAGTCAGATGGGAGGAAATATAAATGAACATTGAACTCGGAAGTCGACCTTATTAATATTGCAGTCAGAATACAAACAGCGAACCCAGGTGTGGCCACAAGGATGCCATTTGGCAGTGACCATCATTGACGAACTGTAAAATGTACCATTTCCGCCGCATACGACAACACAGAACACTTCGAATAATGTGTCGTTTACTGGAAGACGAAAGTCCCCAAAATTCTTCAACTCTTTGGTTTTTTTCATCCAGTTGGTGGACATTTCTTCGTGTAGGAAGATTCCCTGTTCGACTATCACTATTCATCTTTTTTCGATCGAAGTCTTGATTGACACCTTTTGTTTTTAGATAGTACAAACTATGATTCCTGAGCTTAGAACTGCTACATAAAATAAAATCTATCACATCTTCTTGGTACATCGTTCTCTGTGGTACTTACCTTATTTTTTTTAATCTTGATGAGATTTTGTTTGTGCTCTTCGAATTATAGGCATACGCCAACTGAAATTCGGTTGACCACGTGTAGTGATTAGATGCAATTTTAACTTCTAAACATTCTGTAACGAGGAGAAATATCTTTCAATAAATAGTCAATTTCATTCTTTAGAAATTATAATTTAATAAAATGCCTAAAAGTATGCAAAATTATTCATGTATAAATATAAATTCTTTTTATGATATTCCCCCTAAGAGTATGCAGAAAAGATAATTGTATCACAGATAAATATCCTAGAAAGAAGTAGATAACTGGTCCACAGGGACGCTACGTCGATAATAGATAGTGGGACACGATCCGCAATAAGAAAACTAGTCGTCATGTTCATCTGTATGGACTACTTGTAATGCATGGGCACCGTAGTTTCAAAACAAATTTTCAATAACATAAAAAATTACAAAATTTCACATATCAAAATGAATTAAACGAAAATGGCATACAAAATCAGCCCTCCCCGGTCTAAATACATCAATAATGTCATCCTATATTTCCCTGGAGATATTCTTAGGGCATTACCAGTATTTAACTAGACATAAAAATCCAGAAAGTACACAAAACCGAATTTGCATGTTCAATTTATCTTCCAAAGTTATGACAGGTAAATACCATAAAAGAAATCCTGTACGAAAGGAAATACCTCACCGTAGGAGGAGGCCTGCTCGAGACGTCATTTATGTACTTGAAAATATTTTAAAGATCATAGCAAAGAAAAGGATGTCGTTATAAGGCCAATAAAATTTGCATATTGGTAAAAGACGGAATTTTTTTTTCGTTTTTTGTAGGTGGGGGGGGGGGTTTATTTTTGGCAAACGTTCGTTCATCCCCAAAAATCTGGCAAACTTTCAAAATCGAGATTTGGTCTCCCGCCGTGAGCCCACGACATCGGAAAATCAATTACATGACAAGCAAGTTAGATGGAGAAATTTTGACTATGACAGGACTTAATGGCTTCGCAGAAGAAGGACGAAATTTAAGGACTTGAATGAATAAAATTCTTTTCTAAGTATTTCGCGGGGGGAGAGTGGGATGGTAAGGGGAGCGATCGGATACCGCCAACTTCTTTCTACTTGCGAACTTTCTTCTTTATGGGTGCTTAGGGTGTCAGACAGATAATAATAATTAAAAAGCAATTAAAGTGCTTTGTTTTATTCATGACTAAATTTTACAGCCGTAAGGACACTTAGGTCTGATCCTGGATATAAAAACTTTCGTTTTTTTTTATTATTTTTTTTATTTTATCGAATTTCACAAAATGCAGGCAGGGAGGGGACCAACGGATTCAGCTTAATCTTAATGCAATTATTCTGATTGAGTGAAAAGGGTGGCAGGCGATGGCAACCCACCCCCGCTTGTTAGTACCGAATGCTGTTTCAACAGAATCAAATGAGATGGAAAATTTTATGTCCACATTTCAGAGAAGGGGCGGCATGATAGATGGTTAAGGGGGAAGAACAAGGATTTCCATGTTCTAGTGGGCCCCAAGTGAATTGCTTAAAGTGCAATGCAATGTTTGCTTAAGTCAATTTGCTGAAGTCTAAGAAATTGGAGGAGCCATGATGAGAGGCATTATTCTCAATATTTGTTCTCCAATTTTAGATTAATCCTATTTTATTCGATTTTATGTAATTGGAAAGGATGTGAATTCCCTTGATTGATTTAAATATTGATTCAATTGTATTGGATACTAGCAAATTAGTGTTTGATTTGAGAGGATAATCAAGTAATTAGTTGTATACTTAGCCTAGGGTTAGTTTAGTAATGACTAGAAGACATCATCGTCAGAATGAATGCATTTTTACATAGAAGGTAGAGTCATGATTTTTGTTGTAAGAAAAGATCCATGTATTTTCAGATTTATATTTAAAGTAAATACGAGGGGAACACAAGAGATTATAATAAGACTGATTGAAGCAAATATGTAACAAATTTTTCAATTAGTCCTATTTAAATATAGATTTTAAACATCACCCTATTTGTATATTGAAAAGCAATGCGATTTTAAAATAACCCTTATTGAAAGGCAAATATGTCTACGCTGCCATGGATGGTTAATTGGCATTATTGTTCTTCCACGCGACCTTTCAATATCGAAGACTGCAATCGGCATACGGCTTCATTACATAGCGTGTGCCGTAATAAAAAGTGCTGAGAACAAGAGTTTATAATTAAACTATCGCTATCTCTCAGAATGTCTAAAATCATAATTTGGGATGCTGGATGGTTTACTTTCATCGTTGTTTCAATCGTAACGGTTTAGCCGCTACCGCTAGGGTGTTTTGTAGCTTTTTTTAGAGTTTTGCCTGTATTTTTGTAACCTATCCATGAATAAGGCTGGTCTCACACTGCAGTCGATTCGGCCGAATTTTTTACGGCCGTAATCGGTCGAATTTTTCAAACAATTATTTTGCTATTCTCATTCGCACATTACACCGGTTCTTCGGCCGTTGACATCCGTAGGTTTTATCCGATCAGATTTGAAGTTGATAATGGGAGTGAGCTCCCATAGAAATGTTTATTAATATTCCTTTTATTTTATTTAGTATATATTTATATGTGTGACCATTTAAAATGAAACAACTGGCATTTCGAATGAAAACTAACCCTTAAAGTTCGGCCGAATTTAAAGTTGAAATTCGGTTCAATACGGCCGTAAAAAATTCGGCCGAATCTGCTGCAGTGTGAGACCAGCCTAAGGCAGCAGTGTACGCTGAATAATCCCACCTATATAAAACTGTACAAGTAAAGGTTCTACCCTACCAACTTCCAGAGTTAAAAGTCGTCAAAGTAAAAATTTTGAAAATATGCACTTTTTAGAACACACTTTTCGATGCAGCAATGCAATTTCAAAAAAGTGCAACACCAAACTATGGCACAAAGTTTTTAGACGAGTTAACGAAATGATTGCAAAAAAACATCATCTCAATCCGGCTTACTGCATAAAAATTGAAGGTTGACTGCTATATTTCCTCGCCAACAAAAGCAGTGAATGACTTTTCATACCTAGGACGAATAACACTGGCTAATAAATGCTATTTTGGTCTACGCAAACACCTAACGTCGAGAAATATTTCAACGAAAATAACAATATCCACAATCAGGCCCGCTACACCACCTTGCGGGGCCTGGGGCTAAAATATGTTTGGGGGCCCTTTAAGAATTTTGAAATTCCAAAAACTCTTGGCCAAAAAAACAAAATTTGTAGTAACGTAAGAATAAAGTTCATTCAGAGCATTAAATATAGATACCGAACGGTCGGTTCCTTATTCGCGAATGAACCTAAAGTTACATAGTGCAGCCTAGAATAGAACAGCTCATATGTAGACAGACCCTTGGTCTTAGGTCTTTCTTTTTGCAGAATCAATCCAGAAGGTGTCCCATAGGAAAAAATTCGAAGCACTACTAAGGGAAGCGAATTCGGAACGCTATGAATTTGCTCCGATTGCATCTCTAAGGAAGTGTATGCAACGAAGAAAATGGCAAACAAAGACCGGTTCGATGCGGGGTCAAGCAATATATTGAAAGCGGTCGGTACTTAGTTGGGGGACCACTTGGTAAAACCACGTAGTGGACACTCGCGTTTGGAAGGACGAAAAGGCAATTGCACAAGGTGAATAAAAATATAAAGCTTTTCGACACTGCAGTTGTTTCTCATATCCGCTGTAACTAGTCCAGTCAAATAAGGCAAAAAAAGGGGTCAACCTCGGAATGAGAGCTAATAAGATGAAAATTTTTATGAACCTTTGTTTTGGCATTCTAAATTATGTATCAAAAGTCTCATATAATCTCGTGTTCGTGTCTTGAGATATTAGAGGTCAAAGGTCACCAAAATCAGTTTTTCGAAAATATCTCGTAAATTATCGGCTTTACGCAAATTTTGCTTAAGTAAAGTTTGTTCATTAGATAAATCTGAATAAAAGTGTCCTATACCGAATTTACGTAGAACTAATAGTTTTCGTGATAAAGAGCTGAGAAGTCTTGGCATCGTGCTGCATTCGTTGCCGCACCACCTCTGAGGTAGAATGCAAGGGGCGTTTTATACATGGTGTTCCCGGAGTCCTAATCCATGGGTTACAAGTTATGATAAAAATTTTTTGATTAGTTATAATTTAGAATGCCAAAACAAAGGTACATACAAATTTTCAGTTATTACTTCTCATTCCGAGGTGAAACCCTAATTTGATGGACTATAAATTGGAGGATCAGAAAGTTTCTTCTACTTTTATGACTGCTTCAAAAACGCTTCTAAAAAAAAGCGGCAGTAAAAGGATTAGGTACTCCCCACTGCAATCATGCAATGTTAGAAAAGATATAGAACAATTCGAGCTTATACTACTTCAGTGGTAGTAAAGAGACTACTTAAGGGCAAGCCAAATCTCCCAATCTAATCTTTGATAAAGATCTTCAATCTGTTTTTCCTCAATTATGGATTTGCTTACGTCTTTTTATTGTGATACCTATTGGTGTTGCAACTGGTGAACCGATTTCAGTAAATAAAAAATGATATAAAATTATCTAACATTATGTATGGGTCAGTCACGTTGAAATCATTGCATGATATTTACTACGTATACATGATGAGTTGAACCCAGGTTGAACCCGAGTTCAAATGCATGTAGACGCGAGTCGAGTTGAGATAGGGTCGAATGAACTCGACTCAGCTCTGCTACCTGGATTGAGTTGAAATTATGCATATAGACGTGATCTCAGTAGTTGAGTAGTTGAATTTATTTGACAGTAGACTCAACTATTCAACTCCTCATGTATACGTAGTAATTATCAATAGAACGAGAGCTGGCAAAAAATATAGACTACGACGATGTCATCGACGACTTTGCGGAAATTAAAGCAAGAAAAAAAATATAGTTTAAAAAAACTAAAAAATACGCTTTTATTTTAAAATGAACAAAAAAGTAAAAAATAATTTTGAATGTAAAGTTTTTATTGCTCTAGCCAGTATATGGAAACTACCTACCTTTCGAAATGTAAAAACGTGGGCGCTAAGAATATATGTAAAGAGTCCCACGCTTTTTTACATTTCGAAAGGTAGGTAGTTTCCATATACTGGCTAGAGCAATAAAAACTTTACATTCAAAATTATTTTTTACTTTTTAGTTCATTTTAAAATAAAAGCGCATTTTTTAGTTTTTTTAAACTATATTTTTTATTTTATACTTTTTAGTCTATTATATGTCTTCCGCCATTTTGTAATGGCAGCCATATTAGAATTAAAATGGCGTCACACAGCTTACTGTACTATATTCGTCATACACTTTCATTTAATAATCATAGCGAGGGCGTTGTAAAGAAAAATATAAACCGCCATTTCGTGCTGGCCGAAATTTTGAATTTGGAATGACGCCACAAAATTCATCATAGTATTCTAATTGTCACACCCTTTCATTTGATACCCATACCGAGTGGGTTGTACAGAAAAAGGTAATCTGCCATTTTGTGTTTGCTGGCATTTTGAATTTACAATGACACCACATAACTAATAGTATTTTACTTGTCATACCCTTTCATTTGGTGCCCATATTGAGTGGGTTTTAAAGAAAAACGGTAATCCGCCATTTTGTGTTGGCTGCCTTTTTGAATGACGCCACATAGCTAATTGTATTGCACTTGTCATACCCTTTCATTTGATACCCATATTGGAGAACCCAATTGCAAAATTAACTCGCCATCTTGGCACCGCCATCTTGATTTTCTTACAAAACGGTCAGATTGCATTGTCACGCGAACTATACATATGTGCAACATTCGAAGTTGATCGGTTATATGGAAGTGGGTCAAAATCAAGTTGCAAGATTTGTTTACATACTAGATACAACATACCGGTGAAGCTAATATAAAGCGAATATATAAATATTGTGTTGGCCGCCATTTTGAATTTGGAATGACTCCACAAAGCTAAAAGTATTCTACTTGTGATTTGCTTTCATTTCATACCCATATCGAGTGGGTTGTAAGTAAAGAAAAAGGTAGTCGGCCATTTTGTGTTGGCCGCCATTTTGAATTTTCAATGACGCCACATAACTAATTGTATTCTACTTGTCATACCCTTTCATTTGATACCTATATCGGGGGTCGGGGAGCATAATTGCAAAAATCGGCCGCCATCTTGGAACCGCCATCTTGATTTTTTTAACAAAATGGTCAGAATGCATTGTCACGTGAACTATACATATGTGCAAAATTTCAAGTTGATCCGTTATATGAAAGTGGGTCAAAATCAAGTTGCAAAATTTGTTTACGTGAAACATACAACATACAACATACAACATACAGCATACAACATACAACATACAGGTCAAGCATAAAGCGTATAAAAATAGTGTTTACTATTTACATATGATGAGTAGAAGAATCCATATCCATACAAACATAACATATATTTTAGTGTGCTGCATGCATGGGTTTCATGCTCTAGATCAGTGATTCCCAAAGTGGGCGCTACCGCCCCTTGGGGGCGCTGCAGCGATCCAGGGGGGCGGTGATGGCCACAGGTGCATTTGAATGACTTTGCGATGAATAACTGTAAGGGGGCGATGAAAGCATAAAAGAAAGAAGGGAAGATTTAGAAAAATTGATTTATGTATTCCGCTCATAACGCTTAATTTTTCTTTGAACAAAGTACTGGACGTTGGCTCTATTCCCGCATACTCCCTCACTTGCATTGAGGTATGAGGAATCGCGCACTGCTACTGTTCATGTGGTGCCACTGAATTGCCGTTCCAAAACACGTGAGCACTACGAGCATTGCTGCGGGCAACTGCCACTAGTGCGATTGGTCGATCGCCTGGAACGGCAGTGGCAGTACTGACTACTGGCAGTACTACCAGCTGATTTTGGAGCACGCTATGGCCCATTTTACACGATGAAACACGAAACGAAGCAAAGTTTCCTGCAATCGCTGATTCCCTTTCTCAATAAGGGTATTCACAATTCGTGGGAAATGTTTCTCAGGACCACTTTCCCAGGAGCTGTTTTCTTCATATCGTGAATGCCCCTTGACAAATTTTATTTGGTTTTTATCTACTTTTACTTTTTTTAATCCTTTCGCTAGCCCTTTGAAACAAAATCGCCAGCTCCACATGTCACTTGACACTTAAATGATTTCTCGTTGCCATAGGAAAGCTTACCCTGGATCTGGGGTATAGAAAATTTGTGCAGTATTGGAAAGTGTGGTTCTGTACAATTGCTGTTGTATCGATGAAAAGTTTTCCTACGTTGCACCCGAACCTACGAATCTAGACCTGTTTCCACCGAATCGTGAATCCCTTAATGTTTATAATTTACACATTTCTTTACTATATTTTACGAAAAAGGTAGAAAAATTAATACATATATCTTCTGTATAATGGCTAATATAATTTAAAAAAAATTAATTTTCAGGGGGCGCTGAGTAATATTTTTTATGGAAAGGGGGTGGTAGGTCAAATAAGTTTGGGAACCACTGCTCTAGATAAATGCTTGCTTGACAATTAGAACGCAGGGATATGGCGGTTTTGACTTTTTGGGTTTCAATCTATTCTCGGGCTCCCTCTGGCCTGGGGCCCGGAGCAATTTGTCCTAGTTCCCCCCTTTGTGGCGGGCCTGCCCACAATAGACTGGGGAGGTCCTTTCAGTGTTTGGAGGACCCAACTTTCACATCAAAATTACCAAACATCCGTGCAGAAGATTTTGATAAAATGCCATCACCGTACATACCACAATTTTTTTTTCAAAGCCTCCGCAGCGTTCTGTCCTATTTTCTTCTTCTTTAAAGGCTCTACAACCGGGATCCGGTCCTGGGCTGTTTTCTCTTCACTTTCACTTTTCTCTCAACCGGTTCCTATTCTAAGCCGATGTTATCCAGTTTGGCATCTCTAAGCTCTGAGGAGGTTGGGTCTCAAGAGGAGGTTGGGCCATCGCTCAATAGGAGGTTGGGTCTCTCTCGCTGTCGCACCCTGTAGATCTTACCGTAGAAAACTTTCGGAGCAGGTTCATCTTCACTCATACGAGATATATGACCTGCCTCCGGAGCTTAACGAGCTAAATGGTCCCGCTGCGATCAGTGGTTCGTGACTTATTTGCAATTTGACGCCTTTTATCGAAAAAACTCAACTCCATGGATTGCCCCACGTGGAATTGTTGATTCATTAGTAAATTTAAAACAGTTATTTAAGTAAGATGGTAGTTATCTTTTAGGATACTGCGCGTGTTGCATTATGAAATAAAACCGCATAAAAACTTGTTTGTGTGAATTTTTAAACACCACGAACTGAACATTAAAATAAATTAGAGCAATCCATGAATTGTTATTCTTGCATAGTTTATATTCACTGTTCTGCCGTGAACAGAGAACAGAGAACAGAATATGAATAGGTCAATCGAGCTTCTACATAACTTCACAGACCCACTCCTGACCTGACATTACCACCTTCATGGAATAATTAAGCGAAGCCTGCAGACAACGCTAGCAACTGATAATGCACCCTAGTAAGACACAGAAGTCCCACTTTGCACCTCACAACGTCATCTGAGCAATCCAATTTCTTTTTTCCGTCTTGTTTGCCATGGAACGTTTCAAAAGCGGAATGACTTCTGTATCCACGCTCACCACTTTTGTAAGGTATTGATAGCACGTATCCCTATCCCAGGACGAAAAAAAATACTTTTAACAACGCCCAGTCAGGAAACTATGCTGCACATTGTACAAACTGCAACTTTACGTCCTCACCTTAGACTACCTGTGGGGCAGGAGGAGGGCATGTGTACAGAAGCTTTCATAGTGGGTGGGTGCCATGTAGATTGCTACATTTTCAGTTTTCTTTTCGTATTTTTTTTTTCTTCTGTGCAAGGTAAATAAAGTCTTCACTCCTGCGATAAAAAAAGGAAATTATTTGCTAACCGAAAAGGAGGAGGACTGAATCAAAAAAAAACAACAGTCGAAAAAAAATAGTGCAGATTAGCACTACTCCGTGCTTGTGATTCTATCTTGGAGCTAAAAGTGGAGCCTTGTTTGTTTCACATTGGCCTGGCCAAAGACCACATGTGAAAGGGCGAACTGGGGAACAGCTTCAGACTAGTGCTGTAAAAAGGCTTTTAGCTAATTAGTTCCTTTATTTAGAGCTTTCTGTTAGATGTTTTTTGGAGAACAAGGAGTGGAAATGGAACTAAATAACTTAGACCCAAAATGGGAATGCTGCCTGCTAGCACAGAAATTTCGGATGTCGTAATCTAATGTTTTTCACAACAATGGAATATAAATGAATATCGCACAGAGTGGCCAGAGCTGACACAGAATCAAGGAGTTTTTTTTAATCAAATTCTTCAAGGATAATAACACTTGGGTTAACACAGCTTGGCACGTGTCCTGTTTTTAACAGGATGAGTTTAGGACGTGACGAAAATTTCGAAAATTATTATTTCAAAAACTGAGAAATTGCCATAATTTAATTTTTAGTTTTAATGGACAACAATTTAATCCTTTAATTGCAAAATCAAAAATATTATTGTTGATGCTTTCGCAAAATGGCATTTGAAATTTTTTACGACAACTTTCGTACTTTATCTGTCGAACTATTTAATGAACTTGTGAGCGATTCTATTTCAGTTCTATATTGTATCTGTGTATTCCTTGGAGGGCTCATTTTGCTAATGGAAGCAGAAAACGTCCACGTCGAGACTTCTCCGACTATTTTTAGTATGACTTGAGACAGCTTTGACCTTTTCAGGATAAAAATAAACAAATCACGAAATGTATTTGATTGCGTTGTGATAAAAATTTCAGAAGAAATACGGCAAGGAAATTTTTTTAATGGAGCCATGATATATATTTTTTATGATCCATAGTATGCAATGCTTAAGATAATCGTCAAAGTGATATTTAAACTTTTCAGCTGATGTTGCTTTTAGGTCGTCCACAGGAAGCGTAAACAAGCGGGTACGTCTTTCAGTGACAACAAGCGTAAAAGTCAGCTGGAAAGAAATCAAGTTTTCCAAATAAAAAGTTTTCCAAATTAAAATATTCCAAAAAAGATAAATTTTTTAAAGACCTTAATAATGATGGCATGACATCCTAAACCCAAAGTTTCACCTATAGATTCCTTAAATGCTATTTTAATGTCATTCTATTATTAACTAAATTGTTAAAGATAGGGCTCCTTTGACCTTTCTGTGGTTGGAAAATCAAAGTGATCCAACTTGACTTGTTGCTGTTTGAAAACAAGTACTTCAGTGCTTTCGATAAAACTACTGCAGTGACTCGAGTATCCGCCATTTTTTTTATTGGCTCAACCTCTGTTGGTGACAGTACTATACAAACTAAAGCCGGCGCCAGATATAGCTTCAAAGATTTGAACACTTGTTTGATTGCTATGTGTGGCACGGGACTTTGAATATGTGACTGAGTTAAGCCGGAATTACACTATTGTGCTGTGGTGTGTCGTGTCGCTCTGTGTCATATTGGCAAGTGTTTACATTTGTGTGGTGTGTTCTGTCGCCTTCTGGCGCATTTGTAAATTAAGCTGCAATTACACTCTTGGGTTGTGGTGTGTCGTGGCGCTCTGTGTTGTGTTGGCAAGTGAATGAGCGAGATTTTGTTTCCCTCGCAGCCGTGTACACTTGTATGGTGTGTTGTGTCGCACCACAACTCCATCCATCGCTCTGGCGCAATCTGAAACCCCAGATCGGGAACACAACAGAACGCGCCACACCACAACACACCATAATAATGTAATCAGCCCCATATGAAATATATGAATTAGATCACGACACAGAGCACCACGACATACCACAACACAATAGTGTAAAGCCGGAATTACACTTTTGTGTTGTGATGTGTCGTGGATCTAATTCATATATTTTATATGGGTCTGATTACATTATTATGGTGTGTTGTGGTGTGACGCGTCCCGATTTGGCGTTTCTGATTGGGCACAGAGCGCCACGATACACCACAACACAAAAGTGTAATTCCGGCTTAATTCCGGCTTTAACCACTCTCGCCATCACGAGGCGACGATTCGGTTTAGGGCCCCCATGTTGGACAGCGTTTTTGGGAGTGCTGCAAAAATAGCGGAGGCTTTACCCGCCATGCCCTTTAAGATGTGCTTTAAAATCTAGCCTCCTGTCAATCATCACTCCCAGCCCCCCGGTATCTTAGGGCACGCTGTGAGTGAATGCATACAAAAATTTGTATGCTTTTCTTTCTTTTGCACGAACGTGGATTCCAGACAGAAAGAAAAGCATACAAATTTCTGTGCGATAAAAGAGCTCGAATTTGCGTTTCCACTTTGCGTTTGGGATGTAAAAGGGCCTTTACTTCTCAACCTGTCATCAACGATTTTGCTTTTCTTTTTAACTTCCCAGTAGGAAAATATTGTAATCGATCCGAGAATCAAAATCGAAATTTTCAATGTATTTTCATGTTTCAAGGTCCCAATTGCATTTTAAGCAAAAATTTGAGAAGAAATATATATGTGTGTGGCTGTGCGTAAGTTTGTGGTCATTTTTTCCTGCACTATTTCGCACGAACCAAAAAAAATATCGACTTTCTTGATATGCCGTTCGAAGCGTATTAAAGGAAATATGATCTAAAAAGATTTTCATAAAAATCGGTCGAGCCGTTTTTGTTTGTTTGAACGACTTAAGTGACTTTTGTACCAGGACGATTTCGCGCGAACTAACAATGATACCGACTTCGTTGAGGTGTCAATCGTAGCGTATTACCCAAGTTACTTTCTGAAAAGATTTTCATAATATTCTGTCGAGCGGTTTCTTTGTTTAGACAAACTTAAGTTATTTTTGTACCTGCACGATTTCCCGCGAACCAGAAAAGATATCGACTTCGTTGAGATGCCGTTCGAAGCCTATTAAAGGAAATATCGGTCGATTCGTTTTGTTTGTTTGAACGAAGTTCGTGATTTTTGTACCTGCCTAATATCGTCCGAACCAAATATGATACCGACTTCGTTGACGTACCGGTCAAAGTGTATTAACGAAGATATGATCTGAAAAATTATCATAATATTCAGTCAAGGCGTTTTTTGTGTTTAAATGAAGAGACTTCGGCAAGTGTGCCCTTAAATTAATTAGTTTTACTACTGTTCAATATACTCGTTGGAATGAACCCTTTCCAAATGAGGTTGACTTTTATGGATTCAGCCGAGCAATAGCTTCCCACGAAAACTTTAGATCAGGGCATTTTGGGGATTGCTTTCCACTTTCTACAGTTTCTGGAAATTGAAGTTCATTCGGCCTTTTCGGTCAAGTTTGACAAATCCTTTACTAATAATAACTTTGGTACTATCTCCGGAAGTCGTTCCAGTTTCCAAATGAAGTTATTACCTTCCCAGTTTATCAGCGGAGCCTTCAATACGCTCAAAACGAATTCGACCACGCGTTATAGCGTAGCGAACGAAGTACAATAGTAGGGGAGCTGGCACTTGAAAAAATCGTGTCGTCCCAACCTTCTGCCGTTTGGTATATAAGCTTTTGAAGTAATTTTAAGCATTTTTTATAATATGACATTTTTGCGGGAAGTGGACCCATTTCGAGTTAGGGGTTTTGGGGGGTAAAAAGGGGGTTAAAATTGAAAAAAATGTCTGCCACTTCGTATGTAGGTTCTTTTAGGGCTAAATAACCGTTAAATACTAGTGGCAGGCATTTTTGACCATTTGGACCCTCCCCAAGCCACCCCTAGCTGAAGTTGCCATTTTTCTCCCCACACCCTAGCAAATAGTCAAAAATTTCTGCCACTAGTATTTAACGGTTATTTAGCCCTAAAAGAACCTACATACGAAGCGGCAGAAATTTTTTTCAATTTTAACCCCCTTTTTACCCCCCAAAACCCCTAACTCGAAATGGGTCCACTTCCCGCAAAAATGTCATATTATAAAAAATGCTTAAAATTACTTCAAAAGCTTATATACCAAACGGCAGAAGGTTGGGACGACACGATTTTTTCAAGTGCCAGCTCCCCTACTACAAGGGACAAGTTCGTTTGCTACCGTTTAGCAAAACCAAATTCTCTATAAAAGCCTTGCGGATTTACCACTGTTATCGTTATTTCAAATAGCTTCTCTCAGGATTACTTTGGCACCAGTTCTGATACTAGCCAATTTCCCACTACTACTAAAACTATTACTATTTTCAAAGTAGACAATTTATTAATATTATATTATTTAAAATTACAAGATTTTTGCTATTAGGTATAGGAGTTGTGTTAGTTTGAAGAACCACGTGTATGAATTTGGTGTGATTTTTTCTTACAATTTGTTGTTAGTATTGTTCATTTATTATTAAAATATCCATTGATAACACTGTACGACAAATTGAAAACTTTTTTTTCGCATTAGGGTTTTGATTGCAGAATCGTCTTTACCGAATTTTTTGGGAGCAATCCCCATTGGTCGTTTGTCATAAGCAGTTTTTTTAAAAGTTATTAACAAATGAAAATTTAATTTTTTTTTTGGATCAATTCAGTATTTTTTCATATGGTTGGAAAGAGAATTTAAATGCGACTATAATACAAAAAACAACAATTTCGTTATTAATTGAGTTCAATTAGTCATACTTCTATTTAATTTGGATTGGCTATTTATTTTCAGCATTTAGGATCAATGCAAAGAAATTTAATATTATAAAATGATTTACAACAACTTTCTTCGTTTCGATTCCGGTTCGTCGTCCCGACATATGGACCAACAGAATTCGCCCAGCATATTGATAACCCTTTTTCCGCTGTAATTTCCTTCGATCGGTTTTAGAATTTGGTGGAATTTTTCCCCCATTTCATCGCTATAATCACTACCATATGAAAAAATACTGAATTGAACCAAAAAAAATTAAATTTTTATTTGTTAATAACTTTTTAAAAAAACTGATTATGACAAACCACCCACGGGGATTGTTCCCAAAAAATTCGGTAAAGACGATTCTGCAATCAAAACCCTAATCCGAAAAATGCTGTTTCACAGTGTAATATTCAACATTCATCGTACTGGGAAGTTGATCTTGTGGACCGAAAGGCCCACAACCCAACTAGTTAAGTTAAATCATCATACATCCTCTCCCTATACATAATAAAAATAGCACTTTGCTCACCATGCAAGGGCCGATTAGCAATGAAAGCTTCAAGCTGCAAGCTTCAAACTACAAGCTTCAGCTGAGTTTTTCTATATTTGAGCACTTCAGCTTGAAGCTGTGAATGTGAATCATTGTACAAACCCTTTTATCCTAATTTTTGAAGTTTGAAGCTTGCAACTTGAAGCTTTAATTGTGAATCGGCCCTAAGCATCAAAAATTATCAAAAATTTCTTGGCTGTTAGAAGAACTGCCCAGACCCTGACCAAAGTCAAAGGTCTGACCTTAACTTAAGAACAATCGGGTATATATGCTTAGTAATCCATTGTTACCTGTGAATTATATCTATGAGAGGGAAAATTTAAACCTTACATTCCAATGAACAATTTGTAATTTTACTGAAAATATAAGTTCTAAAATTACGTCCCTTACTGTAAAATTACAGTACAAAGTTCAGTACATAACATTGATAAATAATACTAAGAAATATTGTAATTTTCCTGCATAAACGATTTAGTAAAATACACAACATTGTGAAAAATATAGGTCACATTCATGTAATCAACATTTACGTCACGCAGTATTGGAGATTCTCAATTTATTTATGTGAAATTACAAAATTTATATTAAAATTACAATAATTGTGTAGTAAATTAGTATTTCACACCGCGATTTGTAATTTTACTATACATTTGGACTGTGAATTTACATATTTTTTTACAGTGTATTTTCGTACGCCTTGGATATGTGCTCAAGAATTTCTTTGAGTTACTTTCCCAGTTCAAATTGATCTGCTAATCACAACTATTACCATATCATGGACTCATTTTTCTATCTAGTAATAATGATGTAAAAAACGGAAATTGTTTTGAAAGAGCATCTTCATCAATAAAAGTAAGGTCAAAGCAATAGATATATTTACTCCTTTTCCAACAAGCCAACATCCACGTTCAAAATATACCTTTCAACTTCTTAGTAGTAATAATCATAAAACCGTATCCTCCGTTCGAAGACCTTTTAGACGCAGACATAACACATTTCTTCCCCAATAAAATCATAAAATAAAAAACAAAATTTACCAAGTGAATCCGCGGCTTGTGAACACCAACTCAGATGTGCTTATTTGCCATCCGAAATGTACTGCAGTAAAATATACTCCTGTATTTTTCCTCCATCACTTCATCCGTCATAAAATCAATTTGAAGTGTTTCCAAAATTACTGAGAAATTTTCAATAAAAAATATCGGCGGCGGCGACAGAAACGATGGCGTCAAAAAAATTTGGTACCAGAATTCCCTTTTTTTATGGTTCGTAAAAGGAAATTTTGTTGAGTCCTTGCATCATAAGCAATTTATGTTTAGTAATCCTGTCCTGTTGTTAGCGGGTTTGTTATTCCCCAAAAAAGGAACGGGAGGATAGCAAAAAAAAATGGAAGAATTTATTGAAATTTAACAGGAGCACAAGGGAGGATCTTCTTTAAGTCCACTTTAGGCTTTTTAATTCCATTTTAATTGAAAGCTTTTCATAAATTTATTATGTACACAACCATAAGGACCTGTGCCTAATTTGTTTTTGTTCTCTCCGTTTTTAAGGAATTATGGTCTTCTTTTGCCTTTTGAGAGTTTTCACAGGATATATTTCAGCAAGGGATTTTTTTTTGTTGTGTCGGCAGGACTAAAGAGGGTTTCAAGTGCAGACTAGAAAAAAAAGGATTTTTTTTTTGTAATTAGGCTGGATATGACTCGTCCAGTGGTTAAGGCATGCCTACAATACAAGTAGCATCAGCGTGAATTGTAATTCTTTTAAGGCGATAACCTTAAATCCACCAGATAAAGATAGATAGAGATAGAGAGTATGACAGTATGTTTCGCCTGTGGCTGTCAGTAATTTGATCAAAGCTTTCTCTGTATCTGAATAATGTTAATTATTTACTCCGTAACCCTTCTGACAAAAGGTAACCAAGGGCTGCGATTCCCTCTATACTAGAGGGGATTAAACAATACATCAAGTTGTCTGCACATATTTGCTACCAGTGGAATGTGATGTATCGCCCTAATTAATCAGATTCCCTACCCCGACACCTGCTTGTTATGGCTGCAAATCACATGCCCCTAACTACGCCATCCGGCAGTTAGCTATGACGAAACTGGTACTAATTAAAAAAAAAACCTGAATTAATTATAAAAATTAAAGTAATTAATCCCGACAGAAACTGAGCTTCAAAAAAGGATTCTGGAACCACCACCATCCTTTTGTGTAGTGCGATAAATTTTTTTTCTCTTAATTCTAATTAAAATTGAAAGTTGCTTTGTTTGGTTCCTTTTGACGAACAGAACTTCTCGATTTCTCCGAGGAACCAAAAAGGAACTCTTAACTTTGTTGTGCCCTATGCCAGTCGGTATCCCCGCCTTAGTAACAAGATGGGGACACACATAGTGCCCAAGTAATTGCCGCACTTGCTGATGATTTATTTGGACTCGAATGGCTTTATTGCGGCCATAATTCACTCAGCCAGCTTCGAGCATTGAATTCGGAATTTAATTGTGGACTCCAAGCCGACAACGAGTTTTGAGCAAATTTCTAAGTCCAAATGTAAGCAGGGATCTTGTGAGATGTTCTTGGTGCTTGTTTTTTTTATTTTTTTGTATTTTATTTTTATTTTAAATCATTTTTATGGCAAGAGCAGAGATTTATTGAAGTAAAAGTGTATATCCATAAATAATGTACATGTTGACTTCTAAATCTGCTACTTTTGGTAATAAAAGTCGCTAGAATTACGTAATCTTTAGTAATTTATGTTTATTTGAGATTTAGATTTTTAATTTAAAGTTTTAATCTTATTTTTTGCAATTTGTTTCAGTGGCGTAGGTAGCCACGAGGGGGGGGGGGATTTTCACAACTTAATGCATTAGAACGGGGTCTTTTCGCGGTAGTTTCTGCAGATGATTTTGCATTTATATCGTTTTCACCGTCTCAAGACTTGCCTAATGGTTTTATTGGCAGTAAATTTTTCTTCATTCCGAGATAATAAACAAAACAATTTTAACACACTTTTGGAATTATAAACTAGAATAAATTTGACAATTGAGGAGTTTCTGTTCAAAAGGGAGTATTTCCATCATAAACAAACTTTACAAAAATCGAAAAAAATGCCTGTTCCTATAAATAAAATGCTAAAATATATTTAAATGCACATTCATGTGAAGGTTAAGACTACAATATGAAAATGGTTTTTTATTTAAAAAAATACACATTAAAACTATACTTTTTTTAATTTATTTAGAAATAGGCGTTTCCCGGGTGAAAATAAAAGGCCGAAAAGATGCCGAAAAACAGCCTAAAAGTACATTTAAAGCCGAAAAGACATCGAATAAACACCGAAATATTATTAGATATATTGTTGCTTAGATGGATCGACACCAAAAACAGGCCGAAAATACACCGATATTTTTGGCAGTAGCAGAATAAAACTTCAGCATACATTACCAGAAAATTTATTTTTATTTTCGTAGAAAATTCTGCTTGTTTTCGGTGTCAATAGATATTTTGAATTATTTTTTAAAATAACTTAGAAATTTCTTTAACGTCTGGACTTAAGAATATTTCGATAAATGAAGACTTTTAGCAAAACAATTTTCTAAGTTCAAAAGTACACTAATATTTCAAAGTACCTATAATTCAAAAAATTGTTAAATTAAAAAATGCGTGGGCCTCATGGGACTTATTCATCGGGGTTTATTCGGCCTGTTTTCGGTAAATATTTCGGCGTCTTTTCGGCCTTTTTTCGGTTTATGGTCATTCACATGTCGGCGTATATTCGGTGTCATTTCGGCGTTTTATCGGCCTTATGTTCACTACCTCGGCTATTTTTCGGCGTAATTTCGGCTCTTTTTACCATTCAATTTTTGAGCCTAAAATACGCCAAAGTTCTCTTATTTTTCGGCCTCTTATTTTCACCTGGGTTTTGATCGGGATTGTGAGAAATACGACCTTTTAATTAGTCACTTCAAGAAATAAGCCTTTTTGAATAGAATTTTTGGAAATACTTGCAGTGAAGTTTTTTGGGGTTCTGTCAAAAGCAAAAATCCTTGTAGCAAGATTTTTATGTTCACCTATGCACTCCTAGTATAACTTTGAGCTAAAATTAAATTTTATATTGTGTTAGGGCTCTAATACCAAAGTACCAAAGTACCAAACTACCAAATAAAGCCAACTTTAACATCAAAATTTGCTAATATCTTCAAAAATAACGGCAGTAACACAAAAATTGTTGGATATTATTTATAGGAAATTGTCCATGCTTTCCAATTTTGGAAAAAAATATTGACTAACTACGTGTTTTTGGGGAAAAAGGTAGTTGAAGTTGATAGTTTTGTTAAAAAAAAATTTTTGAATTTGATGACTCATTGCTCTGGAAGGTGGTAGGGTAGAACCTTCACTTTTACATTTTTAGATAGGTGGGAGTATTCTGCGTGCAGTGCAATTTGTAGTTTTTTTAAACAAAATATTTTAGTACTGTGAGAGTATTTTTTCTAAAAAAACACACTTCCTTATAATTGATTAACTAAAGCTGATATAAAAATACTGAGTATGTATATTTGAAATCAGCGTCATAAATTAGTTAAGAATGATGTAAAATATTCCATGCAACAGTCATATGTTGAGCAGTGCTATAATTGGGTCTTCCTTTCGCTTACACTTACAATTATATGAAACGAAAATTCAGATCGTATTTTGAAGTAAGCCTTTTTTTGCTGAGGGGGTTCCGCTTATCCGATCATACTGAAATTTTGCAGCTTCAGTTTCGATGACAATATAATATAATATATTCAATAGATCCAATATGGCCACCTAAAAAATTGCGGATTACCGTTTCCTTCACATGATGCAGAAATACGCCCTTATGATTGGAATCCTAATTTTTTGGAATTTTTTATATGGAAAGTACGCTCCATTTGAATTAGTTTTTAGGCTCATTCGATGGACTTTTATGTCATATTTTCAAAATAATTTTAAAATAAAAAAAATTGAAAACGGAAATACGCCCTTTTGAACAGACACTCCTCAATTATAAACTAGAGTAAATTAATGTTAACGCTCCAAGGAACGCCTTCGAATTGTTGATTCGCCAGAGACAATGAGTGTACTGTGTATTGTGCTCGATAAAATTGTATCGTGTTAGAACAATCTATGAAGTCCAAAGCTTCCCCGAACTTATAACTTAAAGTTTATCATAATTTTGCCCGTAGACTCTTTCCTTGAACTTTAATATTTTTGCTGACTCGGCAATTTTTATAAACTTCAAAATATTGAGGAGGAATTAAATTGACAATCAAAGCCAAAAGTTAGTCCTATTTTTTAGGAAGCTCACATTTTAATACTCTACTACATTAAAAAATATTCGAAATATTAAATATTGAATAAAATATGCTCATAGCTACTAATTATTTCACCCAAAAATTGAAAAAAAAATTAAATTTCTTGATTTATTATAACGTTAAAGTTTTGAGTATTTCGCAACCGAGATCCACTACTGGCTCATTGTATTTGCTTTACATATGCTCGATGTGTCCACAATTATAGTGAGCGTCCTTTTCGTGGCTCTTGATTGGTCGGCCTGCTCGAAGCGCGGAAATTGGACAATACTTAAATGAACAGCCGTCACAAAAACATATCTAGATGATTTTTATATAATTGCGCAAAAACAAAATTGCACATTACATAATGCCAAAAGAGGTGCTGGTGCATAAGAAATTTCATGTATACTTAAATACGTAGAAACGAAGATTTGATCCCCTTGATCCCCCCTATCTACGCCACTGATTTGTTTTGTGTTTTGTAATATCTGTGAGGTTCATGCAAATTTCTTACAAATGCATTTTTCTTCCTTTGACATTATAGCATGGGCAACACGTTTTGCAACTGGGCCGACCCTATGTTGATAAAGCACAGATTAGTGGCCACTCATTCTGAGAAGTCTCTGGAGCATACCATTAGCAAAATGGTATCAGGAAGGAGGAGATCTCTGGAATCTTCTCGTAGACGAAGTCTCCGAGCGCTCCATCCGACCACGCCGCGCCAAACCAACAACAATTGTTTTGGCGTGGCGTGGCGTGGTCGGATGGAACGCTCGTGTATTGTCCCTTTAAAGCTTGTCGGGGCCCAAAACTTGTACAGAAGATGTTGTCATCGTGCGCTAATCAGTAAACGAGTAGCACCACATCGAGTCGCATGCTGAAAGCACTTGTCTTGGTCTCCAGCTGGTGAGCAAGGGTAGAACTCAATGTCTATCCTTACAAAGCTGCTCTGGTACCATTTGCAAGGAAACGGATAATGGTACCGTTGACTGACCTAATCCTTTCGGGCAAAGTTTTAAGGCCCCCGTACACGAGCGTTCCATAATGGTACATTGGCGAGTGCTTCTTCACACACGGTGAGGTTTTGGCTTGATTTATCGTTCGCTCTTGTATGGAGGCAAAGACAACAAGCCAAATACTTAAGGGTCCTGCAGATCTCTGTAGGCTTGAGTCTACAATCAAAAACCATGCACTACATAGTATACACCACCATTATAAGGTCATGATAACAATTGGACCGTTAGTTCGGTGGCTCTACTCAATTTGGTAGCGTCATCTTGAAGTATAGAAATTCGCTATATACAGGGCCGGATTAAGCCATAAGCAAACTAAGCAGCTGCTTAGGCCCCCCGAAAAGTTGGGGCCCCCAAGATCGGGCGTAAAATTTTTTCTAAGTTTTAAAAAGAAATTTTTAAACAAAGCAACATTCCATGAAATGAGTCTTTGTTTGCTTAAACAATAGAAAAATGAAGTATAAATGTTTGTACCTTGTTGACTGTAAGTTAGCTCTAATTGAGAAGCGAAAACGCTACATCTCCGGAGTTGCTTGAACATTTTTAAAAGTTCAAATTTAAAACTGTTAAATACAAAAGAATTACGAAATTGAAAGTGTTAGAATGTGTGATGAATAATTAAAAAGGAAGAGAATTTATCTGAGTGGATTGCGAAAACGGACACTAGCCGAAGAAAAAAAAACAAAAAGATGAGGAAGTCGTCAAGAAGTTGCCGAAATTAACGTCATTCTTTCAACCCTTTACATCGCTGTCGAATAATCCTGATGGTGCAACGAACGTGGCAGAAGAAGACGGCGGGCAAAAAATTCAGGAACCATCTCTCGCTCAATAACAATGAAGGCCCATTTACAATTAATGCGAGGCTCGCATGCAAGAATCGCATACTGGTCTCGCATCAGTCAAGCCTCGTAATGCAATTTACAATCACGCAGCTGATAAGATTGTCAAATTTTATTTTATAACACTAATCACATAAGATTATGTAACTAAAACTTTCAGGTTCTCTCAATTTTATTTAATTTGAGAAAAATTACCGAGAAACACTTTATTTTGTTCACGAAAACACAACCACAATAATTCTGACATATGAATTTTACAAGCTCACGTATCTCGCATGCGTGAAATATTCAATTTTCCGAATATTTCTCGCAACGCATTCGCGCCACGCATCTCATTGTATATTACCAGGTTTAAGTCTTTGCTTTGAAACTACTTTTGACAGCTGTGCGGGACTCCGATGCGAGCCGTGCATGCGTGTCTCGTATAATTGTAAATGGGCCTTGATGCAACAATTCCAAATCTCGCACACCGAGGAAACAGGGACAATGATTCTGGAACGTGGACTGAACTCACTGCGGATGATATTTAGCTACTGGACAAATGAAGGCCCACAAAAATGTCAACACCACTCTAGTTCATTGGAAAACTCGCGGAGAATTTTCCAAGATGGAAAACAAACAAGATTCTGCTCTCGAAACATATTTAATGGAACAAAAGCCAACGGTGAAAAGTACACTCGAGAATGGCTGCTGTATTCTCCTTCATAGGGCGACGTTTATTGTTCCGTTTGTAAACTTTTTTCATCTAATGTCTTATCGCGATTGGTATATGGATTCAGTGATTGGCGTAACCCTTGTGTCATTGATCAACACGAAAATTCTCAGTCTCATAGAGAAGCAATGCTCGTTTATTTGATTCGACGAAAGGGATTGGGATTAAAATCTCAGTTTGATGACCAAATGGAGGAGGAATTCAAATACTGGAAGCACGTCTTGCACCGAGTTGTATCTGTCATTCAAACATTGCCATTGGATTGCCATTCCGAGGTTCAGATGAAAAATTTGGATCCGTGAATAACGGGAACTACTTAGGATTGCTAGAACTTGTCGCTAAATTTGATCCGTTTTTGGCCTCGCTCATTTCAAATTATGGAAATAAAGGGAAAGGTAATACTTGACCCATGATTTAAATTTTGGATAAATTTTTCCAATTGTTATTGTCAGTATATTATCAATTACCTAGTTTATAGCTACTCCAAAAATAATTCGAATTATGGATCATACAAAATTTTTTGTCGCATAAACGGGATAATTCGAATTATGGCTTAAACCGAAATTTTTCGGCTTAAGCCAAAGTTATAAGAATGTAAGTTGAAATCGATTGCGTATTAAATAACCGTTTATACGTTAATTCGAAAGTTTGGCGTAACTTTAACCCTTCGCATGCCTGGTGGGGTCTAAGGGACCCCACTTGATACAAAACCTGTCATATCTTTCTAAATGCAAGGTTAGGTGAACTGTCGCTCTTGGTAGCTTCCTTTTATGAACTAGCCGTGAAAACAATCCCCTTTTCGCAGTCCGGCGCTGGCTCCTTTGTGAGAAGGACGTGCGTAAAGTGATATGGGGTCTTTTTGTAATAATTTTTTATCGAAACGTTTCATCTTAAATTTAAAGAATTTAAGGTTGACAAAACAAAACAATAATTAGAAATAAATAATATTGTTTCTTTTTTGTTTTTGTCTTAAAATCCAATTTAGGATAATTTTTGTTAGAAATTTTAAAGAGTTTTTGTAAAATTTAAAAAAATACTAATTTACTAAAATTTATTTTTTATTTTTTTCTTAATAATGTAGATTAATAGTATTTAACCGAATCATAGCAAAAAACATTAAGTTTTAAATCTTTTTCTACTTTAAAATATTATTTGAAATTGGGGGTCTGTCAGACCCCACCAGGCACGCGATGTGATTTTCATCCACCAGGCATGCCAAGGGTTAAGTTAAATCGATTTAATTTTGCTGCTATAAACTTGGTAAATGTCTTGTCAATATACTATTAATATATTATCAATGTATTGTCAATATGTGACCTTTTTCAAGAAAATTCAACATTTACTAATAGTATACCTTCCTTTTTTTTATAGGAAATGTGTCGTACTTGTCGAAAACTATTTGCGAAGAGCTAATTGAACTAATGAGTCAGGAAGTCCGGTCTGCTATTTTGGATAAAATAAGAGCTGCTGGATATTTTAGTTTGTCCGTCGATTCAACCCCTGATCTATCTCACATTGATCAGTTGTGCGTCATCATAAGATAGGTTTAGCCATTTGATAATTTGCCAGTAGAACGATTTTTAACATTTTTAGAATTGAAAAGTCACGTTGGAAAAGAAATTCCTGACGCGGTTTTGAAATTTTTGATAGAAGACTGCAACATTGACTTTTCCAAGTGCAGAGGGCAATCCTATGATAACGCAGCAAACATGTCCGGTATTTATAAAGGAATGTAAAGTGCCATTTTACAACTCAACCCATATGCAATATACATTGCATGTGCAGCACATTCATTGAATCTTGTCGGTCGTAGTGCAGTCGATTGTTGTTTGGAGGCTGTCAATTTTTTTTTAATTAGTGCAAACACTTTACGTATTTTTGTCTGCTTCTACACACGAAGATGTACTCGGAGAGTACAAGTCAATGATGGTCCAGCGGAAGATGCTGTTTTATCTGCAAGGGACAAATTTCGCATTTCGACTTTTTATTTCATCGTCGACATTCTTCAAGTCCAGTTGAAAACGAGAGGCGACGTTTATCAGAATCTGGCAGACAAGTTTTCATTTTTATTAAACATGGATTTAACCAACGATGAGTTACATTCAAAAGTTAAGTCGCTTGTCGCATCGTATCCTGAGGATTTAAATTCAAATCTCGCTGATGAATTACAACAATTTCATCAGTACGTTCGTTTGAAAATGGAAAAAGATAAAAATATTAGTGCAAATTTCACTGATTTTTATAACATCATTGTGAATGACCAACTTCAAACAGTCTTTCCTCGAAATCTGCTTCAGAATATTTTTATTATTAATTATAACGAACTGTTCGGGAGAACGATCTTTTTCGCAGTTGAAATGGATAAAAAATCCTCTGAGGACGACGATGCGACAAGATCGTCTAAGTTCGTTGGCTCTTCTGTCGATTGAATCAGATGTTACGCGTCGCATGAATTTTGACAATTTAATCGTAGAGTTTGCTCGTCAAAAGTGCGGGAAAAAGAAGGTTTAACTTTTAAGCGATCGTTTTTATGTAATTTTGTATAAATGAAAAAAATGAAATTAGTTTAATTTATGCTTTTTTAATAAATATACATCATAGAAGAAAAATTTCTGTCTCACTTATATATTTATAAACAAAAAAATTAAGTAACAAAAAGAATATGGGGCCCCATATCATTCACTGCTTAGAGCCCCACAGACTGTTAATCCGGCCTGGCTATATACGATGAGGCTGAGATCAGCAGGGAAATTCTACAATATTGTCAGTGTTATGAAGGAGATCTTTTAAGAGGACGGATATCATACTGTAAGTAAGGGAGGATCTCAACATATAAATCTCCTTCTATGTATGGGTTTCAAAAATGTTTTTTATCCGAAGCTTCCCTGTACCTCCAAATGAATGATTTTTGGGGATAACTTTCATTTTTGATGATTTTTGGGGGTGCCCCGAGTAAAAATAAAAAACGGCCTTATAAAGGGCAAACATGGGCCGCTTGGCTTTTTTAGGGGCATATGATGGCCGTGGAGTTTTTAACCATTTTTAATGGGAGCACATACGGCCTTACGACGGCCAAATTTGACCACAAGATTTAAAAGACCAAGTACTGAGCTGTACAAACGGGCATTCGACGGGAAATTTGAGCCAAAAAAAGAATCTGCACCAAATGTATTGTTGAATGTGTTTTATGGGAACTTCATCATTTTCGTTATGTACAATGGTTCTTTCGATTTATCCTACTTAAAGATATCGATGCACAAGAGAAAAGAGCTCGCCCGGCGTCGGTTTGTTGTACGTGAAGTGTGTGGTGCGTGTTGATTTATATTTTAGTGCGAAATTTGGTTATTTAACGGCTTGAAAAAAACACAACCGAAAAAAAATCAAACATTTAATTGCAGTGAAATATATTTTCTTATAGGAGGGCGAATATCCACGTTGCTGCCACTGTACCACCGTCGTATACCCGTAATAGCAACCATACGGCCGCCATACTACCGTCGTATGGCCGTTATTGGAACTGTAAGACCGTTGTTTCACCGTCAATCGCCCCCTGTACGGCCGTACTGTCCTGCAACGAGCCTTCTGTTAACCGCCAGATGGCCGATGACTATGTTTCAATCACAGTCGGCATTTGCCCGTTCTAAGGCCATCATTAATTTTTGCTCGGGGCAGCGAAGATTCGGATAAAAAAAATTTTCAAAAAAAAGTTTCATATTTTTCTTCAGAGAATCAGAACCCGAAAAAAAAGGGGGTTGCAATTTTAAATTTTAGATTTACCCCCACCCCTGCAAGAGGGTGACTGGTTGAGTTTGTGCAAACGATTCCACCCTCCAAATTGAGAAACGTTTGTTCCAAACTTTTTTCAAGAAAACCTACCCTTCAGGTAATATCGGACCCTTGCCGGACTTTTGTCGCACCCTGTATAGGACAGTTACGCTTCGAAATTGGGTTTTACACGAAAATAACATTTAAATTTAAATTATACTTTTGAAGAGAATTTGATTATTTTGAAATATTGAATTAAAGTTGAAAAACTGCACCTGAAACTTTCGAAAATCTATTTTGAACTTAATGATTGGTTTGTTGGTGATTGGTTTTTCTAAAATCGCAGGTTGCAGCCATCCACTGAGTTTCACGAATAGGGCCTTCAAAGCCCATTCAGCCACCTGCTGCTAGCCAGCATAAGGTGGAGTGTAAGGGAGAATGTCTAGGACAACTGAGGTCCTACTAACTTCCAAAAAAGCAAGAGAAACACTCTTTCAGTTCGTGTGTAAATGGCTGGCTCTAGCACAAACAAGGTAGCTTCGTTTTCGAAGAGTTGAAAGAGAACTCCTGACTAAAATTTATTGCAGTGATAAAGTTTCCTAAATTCCACAGGATGGTTTTAAAAATACACCACAGTCGTTTAAACAACCACCAAACCTTTAAAATGTCCCTTGAAAATGGCTCGGAAACGAGCTAATTGGAGCTCCTGTGGCAGTAGATGCGGCAGCGCTAAACTTAACCCAACTTAACCATGCCACAGGTCTGGGGTTCGAATCCGCTCAGCGTCATGGTACTTTAGTTTCTCTCCATCTTCCTCTTTACAACAATTCCCTGGCGTTTCTTCTAACATTGCTTTATCATAATAAGTCAGGGAGTGATCTCCTGTTCGATCGCCGAAGTCAGCGTTCTGTCGCCATAGTATTGGATGGGGTTCATTGGGGAGTAAAATCGGGGATTGGTGTTGGTAGTTTTTCACTCTTCTCACTACTGTTTTTCCGACTAAAGCTGGGGCTGTTAGACATTGCATTCTCTATAGAGTCGTTGAGAGCGCCAAGAGTGCGAGCTCTAGTCTTTCACATTAAAAAGAAATAGTCAACCGAGATTAAAGTCATCCCTTTGACCCCAAAAAACACAGTGCCATATAAATACTCCATCAACGCCTTTATAAACGTCCCAAAGTGCTTCCTTTTATGCACAAATCTTCCCTTCAATAAACCAATAAAAATGCATAATTATCTTAAAAAATCATTCGCAATTTGTCCGTATCAAATGAAACGCCATTAATTTTACAATCCCGGGGCGCTTTTATCTCTCGCCGAATAAAGACTTATTAATAGGCGCAAAATTCTCGGGCATAAAAGAAAATTCTCGGGCATAAAAATGATGGCTTTTACGCTTTGAGCTGGTGCCTAAGCGCCACGTCGTTGGAGCCAATTACATTATTTTGTTGCAGATGACTCCACCATCCAAGGACATAATCAATAATTCATCAATCATTTTCTTGGCTGTGTGGTTGGGCCGGGCGACAAAGCGCTCATCTAAGCGCTTTAATAAATTTTTATAGACCGCAATAAAAAGAACATTTCCGCCCTCCCCCACATATGTAGGGCTTTTATCTTCGCATGTTTATGGTGGCTGAGATTTCGCAGATATCCAGAAACCCAAGGATTCCGGTCGTGTCCATGTGTCGTGGTTGGTTTCTGGGGCCCAGCCCCAGATCCGGCCCCAGACCTAGTC
The DNA here is from genome assembly GCA_963855945.1 of Thereva nobilitata. Lineage (NCBI taxonomy): Eukaryota > Metazoa > Arthropoda > Insecta > Diptera > Therevidae > Thereva > Thereva nobilitata. The sequence goes on along the minus strand of OY979694.1, from coordinate 11,657,039 downwards.
CCAGCTCCAGTCTCGGCCAGTGCTCCGCGTCACTCACCCTGTCAAAGTTTATGGATGATGTTTCCTTTATGCTTAGGATTTTCGCTTTTATTTGATAAGACCCCATGATTCTGGTGCTGCCTAGCGATTGCGATAAATGTAAGTACCCGAAGCTTTACGAGCATATGTCAACTGCCTGCCAGAAGGCCTTCGAAATTGAGCTATCTAACAAAAACGCTCTCTAGCAAAAATGACATCCTTAATGCCGGGTAGTATGTGTGGGGTTGTCCAGGACCCACCCTCCACCAGCCCCATACAGCAAGAGCGCAAAAATACACGAAAGAAATGCTTGTTCACATTGGACCAACATTCTGACATGCTGGCTTAGATATTTTGTTTTTCTAGTGTAAACTGTCTCGCCTTTGTTCATTGTGGAGATTTATCAAATCGTGTACTACACACACAATCACTTCCTCATCCTCGGTAGCTGCTATTAATCACGGCGGAAGTCCTTTTAACGTTGAAGATTTTGTGGGTCCTGGTGCCTTGACCACTGTTGACAGTGACAAATGAAGAAATTTTCTGCTCTGCCAAGCATTCCATTTGGACCAAGGATGTAAGTAGTTGGAAGGACTTCAAAATAAGTCAAGTAAAGGGTTACCGGATATGGAGACGGGCCACGACTACATATCATCCTATACATGACAATACATCCCTAACTGCACAGACGTGATGTGGCTGAGATTTTATTACATTTTTTTTATAACGTCGAAAACTCGTCTTTTATCTTATTTACGTTTTTTTTACGACAGTGAATGTGGACTCTTTATTCTTGAATTACATCTTTACACAAAAAGGAGAAGATTTCCTTTTCCATTTTCCTCAATTTTTTTATTGTATTTACAAAGGGATTTAACGTAAAATACTTTATCCGCGAGTTCCCTTAACTCCAGCAAAGTCCCAAGGAAACAGGACCTTAAAGAACGTCATGTATTACTTTATACAATATCCTTTGTTTCCACAGATCTCTTGTGCACTTTGCAGGTGCCCAACGTGGCTTTTTACGTGGCACTTTTGGATATGCAGTCATGAGCACTTTGTACAATTTTACAAGTTCTTTATGTCGTCTTTTACTACTATCATAGACATAGACCTTGGGGAGTTGTGTGGAAAGGATGTTGGTTAGTTATATTATAATAAATACGATTATTCTGCTGGCACAGTTTCACCAAAGTGTGCAGCTTCCTTGTCATTGCAATTTAAATGGTAGTTGAATAAAAATATACTAGGTGCCCCTACCAGGTGCGGAAATCTACTGAGACGGTACTCTACTATCTGCTCATTAACTGGAAGGATTTAAAACAATCACCTTGGCGGCCTTTATGGGTATCGGGGAAGTTTTGGGCAATATATCCTTTGGCCAAAGGATATATTGTCAAGGAAAAAAGGCGCTTATTGTCAAGGAAAAAAGGCGCTAAACGGCCGCTAGCGGCAAAACTATGCGGAATTCGAAAAAACAGTGAAGACAAAGTTTGTAGGAAATTTTATTCTCTACAACTTTGTTCTTTTGATATTTTTACAAAAATGCATAGCTTCTCATCAAAATAGATAAAAAGGGGGAAAATGGCGAAAAAACGCCTATTAAATATAGCCTTGAACATATTTCGTTAGGCAAGCCATCACCGTTACTTTTGTTAGCATATTATTTATCATGAAAAAAAATTTCATTCGGTTACTCGATCGGTGAAGGTCGCTCTTCTACGTATCTTAGACTAAAAGGAGAGTTGATCAATTGGTATACAGACATCCAACAAAACAACAAACCACAGGAGAGTTGGTTCAGTGGTACACCGAAAACCAACAGAACCCCAGAGAGTTACTCTAGTGGTAAACCGACAAGTCAAGAACCAACACGCCACGGAGAGTTGATCCGGTGATACTCCGTCAAATATAGACAGAGACTACCACTAACTAAACGGTTTACCACGGGAGCCTTAATCCAGCGGTAACCCCCAAAAGCTGATTTCCTCTCCTTTCCCTCACCTCGATAATTGTACTCGAATGAAATATAATTTCTTGTATTCAACCCAAATCTCTGGGAGCTGACCCAAAGACAAACCTTTTCTATTATTTAGTTCGGCCGTTTTCGTTCAATTGCGTGGCGTAGTCTCTCTAGTTGTCCACATAATGAATCGTCTTTCCAATTCGAAGTATCTACCTCTTAGTGAACAATTCCCTTCAAATGCAAATGCAGCAGATGTTAATATGGTATATCATGTTTTTCGCGTTAAACCGATGACCAACTCATACATCCAATGTTCCCTCTAATTTTTTCGCTGACTGCACGGTACAAAGCATATGGGAGCAAAAATATTCAAAACGTATGTAAAAGTGCGCAAGGAGAAGGGGGGGAGGTCCCTGGGCCTGCATTTTAAGTGAATTTTTTTTAATAAATATTCTTGAAAATTGATTTTGACATTAGGTATAGTTCATATCTTGGTTTACACGGGTACGCCATCTAGACCTTCGGTATTTCAACATTGCATAACTATTTTTTAGCCGATTACGACAAATGTACACGATTCTGAAACCTCATTCGCTACCATTTCAGCTATGAGTCAATACACACCGAAAGCTCATTTTACACTCTGTGGCGGAGTCAATAAATAAAACTGTCGAATTTGGGGAACAGACAACCGAAACCCCACTGGACGACGAGAAAGTCACTGTTTGGGCCGGAGCGTGCCAAAGAGCCAGTTCACACGATGCCATAAGTGTGTTGAGTAAAACCGGTTTTATTCGTAAATTTCTTCCGTTGCCTCCCCTCTCTCATCTATAAAACTAGTTTTACTTGCCATGAATATGGCACCGTGTGAGGAAGTCCAAAAACCATCACCGGACCATTTTTCTTCAAAGTTGGAAAACCCGTCGACGGCGCACGCTATCGTTGGACCGTGTGTGTCCGAAAATGCGTGTTAAAGGTCTGACAAACTTCTATTTTCAACAAGACTCTGCACCCAAAGTCTAGAAATTAACAAGTCTTTCATCTTCATGAAAGGCGAACAGCTATATGCACAAATTCTTCAAATGACTATGTCAGGCCAGTAGCGTACGCAGGATGAAACCATGGGGGGGGGGGGGGTTTCACAAAGCATATTTTGTACACATATTGGGTAAAAAAAAATTTTTCTCATGTAATAGGACTATGTACTTATATTATATTTTATGTTATTTCACTATAAAAATAATTACCTATAGGTATATTTTTATCGCAATTTTTTTATTGAAAATTGTGAAGAAACATAAATAATATTTTTGACCATTTTTCGAATATCACAAAATGTCTTGTTTTTCTCCAAAAATCATGGTCTCTTGGTGTGCGCAAGACTTTAGACTTTGATTTAGGGCATTTTTACAATTTTTTTACCGAAAAGAAGGGAACTACTCTGAAAACTTGGTGGCGCGTAGTTTCAGTAGAGTCAGAACATCGATTGGTGATATGAAAAAAAAATTTAAAAATTCCTTTTTCTTCAAATTTTGGCCAAAAAAGGCCAAAAAATTGGCCAAAAATGCGTCCAATTGTTTTTTGCGTAATTTCATCTGAAAAGACGGAAAATTTCCTACAAAAATCTATATGGCCATCCCGAAACTCAGAGTTTGTCGAGAGCTATAAATAAATGAGAAATACGTGATTTTTGAAAAATCGCGTTTTTTCAATAACAGTTGTAGCTCCGAAACGGCGCACCCAATTGCGCTAAAAAAATTTTTGGTATATCACATCGAGTTCACGAACATATTCCCAAAGTTTGAGAGATATTTATTTTTTTGCTATCCCGTTTGAAAAGAATCCACCATATATTATACATCGGAATATTTTTTTAATTGTCATTATTCGGAATATTTTTTTAATTGTTTATTAAGTTGATATATTTATTAATTATAATTTTTCCTATTATTATTGGAATCATGGGGGGGTTTAACCCCCAGTAACCCCCCCCCCCTGCGTACGCGCCTGTGTCAGGCTATCAGAGAGGGAAATCAACATTTTTGTACACGCTCGCACACAACTATCCAGGGGAATATTTTATGATTTTATGTGGGAATAAACTTGGTGGATTGGTGCATATTTCGATTTATGAAAAAAAAAAACAGCGGATTTAAATTTCCTTCCTTTTCTGTTCTGCATACTCTATCGAAGAGAGAGAATCTGGCTTTGCCTCGCCGAGTTCACGATGTATGCGTTGAGTTGTGCTCAGCAGTGATGTTGTGGGTGAAAATGTTGTATGAAGATGAAAGACTTGTTATATCTAAACTTTGGGCGCACCTTGCCATATTGCAGCCGCTTCGATGTAGTTTTTGCAGCGCAAGTTCCCGAGACATTTTGTGTCGAAAAATGGTGATTTGGAGTGGCCTCCTCGTTCTCCGGATTTAACGGCATCGGACTTTTTTCTGTGGGGTTATTTAAAAAATAAAGTTAATGCCAGCAACCCGAAGACCATTGACGAACTCAAACCTAACGTACGAGCCGAAATAGCTGCTATAATGCCCGAAATGTTCGCCAATGTTATGCAGGATGCCCGAAAAGAGCTGCTTTTTATGTATCGTATGGAGGTGGGCATTTAATCGACATTGTAAACTGATTTGAAATAAATGGTAGAGAATATCCTAAATAAATCTTGCTCAATTGTCAAAATCGGCTTAAAAATGTCAGAGTTATTCAATATTGAAATACCGAAGGTCTAGATGGCGCACCCCATATTCTTTCTTTATTAGGGGCACGATCTACTGTTTGAACGACAAGCTATAAACACGAAGAGTATACAAACAGAGGCTAGTCATATGCTACGATAGGTGACGTTACGAACTACGTGACTGCAACCACGCACGAAATGTTGTATACAAAATTCACCCAACAACGAACTTCCCTCTCTTAACGTAAAGCAAACCAACCAAGTTTTGCTTTTTTGCGAAATTTGGATTTTTGCAATTTTAAGATGCAATTTTTTTATAAAATGAAATAAAAAATGGTGAACAAGCCTATTGTGAGCAGAATACAACAACGGCTGCGCAACACTCTAAAAATTAGTGCGCAGCCGCACCTGCGCAGCTTAGAGGGAACATTGCATACATCGACCTTCTTTTTGAACCCAGGTTTGTGTGATTTTTTTTATGTGATAGTCTAAGCTCAGGTATCACCCTTAGCTTAGGCCATTCATACACGAGGGACCATGGATCTGCAACCAAAAGCTTTGCTGCAAGTTTTTTGAAAATACACGGAGCAATAGCGAGGGAAGCAGCTTTTGTGTTGCTACGTGATATTTGTTCGTATTAGTGAGATGTCAAATTTTTTATTAAAAACAAAATTGAGGTTTTTTCGGTGCTATGAAATAATTTATTTAAAAAAATTCACTCACTCACTTTGAATTCTCAATAATTAAAAGTTTTTTCTTATTATGTACAAATTTTGACAAAATTTTACTGTTTGAAAGTTTTTTTTATCGCCAAAGCATTGATTTCTTATTGGTGTGAGTGCATGCTTTTCGTGTTCGCAGGCCAAAGGCAGGAGCACAAAAGTCTCCACCGGAGCACGAAACTCTCCACTTATTGCATCTCCACACGCCTCCCTTGCCCGAAAAAAGCTTTTGCTCCGGAACCATGATCCCTCGCTTTGCACGAAGGATAGATAGAAGTATAGGATAGGTTCGAGGGAGTCAGGAGGGTGTTGGAGGAGATGGCGACGAACCTTGCTTTTGAGCTTTTGGCTGTTGTATGAGTTCGGGAATACTGACTGTGGAAGGTTGTTCCTCAGTCGAGTTGTTCTTGTTATAAATGAATTTCTAAATCGGAGTGTTTTTTTTATGTGCAAGACTGAGAGACCAGGGAAAGCCCTTTGTACTGTCGAAAATTTATTTTTCGTATAGAGTGCAATGTCGGACAGCAAGCTCTAGTCGGAAGGTAGTGAAGGGAAAGAGAGAAGTGAAGGAAGGAACTGCCACAACCAAGCCGCGAAATTTTTTATTCCACCTACTCCCAACCATTACTATCGCGACTCTGGCTTCGGGGCATCCAGAAACAACTCCCTGGAGTGTTTTGCCTCCTGAAACGAGTTGAATCCCATCAGCAACAGATGACATGCCCTGGTGAAGCGTGGAAAGGCTAGCGGAAGGCTATGACAGGAGCAATCAGGAGTGTAAAGAGGGAAGAAGGAAGAAGGAAAATTATGTAGGTGGGAAACGCGAAGGACGTGGTGCTGCTGGGATTCGAACCCGCGACCTCTGTGAGGCGTTTTCATTTTATGAGCACCTAATTTATAACCTTGGCCCCTAAAAAGCCCCTAATTTTGGCATTTTCGAAATTCATTTTAGGGACTTTGTGGTGCCAGCTTCACAGGGCTTTAAGAAGGCAGCTGGGGATGAAAATTTCTTGACCAACACTGTCAAATGCCTTACTGAAATCAAGAAGCACAAAGGAAGCAGTGTCATCAGAATCAAGAGCCATCCATAGGTTCCTGGTCACCTTTAGCAGTGCAGTTTCAAAACTACTATTTTTGGAAATCGTTTATGAAGATTAGAATAAAAACCAGGTTATAGAATTGACTCCTGAGGAACACTATCAGATGTGATATGCAGTTCAGATTCGAGGCAATTCTATAACACCTTGATTGAATGGCTAGGAAAAAACTTCGGTTGCTGTCATCACTTTTTTATGTGGAATGACGACCATGAGATAAAATTCTATATGGATCAGTACGCAGCTTTTGTCGAGTCAGTGACCAGTCACCATCGAATTAGCCCATATCAGTCCTTGAACCAGTTCATTCGTCTCTACGACTTCCGGCTAAGATGGAGTCAGGAGTACTAACGAGTAATGGTAGCATTTTTAGGCATGATATAGGCTTGCTGTTGTACAACCAGAACTCTATACCGAGTGGGAACACTCCAAGAGAATTTTTTTTTAATTTTTTCGTCTTTTCATTGCAATGATCGTAGTCGTTTATTCCGGCCTTGGTCTGTAGTTTCTTTTTACGCAATAGCAGCTTTTCACAGGTAAAGTTATTACCTTCACTTTACGTAAACTTTTCTTAGAACAGTAATTTCTGTATTATTATTTACGATTGAAAGTAAACGAACATATATTGATGTTGACAGTCCAAAAAAATATAAGTATGCATGCGTGACTACAGGTTGTCATCTTATACTGTCATCTGTCATCCCGTAATACGGTTTTTATTTTCGTTGTCTTCTTTAACTTCCCCAACCATATGGAATCTGACAACCACAAATTCTTCCACCTCCCAAAAGGCTTTCATTCACCGACTGGATGCCATAAATTTCCTTTATGAAAATCAGTTTTGCGAATCAATGAATAAAGCATACCTGAGAATCTTCATACCCTATAACGGTTTATTTTAGGCTGTTACGAATTGATTAGTCATGTTTAGGCATTGATTTTCGCATTTGTTATGTATTCATAGCATGTAGTGGTGGCCTTGAAGTAGACTCAGATTAAATATTAATTTCCTAACATACCGCTTAACAGATATTTAAATAACCTCCACCGATAGGTATGCCATTACCAGTCTCACACCCTGTTTCAGTCCACCAGACATAAGACGTCTCTACTTAATTTCCGGGCCAATCGTCCCTAATACAATTTGATTGATTATGCGAGCACATAACACAACAAGTGGGGTTTGTGGAGGGGGGTGGAATTTGAATATGGCGAAAGTAGGCGCAGGTCCTTGTTAAAGTCCTTAAATACCCTGTGTAAACTGGATGTTACGCAATTCATGAAATAATCCCAACAAAAATGTAATTTTTTCTATCCGTTATCAAAATACTTCATAATAAATTTTCGTCAATCTACGTTCTTCTTTCAATCCTCTCCCCAGGATACCTATCCATCTCTAGCAATAACACAAAACGTCAGTTTCAGACAATGTCCTCGAACTTTTTCTATTAAACTTTTACGGATCTTTGAGACAAAGTGTACCTAACCGCCATGCTGAGCATACAAGATATAAAGCAAGGATATTCCTGAGGGTGGGTTGCGGGCCCTGGAGGGGTGCTTGTCCTGGATAGAATCTAAATAACAACAAGAGGCAATGCCTGGCAGGATGAGACGAAGAAAAAAAAATTATGATTTATTCTGTATTTTTAAGGATTGCTGCGCGACACGGGGGTGGGTATCCAGCAATTACTACTACATCCTGAAAAAAGTTGTTCGCAATCATTAACGGTCTACAGCAGCCCGAGTGTCCTGGGATGTTGTTCGGTGTGCCATTTTTTTTTTCAATTAATAAATAAGAAAAACAAAATTTTTTTCTGTTGAAAAATCCTACCAGGATTCAATTTGAAATTAATTTGGATATCATAAAGGGATTTCCGATTGAAACAGGAGAAAGTGGTGAATTCAAAATGTTGCGGCGGGCGGTCGGTGGGTGGAGGAGTTCAAGTTTGTAAAGTGTAATCGAATTTCAGGATTCTTGTAACCTAATCACGTTCTGATTAGAATTTTAGTATGCGGATTTCCAAGGACTTTAGTTAATTTGTGTGGTGTGGCTTACCGTGAATTTAATGATATTCTTTGTGTGTATATTTCTCAAAAATGAAATGAAAATTGTTTTGAATTTTTGTGATAAATATTTATAGGTGTTGCGGTAAGAGAAGATTTGACTTATTTTAATTTATTTTTAATTACTCTTTTCATGATATAACTTTTTCAGAATTTAAATAAAAATATTTGATGTAAAAATAAAACTAGCTATTTACAGTGACAATTCGGATACAGTATTAGGCGACTTTAAATCAAAAGTGATATTACCCTAAGCTGGAGAGTTCTCGCTACACGAAGACTGGCTGAATTCTGCATGGCAAGAAAGTTAAATGGTAACTAGTATTTGGTTTAGTTAGTCAATAGCTAGTACCTGGTCAATATAGTAGATACAATAACCAAATTGGCAATGCTCTAGTCTAGATAATACTAGGCATGGTTGTATTGTACTGGAAGTAAGGCCTCGCGCAGACTAAAAGCGTAGCACAGCGTAGAGCAGCGTAGCGTAGCATATATTATCCAATCAAAGCTTGAGCGTAAAATTTGCAGATTGAGAGCGTATCGCAGCGGAGCGTAATGATAATATGCATTTATTTAGTCATAAAAAAGTATTCAAAGTGAAAAGTCTCGTTGCTCAAAAGTTGAATATAGTGTCTGCAAAAATACGTCGATTATTCTTGTTGGAAAATACTTTCCTTAAAAAGAAGTGTTTTTCAAAAAGAAGAGAATCGGCGTACATGATATTAATAAATTACGAAAAAAATGTGGGGAATTTCATCATTTGTATCCACAACTTCGGAATTACCCAGAGAAATTCTATGAGTATGTCAGAATGTCCACTGAAACGTCTGATTACATTCTAAAAAAACATTGAAGATGATATTAGAAAGCAAACAACAAACTTTCGTGAACCAATTTCACCAAAAGAAAGACTGTTTGTTACTTTAAAGTAGGTACATATAATGTTAATGACATAAAGTAAGAAATGATAAATATTCATATAAATTAATTTTGAAGTAATAATATTAATAGTTATCCAAATTTAAAACTCTGTTTGCAGAAGAAGTTGAGTCATCAAATGAAGCCCAAGTAGAGTGTGATGGTAATAATACTTTGAAATTCATTTCGAATTTGTAATTTTTCTACTTGAGTAAATTGCTTCATAAATGGAAGTAAACTTTTGAAAAATAAAAGGTCCTCATCTTTCTCCTAATTTTTCTCTCGTAGAAAATCCATTTCTAATAATCTTAATTTTTTATCCTCTAAACGAATCATTTCCACAGTATCACTATCCCTGGTGTTGTTTGGTCGTTTGCGAACCTTTGATGTTTTTGTCCCAGTACTATTGCCACTAAATTGAATTCCAGTTTGAATTTCAGAATCAACACCTTGATCGCTTTTGGCTTCCTAATTCCAAAATAGCTTCCTAAATACAAAACATTTTTGTTCACTTTGCGAGTGGAGCGAGTGTAGATTATGCCAATGATTTCAACAACCAATCAGAATTCGAATAAAAAGCTAAGAGAAATTATATATTTATGACGCCATCCGGAAACCATCTTTTAGAATGTATGCTGGTGGTTTAAATTATCGTGTAACTGTTTTAAATATTTAGGATCAATGCCCCTAAAAAGTTGAAGCCGCATTTTGTCACCCAAACATTTTCAAATGAATGCTCGCAAAAAAAGTGTAACTTTCCACTTTCCACTGAGTGTAATCACTGAATAAGTTTATAAGTGTAAACTTGCTTTACACTTCCATTCGGTTCCATTCGCAAATGTATACAGTTAAGTGTATAAGTGGAAACGTACCTCAAGAAAACCAGACCGAATATTTAACTAAAAAAGCAAGATGTAGGTACATATTCTTAGGCTATTAATATTGTTTTGAGAGGTTTTCGAAATTATTGGTTAGTGCAAGAATACATTGTAGAAACCGATATAAATTTCCAATCAATTTTCCAATAACAAACCTTCACAGCAAAATGCTCTCATCCCAATACCTGCAAACAGATTCAATCTTTATGAAATGTGCCATTAATTAATTTGATTTATCAAAAACAGAAATACGTTCAGTAAATTCCCGATGACAGTCAAACATCTCGCATTTCGGATGAAACTCTTCCATTTAATTTGCAAACATCTTCCGCCATTACAGAGAGCGCAGCACGCTCGATAAGGTATCAAGCAATATACGTGAAAAGCCACTTTGTTATGAATGACAAATGATTTTCAATTTGTGCAAAACAATTGAAGAACAAACAACCATCGTCAGCATTCACAGCGTTGGTGGCACTATTTCAATTTGTTATGCTGGCATCGGTAACAAGACCGAATCCTCTCCTCCTCATAGTCCTTGTGTGCCGAATCCTTTCCGGGGCTGCCTGAAAAATTGCCCCCTTTCTATCTTGTGTTATATAAGACAAGGAGCACCGGAAGTTCAAGGGATTCTCGATGGGGTCGGATTCCTTCGATCTTACTGAACATCCATGATAAATAGTTGTTGTTCGAAGATAACTAGATACAATGGATCACCGCAGATTGAAGATTTGAGGAGCAAGAATGAGCAATGATTTCGGATTGAGGATTGTCGTTTGAATAATTCCTGGTTAACCATACGGAAAACATTTTCGTTTTGTAGTAAAGCGCATAAATTTATTAAATTCTGAGGAAGAGTAAAGGTATGCAATTGTAGAATAAAGTAAATTCCATTAAACAAGTCTTTGATCCTTTCTGGGAGCCCACCTTCGTGCTCCCTAATTCCCATAAATATATCTATAAAATTCTCTGAGAAATTTATACACGAAATCATAAAAATTTAAGGTAAAAACTTTTTTTTTGTAATTCGTCCTAATAAATTAAATATAAATTTTCTTTTGACAAGATTAAAAGGACTCCTTCCTAGCCCTGCCAGCCGCCTTACAATTCGTATCCTTTACCGTTTCAAGGAAAAATCTCAAGTTGCACGCCTGCCCTCATTAGGCACTTGACAGAAATTGAAACTTCCAAGTTTTTCGGGGGCTAATTATCCGAAATGCTTAAAAGTTGCCGAAAACTTTCTGTACCCTACAAAGTTGAGGAGTTATTAAAACTTTTATAACAGTCAGAGATGTTGGCATTTTTCCCTTTGTCTGTTTCTATTAATCCTTAATCAAGCAGTTTTCATGTAGTTTAAAAAGTTATTCCCAGTATCGAACAAAAATAGAACATTTGAAAGGGAAGAAAAACTAAAAAGGGTTAAAGGGTTCGTCATATGTAAGGGAAGAAGTGTTTTCTTTGTTTTGTTTTTTTTTTTTTTGAAAGGGGTGTTTTGTTTTCTTTAACAGGTTGTTGCTGAAACACTTCAAATTAAATAAAAGAGTTATTTTGGAACAGAGGTGGATCACTGTGATGAGACGATGGAAATAATTTTAATTTATTTTGTAATAATCCCTTTCAAAACTTTAGGTCCTACGCAGTCACCTTTTCATAAATTAAAATAATCTAGTCTGATACATTTTTTGATGTGAAATACTGAAACTTTTTGTACTGTCGACAGTTCTAACCTTGAGTACAAAAAATAATAGTGAAAGTAGTTAAAGGACTGCCAACACCAACACGCATTTTTTTCTACTGGGTCCTATCCAAAACGGGGGAGAAAAAAGGCAGGATCTCTTCGAAACAAAAAAAATACAAGAAAGAAGGACTGATATCTGGCTAGGGATCTTATTTACTGAGAAAATTAAAAAACCCGCCTTCAACCCTCCCAGGTTGGATTTACATACTCACACTCTATCCTCCAGAGTAAAATTTCTAGATCTATTCCGGTATGTCCAATCCTGAGGTATGGCTTGCTGGTGTCTTGCCCCGCACTAAACATGGCCAACCTAAACAGGTCTACATCTTTGAACAGCTTCGAGGTTTTTATGAGTTGTGTGCTCATCATATGCCTATAGGCCGTATCAGAACCTAAAAATATGCAGCGTGCAGCAGCAGCACCAGAACAACATGCTGCAGTCGGTATCAGATTCTAGTCTTTTCCGCTGTGCAGCGCACTTTTTATTTGATAGCTAAACCTCAAACTAAAAATTTAAAAATTACACTAGTTCTACCAATTATTACTCCAGGTTCTTTTAAATAATTTAAAACAAAAAATCCCGCGTCTCCTTGTTTAAAATCACTTGCCGCATTACGAAGTGTCAAAAGTGCTGCATATATATGCAGCAAAATTAGGATTTGAGATGAAAATGCAGCCCGCTGGTCTGGTGCTGCTTTGCTTGTCATTTTACCAGCCTCAGCCAATAGAAACACTTGTGGTTGCAGCGCTGCATAGGTTCTGATACAGCCTAAAGGCGTGCTTTTGCTTTTGCTGCGCCTTTCTGTTCTTTTTCACGGGCGAAGGATTATGGCGTGATGAACGCTGTGCCTACACACCTCTCTTACCCGCCATTGGAAGTCTCTAGCCATCGTGTCACTGATGAAAGGGAGACCCTTTCTCACCTTTTTGGGAGGTGTTTTGACCGCCGATGTTTGCTAACACGACATTGAGCCGCGTGAACGATTCCACTAGAATGTATGTCCGTTGCCCCAGTGCACAGCCCATGCGGTCGTTTGCGTCTGTAGCCAAATTTTCCACCATTGCCACGTTCTCATCCATCGTGACGCTGAACAGGGCATATAATGTCAAAAAGTTAGGAAGGATTCAGAAGACTTCAAAGGACGGCGACATACGGCAACAAGGACCATGAGAACATGCCCTACGTACGACCTTTATGTGCTCTTGCACCTGCTCCCTGCTAAACTTTACATCAAACACCTGGCCTCGTGCTTGTGCTGTTCTGTTATACTTATCGGGCCTGGACCTCAGAACCCTAGAATCGTAGCCACATATGAGGCTATCAGTGCAAAAATGGTGTAACGCCAGACGATGTAAACCACCGCACCGGTGTAGTCAGCTTACACCCTTTTTGCTCTATTACTTCGCTATATTTGTTCTGTCCAACAGTTAAGTTATGTACAGTTATGTTTTTGGAAGGCAAAAAGTAGCTTACTCCACTATTGTAATGAAAGTTCATAATGTAAGGAATGTATATTACACCAAAGCCGCAACCACATTAAATTGTAGGTTACACCACTTTTGCGCTGATAGCCTCATATTGGATTTGCTATTCGAGGGTATAGTTGCCACAATCACAAACATCCTTGGTACTAGATTGACCTCTAGGAAGAACTTCGCCTTCGTAATACCTACAAAAAATAGTGGAGAAACGGGGGCGCCTCGAAGAAATTTGATCAACTGATATTCACTGAGAGCTCCAAAAACTTATAGGGCGTCAGGGCAGTAGTCTATCTAGAAACAACGAACGGTTTAGTGTCCTGGAACTTTTTGGAGCATGCTGGTTTATATTCAAAGCCAGGCAATGCCCGCAGGCATCTACTAGATTTAAAAGCAATATCCCAACTTCGGCTCGGGGAACTGATAAGTTTCCTAAATTCCAAAAGCTGGCTTTAAACATCCACAACAGTCAGTTAAACAAACACTAATATTTAGGAACACCAAAGCGTTAATTGGGCCTGTGGTCGCACTGGAGGTAGCCATACAGCTAACGTATGCTTCAGATAAATATGAATATTTTATAACAAAAAATGCATACAAAGCCATTTTGACCTATAATGCATGCATATATGTAGGTCTTTTGTCCTTTGCACGGCAGAGATATTTGAGTGAGTGCGCTGTGTGCGACGATAGACATTATAGAACTGAGTGAATTCAAATGTGATTTGACAGAGTTGGGTGAACGGAACGCATAAGCTGGTATACTTTCAACGATTTTCTGGTTATATGTGAAAGACAAGACAGAACGCAACTATCTGTCAGCGAAATTTTTCCGCATACTGCGGATCGGCCGCATGCACGCCAGCATGCTTCCACCTTATATGTCAGGTCGCGTTTGTATGCCAGCACTTCCACAATATCTATTGCCGCACGCATGCATGTTTCTGTCTCCAGCTTAAATATTTGCACGAGTTCGTTTATAAAACCGGTCCCTTTCAGCACCAATTGAGTCTGTTTCGATTCTCTACCTATTTACCTACCTCTATTATGGTGTCGTTTTGTTTTTAAATTTTATTTGTATTCATTTTTCAAGTAACCCGATAATTTAAAAAAAATAAGGATTCTATGTCCTTACAAAATCATCATGAACCTCCAAGAAGGTGCACATGCACCTGGTAGTTATCTTAAGGAAAAGGTGGATGAGAAATAAAATTCGTTAGCTATATCAAGACCATATTATGATAAACGACTTCATCCAAAAATAAGTAATAAAACGCCTCCTTAAAAATGAAGTACATACAATAATTCTTTCGTTCATATAATTTTGTAGCTGATAAACACGAAACTCCTTCCAAGAAAAAGAAAAAAAACAACTCACAATAAATTTCGTTTCTAACTTTCTTGAAACCAAAAAAAAAAAATATAAACTTTTGACACTGACTGGTTTGTTTCCATTTTGTACATTCTTTTCAGTTTTTTAATTAAAATTGTAAAACTTTTTCAATTAAACTGCAGAAACACGAGTACCAAAAGTTGCCGTTCTATTTGTCCTCAATTGTTGCAGAAAGCCATTAATTCCCTTCCCACAGCCATCGCTTTGGAAGTTTAAGGACATGTGACAATGAAACCATGAAAAAATTATTATTTCCCTTTCTGAGAAATGAAAATGTCCTAAAAAATATATTTGTGTGTGTGTGTGGTATGTGGTGATATCCTATGTCTTTTTACTTTGAAGTTATACGGTTGTAACATGAAGTGAAATTGGTTTTTTTTTCACAAATCGGCGATTTAGTAAGAGAAATGGCACCTTTCAAGCCTTGAGTAATAAAATATAGTTTAAAAATGGCTATGTTTGACATGGAAGGACAATAGTGACATATTTCATGAAAACATGTCACTGAAAGCCATATCATTCGTATGGTTGAGGGTATGTTTGCAATAATGTCAAACTCGGTAATCCCTTTAGAAGCCTCGAAAGTAATTTCGAAACAATTTACAGGACGAAACGGGGCACCCTTATGGCATAAATACACCCGCACCAGCGCGATGATGTGAAATTGATTTACCAGTCCCGTTTATCAGACTGTTGAAAATCCTGTTTTCATTCATCCAGGTGGTGGTGGTGGTGGTTGTGGGACCACAGAGGAGACCCCGCTGCGTGCCGGGTATTTTCCACCGGAAAACCTTTTCCACAAAGCAGCGTGCAGGTAACCCCCGGGCGTAGGGGGTTCACCTGCTCGTATAACTTAATATCCTTGAAGACATTGGCAGGATTGCGCGGCCGAAAAAACACAACCAACAACACACAGAATGAAGTTTTATTGGAACAAAACCTGACTGAAACGAACGCTTTGCTGCTGCCATTTGTCACTAGAAAGCTTTTAAGCTTATTGGTTTCTTGGCGCTGACTTTTACAATCGTGCAACATCTTTCAACTGCTCCCACATCCTGTGACTCCTGAATCCTTAGTTCTAAAGGTGGGGCGAGCAATTTTTTTTTCTTCGACCCCCGTGTTAAATCCATTTTATGTCGAAGGTAAATAATTTGCCCTTTTCAAGGATTTTCTTTTCACGAAAAAGTGACTCGGTATTTTTTTTTTTGCCATGCCGATGAAAGTTGCCTTGGGGATTTTCTGTTATTTCTTCGATGCTTTTATGCTGGCCTTTGAGTACTAAGATTTTTCATGTTTTTTTTCCAAAGAAGTACATTAGTTTAAGAACAATTTTCTTATGTAGGTATTATTTCCGGACAAACACCTTCGAGAGTAATACTATTTTTTTTGTTCACAAATAGTCGAGCTTAAGTGTACGTTCTCACCAATAAGTGCCATGCTAAGCGCCTAGTGGCTAGCTAGGTAGCAGGATGAATTATCCAAGCGAACGAACGTTCGTGTTAGCACTGCGTTGTTCATACCGACCGCGCCTCGCTATGGCTAGTCGCCAGGTGGCTATCCAAGAGAACAGGCGTGTTTGTTTTTTCCTAGGGTACATACGATGAAACGACGACCAACTGCAGGATTTTCTAGTATCCTATCCAAGCAGGTATCCTCTGGTGTGAACAGTAGGATATCTTAGCATAGCACATATCTTAGCAAACCACCTATCCTGCCACTATTGGTGTGAGCGTACACTAAAACCGAGATGACTTTAAAATAATCGTATTCCTCCACGACGTTCTTTTCTATTGGAACAGAATTTCGGCTTCTGGCAGTCAAGGAACTCATTTAAAATTATATTTGTTTGATAAATCAATGTAATATCATTGTAATATCCCAGCGGGAAATAGAGTGCTCTAAAGACAATGAAAGAGCACTACCATGGAAGCATGGAGTGCCCCTTTCCGCTCCCTCTTCATATATTTTTTAACATTAGATGTCCGCCTAGGCTACCACTCCATTTGAGCTCTCATTGGAGCACTCCTGCAGCGATTCGGTTGGAGACAAAAAGGAGCATTATAGAGATTTTTTAAATATATACAGTCATGAAAAGATTTCATTTTTCTTCAATTGCCTTTTCCTTTCCAAGCGGGAGTGTGGTTTTACCAAAGCGGTCCCCCAACTAAGTATAATAACCACGTCCAATGCTGCTTGTCCACCGTATCGAACGATAACCGGTCTGTTGAGTATGCAAATGTCACCCTTTATGTTCAACAAGATAATCGCCCGTTTTCTTCGTTCTATAAAATGTCTGAAAACTCCAGCAATGCTCCCTCGGGAGCATATTTGGCAGCGCTCAAAATTAGCTCCGCTGAGGAGTGCTCCCAATTTTTCCGCTGGGATCTAAAGTAAGAGGCAGTAGATCGAACGCCTAAAAGAGAGCAGCGGACGTGATTAGTGCTCAGTTTGGGGGACCGCTTGGTGAAACGACACTCGCGTTTAAAAATATAAAGCTTTCGACACCGCCGTAGTTATTACTCGCATATCCATGCCGAAGATCTCGAATCTTTTTTCCACCACGGATAGGGCAAGGCGTTAGATGCCCCTTGTGGGCCTTATAGGGCAATCCACACGGGGTCCACATTAGGCAGTGGAGCTGGCCTCATAGGGCTCTATCTGCACCCCCTGAAAGAGCTAGTCGGGAAAGATCTACCTTGAAATAATCACATATTGCAAATTGTTAAACTGCATCACCTGGGATTTCGGCAACAAAACAGTGAAAAGAAATGACATGTAGGTGCAGTAGTCTTCAGGCTAGTCTTTATCTAAATATAAATCTTGCTATTATTATTTTGACAGCTCACATATCCAAACAAGCATCGCGTAGCGACACAAAAGCTGCTTCGAATCTGCTCTTCTGGGTAAATATATATATTATTGCTGAATAAGCAAACTTGCGGCAAGGCTTTTGGCAGCAGAGCCATGATCCCTCGTGGACGAATGGCCTATAACCCTATCCTTTGAGCTAAATTTACTGCTTTATATTGCACCGTGAAAGTTACTACTTTACATTGCACCATGGTGTGGGAGCGCGGTAAAACGTTACCAACTCACAGCCAAATAAATTCCCTATGTATAATGTGAGCCATCTAGGTCAATCTATATTAATAAAAGAAAGTTTCTGTATGTATGTATGTATGTATGTGTGCGCTGTAGCGGGCGCACCAGTCATCGCAGAGCTTCGAAATTTTGCACGAAGGTCCGTTGGGGTCTTCCCTGAAACACCTCGAAGCCCGATTTTCGAAATTCAAAATGGCCGCCAAAAAATGACCGAAATTCAAAATGTCCACCCAAATATGAATTTGCAAATTGTGTTCCGATTTCAATGCAAGTGGGTATCTGGGTTTTTTTGAGGTAGAAAATAAAGAATGTTTGATCAGAACTTATAAATTCAAAATGGCCGCGCAAACATGGCTGACGAATTTGCCAATTGTATTTCGATTCCAATGAAAATCGGTATCTGGGGTTTTTTGAGGTATCAAATAACGAATGTTTGGTCAGAACTTATAAATTCAAAATGGCCGCGCCAATATGGCTGACGAATTTGCCAATTGTATTCCGATTTCAATGAAAACCGGTATCAGGGTTTTTTTGAGGTAGCAAATAACGAATGTTTAAACAAGACTTATAAATTCAAAATGGCCGCGCCAATGTGGCTGGCGAATTGCCAATTGTGTTCTGATTCCAATGAAAGTGTATATCTAGAGGTTTTTAAGGTTGCAAATAACGAATTTATGATCAAAACTTATAAATTCAAATTTTGAGTTGATTTAAAGTTTGGAATCGCGCAACAGGAAGAAGAACGGATCTAGATTTGAGGAAGGCGACCAAGCCTAGCTATAAAATCCTCTACGAATAAAAGGTAACTCGCCAAAACAACAAAGGAAATGGAATGGTCCCTCCACGGTCTTCACGAGGTTGAAGAATGTCATCTATCGCATCCAAAAAGGTTAGATTGGTAAGAGCGGCACCTGTAGGAAGTTGTGTTCGAGGCGAACACTAAGTAAGAAGGGGCAGTGTAACTGCTAACCGGAAAGAGAAAGTTAAAATACCAATTCACCGAGAAGTTTCATGTTCAGAGGCACGTACTTGAATACATACATAACGCAGCGTCACATCTCAATTTAGTACGGTTGTTCTAACTGAACCGCCAAGAAAAGGAGGGAAGAACACATGTCTGCAAGAAGTTTTGTTTTGAAATTGAAGTTGTTAAAAAGAAACAAATTGTTTCAATTAATCCCTGACAAATCCCAGAACGCTCAAGAAGAAATATTACAATATTTTTTTATAGGTAATTCTAAATTTCTGTATGGTATTCAAAATTATTTTTTCCAGATTTTTTTTTGTTTTCATTATACTTTTTGCCTACCGCGGACAGTGCACACATAAACTTTTATTATTTAAAGGCGTTGCAACGCACGCGGGTTTTTTACTAGTATTGAATAACTCTGACATTTTGTTGCCGATTTCGACAAATGTACACGATTCTGAAACGTTATTCAGTACCATTTTAGCTATGAGCCAATATACACTGAAAGAACGCATTGAAATTGTAGCGCTTTACATTGAAAACAATCCTCCATTGTGAAAACTGGGCGTGCTTATGACGATTTTGATGACGGACGAATCTCATTCTACACTCTCTGGCGGAGTCAATAAACAACACAGTCGAATTTGGGGAACAGAAAACCATACGTCATTCACAAAACACCACTGCACGACAAGAAAGTCACTATTTGGGCCGAAGCGTGCTCAAAAACCATCATCGGACCATTTTTCTTCTAGTGATGTGCGATTTTCAAAAAATTAAATCCATTTTGGAAATCGATTTTTGTTTTAATGAAATCGATTTTTCTATAAATTGGCCTTAAAAAATCGATTTTATAAAAATCGAGTACAATATTTAAAGAATAATTACATTTATTTGATAAATTTTTTATTAAATTTAACAAAACAAAAGAACGAATTTCATTGCCAAATTAAAATAAATAATTCACTATACAGTGGAACTCCGATTATCCGAATCAATTGGGGATGGAGGACGTTCGGATAATCAAATATTCGGATAATTGGATATAGATTGGGAATCAAGCAAAAAGAGGTAACATATCGTACATTGAAGAACAGAATTTATTAAGTTGCTATAAATTAAGCAAAAAGTAATCCATCTACTGAAAAAATGTTGTTAGAAGATATACATACTTATGTATAGTACCGGTAATATATAAAAATGAAATGTGTGGGCATGAACATTTAGCGAAAAATTTTTACTATCGCCCCGAAAATCGATTCGGATAATTGGCGATTCGGTTAATTGGCGTTCGGATAATCGGCGTTCTACTGTATTATAAAAAGTAAAGACTTTTAAATAAATAATTCATTGTTAAAAAAATAAAGGCATCCAGGCAGGTTTGGTGCTAATTTGGTGCTTTTCGACAAAGCTTAGGTGAAAAGGTACTAAAAAGGTACGAAATAGAGCCAATTTTAACATCAAAATTGCTTATAGCTTCAAAAGTAAAGGCCGTAGCATAAAAATTGTTTTAGCTTTATTCATAGGAAATACTCCAAGCTTTCTAATTTTGGGAAAAAATTATAGCTTAACTACGTATTTTTTGGAGAAAAAAAGGGTTTTAGTTGAAATTTTGGTTAAAAAAAACAAAATTTTGAATTTGAACTAACATATTAGACTGAGGTTTATGATATTGATATCATACATTAAAGAATGTACATTTTTCTAAAAAATGAGCCTAATTAGCTTGCTCTACGATAAATAGTTGAGGAGTAATTAAAGTTTAAGTAAATTAAAAAATGCTTCAAACGTCTTTTCTTAAACAGCCTGCGCCCGAGTAAAAAAAAACTCGCCGGGGCTAGCATGCATCAGGTACGCACAGCGCCACAGCTAGCACGCATAGGGAACACATTTTTACTAGGGTGTCTCAGTGGATAAGTCCGATAGCCCAATTCTGTAGAACAATTTTTTTCTCCAAATATACCCAGGAATCATCCTTTAACGTATTAGCATCTTAGTCAGGAACACCCTGTATAGGGAGAAGTAAGGTGCAATTAATGATTACGCTTCTCTAAAAAAGAATCGATTATCGAAAATCGTATCGGCTGGAAAAGAACCGGAAAAACCCGATTTTTTTACAGGAAAAAATCGATTTTGTCTTAAATCGATACAGAATCGCACATCACTATTTTCTTCAAAGTTGGAGAACCCGTGTCGACGGCGCACGCTATCGTTTGATGTTGGCGCACTTTGTGTATCCGAAAATGCGTGAAAAAAGTCTGATACACGTCTATTTTCAACAAGATTTGGAGTGGCCACCACGGATTTAACGCCACCGGACTTTTTTTTGTGGGGTTATTTAAAAATTAAAGTTTATGCCAGCAAGCCACAGACCATTGACGAACTCAAAGCTATGCAGGATGAATGAAGGTAGTCATTTAATGGACATTGAATTCAAAAACTGATTTGAAATTTATTTCAATCGGACATTTTCCTAAATAATTCTTGCTATGTATTTGACAAAATCGGCTAAAAAATGTCAGAGTTATGCAATGTTGAAATACCGAAGGTCTAGATGGCGCACCCTGAATTTTCCGGGTGTCTTTCAAATAATAATTGCATGTGCTATTACGAGACTCCGCCGCCATTAAAGATCAGAATACAGATTATCAAATTTGATTAAAATAGATACAACAGGACTCTTATCAGTAGTGACATTTTAAACTACAATGGAAAATACAATGGTAAACAAACCTTCAAATAATTAATTTGTAGAATTTCTTCTAAAACATTTCTCCTTACAAGATTATAAGAAAAAACAAAACTCTTGTACCACATTATTTCATAAATTAATTTAAAAATTTCATAATTAATCTTCATAATATCAACAACAAAACAACAACAAAAAAAGCGAAAACTTTTGTTAAAAAACGACATCATAACCGCAAAGCAAATTAACATGATTTAAACCTTATAAAAATGAATGAAAAAAAACCGTCCAGAAAAAAATTAGGCGAAAACGAATATAAATAGGGAAATTTCCCTTTTTTTCATGCATCATCGGACCCAACACCGACACACACACAAAAACTCATTTAAATACGAAAAGAATGAGACCGGAAAAATAAAGGACCTTCCTAACCTCAAAATCAAGTAAAACACTTTATGAAAAGTTCTCCTTTCTTCCTTCCTCAGTTTCATTCGTTATGTTTTTTTTTCGTTTTGTTGTTGCTGTTGTTGTTGTTGTTGTTGTAATGGTGTTCATCCTTCTTTGTTATTTGCAATAATTTACTGAAAACATTCTAATTTAATCGTGACACAAATTTTCAAGTCCTCCAAATGGGAAGATTTAAAAGAGTCTTAAATTGAGTTTTTATGAATATACGTGAGCCAGCGACTTAGCAGCCTGCCAAGGATGTACAATGGGTGAATTTATGCAAATGACAATACCTTTATCCCGGAAGATTAACATGGTTATTCCTTATATACCTAGCGGAGGGATGGATGGATATAACACAGACGCATGCTGCTGGCTTATTTGGTTACTTAGGGACGTTGACTTTAATATTTATGAGATAACATTTAAATTTTAATGATGAATTCATTAATCACATTTTCTGCTAGAATTTTATTATTAGAGTACAAAAGATATGAATTAAACGCTTCTTAATTGGATCCTTCATGCTACGACATGGCTGTAATTAAAAGGGATTATCGGAGAGACTTTTGAAGGATAAAATGCTTCTTTTATAATTACATGGAGGGCATTTTAATATATTGTTTAATTTTACCTTGCATCTCTATTTAGTAACATATTACAAACACCACTACTATTTCAAAGAGTCCAAAAAAGGAGCTATATCCTAAAGGTGTAGGAGGAACCTCGATATGTATTGGATTTATACCCAGGATAGGCCGCTCTGACTACATCCAGGCTAAAGGCCCAATTATAATGAACGGATTTGAGCGGATTGGAATGTCAAAAAAATGCATTGGATCGGATAGGAAATTGACTGGTTATAATAATGCATCTGCTCGGATTAAAACGTCAAAGTTTATTGTAAACAACAGTGCAAGCAATTTTACGCTACAGTGTACTTAAAAGGGGAATAATGGATGGAGTGATTAATAATTATTTATTATAAATAATGTCATAATTTTTAACATCGTTGATGAGTTGTTCGCCGCTCAATATTTTTGCAATTATACTTTTAAGGTTATGTGTATCAAATTTTTGACAGTTCAATGCGGCAATTTCTAAACTTTTAAAAACGAATGCGCTCAAATCCGACCGAATCCGCTTGAATGCGTTCATTATAATCGGTTAGGTCTAAAATGTATGCTGGGAAAACCGATTTGACAGTTCAATCCGTTTTGTTGCGGTCAAATCCGTTCATTATAATTGGGCCTTAAATCTTTCAAGGAGATAAGCCTCTCGCCTTGAAAACAATAATGCTTCAGTTACTCTCAACGCTCGTGACGGCGACGGTGAAGCTGCGAAACATCAAACGACGCTGGCAAAGTTCGTGTCGGTTCTAAGTAGGCAAACTGAAAGCGTTCTCATTTTTGTTTATTGATAAACATTTTCAAATTTGAAATGCCTAAATGCGAATCGAATATAATTGTTATCTACTTAACAATATTAACTTGTTATTTAGCATATACATGGTTAGGAAAAAGTAAACGTAGACAACGAATTAGACGATTTTATGCAAGAAAAGAATATTTGGACCGAAATATACACGGTTATTTTAAAGTTACGTTTAACGCTATTAAATTGAATGAAGATGAATTTTTTAAACATACAAGAATGACCATTCCGGTTTATAATATTTTGCTGTCATTGGTGAGTTCAAAATTGATTAAAAGAAACTCATCTACTACTATTAGCGCTGAAGCACGGTTGGCAATAACTCTGTCGTAAGAAATGCTTTAATTGTATCATCATTAAGACTTATATCCATAATATTTCCAGTTATCTCTCTCAAGGAGTGTCCCACCAATATTTAGGATGGAGCTTTAAAATTGCTAGAACAACTGCCCGTAAAATTATATTAGATACTTGTGATGTAATATGGAATGTTTTGTCCCCTTTATATGTCTGTAAACCGAACATTGAAAATTACAAAATGATTGCTGAAGATTTTAAAAATATATGGGATTTGCCTAATTGCGTTGGTGCAATATATGGCAAGCACATTTCCATACAAGCTCCTTCCCATAGTGGATCCCAATATTATAATAACAAAAATGATTTCAGCATTGTGTTATTGGCTACATGTGATGCTCGCTATATTTTTACTATGCTTGATGTGGGAGCATACGGAAGTCAAAGTGATGGAGGTGATATACATATAATATGAATTGCGTACAATATATATTAAACTGTTTGTGTAAGAATATTGGCAGAGAGCGAGTTTGGAAAGCAACTATTTGCAAAGAAATTACCATTACCGCAGGACAAAAATCTCCCAAATTCACAAATACAATTTCCTCATTTTTTTATTGGTGACTCGGCGTTCCCTTTAAAAGAGAATTTAATGAGATCTTACCCGGGAAGATGTCTTCCATTAGAAAAAAAAATTTATAACTATAGAATATCACGGGCCCGGGTTGTCATTGAAAATGCATTTGGAATTTTAGTAGCTAGATGGAGATCTCTGCGTTCAAGTTTGAATTGTTCCCCAGAAAATGCAGAAAAAGTAAAATTAAAACGAATTAAAAAATGTTTTATACTTATATTTAACTTCTTATTATAGCTAGTACTAGCAACGGTAGCGCTGCATAATTTTATAAAACGTAATCAGTTATCGGCGCTTAAATATTGTCCACCATCTTTCGTTGACTCCGAAGACACTTTAGGCAATATTAAGTTTGGAAGTTGGCGAGAGGAAGTTAATGTAACACCATCAGCAGTACAGCGAAATACATTAAAAATTGGTTCCAATAACGCATCCAAATATGCATTTCAGTTTCGTGATGTTCTAAAAAAATATTTTATTCATGAAGGAGTAATTGAAAAGCAAAGCAAAATAAAATAATTTTTTTTAACATAAATTTAATTCATTTGTGAACAAAAAAAAATCCATTTATTAATAAAAAAAATATAAATTGACATTTCCTATGTATATTTGAAAATAATTGAAAAAATGAAAAGGAATACAAGTTTAGAATATAACAATAAATAATAGGGGTATGCATTATCTGTGTAAATGACTAAGGAAAGTTTCTCGATTTAACACACAGATCATGAATACCCCTAATAATTACTATTCACATTTCTATATTCGATACATCACCGTTTTTTAAATTTTCAAGCTGGCATTTGCACAAATATTCCATTATTTTTTCTTCTGCCTTTAGTCTATTAGCAGAGCTCAACCCAGTTAAAAGAACATCCACTCTTTGCGAAAATTTGTTTGGAGCACAACTTGAGTTGTTATTGGTTAGATATTTTTCTAATACAACTATAGTATTCACTTTTTTCCCGCCAATTTCGTTGTGTAAGTCATCACATTTTCATTTTGTACCTTTTTTCGGTATTTTATTATTTTGATTTCCTCCTCAATTGCGTTGATAAATAAATCATCATCTTCAGATAACAATGAAGAAGACAAAGATTTGACAACAATACTCTCCGATGTAGAATTTAAAGGAGTACTGCTCGCGGATTTACCAGAGGAAGAGTTACCCATTGTCCTACAATATAAATGATAATAATTAAAAATATATTATAGGAAAATTTTGTCAAGTAATACCTTCTAGGCTGTATATGGTCTGACAAAAAACTTAAACTTTTGTAATATTTCCATTCTGGTTTAAAAGTACAGGCACTACCTGATGGCTGACTTTTTTTTTTCCTTCCAAATTTTTGTGTACCTATCCCTTAAGCTTTTCCATCTCGTAATACACTCTGTAGGTGTAAGAGAATTAGGGATTTAATCCACTAAACAAACATACGTAGTTGAACTTCAATTCAAAATTTATTTTGCTTACCAGGTTGGTTCAATATTTGCCCTATTTTTTCCCAAATTTCAGCTTTTCTGGCCGAATTTGTGTACCCCGACTCTTTTTGTTATATAAAACCTCAAATTCTTTAATTTGCTCTATTAGTTTATCTTCAAAAACCATTTTACGTTTCCACTTGTTTTTATTACTCGTATATTCATCGGTAAATAAATGTCATTTTAATGCTGTAAACATGCTCAGGGCGACGGCGAAACTATTTTTCTCGGCCACGGCGAATGGCCCGACGAAATTTGTTTTGTGCACACTCTATGAGCGACGTCGACACAAATTAAAAACACACACCGGAATAATCATCTTGGACAGACGCATATACTACACAGGCCCACAGGAACACGAGAATAGCAACACAAATCCATGCCACAGCACTCATGCAACTTTGACAGGCGACGGCTACGAAATAGAAATTAGATTGATTCGGTAGCCACGCTCGGCGGCGTCGCCGTCGCAGTCGTCTGCAGATTGTGCGCCTTCATATATAAGCCGTGTGTTCTAATTGTTTTTGACAGTCGCCGAGGAAAATAGTTTCGCCGTCGCCCTTAGCATGTTTACAGCATAATGCGGCAAAGCGTCAAAAAGTTGAAATAGAGTCAACTTCGACGGCGTGTTTGCCTACTTTGATGTATTTCGTTATATTTTAATTTATTGTTGCAATTTCGCGTCTTCAGCGTCGCTAGCTTCACCGTCACGAGCGTCGAGAGTAACTGTAGGATGGAGGCAATTTTTGAGAAGCATAGAACAAGTATTTATCTCGTGCGCCAACGACAACGACGCTCTTATCAGCATGTGTACCAGGAAGTAAAGTCCAACAAGACGGCCCTTAAAATCTGGTTGTTAAACTGGAAGGAGAAATGTTAGTTCGAATAATTTCCCCTGAGAGGTTTTCTCGATATCTAGGAACCCTTGACACCAAAAAGTCTACGTCTAAGCGGTCCTTTTTCCAACTCTCTTCGTTTCTATGTTGAGAACTTGCAGATTAATGATGTCTCATTCTGAGAAGAGATTATAGAAAACAGGATGACCGTAGGTAGGAGTTATATCTCTTCTCCTATGCTCATCCGCGAACTTCTAGAGCTACTCGATGCTCAAAACTTCTTCACCTAAGGTTACATTTTTAAGAAATATGGGGCATGGAGTTGTTCTGAGAGTTCAATCATGACAAGGTACCCTGTGGGAGGAGATATATTTCTTCCTTTTAACATCATTTTCCTATAATGCCCTCTAGATGCTATGAAAATGAGTGACCAATGATTTACAGTTTTCAGCCAAAACCAGTCATACCATCGTCTGGGCTTGCTTCTAAGCACTAGTCTTTTACACAAAAAATAGAAGCAAAGTAGAAATTTAGTAAAAAAAAATGATAACTGACCAATTAGGTTATATGAAAAAATATTAATACGATAGCAGATGGATACAATCTCAGCAGGTAGTAGGACCCTTTCGCGTGGGAGCCAATATCCAACCACGCATGACTGCACATTTGTTCCCACGCTAAAATGCCCTACTACCTTCTAGTCTCTGACTAATAGAAGCAACTTTTGGCTACGTAAACACATGTATGTCTACGTAGTCTTACAGAACCTTAATAAGGCCAATATTACTTAATGGATTCGAAATCTGGGCATTGAAAAGTAATAAAAAACACAGAACAGGGTGATTCCAAATGAAAATTCCGCGTGCTATTTATGCAGATGAAGGAGTGAGCAAAGGTGGATGGGGCGAGGGGGTGGAAAATCGAACCGCAACCTGGGTTACCAACTGACGCCCACAGCAGGAAGCAATGGCTAGTTTTTGCATGTCGTTTAACGATCTTCTCTAAGCATCGGGAGAACCCAATTGTACAATGCCTTACCCTGATATTAAAACTCTGCCAGGTTGCACCTACCCTTTTATACCCTACTAGCTGGAACCCGATGCGCCTCGCTGCACCCACCAAAGCGAAATAAAGGAAGTAGTAAAACATGTTCGAACAACGAAGAAGTTATATCCAGGTAAGCCCCAAGTGACTCAGATGGAATATTCAGTTGTGACAAATCAGCTTTGCCATTGAAACAGCGCATTCCAGGTGCTTTTTGAAATTTTAAATCATGACATTATTGCCACAAATTATCCATTGCTTGGCTTGCTGTTGTTGAGCCCCTCTAATGGCTGCCATTTGTCTCACCTGTCCCCTTGATCTACCAATTGAATTATAGTTCGCGTTCCCATAGTGGTAAGTTTGGCGTAGGCCGTTTGTTGTTCTGCAACTAAAAGTGTTTTTTTAGTGCGGCAAATGAACGGAGGTCTTCAATATCAAATTGTTATTCTCTCAATAAATCTAACTCATAAATATCAAAAGGAACGCTTTCTGACGCTACCATGCAAAGCTCTTCGTTGTTGATGGCTAGTCATATTTCTTTAATTTTGATCAAAGCTTCGTTCAAAATACCACACCAAAATGAGATAGTATTGTTTCGGCTAATGGTGCGAATGGGACATCACCAATCGCTTTCTCGCACCCAAAACCCCTAAATACAAAATCTCAGCTCTACAACCGGGATCCGATCCTGGCCTCTCGCAACTGCTCTCTCCACCGGTGCCAATTCTGAGCCGATGTCATCCAGACCGGCATCCCTAAGCACTGGGCGTCCTGGTTTACGCCATCCTTCCAGCGGAGGTTGGGCCTCCCTTCCTTCCTTCTTATCCATTATATATAAATCCTTACCTTCTCCTTACCATCTTTCCAAAAACACCTTGTTGATCAATTGATTGCTTAGAGAGCTTCAGGATGCACTATGTGCAATGTTTTTCCATTTGTAGCTAGAATGTCAAGATTGTCGGATTTTCCAACTCTTGAACAACCTACATATAACTAACCGGGAAACGACACTTAGCCCCACATTTTGAATTTATAAGTTTTGATCATAAATTCGTTATTTGCGACCTTAAAAACCTCTAGATACCCACTTTCATTGGATTCGGAACAAAATTAACAAAATTCCTCCGCCATATTGGCGCGGCCATTTTGAATTTATAAGTTCTGATCATAAATTCGTTATTTGCTAGCTTAAAAAATCCCAGATGCCGATTTTCATTGGAATCGGAACATAATTTGCAAATTCGTCGGCCATATTGGCGCGGCCATTTTGAATTTGAAAGTTTTCACCACAAATGCGTTATTAGCGATCTTAAAACGCCCTAGATACCCACTTTCATTGGAATCGGAATAAAATTGGCAAATTCAACCATATTTCTGCGGCCATTTTGAATTTCGAAAATCTAGCATCGAGGTGCATCATGGCGATGGATTGGCCTACTGTAAGCGGTACCTTCCTGTGCCGACTCCTAACGTGCCTAACGAATTATTGGGTGCGGTATAAAGGTTGTCAGGCCACTTGTTTTCTTGATTTCAGGACACTTGTTAGTTTCATATCAGAACACCTGTTGCCTTGATTGTCGTCTCTTCACGCGGCTAAAGAATTTTTGGGGCGCAGTGAAAAGGTTGTCAGGCCAGTTGTTAGCTTGATGTCAGGTCACTGGTTGGCTACACTTGTTAGCTTGATACTTTGCCTTGAGGAGGAAGCGTCTGCCCTTCAAACAGTCAAGTTTAAGCCGTAAGCCATTAGGCAGACTTCTGAACCTGTTCAAGCTGTCGGGTCTAGAGATATGAGGTATAGGGATGTGCCAATAAGTCAAGTGAGTGGCCGCGGAAATTTTGGACTCTATACCTCACCAAAAAAGAAGAATAAGCACAAAAAGTGCTTAAAGGGAAGACGTAAGGCTCCAAAAATCATAAAGACTATAAAAATTATTAGGATCCGATGGGTAGGACGTTTTAAACAAAGCAGTGATCATAGGATAACCAAAACTATTATCTACCAACAAAATATTGGACGGATACTGAAACCCATTGAAAACGAATGATGTAGGAGAACATTTCCCAGGCCGTAATGAATGATATTGGAAACACGAAGCCAAAGACCGAGCGATTCTCCTCCAGATGATGTTACAGAAAGCCAACGCCAAAAACAGGCCATGGAGCTAATGACAATTATGACGCGTCAAACTAATGTATAGTTAGCCAGAAATGGAGAATGACATTTTTTGCTTCGTTAAAATGACTTTAACTACTATAAATGATAATCATATATCAAACTTTAATCACCGACTTTTATCGTCCGTCTAAAACAGAAGCTTAAAGGTAATAATGAGGTTAGTGATTAATTAGAAGAACATGTGCGTCTATTAATCCCTCAGATATGCTTGCAGCAATTAGTCAAAATCCAAATAAGATTATGTCAGTGATACACAAAGGCTTATTTCGTATGCTAAGTCAAATATTATTAATTTGCGAACACTTTGAATATTCAAACAAGACTTTTTGCATCATCACCACCAGCCCTAATCACTAATCTCACTAATTTAATAATTATGCAACAAAGAGACTGCCACAAGTACACTTCCAACACTCACTCAAAATATCACTAATCATCTTAAGTTCCATTTCCAGCTATATATGCTCGCAAATTCTCCCAACTTAAAGCTTCCTTAAAACATCCTCCCTCTACTGTCTTAGAATCAGGAAATAGTTATTATGCCTTTCAGTTGTGTAAGGAGCACTTCTTCAGCCACCCATAAATTTCATTGTGCTCGACGGTAATGATTTGCATATTCAAGTTCCATGCCAAATTGAATCTCCGGGAGGATGTACAACATCCTAGCTCTATGCACAGCCGAGTCCTTCGAGCCATAATAGGAAAAGTTCAGTCAAGGATACGGAAATGAAAAGTTTCCATTGATGAATAAAAACAAAATTTTCTCTTTTAAGGGAATTTTCTCTTATTGCATTTTATTGTGGTTTTCCATTCAGGAATTTTCATTATAAAATAAAATTATTACAATTTTCTATTCATTTCGCCATCTTTCGTCCTTTTTTCATCCTGTACTAAGCCGTAAGCCTCTTTTATCAAAGGATAAATTGAAGAAATCGTTACTATACGTCTTGCAGTTGCTTGAGAGATCTTCATTCAAGGAACTCCATATGTGCAACAATATAAAAACTAAAAAAAAAACTTATGATCCTTAATAAATCCTTGTACAATTTCAGTTTTTCTTCTATTTTCTGGTGAAAGATACTAGGAGGAATTGGAGATTTTCATCGCCATGTTCTAGTTCTTAAATCTTTTCCAGTGTTGTAACTTACAAGAAACTTTGAGAAGGTTTAAGAAAGACTTTTATTTATATGAAAAGTTTTCGAGTTGAAAAAAGAAGTTGAAAAAGTTCCCGTGACATTTAGGAACTGTTTAACTTAAGGGCTTCCAACTCTACAAAAAGTCTCTCAATGGTTAAAATAAAGAATAGTTATGCCACAGCCAAGTTGGAATTTAATTATTCAGAAGACGGAAATAAAACTTTTTAATAGAACTCTTTTCGCGTTGCTTTATTACGATTGATTGTTTTTCGAGTTGAGTTAAAAGATAACTAATTGAGGTTCGTTTAAAGTTTTTATTTGGATCGTGGATGAGTTGATAAGATTTGATATTACTAAGGTGAGAAAAGTGACAGGGCTAAGGCACATGGTGCCGCATGGAATTGGACCATGGAACTCCAGGATGGAAGTCGGGTGTTATAACTTTATTGCTACCGAGACCCCAGATCCTACATGTGATCATATCACCTCACCGCTTCTGGTATTCATAGGTAACCCATTTCACTACTCGGGGTAAATTGGGCGTATATACTTCCGTAGGTTACCGTCTTCGTAAAGGTAGAAACAGAATGGCACGGAGACCGTGGCGGAGTCCGCCGCTCAGAGAGTTTCCCATACATTTAATTTCTCCCCAGGCGGCGCGGACAAATTAAATGTATGGGAAACTCTCTGAGCGGCGGACTCCGCCACGGTCTCCGTGCCATTCTGTTTCTACCTTAACTCCCAACCGAAAAACGCTCTGAGTCGCCTCGTACCTGTGTCGTCATCAGTAGCGTACACAGGATGAAACCATGGGGGGAGGGGGTTTCACAAAACATATTTTGTACACATATTGGGTAAAAAAAATTTTTCTCATGTAATAGGACTATGTACTTATATTATATTTTATGTTATTTCACTATAAAAATAATTACCTATAGGTATATTTTTATCGCAATTTTTTTATTGAAAATTGTGAAGAAACAGAAATAATAATTTTTGACCATTTTTCGAATTTCACAAAATGTCTTGTTTTTCTCCAAAAATTATGGTCTCTTGGTGTGCGCAAGACTTTAGACTTTTATTTACGGCATTTTTACAATTTTTTTACCGAAAAGAAGGGAACTACTCTGAAAACTTGGTGGCGCGTAGTTTTTGAGTCAGAACATCGATTGGTGACATGAAAAAAAAAATTTAAAAATTCCTTTTTTTTCAAATTTTGGCCAAAAAAGGCCAAAAAATTGGCCAAAAATGCGTCCAATTGTTTTTTGCGTAATTTCATCTGAAAAGACGGAAAATTTCCTACAAAAATCTATATGGCCATCCCGAATCTCAGAGTTTGTCGAGAGCTATAAATAAATGAGAAATATGTGATTTTTGAAAAATCGCGTTTTTTTCAATAACAGTTGTAACTCCGAAACGGCGCACCCAATTGCGCTAAAAAAAATTTTGGTGTATCACATCGAGTTCACGAACATATTCCCAAAGTTTGAGAGATATTTATTTTTTTGCTATCCCGTTTGAAAAGAATCCACCATATATTATACATCGTTATTCGGAATATTTTTTTAATTGTTTAATAAGTTGATATATTTATTAATTATAATTTTTCCTATTATTATTGGAATCATGGGGGGTTAACCGCCAGTAACCCCCCCCCCCCCCCTCCTGCGTACGCGCCTGGTAGTCATGCGTTCGTACCAATTGTCGGGAGTCGATACTTCGTTGCTGAGACAATCGAGGTTTGGGACAGATCTTGACAAAAAATCCGGTAGTAGGTGCTGCTCCCTAGCCTTCTTATGGATGATCTTAAAGACGTACTGCTACAACCAAATCGCTAGATTAGTCTAGTACTGCTAGACATTCGCTTTTGGAGGCCGAACAGTTCCGTTTCGAATGACTTAGTAATCAATCTGCTTAGGTACGCTAGGTTCTTGTCCTAACCGTCCAGGTGTTGGGTGAGGACCGCGCCTAAACCGTAACCCGAAGCCTCGGTGTGGATGGTGAAAGGGAACTCAAAATAGGGACAAGTCAAAATAGGTGTGCTTACCAGTTTATCTTTTGTCCTCCGAAAGACTTCCTGGGTCCTCATGATGGGTAGGTGTTTTTTTGGAAATATTGTAGTGCTTCGAAAGGGAAGCATTAAATTTAAGACGTTTAGACAAAACAAAACACGAGAAGCATACAAGGAAGTCAACTTCTTCAAGAAAGGCTTCAAACCGTCCTCCGGTATGTGTAGAACAAAAGAAGGCACTATAGTCACAGGCAGCGAAGATGTAAAGAAAAGGTGGAAGGAATTTTTCAGCGAGCTGCTGAACGAAAATGAAAGCATCATACATGTACCAGAACCCCGTCTACAACATAACGATGACACCAGAGAAACAAATGTACCAACCATGGAAGAAGTACAAAGTGACATAAGAGCCTTAAAAAACAACAAATCTCCAGGAATAGACAACATCCCAGCAGAGCTGATAAAACAAGGAGGCGAATCGCTTTCAGCAGCTATACACGAACTACTATGGTGCATATGGAGGAATGAAAAAATGCCTGCAGAATGGGAGCAAAGCATTATCTGCCCAATATACAAGAAAGGAGACAAATTCAACTGTACAAACTTCAGAGGTATCCCTGCAAACAATTTCTTGGAGGCTCGCTTTCTCGGACCATTCTCGATTCGAAAAATGCTTGCGAAGGGTACGAGAGAAAGATTCAAAACGCAAAATGAAAGCTTTCCTGATTGATTTGTTTCTCCCAAAGCCTTCATGCTGTAGAAAAATATTGAGAGCCGATTTCCTCTGAATGGGACTTCAAATCTCCAAATTACACTAACAACATAACGTCATTTCACCGATTTGAAGTCCTATTGAGAGGAAATTTTGAGAGCTTTTGGTTTCTCTTCAACGATTTGTTTGGAAAGTTTGAGCTTTTGACTTGGCGGAGTGATTTTCGGCGCAGAAGCGATTTGCTATGGGATCAGCACGAGAAAGCGATTCGATCTCTTGCTCCGATTTTATTGCCTTCGAATTCGTTTACGAGTCGTTAACGAGTCCGAGATCGAAGCTAGCTTTCGCTTTTGGCAAATCGTTCTCGAATCGTCTCCGAATCGAAATGTTTGCAGCGATATCTCTTCTAAGCACGGTATACAAACTAATGACAACCATTATCAAAGCCAGACTATAACCTTATGCCGCAATAAGTGCGTACCAAGCTGCATTCCGAAGAAATAGGTCAACAATAGATCAACTCTTTTCAATAAGGCAGGTCCTCCGAAAATGCTAGAAATACAACATTGACGTGTATCAACTTTTCATCGATTTCAAGCAAGCATATGACAGCATCGACAGGGAAAAAATGTATGCGACGATGTTGATCCCCCTAAAATAGTTAAGTTAACAAAAATGACAATGGAAAACACAACAATTGCCAGATCACTGTCATACCTTATAAAAATCTTCACAGAATTAGAAGATGAAGCTAAGCATATAGGGCTGCAAATAAATGCAGACAAGAGTAAGATTCTAATTCAGTCGAGGGTGGAAAGAAGAAACCACAACACCACCTGGGGAGAATATAACTTGGTAAACCAATTTAACTACCAGGGGTCCACAGTAAGCGGAGACAACGATGAGACGATAGACGTGCAAAGAAGAATAAAGCCCGCAAATAGAACATACTTCTCACTACTGCCACTAATGAAATCCAGAGACATCCACAGAAAAAAGAAAGTAAGAATCTATAAAACGATCATACGCACAGTAGCTACGTATGGGTGTGAAGCATGGAGTTTCTCCCAAAAGTCGGAAGATAAGATGGATATATTTGAGAGGAAGGTTCTCCGAAGGATATACGGCCCAACCAATGAACAAAACGCATGGAGAATACGCTACAATCACGAATTGTACGATCTCTACAAAGAATGTAAACTTTCAACACAAGCCAAGCTACTGCGCTTACGTTGGGCCGGCCATGTCCAAAGAATGAATGACTCAATGATACCAAAGAAATCCCTGTATTTACTACCAGAAGGCAAAAGACCAGTTAGCAAACCAAGGTCAAGGTGGGAAGACAGTGTTAAGGCTCATGCAGCAAAACTCCTCAACATCAGGAACTGGAGGCAAGCTGCGCAATAGAGAGAGGTCTGGAGGAAGAAGCTGATGGAGGCCAAGGCTCGAATTGGGCTGTAGAGCGATCGAAGAAGAAATTTAAGACGATTCTGACAGAATGAGTTTGATGCCCCTGCTGTTGAGTCAGGCATAATGTCCACGATCGTCTAGACAGGATCTGCCTCGTGATTGACTTGCTTATCGAAAGCGTAAGAGTAGCGCAGAGTACCATATCGACAACGCTGTAAAGTAGGCTGTAAGGGTCATTTATAAAGAATAGAAAAAGAGCGGGTGATGAAATTGACCCCTGGGGACACCAGCAGATATGAGGTGGCGTTTAAGGCAGAGTTGTCCTTCTCGTATCAGATCCTGCATGTGAGTTCCTTTGATCTTCCGATCTTCCATAAGCGTTATAATAGGACATTGTGTCTGGTGACCAAACCAACGAATGTCAAGACATCTTCTATTGCGTCCCAGCAATTAACAGGGCCTGTTGCGAGAAATATACCACTTGAAGTTTACCTTCGGATCTCATTTATTCACTGTATGTATTTCACCAAAGTCCGATTATCTCGGGCCCCTTTCGCCAAAATTGTGTGTGTCCAACTGCCTGTTCCGCGCCAATGAAAATTGTTGCGAGAGCCCTCTCTGATCAAGACGCTAGCCTTTTCATATCCTTCAAAACTTTAATAGACGAGACCGACACAAGAGTAACCGTATCGAGGACACAGGCAGTCCCAAACCAATTTAGAATTGAACCTTAGGGACTGAATCTCCTAGCATATTAGGATAGGACCATCCTAAGGTTTCATTGAATATAGCGTACACCTCTGCTTGAAAGACAGTAAGTAGGGTCGCCATGCTGAATGGAATAATTGTCTTGGAACCATACGAAGCCACCATGTGGGGTTTTAATGAAAAACCGCGATGGCCTTTTTTGTATGTTCATAGAAGAAGTCTTGAACTTTGGGATCTTCGGCATCCAACTGATAGCATTCTCGCTTCTTGGATTTCTTCCATAACAGTCAAAATAATTGTAAAATGCCCTCGCTGAAGCCCACCGTACAGTGGGAAATAGATCTTAGACTTTAGTTCCCTAATTATATTGATTGTTAAGAGAAGCCTAAAATGTTCTCCACCAGGACCAGATTAGTCAGTCCTGGCATTATCCTTTTCCTCGTGAATGGTACCAGAACAGCTTTGTCAGGGTTGATACTGAGACCTACACGAGCGCACCATCTGGAGACCTTGTCATGTGCTTGTTGTGAACGCATTGCTGTGGTGCTATCTATTTTACAGGTAACCATACAGACTAGAGCATCACAAGACCGAGACGAGACGAGATTTTTAAGACTCTCGTCTCGATATCGGTAAGTCTCGACCATTTCGAGTCTCGTCTCCGTTCGAGTCGAGAGTCTCGACCAAAATTCTAAAGGAAATTGGAGAGATAATAAATTGAAATTATTCAGTCGTTTACTTTAGTTGCTGAAAATTAATATATTATTATAAAAATGAACAGAAGAGGTATTTAATACGTTAAAAATATTTTTTAATTCATAATTTCATATAAGTACGAATATAAGCTAAATATATGCAATATACGTTAAAAATTAATCTCGCAGATATTTTTTCGAACAACACCTTTTGACCAAGAATTAATGCACATTATTAGACCGGCGCGGCGGTTGAAAAGAGTTGCTCTACCGGAACAGATGTCGCCATGATAGCGAGCTAACCTCTTGCCATTTTCGATAAGAGAGGATACGAATCTTGATGAGCCTGCCACCATTTTAGAATGTTCACATTTCCGTGCACAACCGGTTTTTCCAAATATTCCGATATCACTGCCCTCCAAGAAAACAAGAGGCAAAAATTTGTTTATACGTGAATGAGAACCATATCCCAGCTTTGAAAATAGCGTGCGCGCTTCATCAGATGCTTTTTTTACTAGACTTGTTTGCTATTAATTTGCCGACGAGATCTCTAGCGAATAATCGAGACGTGAATATGTTTGTCGAGACCGAACTTTACTCTCGTCTCGACGAGAATATTTTTGTTGAGACCGAACTTTACTCTCGTCTCGAATCTCGAGTCGAGACCAAGGCGAGACTCTCGTGTTTGTCGAGATCTCGTGATGCTCTAATACAGACAACATAATCTGCATAACCGTGGGTGCACAATTTTTAATCACCGAGTATCTCTAGGAGTTCATTCGCAACAAGGTACCACAAGGGAGGCAATATAACTTCTCCTGCATATTTTTGGTATGATGCCCTCTAGAGACTTCTCAAAATGAATGAACGTGGGTTAGAGATATGTAGCAATTGCTTTTCTGACTATAAATGTGCTACGTCCACGAAACAACTAACCCGTTTTGAAAATTAGATTTTCCCCTTTGAATCACCACAATTGCAAATGTCACCTGCCAGTCACATCTCAAAAAGGATATTACTTCACTTATACTATTAAGTCACACGTGAGTGTTCTTTTGTGCAATTCTATCACTCTTCTCCTTGATATTAAAGGTATTGAGGACTCACCCACAATTGTCTAATGGTCTTGGGTTGACTCCGCAATTCCAGGTTTTACTAAGGGTCGTTGATCGTAAAATAATTTTTTCTAGCGATTTTCCTGTCGTCCTGGTCTCCACAAAAAGTTTAACGATATCGATCCAAGCTTCTCCTCGTACGACAAGGACTTGATACAAACACCCCCCGACAAGCTCGATTTCATCAAAGGACTTAATTTCGTTACGAAATTGTCGCCAGGCTCGTTGAGAAGTATTCATGCACATGGGTTGAAAGACATCAGCCAGGTATTGGGGTTCCAGAATAACATGGATTTTTCTGGTATAGAATAAGCTTTTAATTAGGTTACGTGACGACGTTTATAAGGAACGAAGGAGATTCGACGTTATGCAGGTAGTGATGGAAGCTCGAAACTGGGAGAAGTTTAGAAGATATATAGCTATAGCTGGAAGAAGTGCAAGTCAAATAGAATCCCCGTGAAGCAGGACTGGTATTATTTCAAACAAAGTCCTTAATCATGCCTTAAAATCCCATTTAAATTTATTCATTGTTTCAATTCGCATAACTAGTTACAAATTCTGAAAATAAACATCTTAAAACTAATTTAGACGTTACGCTCGGTTTATTTAGCAGGAGCACTTAAAATACTATAGTAGAGAGCAATGGGCGCGCCAGTGAGATATTTCCAGGACATAAGGAAAATAAGGATGAGCCCTTAACCAGCCGGCAGCAATCGACCAAAGAAAGGCATCGGCAGCGACTGCGAATACGAAAATGCCTGGTTATCTTCTCCCTTTTCTGTGCAAATAATCTTCTTATTTCTTGGTGAAAATTTGTTTTCTTATCT
Organism: Thereva nobilitata; assembly: GCA_963855945.1. Classification (NCBI taxonomy): domain Eukaryota; kingdom Metazoa; phylum Arthropoda; class Insecta; order Diptera; family Therevidae; genus Thereva; species Thereva nobilitata. The sequence goes on along the minus strand of OY979694.1, from coordinate 11,618,355 downwards.
AATTGAGATTTTCCATGTTTATGTGTGTGCATTTGTGTGTATTACGAGCGCGAGAGAGAGAGTGAATTTAAACAGATGAAAGGAGGCCCGACAACAGGCAGTCACAAATTAAATTAAATTAGTTGAACTGGTTGAGATGGAATTTCTCGGAGGCTCAGCAAGGATGAGAAGGCACATAATGAACCTAAGAACAAGACGATTTCGAGCCATAAGCCCCGTTTAATTTGTTTTTCCTTTTAAATTGGATTCCATGGTGCTTTGTATGCACACCATAAGATCCTCACGTTAACGTCTGGCAACTCAGCCTTAGTTAATGGTAAAATAAAATTGGCGAAGGAGCAAAGCGACAAGAACAGCCCCGAAAAAGGAAGGAGGAAAAAAATTGTATATAAGGAAATAGGATCTCGAGGAAAGGAAAGAATAAACTGAGAAAAGCATTTAAGGAGCTTCCCAGACGGTAATTGTTTACTTGGGTTAAGGAAATCTGCATCAGGACGCCTTCCATTTTCCTTCGTATCCTGAAGATGAGGCAACTTGGAAGTTATGAGGGTAAATTAATTTCTGGCCTTTTATATGGTAACTTATTTCATTTAGGAACAATTTTATAAATTGGTAAATAATAATAACAGCAAACTCGGGAGATTGGCGCTATTTTTGGCCAGGATAACGAGGCGCAGAAGGAAACGTGTCCATTTATGCGGAAAGTGAATTAAGGTAAGAATCATTCATGCGAAGAATGTGAAAAGGTGTTTAATCTGGCAAATTGGGGTGGTGCTATAAAATTCAAGGATTAAGTGTTTGGATTTGTTTTACGACTAAATTATTGCGTCAATTACGATTGTCAACTCAATTACGTTTGTTACTAAAAGTAAAAAGGATCCTAAATTATCCTAATATAGAACGCTTTTGAATGACTGGTCAGGGGTGGTAGCGCGTAAGTTGTTTCAATCGACCTCTTCATACAAAACTTCAAGTGTTACAAAAATCTTTGTATGAAGAGGTCGCGCGTTGGAGCCAAACTAGAAGAGATAGAAATCTGATTTTTTTTTGTAGATGCATGGATGTCCAAACAGGTGACTAAAAGTTTCTGTTTTTCGAAATTTTAATTAGTTTTTTTTAATTAATTAATTAGTACGACACCATTTTTTACGTTCTACGCCTTTTGCAACTTGAGTTTAACCCACTTTCATGTAAACGATCAGCCCAAATTTTGCTCAAAAAAATCAAGATGGCGGCCGAATTTTGCAATTGCGTTTACCGATCTCCGACATGGTTATCAAATGAAAGGGTATTACGAGTAGAATACAATTGGCTATGTGGCGGTATTCAAAATTCAAAATGGTGGCCTTCACAAAATGGCGGACTAGCTTTTCCTTTACAACCAACACGGTATGGATATCAAATGAAAGGTTATGACAAGTAGAATACAATTAGCTGTGTGGTGTCATTCCAAATACAAAATGGCGGCCAACACAAAATGGCGGATTACCGTTTTCTTTACAAGCCACTCGGTATGGGTATCAAATGAAAGCGTATGGCAAGTTGAATACTATTAGCTGTGTAGCGTTACTCCAAATTCAAAATGGCGGGAAAGACAAAATGGCGGGCAACACGAAACGGTGGATTACCTTTTTCTTTACAATGAGCTCGGTATGGGTATAAAATGAAAAGGTTTAACAAGTAGAATTCTATTATCTGTATGGCGTCTTTCCAAATTCAAAATGGCGGCCGACCCAAAATTGCGGTTACATTTTTCTTTACGACGCCCTCGGTATGGGTATCAAATGAAAGTGTATGACGAGTATAGAACAGTAAGCTCAACAAAATGGCGGAAGGCATATCTATCTCTATATATAAAACAGTAACCTACTGCCAGACAACGCACAGCCCAAACCGCTGGACCTAAAGGGCTGAAATTTACACAGTGCATCCCTATAAGCGACTTTTCAAAATTCATCCCCTAAGGGGGTTAAATGAGGTTAAATAGGTTGTATGGGGATTTTTTTTCTTTAGTAAGAATTTCTTTAAACTTGGTAAAAATACTCAACACCATAAATAATGAAACACGTGTTTCAGGATTTTTCAAAATTCAGTCCCTAGGGCGGACAAAACATTTCCGTTACTGACTGACAGCCAACGCACAACCCAAACTGCTGGACCTAAGGAGCTGAAATTTTGACAGTGCATTCCTATAATCACGTGGACATCCGCTTATTCATCCGCTAAGGGGGTGAAATGGGGTTGAGTAGGTTGTATGCGGATTTTGTTTTATTTAGTCACATTTTCTTCAAACTTAGTATAAATACTCCACACCATAAATAATGAAACACGTGTTTAAGGATTTTTCGAAACTGAGGGTGGGGTTCAATATTTGTGAAACTCGAAATGGTAGCACCGCGCCACAACGCCATTGACTTCAATTAGCATTCGTTTTTGATTGCTTATTTTTGCACCCACCTACTGTGCACAGATAATCTTTTTTTATTGAAAGGCGTTGCAACGCACGCGGGTTTTTTGCTAGTATAAAGGCCGATTCACACCGCCGCGTTCGCGAATGCGATTGCGTTTCAAGTGCGATCGCGATCAATCGCAACAAGGCAGTTTAAATTAGGAGTGCACATCGAGAACGCAAATCGCTGGCGTTCAGCGATTCCTGTTGCGTTCAGTTTTTTGAACGCGTCCGGCGGCATTTGATCGCACATCGCGAGTTGGAAAATAATTGAAACAACATGGATACGAACAAGAATGTTAAAAAAACATGAAATATGAGAGGAAATTGGAAATAAATGAATAAGCCACGCCGCAAAAAGGCAAAGACGTAATCCTGCTACTTGTAATTCTAATTAGTAGGGAGCTGACGCTTGAAAAAACTATGCCGTCCTAACTTTCCGCCGCTTGATATATAAGCTTTTCAAGTAATTTCGAGCATTTTTTTATAATATGACTTTTTTTCGGGAAATGGACCCATCTCGTGATAGGGAGTTGGGGGGTAAAAAATGGGTTAAAATTGCAAAAAATTTCTGCTGCTATGTACGTAGGTTCTGTTAGGGCTAAATAACCGTTAAATACTAGTGGCAGAAATTTTTTACCATTTGCTGGCGGTGTGGGGCCGTGGTGAAATGGTAACTTCAGCTAGGGGTGGTTGGGAATGGTGCAGGGAATTGCGGGGAACTGATTCATTAATTTGCGATTCGCGATTGCATCGCGTCAGTGTGAAAGTCCTTGATCGCAACCTATGTTAAGATAAAGCGAAAAAAAAATTTCTGCAAAATCGGTCCTGTGCTGCACGAGAAAATTGCATAAATGTCCATTTTTGATGCATTTTGAGTGCATTGCTACACTATTTTTTTAATTTCTCCAGTTCGTAGAAAAATAAAACAAATTGAAAAATACTCGTGAATGAATAGACTCATTCAGTATAAATACTTTAAAAATGAATCCTAACCTCAAAAAACCAAAATGTATGAAATTTTGTTTTATTTTACTAAAAATGCAATAAATAACGGGAAAATAGTCGGATTTTGATAAAAATTGAAGAAAATATGTATTTTGATGTTATAAATACGTGGTTGCAATTTCACAAAAAAAAAATCGCTTTTTACGGCAAAAATTGGCAGTTTTCGAAAAAAATTTAAAATTGCCGCCATTTTATGCCAAATCATCGTACGGTAAAATATTTTTTTTTAAATTGTGGGTGTTTTTATGTACTTTCTTGTGAGCATACGCAGTACTTCGTTACTTTATTTGAAATCATTTCAGGCCTTTGAAAACACTAAAAAATTTCAATTTTCAATTTTTTGCCTTTTCCTTACTATGAAAAGCTACTTGCAAAATATGAAGAAAACTCAAAAAATTGGAAAATTCCATTTTTTTAGTGTTTTCAAAGGCCTAAAATGTGCATTGCAAACAAAGTAACGAAGTATTGCGTATGCTCACAAGAAAGTACATAAAAAAACCTACAATTTAAAAAAAAATATTTTACCGTACGATGATTTGGCATAAAATGGCGGCAATTTTAAATTTTTTTCGAAAACTGCCAATTTTTACCGTAAAAAGCGAAATTTTTTTTGGAAATTTCAACCACGTATTTATAGCATCAAAATGCATCTTTTCTCCAATTTTTATCAAAATCCGACCTTTTTCCCGTTATATATTGCATTTTTAGTAAAATAAAATAAAATTTCATACATTATGGTTTTTTGAGGTTAGGATTCATTTTTAAAGTATTTATACTGAATGAGTCTATTCATTCACGAGTATTTTTCAATTTGTTTTATTTTTCTACGACCTGGAGAAATTAAAAAAATAGTGTAGCAATGCACTCAAAATGCATCAAAAATGGACATTTATGCAATTTTCTCGTGCAGCACAGGACCGAATTTGCAGAAATTTTTTTTTCGCTTTATCTTAACATAGGTAAAGAAAAAAAATAAAAAAATCCAACTTCCCAACTACATCATAACTTCGCTTTTTTTTGTTTAATTTCCCTCCACTATTATACAAATAGTGTAAACTATCAACACATGCTAAGTTACTGCGTGTACGTTGGCCGGTTATGCTCAAAGAATGGACGACTCAAGGATACCGGAAAAAAACCCCTGTATTTAATACCAGATGGGAAAAGACCAGTTGGTAACCCACGCTCAAGGTGGGAAGACAATGTTAAGGCTAATGTAGCAAAATTTCTGAACATAAGAAACTGGAGGCAAACTGCTGAACAGAGAAGCTGATGGAGTCCAAGGCTCGAATTGGGCTGTAGAGCCTGCGAAGAAGAAGAGTGAAATAAAAAATTAATAACTTTGCCGGTCACTCCGCCGCTCTTGCTAGACATCCCATGTATTTTTTCATGAAGAGGGGCGCAATATTTTTAGTAGCCCACCTGCGCTGAATATCTTAGGACGGCCCCGGACCAACGACATTACGGACTGACCGTGATTCCCGAGAATAGAAGTGGCACAACAAAAAGGCAACTCGATTTGTTCAAAATAAATTTGAAAATTGAATATGAATTATCGAGCAGAATTTTCGGTAGACCTAAAATTAATTCAAATAAAACTCGGTAAAAAGCGACATGGCCGCACATTAACACCTGGATGTGTACAACCTCAATCCACAATTGTGGGGCTAACGTTAAAACCACGAATGTGTACATCGACCCCTTAAAATATTTCAACTTTACAATAGACAGGATACACGAAATGGTCCATAAAACCCACACTTTTCAACTCATATAAACTTTTCAGACAACTCATTATTAATTTTGTAAACACGTCCGTCTACTTTAATGTAACCGAAAATTTTCTATCGATTTTCTCTATCCTCAACGAGGCCAGAGTAATATTTTTATATCAGAGAATGTCCATTATGCAGGATTACGTCTGATAATAATAAAAAATCAAATTCACATCCCATTCCGTTTCATCATCCCTTATTTTGACAATCTAAGATAAATTGGTTGAGGTAATCTTGGTCTAAATCAATCTAGTGTCAGCTCATTGCCCAGCAGCAGCAGCAGCGGGGTCTCTCTTTAATAGCCTAGTCAGACCGAATATGGATAGATATATCCTGGGTGATTTATTCTGTCCATTTCGCAGGGACCAAATCTGATAGCCAATATCACTGACTCCATGCATAACGTAAGGACCTTTTGTTGTTAAAATATTATAGCGAACCTCTGATAGTTTTATCCCGAAATGAAATTAATTCCGATATGCCCAGCAGGCCGAGGTACCTTGTGCCAGCCTGTACCGCACGTAACAGCATGTCATTGGGATCGGTGCAAACAGGCTTTATATTTTCATCAGGCCAAACTGTTATGCATTAATTTGCATTTTAATGGTATTGTTATTATCCATGGACCGGCAAGGATGCAGGACGATTTCGATTAAATCCCACACAAATTAAATTGGATCCACTCTCTCTCTTCATTCATTAGCATTGACTCCTCCCCAGTAAATAAAATATGATATGAGTTAATTTGTTGCTAATATGACGTTCGCACTCGAATTGGAATGGCTCGATCAGCTGCACCATTGACGCGCCATTCTTTTAATCTGTCGTGTTCTCATCGCAAGATTACCCAACGCCGAAATATGTTCACGGTTATCTGATTATTTATTTAGACATAAATTCACTTGTGTAAAGGCAAATGGCAGTGATTCGGGCATTTTTGGAACGCTTAATTCAATTAACAATCTCTTTGGATTTTTGGTCGTTTAAGAAGAGTTAAGTGAGATGTCGGATATCATTTAATTGGACGTTAAACCGGCGGCGGGACAAACTCGAACGCCATGTGATGATTGCTGGTGTTTTTATATTTTTATTTTTGGTTATTCTCGACATTCTTAAGCGCTGGTTTTAAGTAATGAAACCGAATCTCTTCTGGATTTTATTTTTAAATCCGAGACCGAGCCATATTCATTTTGAACGCTTGTCATTTTGATTTAGCACAGTTTTAATGGCTGGTGAAACTTGATACTATAAATGAATGCCGTTTGGAAGATTTTTGTTTGTTTTTTTTAAAAACTTTTTGGGGAAAGTATTAAAAATATTGTAAAAATAAAGAATGGAACTTGTTTTAAAAAAAATTAATCATATATTCAAGAATATTGAAAAATATACCGCAACTTTTCATTAGTTTTTCTTTATTCTGACTCCTCTTTTTCTTCCTTATAGCTAGTTACTACTACTTCACATCAACCTGGACACTTCAACGCCAATTTTTCGCGAGAAGATTTGGGTCCACTAATTAAGTTTTTCCAAGAGCTTGTAAATCTAACCATGTATAATGATGCATTGGGTTCAACAACACACATTGACGATGTATTTACACCATACCTTAACGCCGTTAGTACGAAACTCTTCTTATCATATTTCAGTTACCATAAGCCGCTCATAACTGATGTGCCAATTCAAGGCAGAAACAGATTGGCGCGGCGGAGGTGGTGGCGTCCGCCCGCCATAGAATTTCCTATACATTTAATTCCTCCGCGCCGCCTGCGTCAGTCAACACCAGATGAAGCTAGGACAGTGAACAGAATTTAGAAGTGATCTTTATTTCAAGAGAGGAAGTGGTATAAGTCTATCTAAGGTCCATAGATCCATAGGCTCATACCAAATATGGAGGGATTTTTTTTTTTTTTTATGTGATAGTCTAAGCTCAGGTGTCACCCTTTGTACTACCAGTCCGTCATGTCATGTCGTACACGTCATGGTGCAATGTCTAGTAGTAAGCTTAGCTCGAAGGATAGAGAGAAAGTTAGGATAGATTAGGGGGAGTCGGGAGGGTGTTGGAGGAGATGGTGGTGGACCTTGCGTTTGAACTCTTGGGTGCTGTATGAGTTCGGGAATGCTGACTGTGGAAGGTTGTTCCACAGTCGAGTTGTTCTTGTTATAAACGAATTTCTAAACCGGAGTGTGCGCGAAGATGAGGGCTGTAAACTGTGAGAGTGAGCCGAGCGGGCAAGTCTTGTATTGCGGGGGAAATATTGCCGTGGAGGCATAAGGTTACTTATTTCAGTGGAGCAGTCGTTGTGGTAAAAACGGTAAAATTTTGCAAGGGCTGCTACATTCCTACGATGGCTTAGTGAGTCAATTGAAGAGCAAATAGCGCTATCACCAATAAGTTTGAGAGCGCGGTTTTGCACCTTGTCCAGCCAAGCTAAGGTGGTTCTAGGGGCCCCGGCCCAGATATATGAGTTGTATTCGAGGCGGGGACGAATGTAGGACTTGTAGATTGTAGCCCTGGCCGACGGCTGGAGAAGGAATTTGCACCTTTTGAGGAATCCCAGGCATTGTGATGCTTGTTTAGCAATTTGGAATATGTGATTATTCCAGCGCAGATCTTCGGCTAATGTTATGCCTAGGATAGGATGTATGGTGAAAGAGCGTGGGTAGGTCAGTTACGACCTTACACAGTTCTTGAGTGGCCCTGGATGCTACCTCCATCGGTTCGGCAAGATGACTCCCCGCTGTGCCCGGCATACCTAAATGTGATAGAGGATGCAGAACATGTCCTCTTTTGGAATGCCGAAATTAGCCGAGCAAATTTCTGCGCTGCAAGTGACAACTCAGGCACGGCTAAAGCTGGTGACATATCCAAGCGTACATGTGTTGCATTCGTTGACAGATAATATAGAAACGTGTGTATTTAAATGGGACCTGACGGAATATTCCGTGAATCCGCATGGTCATAACCTTCTATATTTACAAGCCATGAACAAGAATCAATATTGAGAGAATTTCCCCTGAATCGGATTACCAAATCTTCAAATTACAGTTACAACATAACGTGACTTCACCGAGTTGTGGTCCGATTCAGGGAAATTCGCTCTCAATATTTTTCTTGTTCATGGCTTGTAAATATAGAAGGTTATGGCATGGTTCGCAAATGTCGGGCTACTTTCAACTTTTTCTGCATTGCCGCATTCGACATAGCACACACAAGCATACACAACAAACACATGAGACTCGTTACTTAGATTTTTGGGTTATGTGTGAAAGCCGGGACGGCATGCAACCATCCCAGCGTGAAAAATTGGAAGCGCTCCTCAGGGGAGCTAATTTTGAGCGCTGCCAAATATGCTCCCGAGGGAGCATTACTGGAGTTTTCAGAAAGTTGATAGAATGAAGAAAACGGGCGATTATCTTGCCATAAAGGGTGACATTAGCATACTCAATAGACCGGTTCTCGTTTGATACGGAGGACAAGTAGCATGGGACATGGTTAGTATAGTTAGTTGGGGACCGCTTTGGTAAATCCACACTCGCGCTTGGAAAGGAAAGGCAATTGTAAAAGATGGACAAAAATAAAAGCTTTTCGGCGACGGAGCTCGGCCTCCATGTATAGGGTGTATCATGAGGAGGGTCAAAGCGGCCGGCTGTGGATAGGTTATGTTATGTCAAAAAGTCGTATGGGAGGGGGGGGGGGAATCGTAACGGTATAGCCGCTAGGTCGTTCTGAAGTTTCTTGGTAGGTTTTACATATCACCCTGTCTTTTTGTAACCCTATGACCTAATTTCATGAATATGGTATCAGTGTACGCAGAATACTCCCACCTATCTAAAACCGTCAAAATCAAGGTTCTATCCTATCAAGTTCCAGGGCGATGAGTCGTCAAAGTCAAAACTTTGGTTTTTTTTCACTAAATTTCAACTAAACCCACCCTTTTCTCCAAAAAAATACGTAGTTAACTGATTTTTTTTTCAAAATTGGAAGGTTGGGCAATTTCCTATGAATAATGTCCAGACAATTTTTATGCTACGCCCTTTACTTTTGAAGCTATTAGCAATTTTAATGCTAAAATTGGCTCTATTTCGTATTTTTTCACCTAAGCTTTGCCAAAAAGTACCAAATAAGCACCAAATAAGGCCAATTCTGCGTACACTGATACCTTATTCATGAAAATAGGTCATAGGGTTACAAAAATACAGGGTGATATGTAAAACTCTACCAAAAAATTCAAAACGCCGTAGCGGCTAAACCGTTACGATTCCCCCCCCCCCAATACGACTTTTTGTTCGTTTATCCATAACCTATCCACGGCCGGCCGCTTTGACCCTCCTCATGAAACAACCTGTATAGCTCTGCTGTAGATATTTAAAAAGGCTCAAAAGGAGCATTACTTTTGTCTCGAACCTAATCGCTGCAGGAGTGCTCCTACGGGAGCTCAAATGGAGTGCAAGCCTAGGCGGACATCTAATGTTAAAAGATATATTAAGAGGAAGAGGAAAAGGAGCACTCCACCCTTCCATGGGAGTGCTCTTTCATTGTCTTTAGAGCACTCAATTTCCCGCTGGGATGCAATTATGTGTCAGTGGAACATCGCCGCATATCATGGAGCCGCTGAATGCGATGCATGTACGCTTGTATATATAACCAGCTTAAGGACAGATAACGTCGTAGACTGTAGGGAGAGATCGGATGATGTATGGAATAAAGTGAAGGAGACGCTAAATATACTACAGCAGAACCTAATGCGGAAAGAAACCAAAAGGTTTAGAAACAGCAGGAGTATCCCAGCGGGAAAAAATTGAAGGCCTTCCCCAAGACGCTTTTAGGAAGGAGTTCGTATTCGTAGTTCCACAAAAGTACGATGGAAGGGCGAAATATAGATAAGTATGTTTTTTGCGTTTTAATAAATTTTTCATACTAATAAGGCAGTGTTTCTTCCGTATGTGCTTCCGCAATATCTTCCAAGGATCTCACCGGAAATATATTTAGAAGGTGTAAGAAATAGTGTTGTGCGATTCTGTATCGATTTAAGACAAAATCGATTTTTTCGTGTATAAAAATCGGGTGTTTCCGATTCTTTTCCAGCAGATACTCGATCCTTTTTTAGAGACTCGTAATCATCAATTCCACCTTACTACTCACTATACAGGGTGTTCCCAACTAAGATGCTAATACGTTAAGGGATGATTCCTGGGTATATTTGGAGAAAAAACTTGTTCTACAGAATGGGGCTCTCGGACTTATCCACTGAGACACCCTAGTAAAAATGTGCACTGCCCATTTGTTCGCTATGCGTTCTAGTGCGTACCTGATGCATGCAAGCCGCGGGCCAGTTTTATTTTTACTCGGGCACAGGGTGTTTAAGAAAAGACGTTTGAAGCATTTTTTAATTTACTTAAACTTTAATTACTCCTCAACTGTTTATCGTAGAGCAACGTAATTAGGCTCATTTTTTAGAGAAATGTACATTTTTTAATGTATGATATCAATATCATAAACCTCAGTCGAATATGTTAGTTCAAAGTCAAAATTTTGTTTTTTTTAGCTAAAATTTCAACTAAAACCATCTTTTTCTCCAAAAACTACGTAGTTAACCTATAATTTTTTACCAAAATTAGAAAGCTTGGAGTATTTCCTATGAATAATGTTAAAACAATTTTTATGCTACGGCCTTTACCTTTGAAGTTATGAGCAATTTTGATATTAAAATTGGCTCTATTTCGTTCCTTTTTAGTACCTTTTCACCTAAGCTTTGTCGAAAAGTACCAAATAAGCAAGCACCAAACCTGCCTGGATGCCTTTATTTTTTACAACAATGAATTATTTATTTAAATGTCTTTTTTTTTAAATATAGTGAATTATTTATTTTAATTTGGCAATGAAATTCGTTTTTTATTGTTAAATAAAAATTTTATCAAATAAATGTAATTTCTTTAAATATTGTACACGATTTTTATAAAATCGATTTTTTAAGGCCAATTTATAGAAAAATCGATTTCATTAAAACAAAAGTCGATTTCCAAAATCGATTTTATTTTTTGAAAATCGCACATCACTAGTAAGAAATTATGCTTCCTTGGAAGAAATAAAAGATGACTTATCACAAACACCTTACCGGGAATGCGTGGGGAAGGTGAATGAGCTTTTAGAGTTTTTGGACTCATTCCTTCTAATGACATGGCTGTACAAAAAAGATATGGAGCGGAATGATAAACGGAAGGAATTTTCGCCTTCCAAAAAATGCTACCGTCATGCTTCTTGGTATGATTCCATTTCCCGCTGGGATTAGCAACCCAGCGGGAAAAGTTTGAAGGCCTTCCTCAAGAAGCTTTTAGGAAGGAGTTCGTATTCGTAGTTCCACAAAAGTAGGATGGAAGGGTCAAATATGGATATGTAATTAATGTACAGTTTTTATTCTGTTAATACAATTTACCATTAAATTGTGTATAAAAATGTGTATCTAAAAGATTATTATAAAAGGATTAAAGCAATATCTTTCAAGGATTTCAATATATTTAGAAGGTGTAAGAAATTTTACTTCCTTGGAAGAAATAAAAAAGAACGTATCACAAACACCTTACCGGGAATGTGTGGGGAAGGTGAATGAGCTTTTAGAGCTTTCCTTCTAATGACATGGCTGCAGAAAAAAGATATGGAGCGGAATGCGAAAAGGAAGGAATTCTCGCCTTCCAAAAAAGGCTACCGTCATGCTTCTTGGTATGATTCCGTTTCCCGCTGGGAAGTAGTTGAAAGCTTGCGAATCATTGCTCAAAAGCTTTCCTGCGGGAGAATGGGACGATAGAAGGTGGTTTTAGTTAGAATTAGATTCCCACATAACCGAAAGGCTGGAGGGTGTCAGTACCTTCCACTTCCACTTGCCAACGCACGAAAATTAAAAAAATCCAAAAATCGAATAAATTATTTGCATACAAATTAAAAATTAGTCTTAAATCACGCCAAAGAAGTATAACTTCTAATGCTCGTACATAAGGACACAAACCCGCTTTTTATTTCACACATAACTCCAAAAACGTTCCATCTAAATTCCTTAAAGTCAACCCTTTATATGTGAATGTCTATGCCCAGGGGATTCCCCTAATATAATGCCACTTCATAAAGTTAGACATGTCATCGGTCATATCATAACGAAATGTCTGCAAGTAAGCTTTATTCGAAAGGGTGTGAAAGTGGATTAAAGTAGTTATGTCTCTGGACTTCTTGGTGCAATAAGAGAAAGTGATAAACTTTGTTGGTTTAACAAGTTGCAAATTCAAATTACTATTTCAGTTATTAAAAGCAAAGTCATTTAATGAATAAAAAAATAAACGATTCTTATCTTATCTGTCCTGGACATGTTTCATTACAGAAACTACTGTTCGAACACGAGTGGCACGTCTGTTCAATGAAAAGTCCAAAGTCATTCCATAAATCAAAATATAAAAAGAAATGTTTAATCAAAATTTTCTATTCGTCCATTTTTACCTGCAACTTTCCACATTAGCCCCGTCAAAATCCCATCAGCAAATGATGTACTGAAGTTGAAGTCTGCTTCAATTACGAAAAACTTTATCTACAAATCTCCAAGAAACTTGACTATCTTAAGACAGTACAAGTCAATCTGAAGCTTGGGGTTATAAGATAACGTCAGCTGCATTCATATATAATGAAGTTTACCGCTGATCCCTTACACGTCCATCCCTTCTACAGTTCATATTTTTCACACAGGTGCAAGTGGATAATATCTTAAAAAGTTCACCTTTCGAAGTTCATTTTGTTCATGCGGTGCCACTAATAGCGCGCTCGCTCGGTGAAAGTGCCACAAGTGTGCCGGATAGTGGCCGATAATCCCTTAAGCTTCGACGATACTTAGACAACGGAACGAGTGGCTTTAGATAATTTAGATAAAAACCAGATTTGAATGTTCTTTTAATGACACAGAGGGGCGGATGTGCACCCCCGACAGCAGGCACACAATGGCGAAGTTCATTAATTTTATGACACCTTTTCAGCAGTTGCTCGGGCTTTACTACTACTACAAGATGGTAATTAGGGCTTGTGCCAGCCTTTCTACGAGCATTATCCTCAGCTAGCTCACGCGATCTGTCTGGAATATCCTGGGGCTAGGGAAATTGTCAGCCTAAATAGTTAAAAAGGATAAAAATGTGGTGTAAAAGCGCTCGTTTTATGATAAAGAAAATTTTAGGGGAAACTCCTATTAAAGCTGAAATGACTCCAGGATAATGGATGAAGTTTGAGTAATTTTCTGATTTATCGTCAATCAGAATTATTAATTCATAAAAGAATTCTAATTTTATTTTTGGATACCGTCGAAAATGTTGTGTTTTTAACACTCCAAACAGACGGGGGTGGATTGCATTTTAAATGGAAGTGTCTGCTTTATAGGCGACTGCGGAACTTCAAAACAGAGAGGGTGAATTTTGATGTGGTTTTGCTTTCATCCCTTGTGATTGGCGGCACTAACAACAATTCAAAGTAGGTTTAGGGTTAAAAATATTTTTAAAATCAAGTTAAAATGATTTTCAAGCTAATTTATGCTTCAGAAAAAATACAAAAACTAATTCGTAAAATAATCTTTGATATACAAAACAAGCTTTTAGGAATAATCAAGAACTTCAGTTTTGATTCTTGACTTTGAAGATTGACCACACCGAATTAAATCAGTAATCACTACTTAAGCTCCTTTGGCTGTTTTTAAGTTTTACCAGGCTTTCAGACCTTACCAAAATAACTACAAGGGACTTTCGCAACATTTTCAATGAATCGGCATGAGATGTTTTTGTTGCAACAACAAATTTATCATTAGTTTCACCTTGGCTAATCTGATAAGCAGATCTAAATGATGTGAAAATTCTGATGGTGAGCAGAAGGAGATTTTAGTACCAGAAATTGTTGCAAAATTCAAACCATGCACCACAGAATTTCGAATTTCGATCAAACATGATTTTTTTCAACCATCTTAAATATAGCTAATACTTGAAATTATTAAATTTAGCGAAAACCCAAAATCAAATTCAAAGAATACAGTTTTGAAGCAAAAGACCACTCTACACCTTTATTCGACTCATTGGTCATCTAATTTCGGCCTTGACTTCTAATACGTATGTCCAACAAAATCTTCACTAATGCATTTTACCGGTCTGTCAAAACATCGGTGATATATAATCGTCATATTCTTCGACAGATCTACAGCCCAAACCGAGTTTGGCAACAACCTCAACTGTTTTTTAGTTTTAGTGAGGCAAAGCCTTTTTATACTATGGACAGATCTATCATTGAGTGAAAAATTGAACAGCACGCTCTAGTCGGAAATATTGTAGAGAGAAGAAAATTTATAGTTTAAAAAAACTAAAAAATACGCTTTGATTTTAAAATGAACTAAAAAGTAAAAAATAATTTTGAATGTAAAGTTTTTATTGCTCCAGCCAGAATATGGAAACAACCTACCTTTCGATATGTAAAACAGCGTGGGACTATATTATATATTCTATTCTTATTTTATTAACACCGAAAATTTTCGCCAGCGGCCCACGCTTTTTTACATTTCGAAAGGTAGGTTGTTTCCATAATCTGGCTGGAGCAATAAAAACTTTACATTCAAAATTATTTTTTTACTTTTTAGTTCATTTTAAAATCAAAGCGTATTTTCGTTAATGGTGTACATTGACAGCACTAAAAATATTTTTCATCTTTTTTTCCTACGTTGTAATTCTTAGTTTTGAATTTTAGCTGTAATAAGTACTTCGTGTGCATGATATGCTATCTTATGGATTCATTTCTTTAAATAAATTGATTTTTATATCATGTCTTCATCAGTTGTATTAATGTCTTCAAGTAGTTGTATTAATGATCCAAATCTACCTTCACAATCATCCTGACCAATTCCCAGACAATCTTGGATCCTATAGCGAAGAACAAGGAGAGCGGTTTCACCAGGACCTAAAAACAATGGAAGAAATGTACCAAGGCCGATGGGATCGGCATATGATGGCTGACTATTGCTGGGGAATGCAACGTGATAGTCCCACTGCACCTCATTCACGAAAGTCGCGAAAAAGAAAGTTTTTATTTAAATAATAAGTAATAAATGATGTTTTCGATGTAAATTTGCCTTTATTTATGTACAAGATAAAATCTAGAAAACTACACGTAGGATATCAAAAATTTTGCTATTAATGTAATCAGTATAAGGTCCTAAGTTAGAAAAAACACACAGCTTCTCGGCACCAAAACTAGTGTTGACTAGTGTAATAGTTTAAACTTTTGGTATGCGACGTGATCGTGCCGTATTGTCTACGATTGTTTTATTGAGTTGACGTATTAGTCCAGGAGGGATAGAAAAAAAGTTGAAATAAATCTACCCTGCGATTTTTGGACGCTATAATTAAGAGAAAATTCGTAGGAATTCAATAAATGTGTTTTGGAAAAAATCGGTCCAGGAGAACATGTGGAAAAAAGCTAATAATGCTAGCGAAAAAAACACGTTTTTCAACGTTTTAGGTGCGAAAAAATTTTGTTTTTGGAAAACAAAAAATAGTACGTAATAGCGCTTAAAAAGACGTAAAGTATGAGTTTTGGACAATTGAAATTGGTTAACAGGTTTTTGCAAAAAAAAAAAAAAACCGCGAAATATCTGCATGTCTTTTTATTTGCATTATTTTAACACGGTTTATTCCTAAAACGCAATATTTTAACACGATTAGCCGAATTAACACGCTTATGAAGTGTGTAGTGTGTTAAATTCACACGGAAAAAATATTCTGGGGTTTGCAGTGTATTTAGGAATTTCTGTGGATGACTCCGAACTTTTCTACTGACAACAGTATGTTCTCTGTACAGCGTTTATAGTTAATTGCATATTGGCTGCTTCATCGTTTTGAGCCCTATTCCACTAAAAAGGCTTTGACAGCTCTAAAATGTCAGTAGATCACATGCTTGATAAAAACTGAAATAACCACAAATGAGATAACGTCGGAGTGGTAAAATGACAGACAGTAATTCTCGACCTGCTCCTGCTAAAAATATAACTTGTCCGCTCCAAGTCTGCAACAGGTACCCACTAACAGATTAAAGGGACCAAAATTGGGGTTTTAAAAACTTGTATAGGACGAAGAAAACAGCCAATTATTTTGGTGTTCATAAAGGGGGCCATTAGCATACTCAATGGACCGGTTCTCGTTCGATTGCGTAGGTCAAGCAGCATTGGATGTGGTTAGTGGTTAGTTGGGGGACTGCTTAGTAAAACAAGATTCGCGTTTAGAATGGACTATGCATTCGCGTTTAGAAAGGATTCGCGTTTAGAATTGTCTGTAGCGGGAGCGTGCATCCTCGTGGCGAGAGCGTACATACCCGTGTGGCATGCGGATTTGTTCGCAATGCGTACTGGTTGAGGGCGCGTGTATGCCTTTAAAAAAATTAATCAACTAAATTATTTTTTCTCGGCAGCCACGAAACACCAAGCAGCATCCAGATTTTATGGCCCTGTAGCTACGACAAACGTCTTGCTGGCTGGAGCAAAAGTATGGAAGCAGCAGCATACTGTGCACTTCACCGCTGGGAAAGATAGAAAGGATATCTGGCGGTATCTTTCTTCTCGACACTAAATCTCCGAAATTAGGTACTACCGCCTGCCTAATTCTGAAACTGTATTTCAGGAAGGACAGGGGCCTGATGCGATATTCTGGAAGAGTTGTAAGATATACACCTTCACTCAAACCGAAGGAAAGTGGGTGCTGGTTTTTCTAGATAAGAAATTATCTTATTTTGGTGACGTTAAATTCGACAGGATTCTTGCGGCGGAAGAGTAACGCAGAATACTAAAGCTTTAAAGTGGATTGAAAGGGATTGACAGTCGGTCCTTCGTAAAGACTATAAAAAGAGCGGGTAAAAGGATTAACCCCTGGTTAACACAGGTTGAGATAGCCTAGTGTATGGATTAGTGCTGCACACGAGAGGAGACGAGATTTGGCCCAGTCTCGTCTCGGTCTCGAAAAAATGGCTATTTGCAGATCTCGTCTCGATCTCGTCTCGTCTCGTCTCGAAAAGTCTTGTCTCGTCTCGAAAAGTCTCAAATTTCACTGTCAATAATACAAATTTCTCAGTGTTCTGTATTTCGAGAAATATCAATATGTGCCATATTAATGAAATTGTATACAAATATTCCTTATATTTCCATGCTAGTCACTTCCCAGACGTAGACACGTAAATCTGCCTTTTGCAGTGGCACCAGGGCGGGGTAGAGGGGATCAATGAATCGAAAGTTAATTTCTAATTTGTGTATAGTTACATTCACGCAGAGTCCGCTCCAAAAGAAAAGATATATTTTAGTCATTTCATTTCAAGGCATTTCATTTTAGTGTTTAGTGTGGTGTCGATACGATTTCAAAATAACGATTTGATTTCGAGACCTCGAGATGTCTCGCGAGATCTCGAATGGTAGTCTCGGTCTCGTATCGATATTTAATCTGGAGGATTTTCGAGATGAGATCGAGACGAGATAAGACGATTTCGAGACAAGTCTCGTCCCGTGTGCTTTGGATTCGACCCCATCCAGTATTATTTTAATTGAACGGCAAGAAAGGAAACTGTTAATCCAGTTCTTTACAAATGAGTCGATAACACTAGCCTTGAAGTTAGTGAACAAAGCCGGATGCCATACTCTGTCAGAAGCGTTATGAATATCAAAATCTACCATACATTTTTGGTATATTGTCTGGGTCAGTGGATTTATTGACGTTAAGTTCAATGATATACCTATACACTTCACGAGTCCTGAAGAAAACTTCGTCCATTGAGTTAGTGACTCCCTCAAGATCGAGGATGGCTAAACTAATTACGACACTAGTGCGGAAATGAAGAACAGGCCCAAAGCACGTTCAATGAGCATCCTGTACGTTCGTAAAGTATTTATTAATAACAATTTTTCCGCCTAATATATCAATGAATCACCCTTAAAGCAAATACCATCGAAATACCCAACACTCCGGTGTAATAAGCCGTATATAATTTCAAAAAAAATCGAAACATATAAAAACCCCTCTAAAATCAGAATCAACCATCCGAAAAATATAAAAAAATAAAAAATAAAATAAAAAAACAATTTTTAAAATTAATGAATATAAAATTCCGTCCAAAATACTAATTTCCATCACACACGATAAAATCATGGAATGTTGGGAGATTTTACAAGGAATTTTTCAGCATCATAATATTTTCATCGAGTTTCCCGAAAGACGAAATGAAAAAATACATTATTCCCTTTGACAACTCGAATTCAAATATGCAGAAACGAATCAGGAGCACGCTCGAATCAACTTTTTACATCTGAATAAATTCAGCAGCAGCCGACAGGTGGAAAGGAGATTGCAGGATTCGGATCGTAGGCGGAAGGCTCTTTCCTGGCGCGCAAGGATCCTGGGCGAGGAAGTCAATAATGCGTGAATAAAAATTTCACCGTGTATATGTGTATCTGCGAGGTAATTGGAATGTTACTAATTCGATTTCCTTTCATTGATTGTCTGTCACGAGGAGCAGGATTTTTTTATTTTTTATTTTTTTTTGAGGAACATTTTTCCCGAATTTAAATCTTTCTTTCTTTGCCTAGAAGGAAGACTTTTTTTGGAAAAGTTAATTTGCGTGGAAATTCTTCTGGCTTCTCTTAAATAAACGAAGGAAAACGAAACATAGCAAATTCATGATTATTAGGCAAATTTCGTTATTGAATATTATGTTGAATCGGTATTGGTGGTTACAATTGAATTTCAATGAAAAAATTGATTCGAATTGAAAGAATTGAAACTTTTTGAGAAGACTTAACGAAGATTCGCTGAATTCACAATGTACTGTAGGAGATACTTCATTGTATAAGTCGACAGTCTAATAAATTTTTTTTATCTATTTTAAACAAAAATATTTTTTCATACAAAAGAAATGCGATATGAATAAAATCAATAGACAAACAGAATCAGTGGCAGGAGCCCACATGGGCAGAATATTCTTCATGCTATATGCATAGGCTCTCCTTACGATATAATAAAATTCAATAATAATAAGTAAACTAGTATATGATCGCCCCGTGCTGCTCTTTGACGATCGTGTCACTCACCATTTCTGACTTTATCTCTAGAGATCTAGTGGCGATCTCGATAGCTGTACCCATCGCCAACGGGTGCCAGGAAATGGTCCAATGGCTTACCGACGGGTCAAAGATGGAACATGGTACGGGAGGCTGGTGTCGCAGGATCAAAATCCAACGTCAATAGGTAAGTGGCCCTGTGCTTTCCAGACTGAAATACGTACCATTGAGACCTGCGCTAGGCTCAATCTTGAGAAAGGTTTGAAAAGCGCATATATTAAAGTCTTTTCGGACAGTCAAGCTGCCATTAAAGGACTCTCAACGTGGAAGTTTACTTCCAAAATAGTTGTAGGGTGTTTTAACGTACTCCAGAGCTTGACCAAGAAAAATAGGGACTCGCTCTGCTGGATCCCCGGGCACTAGGTATCGAGGGTAATGAGGCTACAGACAGGCTGGCGAGGGAGGGGTCTGAAACGTTGGTCCAAGGCCCAGAACCCTTCTGTGGCATCTCATGGTCCACCTCCAAGTGCCTGAATCAGCCTCAAGTCTTAGACAGGCTAAAGATATTATAAGACACTTTGCCTTAACGGCCATCATCACTTTAAAAAGAGCGGTCCTAAGGCTGTTGATGGGTTATCTGACTTCCAAAAGCTAGTACTGTCTCAAGAGACAGAATGCCGACTCTGCATGGAAGGCGACGAAACTTCCACACGTATTCCTTGCGAATGTCCTGTTCTGATCTGGTTTAGAAGAAAAGCGTTCATCAGATACCTTATGAGTTGAAGTTGGGTGTTCTTCAACTAAAGACCTTCTTGCCTTCGTCCGCACGGCTGATGGTCTGTTCCGTTATTGAGGTACGTACACAATAGGCCTAACTTGACCGCAGGTTGGCTCTCATTCCTTAAAAAAAGGAATATTTTATGGTACACACTACTACGTGCCGTGTGGTGTGTACCAATTTTATTTTGCAATGTACAAGCTTGGGAGCAGACATTTAGTCCAGTAAAATGGTGCAAAAAAGGGTCATCTGAACATTTCATGTAAACAGCAATTTTTGTTTTGAATGTTGGGTTGGGGTTGGTTGGGAGTATAAAACCGAGTTTTCGGGATCCGGAGGCGTGAAGTTCGGCCGCCATCTTGTTTGAGTGGTGAAAAATGGTTTTGCTTATTTCTCGGAAACCGTGAGTCCTACAGAATTTTTGTAAAAATATTTTTTTAGATAATGCTAAAACCACAAAGTGCCCCCCTTTTTTAGGGGTGCGTTTTTGAACGCCGACCCTCATTACCCTTTTTTCAGGTTTTTCAAAATAAATCGAAAACAAAGCGAAATTCGAGATTTTTACTAAAATACTTTTTTGTAGAAAATTAAATTTCCCATCGAAATGCGTTTTTTAAATTTTTTTTTACTATTTGTAATTCAAAGAATATTCGAAAAACAAACCCAAGATTTTTCGAAAAATCACGTTTTTTTCTTTTTTTTATTAATTTGGTTATAACTTTTCTTACGGCATACTGGGTATACATAAATGTTCACAGAAAAGAAAGATTATGAAAAATTGAAGAAATTGCATTTTTTAAAATCTCCGTACGACTAACGGCGATCGAGAGATAGCCATTCAAAGTTGACCATTTTGAGTAATTTTTAAAATTATTTGCTCTTCAACATTTTTTCTATTAATTTTCAGCAAATAAATTTGTTTATGTGCAATAAAACAACAATTTCAACTTAATTTACCAAAAATACTATTTTTTTTGTGGAGCCACAAAAACAGAATATTATATACATATGTAGATTGTAGATACGTAAAGAAGTTTATTCTTCAATATTCATTCTTCCGATGGCAATATCAACTTCAGTATCAATATCCTTATTGACATCTTCTTGGGACATTTCAAGGACTTTTGTATTTTCGCAATCAGTGCCTGCACATCCCTTTGCAAAATATGGAGCATTTGACGCCAAACTTTCTGCAACTACAATTAGTATGACAGCCTTATAAACATCCACATGAAATTTTTCGTAGTAGAGATTGCGGTGCAGGAGGCATAGTCATTACTCATTACAATTGGCATCAATCTATTTTGGGTTATCTTCCAACCCCATTGGAGGGCATTCAATATATTTCATCGAAAAACGAGACAATAATTGCAAAAAAAAGAATTATTTTTTTATACCACAAATTTCTTAGCCTACCTTTATATAAATTCATTATATTTTTTGCCTAATGTTGTGTATATTTAGAATATAGAGATAGAAAACACAGGCTTCAACAAAGAAAAAATGTTTAAAAGCAAATAATTTAAAAAATGGCTCAAAATGCTCAACTTTGAACGGCTATCTCGGTCAGCGTTGGTCGTACGGTGATTTTAAAAAATGAAATTTCTTCAATTTTTCATAACCTTTCTTTTCTGTGAACATTTATGTATACCCAGTATGCCGTAAGAAAAGTTATAACCAAATTAATAAAAAAAAGAAAAAACCGTGATTTTTCGAAAAAAATTAGTTTTGTTTTTCGATTATTCTTTGAATTACAAATGGTAAAAAAAAATTTAGAAAACCCTTTTTTATGGGAAATTTAATTTTCTACAAAAAAGTATTTTAGTAAAAATACCTGAAAAAAGGGTAATGAGGGTCGGCGTTCAAAAACGCACCCCTAAAAAAGGGGGGCACTTTGTGGTTTTAGCATATTTAAGTGCCAAGCTAACATATTAAACCATAAAAATGCTTGAACGCAATTGTTCCTTTCTCAAAGACATTTTCAATAGCCTATAAGTAATCCTGAGAGAAGCTAGTTCAAATAACGATAATAGGTTCAAATAATGGTAAAGGACTCGTCAGACTTGACCGAAAAGGCCAATTTATTTTTCAGTAAATGTAGGACGTGGAAAACAATTCCCCGTCCAAAAAGTGGTGATATAAGGTTTGAAAAAAATAGTGATGTTGTCAAAGGGTAACGTAATTTTTGCACGGGTTTTAAAAAATGCTCGCATTTTGTTGACAAGTGATGTTTTATGGGGAAGCTATCGGAAGCTGAATCCAGAAAAGTTAATTTAATTTAGAACCGGTATCATTCAATCGAGTTTATTAGATGGTGCTTGTGGCTCTTGGCCGGTCTTTTCAAAAAAAGGCTTGACCGAATGTTATGAAATTTTTTCCAAACTACGTTTTCGTTAATGTGCTTCGATCAGCATCCCAACGAAGCCGATATCATTTTTGGTTTGCGCGATATCGTGTGGGTACAAAATCACGTACGTCGTTTAAACAAAAAAACGGCCCAACTGAATTTTATGAAAATCAGTTTAGATCATGCTTTAGTTAATACGCATCGATCGGTACCTCAACGAAGACGATATCTTTTTCGGTTCATCCTATATCGTGCAGGAAAAAATTACTACGGACGTACGCACAAACGCATCTACACATACACACATAGTTCTTCTCATAATTATGCTTAAAGAAAAACTTTTGAAAGCAAAAAAGAACTTTACTTGATTGTTAAAACAAAATGTATTGAAATGGGCCGAAATTTTTGAATTTCCCTGTCCTAAATTCATTCTCAGTCCAGCCCTGCGCTTTCGGTAACCGAACAGGCCTTTTATTTCGACGCTAGGGAGTATCCTATGTTTGATCATATGCCCGAAAAGTTTGGCAATACCGTTGAAGATTTTCCATATTCCTCTTCGGGAGTTTCTGAAGCCTTGGCCCCTGAAGGAATTTGATGAGTCTATTTAGCGCTACTATGATGGGTACTTTATCCGCAATATACCACTCTTTCACCTTCAAGAATCTCTTCACGGCTTGCATCAGAGACGACTACAAGGCTAGCCTGTAGGGTAATTAGATCGGTGCTGTGCATTTTTTGCTGAAACAGAACGTGTTACTTAATTAATAGTAAAATATTATAAATTTTTAAACTGCTCCTAAATCACTGTGGGAAAAAAATTGTGCACAATGTTTCCACTTAAGAAAAGTACAAAAAATTAACTAGAAGCATGTCAAACAATTGCAATGGTTGTAACAATCAAGAATTATCATGACTTGCTATTTCACTTACAAAAAGCACTTAAAATTTATAAATTCATTTCTATTTTTTCTGTTCATGAACGTACATTCGCACTAATATAAAATCCTACTCACTGAGTAGTAGTACTCACATATCACCCTTTTATGATTATTACATTTGAAATTTCGCACAAAAAATCCATTTCACTTTCGCTTCACTTTGCGAAACTTTGCGCAAAAATTTACGTGAACATTCGTTATATTCAGTTTTCACTTTCTTACCACACAATTTACACAGGTAACCGCGCAATTTGTAAATAAATACATAAAAAAAAACAACAGCAGCAGGCAAAAAAAAAACAAGCCAACAACATTTTGCGACATTGATATGCACACCTGATCGTTTGTCTTTTAGAAGACAGCAGCAGTAGAGTTGACAGGTAATTGTTCAATTAAACTTTTTGAGGTTGCGCCTATGCCAGACTTTTTAACAAGCCACAATTAAACATGAAATATCTAATCTCGTTAACTTAAAAAAATAAAATGTTTTTACCTAGTAATATTTTTTTTTCAAATCACGAACAACCTCGGGTTTTTTTTACTTTCACATCAGGCCAACAATAAATTTTCAAAGAATAAGCAACCTTCTTCGTGGTTTTTCGTGATGCCGGCTTCTTCAGAAGACTATTTTAAAGTCGGCATGCAATTATAACTCGACAGAAACTTGAGGAATTGTGCAAAAAAAAAATTTGTGTTTGATTCAATCCAAAAATGACTTTTTTTGTACACATAAACTCACCTACAAAGGTTCACAACTTACCATTAAATCACATTTAACCTTGTATCAAAGTCGTGCACTTCTTCAACAAAACCACAACGTCTCAAGACTTCTCGATGCTGAATCGTAAGATTTTCGATTTCGCAGTCTCATTCTAAAGGTAGATGGATAGGAGGAAAAAAACTTCCGTGCAATTTTCTGCGTCTTCGTCTCCAGTCGTAATGCCTCCAGCGATATCGGAAGACGGCAATTTCGGCAGTTGAAGAATCCGTTTCGACTAGATCAGCCATCGCGACTGGCTTAATTGATTTTTAAGAGTCTTTCAGCCCAGAGCGGCTAATTAATTCCTATTTTGCTTGTCGCTACAAAGCTTCTCAGGTGCTCAGGTGGGTGTACTTAATGTAAACAACCAAACAGAAAAAAAAACCGAGGCTCATTAATATTGACAAATCATCGCGTCTACCAGGCGACAATGTCATGGAGATGTCGGGAACAAGGCCGCTTTGAATGTTGTTCCACATGAGTTCGGTAGCTTTTAGCAATTACATAATCAACAAAGGTGTGAACTCGTACAATTGCGCACCTGTTTGCCTCGTCAATTAGACCTCACATGCGTTATTTACTGTCAACATTAGCAGCGCAGCGCTCTCATGGACTTTTACAGCTTCCACCCCGTTTCCATTGTGCCACAAACAAACAAAGCGACAAGGCTAACCTCGAACACCCTTAAAGGAATATCGAAGAACTTCAACTGGATTAATTGCCGCAATACGTCTAACAGTAAAGTTTTGAGATATTGGTCTGGTAACGCTGCACCACTACAACCAGCCAGAGACAAATCATTCGAACAAATTCGTCCCTGAAACCCAGCAGGAGACGAGACTGAGGACGACATTGCATTGAACGTTGGTTTTATCAAATCGGTAAGATGCCGGGTGCTCCTCGAAAGGATTTAAGGGCTGCATTTATCACGTGGTATCTTACTTTTGTGAAAAGTTTCTAGCTGAGAAATTCTCCTCGGGAAAAGTTTCCTGCAGAACCGTAAGGATTCGGAACTAACACAATGCTGTTCTCGTTCCCAAAACCCCTTTCGGTTTATTTATGCCTCGGGTAGGACGAGGGGTTCTGGCCTGCATACATATTCGAGTTGTTTTTAGAAAAAATCTACAATAGTAAAAGCATCCTGTGAAGGGTGGGCGAGAGCGAATGGATTCAGAGATATCCTTAAATTTAGTAGATTCGACGGAAACTTGTGTTGCTGGGAGATCAGGGGAAACTTTAAGGCTTTAACTTCTGTAATATTATTAAGGATTTAAATTGTAAATTTTCATTTATGTAACCGCAGTCAGCTGAACATGTAATATAAATTAAACGTTTCAATTGCACAAGTTTCCAGATGGGGTTGTAAGATAACGTGAGCGTATTGCAGCGCTAGAATTGCATAGATGCTACTCTAACTATTTTGACTTGATTGCACTTTTTTCTTTCAATCAAATAACACATTTTTTTACAGCTATTGAGTTTTTGCAACTTTATGTGGAAAACTCATTTTCTGGTTTAATCTTTCTCGAGAGAAAAAATGAATTCTTGAGACATCTTGACCAGTTTTGCAAACTCGTACTACGAAGATATACACCGCGACCTGGTAGACCCGTTAGTGGTAGGTAGATAGATAGAAAAATAGATCGGTGTCAAATTTTTTATAAATAATTAGAAATATCTTTTATTGTCAAATACACCAACCCGAGCAGAAAAAATCTGACCAGGAACGGATCAGGATAGCCTTAACTCGGATCCGGCCCTGATCAGGGATATCACGCCTCCCCTGATCCGGTCCGGATCAGGATAACCTTAATAAATCCTGACTTACATGAAATCGCTGTCTTTATTTAATTATTAATTGATTTTATAAAGTAAATAATTAATAAATAATTAATTAATAATAAAGTGCTCTAATATCCATTAGACAAATATTAAGTCTAATTATATAAAATTGGATGTATGTATGTATATTCCCCAATAACTCCTAAACCATTCAACCGATTGCCACAAAAATTTAACCACATATTACTTACATCAAGGAAGTTGTTTTGGCATTGGTACCTACTTTCAAAAATCACTCCTAGGGGGCGCTGTCAAAGAGAGCTTTGTTAAAAATTCGATAAAAAGCATAATAATATACGTTCTACGATAGTGAAAATTTATACATAGAGGTTTCTGGGTAAAAGAAAGCGATTGGTGATGTCCATTACTTACGCGAAGACGGCGATTCCAAGATGGCGGCCGAATTTTGCAATTGTGTTCCTCGACCCCCGGCATGGGTATCAAATGAAAGGGTATGACAAATAGAATACTATTAGCTGTGTGGCTTTATTCCAAATTCAAAATGGCTGCCAACACAAAATGGCGGATTACCTTTTTCTTTACAAAGCGCTCGGTATGGGTAGTATATGAAAGGGTGTGACAAGTAGAATACTATTATCTGTGTGGCGTCATTCCAAATTCAAAATGGCGGCCAACACACAATGTCAGTTTAAATGTTTCTTTACAACGTGAACTGACACGAGCACCTTTTATCTCACATCGTTCGCAAGCAAAATAAGCGCCATGGTTTTTGATGCATTTTACAAGTACTTTGATACGAACTTGAAACGATTTATTTTCTATTATAATTCCATTTTCTTGTGTGAAATGTGTATGTGTGTGTTTGAAATTTTCTAATTTTATGTATTTTGGTGCGTAGAATCCATTTGTGAAAAAAATTAATTGCCGCTGACGCACCTTTTCTGAGTAATACGATTTTAAAGTTACGAAATTGCACTTATTTCGAACGTGAAAATCGCCATATTTCACATCCGAATTTTTTGTTATTTACATATTTTATGTATTTTGATGCATACTTTTAAATAAATACATTATATAACAGAAAATAAATATTTAAACCAAGTATTGGCTGCTTTACAAAAAAAGCACAAATTCATCTTGCGTCTTCTACAAAATTAATATGAATTTTTTTTTGGTAAAGCAGGCAACATTTGAATGAAATATTTATTTTATTTTATATAATTTATTTATTTAAAATCATACATTAAAATACATTTAATATCTAAATTTCACAAAAATCTGGCTGAAATATGGCTGTTTCCACTTTTGAAATAAACAAAATTATTCAACTTAGAAATTGTATAACTCAGAAACGGTGCGTCAGCGGCAATTATTTTTTTCAAAAATGAATTCTACGCACCAAAATACATAAGATTTCAAAATTTCAAACAAAAATCGGAGGGGGGGGGCAGTTATACTATACATTTACCAAAAAATTTATTTATGTATGAAATAAATATGTTTCATTATTATTAACAATAATATTAATAATAATATTAATTATAATTAATAATAATTGATAATTTATAATAATTATTCATATTAATATTAATAATAATGCTAAAAATAAGAATTTAACCAAAACAAGAGAAGTTAAGGTAACCTGTTCATTCCGGATCAGGATCGGATCCGGGATAAGGCTAGCCCTAACTTTTTTCTACTCGGGAACTACTTCATACGAAAACAGACAAAAATCAAACTTGATAGGTCCCGGCTTCTTTCCGGCCCATAATTTGATTCATTACGTCCTATTTATCTCTGTGAATATGTTCATTCTTGGTATGATTGAAAGAAGGTGGGTCCCAACCACCACAGACTAAAATATCCTAAATGTTGGAGTTGAGCAAGAACGAGTCAGGCGAGGCATATTGTTCCGGCTTTGCTGAGCACACCTTCGAGCGACCCTGTTAAGAGTCACGTTAAAAACCCAATCCTGACGTAATGCCTTTACGAATGTGCTAGTCTGGCCTTAAACGTCATGGAAAAGGGTTTGTGAGTTGAGTCAGTAAGAATCCGCCAGCGGCGGAGGGGGGTGGGCTAATCTGGGACTTTTGTGCTTTTTCTTCTTTATTTCGCACCGATTTTTGCGTTTGCGCCTTGAAAACGGTCGAATAATGCTGTGTAATATTCACTGTTGGTCGTTTTTTCCCTTTTCAAGATAGTCCATGAATCTTATACAATACGCAACCTAAAATACGGACGCCATAACCTTCCCGGTCGAGTTTTGAGTTTTAAACGGCTTTCCCGGTTCCTGTCCACTCAGCTTACTGTCCATCCATTGTAACATATCGCATGAAAAACTTGTTCAGGGTTGCCCTACGATGGAGTCAATTGCCCCCCTCTGCATTACTTCGAGAACTAGTTCATTTTGAAGTACCCTGAGAACTAATTCAATTTGAAGTTCTTGGAGAACTATTTCATTTTGAATTTCTTGGAGAACTAATTCATTTTGAATTACTTGGAGAACTAATTCAGTTTGAAGTACTTCGAGAATTAAATCATTTTGAACTAACTGGGGAACTAATTCAATTTGAAGTTCTTGGAGAACTAATTCATTTTGAAGTACTTCGAGAACTAATTCATTTTGAACTAGCAAAACTACCTACTAACTAAAAAACAAATTTTTTAGAAAAATCTTGTGGGCTTACCACTGATATTGTGATTTGAACTAGCTCCTCTCAGGCAGGGGCGTTTCCAGCCAACTGTCTTAGGGGGGGTAATTTAAAAAAAAAAAACTTAAAAGTTTTTTTATTCCATAAATTCCATTTGCTCCCTCCCCAAACCACCGCGAGCTGAAGTTGCCATTTCACATCCCCCCCCACCCGACAATGGTCAAAAATGTGTGCCACTAGTATTAAACGGTTATTTAGCCCTAATATAACCTACATAAGCAGCAGCAAATTTTTTTTTTCAATTTTAGCCCCTTTTTTAAACACCCCCCCCCCCGAACCTTCTAACTCGAGGTGGGTCCACTTCCCGTAAAAATGTCCTATTATAAAAAATGCTTGAAATCACTTGAAAAGCTTATATACCAAACGGCAGAAGGTTGGGATCACGGTATACAGAAAAAAGGTCCAAAACCTCGGTTTGCGTCGTTCCAATTCGCGTCGTTTTCGAAGTTGCGTCGTTCATAAATGTTCGTGGTTTCAGAGTTGCGTCGGTAATATTTCTATTTGCGTTGCTAAATTTTATATAAAAGGGATTTCCCTTAACTTATTATGAATTAAAATTCTTGTTGCAATACAAATACATATACATATATAAAATGCTTTTATTAATAAAACTTGGATTTTTACATGAATTATACTATTCTGGTGCCAATTACAAAGAACTTGTAGAAAAATACATAATACGAAAAATTATTTCGATTTGCGTCGCCTTTCTCTGGTCCCAATTACCGACGCAAATCGAGGTTTTGGATGTAAAAGAGACTGGCAGCTTCGAATATCGTAGAAAAAGGTCTCCGAGTGATGTCAGCACTAATGCAGAAACAACAACAATAACTTCGATTTTATATGGGAAGAGGTCGCCGAGTGACGTTGCCGTCTTACGATATACAGTCTTTAGCCTGAACCAAATATGACGTGCCGTACCGTAATCGTACGTACCCTAACGTACAAACATGAGTGGTCATGAGGCACCGTCCCTAAATTGACTTAATGAATTTGCATATGTTCCTTCGTTACGGTACGAACGGTTACGGTACGGCACGTCATATTTGGTTCAGGCTTTTTACATTACCTTGTTTCTGTTTACCGTGGTTGGGACGACACGATTTTTTCAAGTGCCAGCTCCCCTACCAAAAGGAAGAAAGTCATAACTTCTCTTACGGCGCTTGAGCAGTTAACTTCATTTTGTTTGCATAGGCTGTTTCCACACGAGCGTACACACGACAGACAGAGTCGTCTGCAATCGTCAATTCCCTTTTGTCTTCGGTGAAAAATCGTATGAGCTTCTACATGAGGGAACAACTTGCAGGCAACAAATCATACTGTCTTTGTTGTTGTTTAAGACATTCTCTTTGCGAGCAAAAGGGAATTACAGAAAAAAACAATAACAATGCAAGAGCACTGACATATAGAATGGACTGCTCATCAGGAAATTTTCATGGCACCAATTCGTTGCATTGCTGGCAAACCTTTTTTCACTGACATGTAAACACGTCAGTTACTTTTGTAAATGGAAACAAAATAAATTGTTCTTAAAAAAAATAACAAATGCAATTTTGATGCTATTTCCTTTTTATAATGCATTTTTTCATTAATTACAAATATTTATGTTAAACCATGCGAGTTCTCTACCCCTGGGTCTTATGGCGAAACGAGACAGAAATAAAAAAATCACTATACCCATCTATTTTTTGTAAATATTCTGACATTAGTTCAAAGGAAAAAATGAAACAGGTATGGCAACTTCAATATCCTGCAACCGTTGTGGCGGTTTTATTTTAAATTTCGCTTAAAATCATTCTAGAATTTTATTTACCGTTCTTATTTTACTGCTAACATAAAAAAGTTATCGTATTTTGTGGTTTATTGAAAGTCAAGAGTAAAAATATTTAATAAAATGGAAAAGTGTGCAGTTTTTAATGTCAAATTTTATTTTTTCAAGTTTGGCACTATCTGCTTTTATTTCTGCTAGTGAATGCACTGAGCTCTTAACACGAAATTTAACAAAATTTGAGTTCAGTGACAAAGGGGGCTTATGGGTAAGCGAGAGGACTATACCTTTCTATACTTTTTGGTGCCATGAGTTTGTATGGGAATAATGTCTGATGAGCAGTCCATTATTATATGTCAGTGTGCAAGAGCTGTCAAAGTTTCGATCAAAAATCGGTTCGGGTCGGTCCCTTCCAGCAGTTTTGGAATAATTCATAGATTCACCATAACTTAACTTGTTTGTTTGAAATATTGGTAATTTTTAAGAATAAAAATAAATAAGCGAACGAAAATTCTTAGGGGGGTAATTACCCAATTAACCCTCTGAAACCGCCACTGCTTCGAACCAGTCATTCTAACGGTGAAGCCGACTACGGTAGGTAGCATCTCGTCTCAGGTGGTCTGGTTAGTAGACCAATAGGCGCACTCAAAAACTTTATTACTTGATAAGCGTCCTAAAGTCCGTAGGATGGCTTTAAACACCCAACAAACCTGAGATGGATGAGTTTGTGGCATCAAAGCGATACTCGCCAATGTGCTACTTGGATCTGATGCTGCCCTATTCCTACCTATCCTGGTCTGTTTTACATCAACATTTTGTATGTATCACTAACTCAACTGGAAAGGTAATAAATTCCGATATTTCGCCTCATAGTCGTTGAAAGTAACACAAATTTTAATTTGTATTTTAATAAATAATAAGGAGTCCTTTTTATATATTTTCACAACTGTCAACCTTTCTCCAAATCAAATTAAAATCAATTAAGCTGATTGTAGTGACATTTTTACTCTTTCACTTTGATCAAAGACCCTGTGGCAGCAATTAACATGTGTGTTTACATTAAGACTAGACTCTTATTTAATTTTCAAATTGAAGCTAAAAACTAACACACCTACGTCTAATTACTGCTAACAGCATTAACTATGGATTACTCGATCCTGTTGAAACTGTTAATTGATGTTTATTTGTAGTGTGCCTCACACACTGGTGTAGTAGCAAACCTGACTTTGGCATTCTACAACTACCACCAAAAAAAGGAAAAAACACCCCAAAATCACGTTGCAACTTTCATTGACTTTGACCCTGTCCTCATTAAAAACTGAAGAGCAAATCAACATTTTTCTCCCTTTTAATCCGCAACTTCATCCCTTAATGATTTTCAAGCACTTCCTAGCAAAAAAAAAAATACTTTCATTAGCTTAATGCTATCGAGCGGCACTCAAGCCTTCGCCCAACCACAACGAAAATTTGTTCGTTCTCCTCAATGGCCCCGAGCTTGTCCTCCACCCCCGATAGGAAGTCAGCAGAAAAAAAATGGTTTCATCTGTTGGACTTACTGCGAGGATTTTGAGCAAGCAAGGATCTACCGAAGTTGGCTTATAAATACGGATTAGGACTTCAATTGGGGGGAGGATTACGCCGCAATAGAAAGGTCCGCGTCGTACCTATCAACTTCAGTATAGTCCAGGACTAGGTTATCTATAGATCCAGGATTTGGATATGTTCGCTACCCGAAAAATTATGTACGTGTGTGCGCTTCTGTGCAATTTCTATGAGGGGTTGAAATAGAGAATGCTTTACGAAACGAACCAACGGACGGACGCATGGCAAATTGTACGTTTTCCTACGTCTGGTAATACCCTGAAATTGGTCCTGACACCATCCCACAGGACTGACGGAAATTACGTGTTTCTGGAATTGGTCTGTTCAGACTTTCGAGCCCTAGGGAATAAATTTTGTAGGAAATTTATACGTGGAATGTCCTCAACTTTTTCTGTTTTACTCGAAGGATCAATATCGGAAGATGTCAGGACAATTTTCCTTTAGTCTTGGTTATTTTTTTTGCTTTTGCTTCTCTCTGTCGTCTTCCGTTTTTTTTTCATTTTCAGATTGATACCGTCCTGCGGTGAAGGGTAGTAAAGTGTTTTTCTTTTGGGTTGTTTTGTAAGTAAGGTAGGGAAATTGATCAATTTTTTTATTCTGAGTATTTGGGTGATTGAGCTCTTTGTATATTTCTAGAACCGACGATCCAACCTCGAACTACCGTTATTTCTGGAACAGCCAAACAAAAAAATAAATAAAACGAACATTTGAAAGGGAAAACAAAAAACCCAATACAAAAACTATTTCTGTATAAAATTATCATATTCAATTTACACATAGAAAATTGTCCCCGGTATTTTCCTATCTTACCAAGGACCAAGTCTAGTCGTCTATAACAAAAACTTCTTAATGTCCTTAATAATAAGGACAAGCAACTTACTGAATCCTTTGCCGTTTTTGCTACTGTATAGGATTGTTTTCCATAGAGGGGCGCATTAGCAAAATTACTCGAAAGTTAAGACATTCTGTTAATTACACTGGAATCACAAGCACCACCGGGACGGGCCATCTAATTGTTGAGGGTCTCTGTCGTTCTATTATCGTAGCAAGAACTTATTTTGTTCTATAATGATGCTAATTACATTCAAGAAATTATGGCTGGTGCTGCATTGAAATTTCTTCATTGTATAACCTGCGAAATTCTCTTCCTTCCCTCAGTTTGGTGTAATTGAAGAAGAAGTTCGTTTGTTTTGCTTCATTGAAAAACATGAAATTCACTATTAAGAAAACTAAAAAAAAGTTCTGCAAATGCTTAAAACATTTTCTATAAGGCAATATCGATTTTAGTTTGTAACTAAATGCAAAAAAATGAGTTTATTGGTATGAGTGCAATTAACTTCATGACCTTAGATCAGGGTAACCGCGTCGATCTGTTTTAGTTTACAACTTTAAATTGTAATCGAAAGCTTTCAAGTTTTGCAGTTTCTTTTACTTTTTTTTAATAGATTGTTTTAAGGTCACATATATAGTTTGTGTGCTCAAACGCCACTACCAACATCGATATTACTCTTCGGAAGAAGCTAACGGGAGACGGCCGAGTGGCGAGTCCTCCGCGCCAAAAAACAGATTTTAAGACGATTGGGCTGAGCGTTAGCAACCCACATTAACAAAAACACTCTTGCTACGAATCGGCAAACGTTGAGCCTCGGTAGTCTAGGGAGTAAGGCGCCTGGCTACCATCCCAGAGGTCCCGGGTTCGAATCCCGGCAGAGCCCCACGGTCCTTCGCCTTTCCCGCCTTCTTTCTTCTTCCCTCTTTACATTCCTCCTGTCATAGCCTTCCGCTACCACTGCCCCGATCCGCCAAGCGCATGGCATCGGTTGGTTGATGGGATTCAACTCGTTTCAGGAGGCATAACACTCCAGCGAGTTGTTTCTCATTGCCCCGATGCCAGAGTCGCGATAGAAATGGTTGGGGTTAGGTGTTTGTGGCATTTCCTTCCTACTTCTCTCTTCCCCTTCACCATCTATCGACTAGAGCTTGCTGTTCGACATTGCACTCTATACGAAGAAAATAGATTGTCGACAGTACAAAGGCGGCTTTACCTGAGCTCTAGTCTTCCACATAAAAAAAAATAGTTGGGATGTGGCTTTTGACCCTTTCGGTCCACAAGATTAACTTCCCAGTATTCGTTCAAACAAAAAAACGACTCGAACGATTTTTGTGAAAATCTTTTCAGATCATACTTCCTTTAACACGCTTTGAACGGCATCTTAACGAAGTGGATATCTTTTTCGGTTCGCGCGAAATCGTGCAGGAAAAAATGACCACATACGTACGCACACACACACACATATTTCTTCTCAAATTTTTGCTTAAAATGCTATTGGGACCTTGAAACGTGTAAATACATTGAAAATTTCGAATTCGATTTTCGGACCGATTATAATAACTTCCTACTGGGAAGTTAAAAAATGTCTCGGAACCGAAAGGATAACATAACAACGACCTTTTCTTTTCGAACAAGGACTCGAATCGGAACATGGAATGGAAGAACACTGCTTACTGTTGGACGGCGGCATGGAGTCCTCAACGAGATGCACCGATATAAAATCGTGAGACCGTGATTGCACGAACGGTGAATCCTTCTTATATTCTAGAAGAAACGAAACAGAAAGCCATAGGAGTGACGTTGGAGTAATACTCACCAAGGAAGCCAGGTCCAGCCCAATTAGCTGCTCACCAGTTTCTGAGAGGATTATTACCGTGCGTCTGCGAACCAGACTAAGAAGTATGCTACTGGTAGTCCAATGCTACGTTCCAACTGAAGGACTAGTTGTATATGCGACTGATTAAGGTTTTTCGCTCTATTCCAAGGGGAGACATCTTAGTTTTGATGGGTGACTTAAACGCACAGATGGGCCCTAGCTACACCGGCCTTGCACACACCATTGGAAATCACTTCACAAGCCAAGTTACTAACAACAATGGTGAGCTTTTCGTTGACTTTTGTAGTTCCTCCCAACTCGAACTTACTTTGGTCACAAGCATATACACAAGGAGACCTTAAGAAAGGAGAAAGGATAGACGATGCAAATGGAATTGTATTGGCCACACCTTGCGGTGCAGAAGCGAGAGTCTATCCAAACAGGCCTTTTACTGAAATCAGCAAAGAGCCCGTCGAGTCGGAAGACCTAAAAACACGTGAAGGTGAAACCTATGTTATTAGTAGAGGCCGCAACAAATGGTTGATCCTGAACGGAGCTGAGAGGTGTCGTCCAAAACAGAGCCCACTGGAACGCAACTGTTTCTACCCTATCTCCCGCGAGGGATTAAAGGAACAGAAAAAGACTGCAGTACAGACTGACAGTACTGCAGCCAGGGCCGGCGCTTGGTTTTTTGCGCCCGGTGCAGTATGCCATATTGCGCCCCATCAACTTTTTTTTGAAAGTTTAACGCAGCTCCTTTAATATATGAAAATGAAGGTACGGGAACACTTATTCAATTTTTTCCAAGTTTTAAATTTTTTTTTTAGATCTTAATTTCTAAATCTGCGTCCTGTCCAATTGCGCCCGGTGCAAGTACACCATTTGTACCTAGAAAAGCGCCGCCCCTGACTGCAGCCATTACTTGGACATATTATACTCTTAAGAGGCATATCACCCTGGCTAAAAATCTATCTCCCAAACTTGTTTCGTCAAACAAAGTCGCTACAAACAAAGAAACCCTACCCTATCGTGCAACAGTGGCAGAAAACATGAAGGGCAGGTTTGTCCTCCTTGCGACAGGTTGGGTTTACCGCCTTTCAACCTTTTATAGGTGGTAATTTAGGGAGCCCTGTCTGGTGACCAAGCCAACTAGTGTCTTAATATTCTGTCTAATGCAGTGAGGCAATTCTTTGGCCATGCTGCGACCACGCTCAAGAATCAATTACATAGATATACCAGCCTAGGTAGGGACCTCCAGTGCCTAGCTAATTTTATCAGGGTCCAACTGTCTAGGACCTTTTCACCAAGCTGATGGGTTCATTAATAACTGGTTCTGGGCCGATTAAAGCAGTAACATAATTTTAGCCTTACTGGGACAGGATGCACAGTGATCTGCATGTCATTCCCGTAACATTGTTTATGTGCTGGTGTACCAATGGTGTTTAGGATTCACGGTCTCAATCACGTTACTTGTCGTATGTGATCTTATATTTAAAATCCTATCTCCTTCAGAAGTGCTTCCAGGGCCTGTTGCACGAAACTACAAGTACTTGTACTGCAAGCGATTTTTTACAAGTGTAGACAAATTCTGTTGCACAAAACTACAAGTCCACCCCTTAACTTACAAGTGTAGAGAACGAATTTTACAAGTGGGAAATTTCGATTTCCCTAGTTTCTGTTGCACGAAACTACAAGTGTAGGTTAAATTACCCGGTGGGAAAAATTGGGAGCGCTGTTCAGAGGAGCTTACTTTGAGCGCTGTTAAATATGCTCCCGAGCGAGCATTAGCGGAGCTTTCATAAATTTTATAGAACGAAGAAAATGAGCCATTATCTTGATGACCAATAAAGGGTGGCATTGGCATACTCAATGGACCGGCTCTCGTTCGATACGAAAGACAAGCAGCTTTAAAAGTGGTTAGAATTTAGTTGGGGGCCTGCTTTGGTAAAATCACACTCGCGCTTGGAAAGTAAAAGGCAATTACAAAAGATAAACAAAATAAAAGCTTTTTGATACCCGGATCACATATCCACAGGCGTCCATGGAAATTCTTTATTAAAAAGCTTTTTTATAATGCTCCTAGAACGCTTTTGAAGGAGCATAAAAACCTATGCTCCCTTGCAATGACATGCAATGTTAAAAAGTATATGGAACTGGAGCGTAACGGGAGCGCTGTAAGCTTTTTAAGGAGTGCTCAAACAGCGCTATTGGAGCCCTCCATTT
Organism: Thereva nobilitata; assembly: GCA_963855945.1. Taxonomy (NCBI): domain Eukaryota; kingdom Metazoa; phylum Arthropoda; class Insecta; order Diptera; family Therevidae; genus Thereva; species Thereva nobilitata. The sequence continues at coordinate 11,581,452 of OY979694.1, read as the reverse complement.
CCCGCTGGGTAGAGCTAGACTTGGACAAACTGAGATGTGTAAAAGATGCCGAAGTCAAGGTCAAGGAAAAATTGATTTCTCCATGGCAGAGAGTAACCCCCTGGATTGACAAGTCTGAAATAAAAAAATAAAAAAGATTCTTAAAGACTAATGTATTGCCCACATCTATTTCCACCATAAGTGAAAAATCGATAATAGAAAGTTGCATTTCAGTAGTTGAAAAAAAAAATTTAAAATGGAAACTTCTTTTTTAACCCTTTTACCGCTAAAAAATAAAATTAAAATAGATGTAAGGAATATGTTAATAAACAAAATAAAAAAAGATTTTTCAAAATCGGCCGAGCCAATCCGGAGGGTTACTCTCTGCCATGGAAACATTAATTTTCCCTTGACCTTGACTTCGGCGCCATCTAGAAATGTTACAAATAGTCGAAACTAAAAAAAAATTTTCTTTTGTTTAATTTAAGATTGGAACCATTTTTTAAAAGAAAGTTTACATTAATATGTATTAAGGGTTCTGAGAAAATTTTTTTTAAAAATTTGCTCTTATTTCGCTTTTATTTGTGTACTAGTACCTTAAGGGCAAAAAATGTTTTTTTGGGATGATAGTGATGAAAGTGAAGACGAGTGGGAACACATTCGTGAATATAAAATGAGAATGGACATCATCCATTTTTCATACATTGTGGGCCCAAATGTGAAAGTGCCGGCCAAAAAAATGTTTTGCTATATCCTCCATGAACTCAAATAAAACCAAGGATAATGGTATCAAAGCTGTGGGATGCCATAATAAAAAATGCTTAGACGGACAAATTCTAAGAGAATATAGCAAAAAAAATTTTTGCCCGGCACTTTCACATTTTGGGGCAAAATGGAAAATGTCCTTTTGAAGTTAGTGACAGTAACTTTAAGGAAAAATTCCGAGTGGTCGAAAAACTTGTACTTAGTTTACATTATAAATTAAACTCAGTGACTCATAGAAGCCAATCACTTTCTGTAAGAGTGTAGTTCTAACTGGTTCGGAACGGGTGCACAATACCATAGCGTAACCTCTTCTAAATTATCACCGCTTCCATCCCTTAAGCCTGAACCTTAAGCCTTCTTTCAATTTCACGTTTTTAGTAATTTTAGTAAGCTCGTTACTAAAAGCACCAAACAAAACTTCTTTATTCTGCTTTATTTTGGAAAGAACTTTTTTTTTCGTTATCTTTACGAGCCATCTTTACACATCTTTACAAATGAATTTTATTAGGGTTGAAATCTGTCCGAGATAATTTTAAAAAATTTAAAATTTAAAAAAAAAAGTAAGTACCGCAAATAACGAATTTTTTTGTCAACATTCACGTTGCAATGGAGGCGTGCTTCTACAGTTGTAAAATTTTTCCACATATTTTGGGAAATTGCAATAATTCTACAAGTGTAGAAAAATTATTCGTGCAACCAAAATTTGGTAGACTTGTACTACAAGTATTATTTTACAGACACTTGTAGACTTGTAGACTTGCAGTTTCGTGCAACAGGCCCAGGACGGTTGGTTTTACATAGCTATTATAGATAGGGTTAGGCCTGGACTGAGCAGGTGTGGTCCCGATCGTTCAAAATCGTTATTGATCTTAATATCGCATGCACTGTAGTCTGTAGTTTAAAATCACCTAATTGGTTTTAATCTTAAAACAGAGCGCACTATATGACCAACCAGTTATGCCATTGATTGTGTAAAGGTGCAATGTCTCGTATTAAGCTTAGGACGACAAATAGTTGGAAGACGTCATATGATAAAAGGAGTATAGAGGGAGCAGAAGCGACTTTTTTTGTGTTTCTTGTGATACCAAGCCGATTCTACCTAAAGTGATTATTTATTGCATTACAAAGCCCAAGGATATTGCTATGCTACATCATAGATTGTTATGCTTCAAAATTTTCTATTTCACCTTTGCGCTCACTCGACAGCACTTACCAACATTATGAATAAAATTCCTCGAAGCCACAGCTTACATACTTCTACGACATCAAAAAATTTCCTCGTGCCATTTTCATTTTCACCAACAAACAAAAAAAAAACAATTTTTATCTTCTGCAGACAAGGTAAGAAAATCCTTATAAATCGATATCCTTAAAATGGTCGCTGGATTGGGAAATAGATGCATACCCTTTTTTGGGGAATTTAAGGATACCCACTGATTGGGTCTAAAATAACTCAGGCGGAAAGAATGATTGCCTTAATATATAATAAACTACTAAATCTCTGCAGTGCAGGATAAAGCCAGGCAAAGGGACTAAAAGATTATCGTAAAATTTTGTTTACGGGCTTCTTTAAGATATTTCTCAACCGAGAAAATTTTCTAGTCAAGGACGAAAATATCAAGAAATAAGAATAAAAAAATAAAGAAATTTTTTTCTTTCATTTTTTTTTTATAAACTCGTTTTGCAAAAAAGGCTTCTCGTCTTGTGTATACATATATACACACAGAAGGAGAATATTTGCCCGGACATTGAATCCTCCTGACGACAAGATTGCTATAAGTTCTTTAAATTGGGATTTTTTTTCGCCGAGAAAGAGAAAGGAAGAGAGTGGGTCTTCCTTTGCTGCGATGCTCATGTTGGACGGTTTTTGATATGTAAAAGGGATATAAATTGGATTCCTTAATATTCCTAGCCAAAAAGGCTGCTTGTAACGAACCTTCAGCTCTTGCATATCTTTGGTTGATATTATGTTGTTGGAATTTTGGTTTTTTGATCTTAGAGATTTTATTAATAAAAAAGACGAGAATGATGGAATTTTTTATTTGCGGGAATAACATTGGATTTTGCGAATTACGACGACATAATTCTATATGGAAAAATGTAATCGAACTTGATTTGCAAATAAAATTGAATGGAATTTGAAAATTTTGATAATTTTTTTCTGTATGCGGCAACATGATTGTAAAACAGAATTTGAACACAAGCTTTGAAGGAATTTCCATTTCACAAATTTGTCTAGTAGTGAGCTTAGAGAAAAAGATAGACCAAGGATGAGGGTTGTTTTAGCAGCAGGCGAAGAGCATTGCGTTTAAATTCTTGGATGTTGTATGAGTTCGGGAATACCGATTGTAGAAGGTTGTTCCACGGTCGAGTAGTTCTAGTTATAAACGAATTTCTCGAAGTAAGTATGCATTAAAATAACGACTTTTAGTTATTAGTTAGTTTTTTTTTTAAATCTGTTCATAACAAAAATAACCAAATAAAGTGTTCTAATGATTGGTTATTGGTTATGAAATTTTAAAGATGCTTTGAAAGAATTTACGAAGAATAGTTTCAAAAGCCTACAACAAAAGCTGAAGCTGAAGGGTTGCTAAACGAGTTCAACTCACTGGAATAGGGTGCTATTGAATAGGGTGCCCACTCTCTGGAAAACCTTGAAAAGTCAGGGAATTTAAGGAAGTATGGAAAAGTCAGGGAATTTCATTCAATTATGGAATTCTCTCATATTATTTTCCAATTATTTTCTGATGAAACATGTAATAAATCTGTCTTTTTGAACGCATGTGAAATTTCGAGGAAATCGAGGAAATTTTGGGAAGAGCAAAATGTTACCTACACACTGATCGCGAAAATCGGGGCCTCGTGGCTTTAAAATGGTTGGATCACCCCTAAAATCGCCAAATCGTCATTTTTAGAGTTTTTCTTCGTAACAATGTTTATGAGACTCCGAAATAATTCTCTGAAATGACATATTTAGTGCGTCTATAAAAACTAAGCTCAAATTAACGGGTAACGGGTGAAGAGAAGGGGTGAAAACCACCTCAAAATTGACATAAAGATGGAGAAGCAACATTTTTTTTTTCACTTTTCTATATTTTTTTTTTATGTGGAAGACTAGAGCTCAGGAAAACCCTTTGTACTGTCGACAATCTATTTATTTCGTATAGAGTGCAATGTCGAACAGCAAGCTCTAGTTGATAGATATAGTGAAGGGAAAGAGAGAAGTGAAGGAAGGAACTGCCACAACTACCTACTCCCAACCATTTCTATCGCGACTCTGGCATCGGGGCAACGAGAAACAATCGCTGGAGTGTTATGCCTCCTGAAACGAGTTGAATCCAATCAACCAATCTATGACATGCGCTTGGGGGAGCGGGGCAGTGCTAGCGGAAGGCTATGCTATGACTGGAGGAATGTGAGGGAAGAAGAAAGAAGGGTAAAGGCGAACGCACTAGAGACATATACCCCTATGTCTCCTTAAAATTCAAGTAAAGTTCAGAAATTGAAATTAAAATTTGTGCCAAAGATGAAGGATTACCAAGAGAGCTGACGTTTATTTCCAGGCTAACACGAATCCCGACGGTTTATGGAAAATTATTGCTCTGGTTATTGTTAGCGAAATGTATGTTGGAAAAAAGTACCCATTACAGATTTAAATAGTATACGATTGGAATGTTTTTATATGTTGATAGTATACGATTGGCACAGTGAAATTTTTTTTCCAGCATATTCCATCTTTATGGCAATTTCGTAGTGGTTTTCACCTCTTCCCTACACCCATTACTGTACACATTGAGCTCAGTTTTTATTTTTTAATTTGGTATGAATTTTATGTTATATTTAGGCGAATGGTAATCAATTAACTTTGTCTAGTTCTGACACTTTTGTGTAACTTTGCCAGTCACCCCGCTCCCCCAGGATTCATAGGTGTTTTCTTACGAAGAGGGCGCATTATTTTTAGTAGCCCACGGGCGCCGTATATCTTAGGTCGGCCCTGAGTACGTTCATCAGCAAAACTCTGAAGTGAGTTGGAGGGGTGTTTAATAAAAACTAAGAAAAAAGCTAGTGATATATCACCGCCAGCCTTTTATCTTTTTTTTTCTTTTGGTAAGATATTGGGTGCAAAACTACCGCGTAGAGGTACCTAAACTACCGTTTCTATTACGAGCAGATGCATTAAAATATTTCACTGGTCAATTGAGTAGATACAAATAGTACAGTGAAAAAAAGGATTTTAATTTGCACAGTCTGGTAACAGCAAGATTATGATTTTAACCTGTTCGGGGTATCACCAGGAGTATATTCCTAAGTTTTGAACCTCGTGAACCTTGTGCTACTTTTGTTATAAACAATTAAGGCTCTCGTACAGCCTCGGAGCGAGTATTTTAGGTGCTTTTTAAAGAAGGATTATGAGAAAATAGTTACAGATATTGAGATAAATTTTTTTTTATTTATTTAGAAGATTAATAAATTGTACACTAAAATTTTTTTTTATTTTTTTTATTGCATCATTTCCGCCTCCCATATAAAATGCTGGAACACTGCAAAACATATGAAAAAATTGGCGGGCGTGATATCTCGACTTTGGAGCAACTAAAAAAAAAACAAAAAATTCACTGTAAATTAGACACTTGAAATTTGGGAATGACGAGTTGTTTTTTAAAAAATATTTTTTTTTTGAGAAAATGGCAGATAGTTAAAGTGAAAGTCCAAAAAAAAGTCTACATTTTTCAGCCTAAAGAAATATGTAAATTTTCTTTTATCGCGTCTTTCGAGCTTAAAATGTGAATTACTCCGGCTCTATAAGTCGGGGCAAACTAAATACCAGTCTCTTCGTAATAAAATTTCCAATAAATCCTTGTTGGTTTCAAGTCTCTGCTCTCTGATGTACGTACATAACTTACAAAACTGAAAAAAACCAGAAAAAACAGTATTTTTTTCATTTTAGTGCCCAAGACCGTCAACTTGACCAATTTCCAGGAAGCTTTCATAAAATATACTTTCTGATATTATAAAAAGACCCTGAAAAGTTGGTGTCAAAATATTGAACCCATTGGCCAAAATTGCATTTTTTATCTAAAATTTGAAATGCCCGCCATTTTATGCTATTAAGTCCAAAAGGAAAATTTCAAATGCCTCCCAGCAGGAAATTTGGGAGACCTCCCTAGAGGATGAATAAAGGAGCCATCCCAAATAGGTTTTTAGTCATTGGTTAGAGATTTTATACCGTGGACTGATTATGTTTCATTAGGTGATGAGCTCCTTTTCTGCTTTTTTACTATTTCGTTCTCGTGAATACTCGGACTTCTGCTTTATTCGGATTGCGTCATTCTGAATCTAACCGCAGCGGAAGTGCAGTGAAAAAAATGTTATACTTAAAAAAGTTACACTTAATAAATTTAATAAATTAGAAGAAGATGTGGTAAGTTTTTCATTTATTTGGTTACATCTTATTTTATGTCATTGATACAACTGATCTAATTTTTTTGCAGGTCGAGTTTGTATAAACAAACCTATTGGGAAGGTGAAAATTCCTGAAGTTTTTGGGCAAATATTCATCCAAGAAATAATTTTGAGATTTAGTTGGGATGAACGAAAAAAATTACATTATTTAACTCGGTAAGTATGTATATTATTTCATAATTATAAATTTAACATTTTTTGGCATTTATAAATAATCGCTATGTGTTATATAAGCAGTAAAAAGCAGTCAATTTGGTTTTAGCCAATTTGAGCAATCAATGAAAGCATACGCAGCCGTTGCCTCGGAGAAAGGAAAACTTTATAGAAACACTTACAAATTAAAATCAACACAATGAGTTACCTAATTTGTTAAAAATAATGTTAAATTAAAAATATTTGAAATACGTAAATACATTCTTTTCTTATGCAATATTTTTCCAGAAATCTTTGAAAGCTAAAAAGGAGGCCTCCATTTCATACCACCTTCCTTGGAATTCAAGACGAGATTTCCAATTTCAGTTTACAGCTTGTGCTCCTTACCGGAGTACTCCAACTTAACTCTATTGGGAGTTCTATAGGAGTACTCCCTTTAGACTTTTTTGGACGTCACAAGGAGCCCAAAAGAGCTCTTCCAATGACATGCTAATGTTAAAATCATGGCAAAGGGAGACATTTCGGAGGTTATAATACCTCTCTTAGGAGGCATCCAACATTACTCGAGGAGGCCTCTTTTTCCTGCTGGGCTCCTTTAACCACTAGCTGGCCACGCAGACATCGGCACGATAAATACCATGGCTTACAAGTGAAGAAGGGAAAAAGGAAAAAGGGAGGAGGTGCCTAGCTTCGTCTGCCGTCTTCTCAATGAGCCTGTTCGGCATAGGTGTCCCTAGGGGGCTTGTTTCTTCTCCAGCTTAACACCGCCGACATGTCCTTATGTTACTTCGAGGAACGCAAGCCCCACCACCACGATAAGGTGTAGCTACCTGGTGAGCCAATAACCAGCAAATTACAAACTTAAAAATAATAGTAAAATCGTACCCTGATATTTGCCAATCTACCGTAATTGAATTTGTGTCTTTATCCTCTGCATCATAGCTTTCTTTATTGTAAGATTACACATTTATTCACTCCGTTTCCAGTTCACTTGAATGACAATACTAAAACGACTTTAAATCATCTATTCTATCTCATAATTCCATTTGTTTACTCCTCCATGCAATCATGCTATAAACCAATCCACTCCGAACCATCTTCCTCCGCCCTATTGTTCTCGTCCATAAAACTGACGGTGCATAACGAATGCGTTACATTTTTCAAATTGACTTAAATCTATCCACGTCAACTCTATGCAACTGGAGGCAACAAAAAAAACACACACAGAAAAAAATACATTGCGGGGAATCCCCTGCTCTGGCAAAAAGCAATACCCGATATTCGATTTATCTAAGTGACACTTTTCACGTGGATAAAACAGCGTTAGTCAGAATCGCATTGAGGTGTATATGCACACAGTAAACTCCGAAAATATTCGCTGTCAATATGTAGCCAACAAAATTTGCATTTCATTGATATTCCCAAATGGGGCGCACGTCGTGACTCCTCAATCCGTCGGCAACAATTTCAATTGGTTTCTCCACAATTTTGCACCAGAGACAGGAATAAAAAAACATATAAAACAACAACAACAACAACATGAAGTCCTGAAAGAAAGGCGATTTAACAAGCGGGCGGGACTGGAGGTGCGGTTAAGGTTGTTTTTTGGATTTTCCTTAGGAGAGAGCCTTTACGAGCAGAACCTAGATTTGCATATCAGGATGCCAGGACGACGGCTGCTGGGTTACGGGAGATGTTGAGATTTCCGGGTAAGGATACAACGTGCTGCTTTATAGATAACTCTGAACGGGAAATACGTGATGCTATTTGGTGACTGAACCCGGTTGATTTTATCAATGAAACGAGCTTCTAGGTCAACTAGTGATGTAGCTACAGTTTCCGGATTGACCCGAACGCTTAACCAAATTACAAATCATCCGATCCTTGGGCTACAATTGCAATTCATCAAAAAATCGGGAGGGGGGCTACAAAATAGTGCTGAAAAGAATATCCTTGTCACATCACACAATACCGAACGCCCAAGATTTCACCCTTTTTTTTGGTTCTTGTGAGCAGCATCCATTAGTATTTTGGAGGTTATCCTGTGCGTATCCTTCTGGGAATCAACGAGAATTTGTTTGCCACACCTCAAAGCTGTGCTCGAAAATAATTCGCCTATGCGATGAAAGAACGAAGCTTTCACATGTCAACGAATGTTTACAGCTGAATCCTGCAAGGAATTTTAATGAAGAGCGTTCTGGCCCTTGTGTCGCTGGGTGCTTGTATCCTTTTTTTTCTGAGATCCTCAATCCTGTATGTGCATGATGTTGGAATATAATTGAAAATGGCTTTTCTTGGTGGTGAATTAAATTTTTTTTTGCTCCTTTCAACAGGGGCAGGTTTATTTTTTTCCTTTTTTTTTATTTTTTTTTTCAATATCAAAGATCCTTTTTCAAAAAAAAAACTGCATATAAAAAAAGGTGAAATGAAAGGGTTAACAGATAAAAAGTTTGACGAGTTTAAGCTGTTGATGTATATAATGTATTGAAATACATCTTTCCTATTCAAAATGTTAAATGTTGGTGAAACTTGTATTGAAAAAAAAGAAATTGTGATGCTTGTCATCGTGGGAATTTTTATTAGTAGGATGAAGGGTTTGATATGATGACATGAGTAAGACCCGGATGCCTGTCTGTGTTCTTGGTCTTTTAGTAAGAAAATGAATTTTGAGATCATTTAAAACTTTATCCCAGAAGGAATAATCGATGAATAGCTCACGGTGACCTTGAAGTAAGTTTTTATGAGCTCGAAAGGTAACCCGGGTTTTTCTGTTGGACTATGTTCTTTGACTAAAAAGAAGACATTTTGAGTCAAAACTAAAATCATGTAAGCGCCCCTTTTCGATTTTTGACCCCCAAAAAACCACCCCCTAAAAGAAATCCGTTTTTAACTAATACCTCTTAAACAGTCAGTGTTATCATAACATAGTATTCACAAAGTTTGTAGATTATGCGATTATCTACAAAAAAATATATTATACATTTTCCCGTACGATTTGCCATTCATGAGATATCGCCGTTTTAAAGATTTAAATACTCATATGCACTCATTCGCGACGTGTATAAGGTCATCAGACGCTCAATAAATCTTTTGTTGGACAACGTGGCTAATATTTTAAGGGGTGATTTTTGGATGTATTTGGAGAGAAAAATTGCTCTAGAGAGGTAGGCTATCCCCACTATCCACTAAAATACATGTATTTCTGCAGGGTGTTTACGAAAACAAATTTAATGTTTTTAAAATTTACTTAAACCTCAATTACTCTTAGACTAATTATAGTAAAGCAACAAAATTAGGCTCACCTTTTAGGTAAACGTGTATTCTTTAATTTAATATAAACATCAAAAAGTTGAGTGACTCCGTTTAGAAGATATGTAGGTTTAAAGTATGGGCAAAATTCTGAAAAACGAAGAATATTGGGATTTTGCTCACACTTCACGATTTCAAAATTTTGTGCTTCGGTCATAATTCCGGGAGGGCAGTTTCACCCACTGCTTTCCGCCCTTGTATTGGCGCCTGCCAAAAATACGTATTCATGTACAGTTCGTACTGACTCTTTGCCACAAAGTCAGAAATGTTTTCAGTGTTCGTGGCTAAAAATCAAATAACAGTTCTGCCATGTCCTAAAACTTTACCTGTACTACAGGTTTTCACTGCTTTAAAGTAACAGAAAAATCCCTCTGTCTCTGATATTTTGGCAAAATAATGTAATTGCAGAAAATCTTGTCTCTTCTGCCTACAAATGTCCTTAAAGATTTCTTAGCTCTTGTAGTTCTCAAAAATTGATTTTTTCATCAATTCTAAATTTGATGAAATTTCATATGAAATTAAATGAAAATTTTTCTTGTGAAAATCAATCTTGCAAAATCGTCATTTTCACTGATGATTTCACATTATAGTAGGTACCTACTCGTAGCTAGTTGCCATGCGACAAATATAATTTTATCCTTCAGCAGACAAATTCCTATGAAGAAAATCCTTGACATTCATTTAAATTCCTTGTTTAGGTTGTTGACTCTCTACCTACGTCGTGTTCACCTACATATTTGAGAAATACTACTTATTCCATAATATACTCAAGACTTGAATAATGGTGATTATTCTCGTTGGCGAGTGACGTGACTACGAGGGGCACGGTGGAATGAAACTGTCGATACCTACAAACGTATCGAGGGAAATATCACTTCACACACCACCTTGCCAGGTCGCCAGGAGTCTCTTAGATTGACAATGAGAATAAAAATTTAAGGTCGAAGTGACATCTGTCACGTCACTCGACAACGAGAACAAGGCCTATTAATTTGAAATTTTAAGCTAGGTTTTAAACCAGATTGAAGTAAAACTAATCGGTTTTTGTGTCTAGGGACTAGCTTTCCCGAACACGCTTCTTGTTGAATGATGAATCCAGAGGACTGACCCTTGAACTTGCAGTTGTGTTCACGACTCGTCCGGAATCCGTTTTCGTTAAATTGGGTTTCAGGTTGTGGCTGATAATGGTGAAACCTACTATAAATTCATATTTCGCTAGAAATATCCATGGAAATTGAAATCTCCTGCAAATATATAAGGTATATTCTGTCAAAAACGCACCGAGAAATGTTAAATAAAACGCACAGTTTTCACTTATTCATGGATATTTATTACGTCGCTTTCAAAGTAGGACCCATTCGACGCAAGACGCAACACATGTGCCAGTGTTTTTCCAACTTTTGAAACACAATTTGATGCGTGGTGTGGTATTCATTTCCTTCCGCGAATTTTGCTTTATGGCTTCAATACTGGTGCGCGGAGAGCAAATTTTAATTTCGGGAACAGGAAAAAGTCACACGGGACATATCAGATGAGAATGGTGTTTGGTCGATGAAATTCGTCGAATTTTTAGCCAAACACTTTTATACCCCGGTTTCACCGGCCTCAGTTTAATCAAGTTCAGTTCAATTCGCAAAAGTGGCTTCACCGGCTAAAGTCGAGTTCCAGTGCTTGAAATTGTTGTTGATTTTTCGCCAGCAGTCAGAAATGTAAAAGCTCTCTGGAATGGCATTCCACTATTCCAGTTTATTACTCTCTTTTGAGCGAGCTTTTACTTTCAAGCTTGGTTTCAGGTTCTGTTGGACGGAATCAGACTTTATTTTTCCTGAATGTGAAAATGTATGGGAAATCAGGCAAAAATTGAAGCTCGGCAGACTAATTTGCTCGAACTTGCGCAGTTCGGCCGGTGAAGCCGCGGTATTACCCAACTCTAAAGCCTATGAATTTTTCTTCCACAAAATGTAGCCGATTCTGACTATATGTCACGCAAGCTGATTCCTAAACTCGGCTTTCACATAAAAAAATTTTCCAGTATTGGAGGATAACCTTTATCTCATTTTAAAATTCAATCCAGATTAAATCCAAGATTTGGGATAGTAATTTTACACTGCTTTCACCATGTGTATACTGTCGAAATCCGGGATTTTGCGAATATCAGAACTGAAAGTTTTGGTGCATGTTTGCGAGCCGAGCCTTTCAATCCGAGTATATTTTAAAAATGATACCACAACTGATAAAATTGATCCGCGATATTGAAAATCCTAATTGATGTTTACGGACCTTAGTATTTCTTCAGTAAACAATTACTACGTTTACATGCTTACTTGAAGTATACTTGAAGTAGTTTTCAAGTAACAAAATATGCATGTAAACTCGTCCTAACTTCAAATATACTAATAAATAAATTTCAAGTCAAGAACTCAAGTAAATCATGTAAACGTAATAAATAATTGACCGAAATATTTACTATATTTCCCCATTTTTTGTAATAAAATTTTGTAAATTCTTAAACGTCTTTAAACCCCTTATAACTAACTAGGCGTATAGTATGGACAAGACGAATTCATAGTATCTCTGAAAAAAATCTTTGCTTCCGCGTGGAATATTAAGGACGAAAATCAAAGCCAAACTACCCCAGGGCTTGACTTAATTGAGTCTGATTTTTCGAAAAAAATCTTCTGTCTTCCAAACCCAAGCAATATCCTAGAAATTCACATTTTTTTTTGATAGCAGTAATTGAAAGTCAAATATTTGAATTTTTCCTTAAGTAATTTTTCCTTAAACATTTTCACAGATAAAAGTTTTCCGAAAGAAAAATCATTTTACAAACTACAAAATTTGCATTCTTTTTATTAGTGCGGACATAACCGATACAACCGCGATTTTCGTCCGTTTTGAATCTTCGTCCTGGACGTCGTGGATTTTTCCAGAAACACAAGGATGGATTTCGATGCTAATATTTTTTCTTAGTGGTCATTGCGGAGAGAGCATCGTGCAAGGAAAGAACCCGGAATGAAAAAAAAAATTTAAACGAAGACAAAAAACTTTTCCTTTTCGCCAGTATCCTTTGCAGATCAAAGAAATAAAGTCTTTGCAATCAGTATTGCTCCCGTCGTGATTTAATTTCGTTGGCGAGTCCTTTTGTTTCAATTACGTCTCAAGGGATGGATAAGGCATCACACAGCAAGAGATTTCATTTCACTTAATTAGCACCCCGAAGGTATCAGATTTTTGGGGAGTAAGCCCTTCGGCTATTACCGAGCGACTGTCCCTTATCCTGCTCAAGGATCCTCGCTTGGACCTCTAGAATTAGGATAAGGCTTTTAGCAGGGGCTTAAAGTGGGAGAAAATTCTGCTTTGCATCTTGTCGAAGTAATTGTACATCACAAGGGCAAATCTCAAAAGGAATTTGTTGAATGGATAAAAAGGTTGAAAACTGTACAAAAAAAAGCTGACTTTACATGGCTTTGAGCTTATTCATTGGCAGAGCAGAGCCATCAAAGGGATTTTGGATTATTTTTTTTATTGTGCACTTTTAAAGACTGTTTATGTTTATTCGATTCTTGTTGACGAAAAGGTAGAAAAGAAGGTAGAAGAGTGAAGGAATAAATAAACATTTAAAAAAAACACTTGAGATTGTAACTTTTATTGGCTCAAAAAGGCCAGAAAGAAGTTCATCGGCTTTTGTAACTAATTAGTAAATATTTGAGGCATTTAATTACGTAATGCTCTTGATTGCCACGTGAGCTGGAAAGAAAGTCTGGGTCAGGATATTCAAGTGAGCTACTTTATTATTTATGTGGGTCTTCGTTCGATGCACGAACAAGGTAGGAAAGCATGCTTGTACTATACGCAACTGGTAACAGTAATAGCTCTTGACTATTAACTCCATAAAATTGGATGAAAACTTGGAAAAAGTTAAGGAGATCGATATGAAAGAAGTGGCATCTGCAGAGAATGACCACCGGAAAGAATAGACCATACAGAGAAAATCGAAGATAGAGTCAATACTTCCAAAAACGCTACGAACTTATCGTATAAGGTAAGGACCACATCCGAAGATACGGCGTGCGTGATAGCAGGGAAGATCCCCATACTGGCGAGCAGGCCCGCCACATCACCTTGGGGGCCCGGGGCTAAAATATGTTTGGGGGCCCGTTAAGGCTAATGTCACATGAGTCTGAATCCAGACTCTGAATTTTTTCGACTCGGATTTTTTCAGCTCAGATTTTGGTGTCCCTTAATAACCCTGCATCTCGACGTGCAATTTTTCCTTGCATGAAATATGTTATTGCAAAGAAATTTCTTAGTCTAGACCACAGATGGCAGCAAGAATTTACTTGCATGAAATATTGTAGTGAGATAGCATGCCATTTTTGCATGCTATCTTTGCTACAATATTTAATTTGCCCACTAAAATATTTTTTTGGCAGAAATGACGTCATCCAAAAATATTTTATGCAAGGAAAAATTGCACGTCGAGACGCAGGGTACGCCTGAATATTTCATATACCGTAGCTAGGAGACCAGTGTTGTGCGAAATTTTGTACAAAGTGTTTTTTTTATGTGGAAGTCTAAGTTCAGGTGTCACCCTTTGTACTACCAGTCCGTCATATCGTTCACGTCCAGATGTCTGGAATAAGAAAGGTTAAGGGGTGTCAGGGGGGTGTATGAGGAGATAGCGATGAACCTAGGATAGGGACCAATGTAAGATTTGTAGATTATAGCCCTGGCCGGCGCGACGGCTGGAGGAGGAAATTGTATCCTTTGAAAAATCCCAAGCATTGTGAAGCTTGTTTTGCAATTTGGAATATATGATTACTCCAACGCAGATCTTGTACATTTATTTTTTTTAATTTCCGATGATTTCCAGTTTTAAATAATCGGGATGGTCTATTTTCCACATATTTTCTTTGCTTCCAATAAACGAAATTAATTTTTCGCCGTCATTTTTTAGTATAAAGGTCCGGTTACACGCAACGATCTGCTTGTGCAAATTGACTGGCGCAAGTCAATTGGTGCAAATAAAATGAGGAAAATGACACTAAATGACGCTAATTTGACACGAGTATTATATTATATTGATTATGATAAGGTCGGAGGAGCGTCATAAAAGTCATAAAATTTCACCATTCACCCAAGGGCATGCTGAGGATTGTAGCTGCGGCTTGAACATCATTTAAACGCTCATGCCAAAACACCAACCTCAAGCCGATTTTCTAAGAACATATATTTTGCACAACGCAACCTTTTTGGCTTGCGCAAGCCAATTGGCACAAGCAGATCGTTGCGTGTAACCGGACCTTAACCTTACAGACGCACGCCTTTTGTTTAACTGAAAAATTCAGACTCATCTGACATGGCGCGATAAGGAAACATGTAGAGAGCGAATTTTTATTCCAATTCTGAAAATTTTAGACTACATTTTCAGACTGAGTAGTCTGAATTTTTTCAGACCGTTTGGAATTTCTGATTCATGTGACATGGCACAATTCATTTCTGTGCATTTTTAGACACTCGGAAAAATTCAGAGTCTGAATTCAGACTCATGTAACATTAGCCTAAGGATTTTGAAATTCCAAAAAATCTTTGACTAAAAAAAATTGTGGTAACTTAAGAATAATTTCATTCAGGGCATTAAATATAGATACCGAACAGTCGGTTTATAAAGCGGGGCTTCCACTTAGCTGGCGGCTAGCAGCGCTGGTTGTATCTTCCGCTGGCTCGCTGAACATAGTAGCTCAACCAGCTCGAGAATAATCAGAAATTTATATGGCTGCCAGCTACAACACACCACCAGTACAACCAACGCTGGTAGCCTGCTAAGTGAAAACCCAGCTTTATTCGCGGATGAACCTAAAGTTACATAGTTTAACCTAGAATGGAACAGGTTTATATAGACAGGCCCTTGTGCTTAGCTATGTGGCTCAGCACTCATCTTTGTTTTGGCAGAATCAATCCAGAAACTATTCCAGAGGGAAAAATTCGAAGCACTACTAAGGGAAGCGAATTCGGAGCGCTGTTAATATGCTCCGATTGAGTGTTTAAGGAATTGTATGGAACGAAGAAAACGGCAAACAGAGACCGGTTCTCGTTCGATGCATTGGTAAAGCAGCATATTGAACGCGGTTGCTACTTAGTTGGGGGACCGCTGTCGACACTTGCGTTTGGAAGGACGAAAAGGCAATTGCACAAGGTGAACAAAAATATAAAGCTCTTCGACACTGCAGTTGTTTCTCATATCCACAGGCGATATAACATAAATTGGAGGGTTAGAAATTTTTTTCTATTTTTGTAACTGCTTCAAAAACGCTTCTAAAAAAAGCAGCAGTAAAAGGAGTGCTCCTCACTGCGATCATGCAATGTTAAAAAAGATATAGAACTGGGAAGGGAATGGGAACGCCCCAAGCATTTTAATAGTGTTCTAGCTTCATTTCTTTTTCTTAATACTCAATTCGAGCTTATACTACTTCAGTGGTTGTAAAGAGACTACTTAAGGGCAAGCCAAATATCCCAATCTAATTCCTGATAAAGGTCTTCAATCTGTTTTTCCTCAATTATGGATTTGTTTACGTCTTTTTATTGTGATACCTATTGGTGTTGCAACTGGTGAACGCGGTTTCAGTAAATTAAAAATGAGATAAAATTATCCAAGATCATGTATGGGTCAGTCACGTTTAAATCATTGCAATAGAACGAGAGCTGGCAAAAAATATAGAATATAACGATGTCATCGACGACTTTGCGGAAATTAAAGCAAGAAAAATAGTGTTTACTATTTAAATATAATGAGTAGAAGAATCCATATCCATACAAACATAAAATATATTTTAGAGTGGTGTATGCTTGGGTTTCAGGCTATAGATTAGTGCTTGGTTGACAATTAGAACCCAGGGATACGGCGGTTTTGGCTTTTTGTGTTTCAAAATAGTTTCGGGGCCCCCTTTGCCCCCCTAGGTGGCGGGCCTGCTGGCGAGAGAAGGCATGCGCTTCTACGATCCAGATTATGTCGGAGCTGAGAAAAAGTGCGGTGGCAAATGGCGCTGCGAACCCGTAAAGGCATGGCAGAGAAAGTGGGACGAGTCTATCAGGGGTCGGTGGATCCACAGACTTATCCCAAACGTGGAGAGATGTGCTATAAGGAAGCGTGGGGAAGTGAACCACGACCTCACACAGTTCGTGGGTGGACATTGAGGATAATGATAATATCTCCACCGTTTTGGACACGATGACACATCCCTGTTCCCTGGCCAGGTGTCCAGGAAGACGCAAAACACGTCCTCTTTCATTGTGCATTATTGGCCGAATAAAGGGCTGATCTGGAAGGGATCCCCGAGGCGTGACAAACAACGGAACGTTGAGGCTGGAAGAAGCCGAGAGAAAGGCAAAAGAAACGCCAGTAGTATTAGAAGATGCAGTCCGCAAGGAGATTGGTAGACCCACTCTGGGTTGGTTTAAGTTAGGCTTCTAGTCCCACATAATGCAGGACCCTTTTGGTGGTATGAATAGCTTTCCACTTTAAAACGCACGAAAAAATGATCTAAGCTCGTCCAGATTTGAACTTGGTCCTACGGGCTGTATTGAAGGAATAGGCGCTTGGCTGTGAGATAGGATGAAGCTCAACTTAGGTCCTTCGTAAATTTTTATAAGTGCATACCAATATAGCATAAGCCTCTGCTTAAAACCCTGTTGCTAGAATGTCCAAGCTGAGCTCCTTTCTGAACCTGGAACTTTTTCCCCAAATATCGGCACCGGCATCTCTTGAAAAAAATGAATGGTTCACAAATTTTAACAACTAACAAGAAAATAAACAAAACTCCTTCGTGGTTTATTATCGATCTGTGTATGGATCCTGTTGAATAACCCTTTTGGTGCATTTTGGTGATTACTCTTTTGGTGCATTATTCGTTTCTAAGAACCTGAATTGCAGGTGTTTCCATGTTAGATAACTCCTAAATGTCAATGGCTCTACTAGGACTAATTTAAGTGAGTTTCAAGATAAAGTTTCTTCCCTAGTTCCAAAATTTCAAACTTTAAAGCTGTTGCTGTCCAAAAAAAAACTTTTATCAAGAGTTCCTCGTTGTTTTTCTCTTTTTTTTCTATAAAACCTCAGAAATTCTGAAATGAATTGGATGCAATCATCAAGAAAATGTTTTCGTATCATCAGCAACTTTCTGCATAATTGCTGCTAACATCGCCTGGGTTGAACCCATCTAAAATGAATCAAAAAATCCTGCCACAGAAAAAAAATCACCCAAAAGCCCTACCAACCACCCGCAATCAACCCACACCCGTTCGCTCGTCTAAAATGGGCGTTGTTGAACCCGTCTTAGAACTGGGTCAGGCCATGTTCTGCCAAACTTTAACGAATTTTGTATCAAGGCAGAAGGCATCATTTCCACGGAGAGTTTATTGTGCGGAACTTTAAACGAGCCTCAGCCTTATTAAAAATTTAATCGCTCGGAAAATTTTGTTGACTTTTTTTAATATACACACTCACACACACACCTACATATAAAGGACATATTATGTAGGACCTTCATACATATATATTTTTGCGAAATTCCCTCTTAACCTGGGGACCCCCTTCGACCCACCGCCTTTCTTCTATCAAGCCTTAAAGCCTTTCTGTGGCTGCACTTAATGCGGCTGCTTCTGCACCGTGCCGAAGGTAACCCATGCAGCCAACCTCTTGATTATTATTGCAGGAAAGGTTTTAAATTTATGAACCTTATCCGCGGGTTCACGGGTTTCTATGATTGCGGCGCTCTACACCGGGGCAATTTACGGGCTTCAGGTTAATGCGAGGAAATTACAGCTTTTACCTCAGGAAATATATTGTAAGTTGCGGACTATGATTGTTGGCGGTGTTTAGAAACGCACACGGTTAACAAAGTGAAAAAAGTATTAACTCTCTAGCTTAGCTCGGGATTATGCTTGTTCTATTGCACATTCAAATGAGGACTTAACAACTGTTATTAATTATTACTGGTGGCAGCTTAAAGTTTTAATTGCAACTCTTTTTTTCGGAATTACATTTTATTCATTGTAATTGGCATTAAAAGTGGTGAAATTTGCTTTCACTTTTCTGCACTTGAGATTGTTTTGATTTCTGTGGCTAAGGTTTGTTGGCCATGTGATTGTTGGTGTTAAGTTGAAGAGTTATGTAAAAATTTATATTAATATTAATTATGATTGATGATAATTTCAAGTTTCAAGCGATTTTCCATTATTAACTTACACAATGCATATGAGGTTAAGAACCTTTTTTAGGAATATATTAATATAGGAATATAGGATCCCAGATCGGGCACGCGTATTCCAGGATTGGGCGGACTACTGAACAGAAAAGTGTTTTTGTAACCCGTATATCGCCGAATTCATTAGCCCTTCTAATTATAAAACCAAGAAACTTGTTGGCTCAGTAATATTATCATAGTGCTGATTGAAGCTCAATTTGTTGTCTAAGGCTACGGTTACTATGCATGCGAATTCTGACGAAAATGTGTTCGGACGAGTACGTCCGAAATCCTCGTCAGAACAAGGTGGTTACACTGTGCGTGTTTTCTGATATTCTGATAGTCAGTACGTTTCTGCTGCCCAGGCCAGCAAAGATGGACAAATTTGATGAATTTTATTTTGTTGAAAGTCCATTACTAAAGTTAATGTTGTTAGATGGTGGAAAAACAGAGCATGTCAACCAGTTATTTTCTAGTAGAGACGACAGAGGAGAGCTTGAAATGTTATTTCAAGAATTGTGGGACCAACCAGAAAAGTTTTTCGAGTATTTCAGGATGAGACCAGCAACATTTGAATACATACTGAAGAGGATAGTGTTAAGTTCTGTAGCAACGTTCTCCCACCTTCGGCGAAAAATATATCTGTTGTGGTAATTTTTGTCTCTCATATCCCAGAAACACCTGTTCTCGAACACAAGACTTATTCATTTATCAATATCCATGGTGATTCCACTAAATCACTCGAAATTCAACCCAAAATCACTCAAAACAGACGCAAGTCGCACGAAAAAATCAAACTTTTTTGAACGCTCTAATTGTTCTGACGAATTCGTGCATGTTCTAACGGCTTGGTCGCTGTCATTATAAACACTATAATTGAAAAACAGGCGTTTGTTTTTTCGGACGAATACGTCAGAACACGTCCGAACACATTTTCGTCAGAATTCGCATGCATAGTAACCGTAGCCTAAGGCAACACCTAGGTCATCAGCGTAGAAGAGATGTGGAATATTGACTAATCGGAGATGAAGATATTAAAAAGAAGATGACCTTGGTGACTACGCTGAGGAACACCGAAAGTTTCTTCACTTTCGTTGGACAGAAATCCTTGAAATCTCACAACTTGTGCTCTTCCGTTAAGATATGATTTTATTCACTCCAGGGTAGAGCCAGAGATTCCAAATTTGAATAGTTTTGCAATTAAAATGTGGTGGCCCAGTCGATCAAAGGCCTTGCTGAAATCCATATAGACAATTTTATGGCCGCTCTCCATAGCACAACGTAGTTCGGAGATTAGAACCATAAGATTTCAGGTGGTCGAACGCCCTATCCATGTTGTTGTTTGTTAAGGTATGCGTCGATTAAAGGGGCAATCATGTCGGGGACAGAAATAAACTATCAGCCTGAGTATAATACCTTTTTCAGAAAATCCACAAAACCTAAACAACTATCAACACTACACTCCAAATGACACGCCACTTTTTGAATTTCTCCATGTGTGCATAGATCAAAAGAAAAACCGTAAAATTGACTGTCAAATGGAATGCAGAAAAAATTGGCGTGTGATGTTGACCAAACACGATGGCATAAAACTGGCAGATTGCGTGGCGCGACAATTGGCGCGCGGAAAAAACTCTTAGTGTATGGCATACTAATAAGTCCAAAAATAACCGTTTTATCAAAATTTTTGTTAGGACTAAAAATAAAGCTTATAAAAAAACGAAGAAAATGGTTTCTAAATGAATGCTCTAGGTATAAAACAAAGCAAGTAATGATTGATCGAAGGGGACCTATTTCAAACCAAATACTCAAAACGTTGTATTTAACGTCGAATTACGGAAAATCGATGCATTTTTCGAGGATAACTTATAATAAATTTTTTAAAGTGCTTGAAAAGACCTTTAAAATGAACACTGATAAAAGTCATTTGCATGTAAAATGAATGAGTTATGACAAAGAGAAGATGTACCGTTAAAATTTTTTTTAAAAAAATGATCAATGAAACTAATACCACTTCCACCCAAATTCAAATTTATCATGTTGCACGTAGGATTCACTTTATTTTAAAGATATCTATCGGATCTATATAGTTTGAGCGATTTTCAGGGTGTATTTTTCGAAATGGGTACGATCAAAATGAAAAGGGGATTTTACGAATTTTACAGATTTCTGCGTTTATTTCAAAAAAAGTCAAGAACTATTGAAGATACGTAAAAAACTGTTGAGTAACAAAATTTAGATTTTTCTTCAGCAACAATTTTGGTTTTTTATGTATTGCTGTAGCTTAAAAATTGACGGAGATATAGCGGATTGGAGTTTGCTTTATAGTGTAAGTACCACCTTTGCTTAGCCCTTTGACCCTTCACATTTTTAAAATTAAGGGTTTTAATATAATACAAACAACATAGTTTTATAGCCAGTGAATTTACCTACAAAATGGTTTTTGAATGGACACTGTAGCTTGAAAATTTATCCCGCTACAGTAAAAAACCCGAACGAAAAAATTAATTTTCGGAGCAAATGATTTTCGGAGCACTTATGAGAACATTACGGTATTTAACGTATACACACATGCTACATTTGGTATACAGGTTTAATATACATTTTACAATAGTACCTTCAAAATAGAAGATTCTAGAAGCTGGAAGGTATTGCGCAATACTTTTGTACGCAGCTGCTAAAGATGTGCAATTAAATAAAATGAAAAAAATTGACGGTTTTCAATCTTTTTCAGAGCATAGGTGAATCGAGTGTTCGGGGGTCGGTACCCCGCCGATATATATACATCCACGCACACGCACACATACACACACCCACACTAAAAAATTTACTAAAATACTTTCTGAACTTATAACGAAGTTTGTGTGTCTCAGAAAGGGTAGACTTCGAAAAGAGTGGTAAGTACAGCCTAAATCCAAAATTTCATCAAAATCGGTAGCCTACGAAAAAAAGTAGAGGTAATACCCCATTTTTACGGTTGGGGACTGGAATATTTCTCTAAGGGTAGTTTTTAGGGCTTGAAAAATTTCTTAAAAAATTATTTCAATAGTACCTACATAGGTCTAAGAGGTGATATAAGCGTTTTTATTACCCATTTATTGAGTTTTATTAATTTTTTACGATAAGGGGTAGTTTTCACCCCTTAAAATAAAAAGCGCCCCTCGGCACAGGGTAGACTTTGAAAAGGATGGTAAGTGAAGCCTAAATCCAAAATTTCATCAAAATTGGTGGCCGCCGAAAAAAGTAGAGGTAATACCCCATTTTTACGGTTGGGGACTGGACTATTATGCCATTCAAACTAATGAATTTTTTAATTATTTATATTATGTTGATCTTTGTTTGATTAATGAGAAAAACACAGAACCAAACTAAAAATTTTTATCCACTTTTGCAGAACCGAAATTCATTCAGCTCTTATCTGCCCTTATGCCAATATTTTTAATGGACTGTGTAAGTTGAATAATTTCAAACTTTACATTGGCAGCGGTGAGAAAATCACCCACATTTTTTTACACTTTCACCCTACCATATCAACCTTTAGAACCCTGGCTGCACTTATGCCTAGCTCATCGATCATAAGGTCCGTGCTTAACTATCGTTTTATAATATTGGCAGAAGGGAGAAAATTGTTGAAGAAAGCAAAAATTTGTGACAAAATAAAAATTTATTTAAAAAATGTTGGCACCGCGAGGACCGCTCAATTTTGCGATGATTCTACTTATCTCTAGTGTAACTTTCGGTACTCCAAGATGCATGAGTGAGCAAATCGTGCTTGAACTTCTGTCATCATCTCCCGGTCTATATCTAGGGCTGGGATTCGGCCCCATGCAATATTGCCTTGATTGAACGACTAAAGAGAAAAGTCTCAATTCTTTAAAACTAAGCAAATACTTCTTGCAGGTAAGTTCCATCAACAATAAAATTTAACTTTAACCACAACTACCTACTTCTTGTATTTACTAGGGGGAAGTTTTATTCAGAAGGCAAGTCTAAGGCCAATTTATTAGCATCTCTGTTCGAGTCAAATTCTTCCGTAGTCGTACCCAATACTGCCATGCAACTCCACATCTTCAACACTTTTGATCAAAAATTAAATGACGGCTTTTGACAAAAAATATCAACTACCGACCCTCTTGTAGGTTTAGCTTTTGATCCCTTTCAGGTTTTCGATAGTGTTTGGCACTCTCATCTTCAACTCCAAGCATCGCTATTGGTATCGACTTAGTTCTAAAGATCTGAATTGAGAGTAATTTTATAATTCGATAGTTTTCAGTGGAAAGATCATATATCCTACCAAATCTAATATCGCTGAGATTCTCTGTAGGTATTGACATTTCTTCTCGTTCAACTCGTTTATCTTGGGTGAAGCTTCAAAACCCGTCTTAGCCTGGTTCAAAACTGACTTAGCAGGGTGCAAAACTGTGCCATTAAACACTTTGATGATAATGTCATTTGTTAGGAAGCATAGGAATGTAGCTGCGCGTGGTAAAATTCTAGAAAAAATTCACCGCAAAATTAGGACTCTTGACTCCCGTGTCCTGCAGCCTGAAACATAATAACTCGATTGTGGACTAATCTTCCTCAATCAATATTCCCGAACCTGTACAAGATTCAAGAGCTCAAATGCAAACTTCGTCACTCTATACTTCAGCCAGACATCTATCTTAACCTTTATTAATCCTTCTATCTAAGATTATTTATAGACAATGTACCATGACGTATACGATATGACCTACGAGTAGTACAAAAGGTCAATCTCACGCTTACCTCTAGGAAATAAGGATATAATTACAGACAAGCTTTGTTGCTGTAAGATAATTCTAACATACGAGTATTAATTTGTATTCGGCCTTACGATTCAGAGTCAATCTGTATTTGTTTTTTCAGTTCAGATTGACGTAGACTTGATTAGCATAATCTTATGCAGAGATTCAGTTCCTAGTCAAAATTTTGTCCAATTATGAGAAACACAATTTGTATGTTTGCCCAAGGCATAAATTTTGAATTCATATGCATGCCAATTTTACATTCAACAGAATTGTTATTTGCATGTCTCATTGTAATATTCATAGTACACGAGTTTACAGTGGTGGTCTACAATGACTCCCCCACATATTCATAGCTTAGACTAGAGATGTTTCGACAGAATTTAACTTCCAGCAATTTTTGGTGTACACTAATGGAATAATCCTATTATAAGTTTAAAGTGTAATTTCCTTACAGACTATGGTCGACTAAAATAGGATATCGATTTTTAAAGAGACTTTTTAGCTGAAAAATGGAACGAACTTAATTCTACCATACCACACCACTACAAAAATTATAGTTTAAATATTCCTTCGTGTACAAGAACTACAGAAATGTTGCGAACTTTAATGAGAAACCGTAAAAAAGCTATAGAAGGAAACCTTATCAACCTCCATTTAATAGTTTAATGACACTTAAAGTTCGAAACTAAATTAAAAGGTGACTTCATAATATCCTGTAGAGACCGTTTTTTCAATTTAAACGTACCTTCTATTAATATATACATCAATGTACGTCAATGTCCTTTCAATATCCGAGTCGATGAAGTGCTCCCATAGTCCCGGAAATAAGATCCTATTAAAGTGGGCGTACCTCAATTTCCTCTAGAAAATTGCAACCCCATGAAAATGTATTCCTCTAGTTGTGTCTGGATCATAACATCCAGGAAACGTAAAAATATGGAATTTTTTTTCGTCATCACATACATATATATATTTTATGTGATATTAAAGTCGCATCAGAGGTTATCCTTAAGGGATACCCCTTTCGACCGTATACAATCTCTTGAACTAAGGCACAGATTCCCGGGCCCCAGAATCATTTTCTTCAATAAAATATAAGAGATGGCAGCTGCTGCGCTTCAGTGAGAGGGGGAGGGGTGGCCAGGATACGGAAAGCAAAGAAACAAAATAAAAAATAAAAATACTGACACGAAAGGCTGCGATGATGAAAATTTTAAAAGAAATGAAAACAACGGAGCAGCTTGTGTCAACACTTTTCCGTAACACATTTTAAAGAACATTAGGAAGGTATACCTGCAGGCGTCACCGAAGAGACCTACAAAGTTGATCAGTCAATATTTGACCCAGATTCTATCTTCTGCCGGGGCAAAACGGTGACAAAAAAAAATAAAATATATATATACATATGTATAACGTCCCCTTGTATTTTCCAGGTGTAAACACTCCTTAGAGTGCTCAAAGCGAAAATTTCCTTTTATGCATTAAATATGACAAGAAAGATTGCCACCATGCCCGGGTTCCCACGCCGGATGAATGCCCATATCATAGCGCAGCGTGGGTGTACTGTCGAAGTGGGGGCCGGAGGCCTAGTAATGAAGATGATGGCGCATTATGGGACACTGGGGGAAACGTCATTTGAATACATCACTCACGCGATGCTGCTCGGTGTGGGATTATTAATGTCACACATGCTGTGGCACCAACTTAAATATCTTTACTCGATAAGATAAGGGAGAATCGGATTCAGTTGTGAAAAGATTAGAATTATGGCATCGTATGGGGGAAAGCCCTCAGCAGTCCAGTGGGGGTTAAGTGCTGTGCTTCCATTCAGAAGGTTCTGGGTTCAAATTCCCGATGATATTGCAACTGTGGATGAGTTTTTATTTATTTGTGAGTTCTATGTTTGCTTATAGTCCGGGGAAATTAACATTTTAAGGAGACAAAATTCCAAAATGGCTGAAAATTGGACCGCAGCTTCCTTGGGACGTTTCAAGAAAACAATTTCGGAATCCCAAAAAAAACATGGCCGCCGGAGACTTTTTGGCAAAAAAATCACTCAAACACTGGTGTTTTCGAAATTTTTTGTTGATCAGTCAATACGAAACGTTATTGCCTACAAAAAGATCTCTTGTCATTTTTTCGAAAACCCTTTCGAAGTTATTCAAGGTCAAAGTTTCCAAAACTCACTTTTCAGCTAAAAAATACTTTGAATAATTCGGAAAGGGCAGGGTTTTCGAAAAAAATTTCAAGAGGGGTATTTTGTAGGCAATAATGTTTTGTATTGAAATTTCGAAAAAAACCAGTTTTTGAGTCATTTTTTTGCCAAAAAGTCTCCGGCGGCCATGTTTTTTTGTTGGGATTCCGAAATTGTTTTCTTGAAACGTCCCAAGGAAGCTGCGGTCCAATTTTCAGCCATTTTGGAATTTTGTCTCCTTTCGTGCCTTTTTTTTTCTAATTTCCCCGGACTATTAGGCTGACGAACTTTTTTAAGCACATTTGATCTAAGCTTTATATTGTTAAAAAAACGTCATTATTTATAGATTAAACCAAAAAACATCCAAGTATACCTTTAACATTTTCAATGTTTCACACGCCATTGTTCACATAATAATCCTAGTGCCGCATTGGTTAAGCTTGAGTCTCACCCTTTGTATTACCTGTCCGTCATATCATAAGTAATGATGCAACGTCTAGTAGTATCAGCTTAATTCCAAAGATAAATAGAGGATACAATAGAGGAGGAATCTGCTAGAGCATAGATTCTCAACCTTATTTTGCCCCCCCCCCACTTTGAGAATATTTTTTTTCTAGAGCCCGCTTTTTTTACTTACGATCTGTCGCGAATCTGAAACAGCTATTGCCGTTATTGCCTACTGCAAAGCCGGCTCTACACGATGCTATGAACACCCTCCAACTTTGGGTGCTTGATGGTAGGACGCATCGTGTGGCAGATGCTCGATCTATGAGTGTCCAATGTCAAGTCTCCAACGTGCGTTCAACGTTTATATTTGGACACGTGCCGATGTGGGAAGCTAACATTCGAATGAAACGTTCACCCAGTGCCGCGGCATCCATATGTGGGAAGCGGCGCATTCGCGAGCGAAGCGAGCTAAAAATTTGTACAATATATGTATTTTATAAATATGCCGTGCCGACCGCAAGGGCGGCATCTCAATTTAAATGAGCGATGACAGCCGCCAAAAGACAAGGAATTTTTGCCGATGAGCGCAAAAATTTAAATGAGCGGCGACGATAAACAAAAAGAAGACAAACATCGAGCACAACACTCACTCAATAGATTACCAATAATTAATTAGCTTAATTAATTAGTAGAATGTACACAATACACAAACGATGAACGAAAGGCGACACAAAAACAACCCAGTAGGGAATACAAACCTTCTAGAGTCGATTCCGTACATAATCCTTCGAATGCGTAATGTCTAATTTTTAGATCGAACATCTCTTCGATTAACATTGCGAGGTCCTAGGGTCAAAGGCATAACGACAACCTTTTGCATTATAATTAATTCCAATATGAAGGTATATGAGCTACCTTTTTCATTACCATTCATTTCAATAAGAAAGTAAAAGGAAGCACAGATAAGTAAAATGCAGATGCCTAGTCGAATAGGCTAAATGTGTTCCATGTTGCCGAAAGCGATTTGCAGCCACATAGCTGGCTAGAGCATGGCTACTTTGACTAGTTGATCTTTCGGCTACAACGTAAATCCCTAATTATGAACCGCGAAAGGACCGTTTCGGACCAAAGGATTAAAAACCGGATTAATTGATAAATGATAAACGAATGACGAAACGATAAACAGAAACGGTCATTTTCAGGACCAAATCAGTTTGCGAAGCGGAAGGCTAAGCAAGAAGTTTCGCCGAAACGAAAGGCAGTGGTGCAGCAAGAAGTAGAAGAGAAGTCGCCATCCGTTTTCAGCTTGTCAGCGCGGGTTGTATCATCGAAAGCGAAGAAAGGAAATTAAATGAATTACATATTTCATTTAAGTCGATTATGAAGTAAGAGAGGAACTGTACCTACTAATAAATGACTTGGTTGACTTTGCCAAATAGAAAGAAAATTTATTTAATTAACAATTTCTTATATACTAATTCCTATAAAAAACAAAATAAAACCCGCGGGCGAAAAAAATTTTGCCTTTAAAGGGGGCCGCAACGGCGGATGTGCACTGGGCGGCAAAGTCCCTAGCTGCGGCCCTGCGTTCACCGCACCGTGTAGCGCCGGCTTTATATTAAATATAGTCGTAAGATAAGATATGACTCCTATTGTATTTCTAAGTTTAAAGAAGAAGGTTTCAATGAGAACAATTAAAACGCATACCATTCTGATCTGTTTTTAGTATTTTGAAACATTAAAAACAGTAAAAACAGGTCAGTGAGTTATACTTATTTTTGAATGGTAAATAGCAAAAAAACCAAGTCAGCTGGAGTCAGATAACTTTTGGGGATGTTAAAAAGTCCAGAAAAAATACCTTAACGATCTACTTTTTGAGTTACAGTGCAATATGTGGGAACATTTTTTTTTTCATATTTTTTTTACAAATAAACACCCTTATTTATGTTTTTTTCCATCGTACATTATTGTTTTTATTAATGAAAAAAATTCGCATTCCTTACGATTACAAATAGGGAATCCAAATGCGGGATCCCGCACCATTTTTGCGGGATCAGAAATGCGGGACTAGACATGCGGGATCCGCGGGATCTGCGGGATTTGAGCAGTAGAATGACCTGTTAAAAGAACCGGGACTAAGAGAAATACTAACAATATTGCAAAGTATTAACAATTTATGTGCTGTGCGTGTATATGAACGTGATCAATGTCACTACGACTACGACAGGGGATTCTCCACGTGAATTGAGCGTACGGGGATTACCTTTGCGGCTAATTGTATTGTTTGTCAAACAAACTACTGAATCAGTCATACAAAGTATTCAGGGCAATTCTGAACTACGCTGGAATTGATTAGGCTGGAATTTTCTTACATCGGTAGCATAAACTCTGTTGGGGCCGTATTTGGTTTTTCGAGTCGATATCGATTTCTGTGGATAAATAAAAATTGGCATTTGGCAACACGATATCGACAACCTTATCGTGTCTATACGTGTGGATCAAGTCGTTTGACGTTTACTAAAGCGTAGTTTACATTATGCTAATACATTAGCGCTAATAGAGAAAACGTCATCATTAGCACACAATAAGTACAATGTAAACACATCTGCTAATTGCGTTAGCGCTAACGCCATTAGCGCTAGTAATGTTGGTTGCGCTCAAACTTTTGGTGCTAATTCAGTTTGCTAATGCATATTTTAAGATGGCGGGGACAACTTCACAACAACAACAACTTCACTATTAGCGAACTGAAATTTGCTAATGATGTAAACAGACATTGTCTGCTAATTTATTAGCAACTAATTTATTAGCGCTAATGAATTAGCATAATGTAAACTACGCTTAAGGCCCGAATTCATCGACCTGGATATATTCTCGGTTATTTCTTATCGCGTACAATTCTACGGATATTTTTTGCTATTCACGGAAATCAAATATACCAGTTTAAAATTTTTACAGAATTACAAATTCATTCATATTGATTCAATATTTGAGCCGTTTTCTTTGAAAGTGGTGTAAGTCCACTTTATATGATGTGGAGGTATTTAAGGGTTTGCATTTGAATGGATTGAAAAATATTGGTTTATGTTAATACGCTCATTTTACGTTTTTTAAATATTAAATTGATTTAATTTTATAATGTGATCGCTTTTAAAGTATTAGTTAAAAGAAACTTATACACTACTTTCAAAGTCAACAAAATATGAAAATCATACATTGATTAAATATTAAATATGGGATTTCAATTGAATCAAAGCAAATTTTCTTATGAAATTTTTATTAAATATGTTAAAAAAACAAAGTAAAAAGGTTTTATTGTAATATTTCTTCAGGTAATGCCATTTATATTATATTCATTACAACTTTATATTAATATGTTCTATTTTCCATTTTTTCTTTATGAGAAAGTAGCCAAGATATATTGGAGGAATATAAGGTAATAGATCCATTAAATCGTTGAATTTTTGGGATGCGATGGATGGATATAAAGGTGGTAGTATTATAATATTCAAATTTTCGTGGTCTTCCAAGTGTGGGGGATAAATCTAATGTTTTAAACTCCCCATTTTCATCAAATGAAGTTTTATACAGCATTGTATATGTTTGATTTTTAAAAACCTTATCCAAAATATCTTCAGCCAAGTTACCGCTTCACCATAACTACTTTTTCCGTCTTTTTAGAACTAACTACTAAACTAGTAGTTTCGTCGAAACAAAATCATATAGTTTCATTTCATGTAAAATAAACTTTCTACGTTTTCGGGATTGTTGTGTGATGGTATAATAATCTGTAGGAATAAACAGTAATTTTTTTTCTTATGAACGTCTCGATAGTTCCAAAATCGGCATATTTTGAAAGTTAAAAATGTCCAGAAATTTATGTCTTTGCGGAAAGTGGACTTACACTACTTTCAAAGTAATTATATTTGTAATTTCATTAACTAGCTAAATTTGTATTGACAAAATGATGAAAATTTTGAAGGATTTTTTTTGTAAGTGTTTAAGATAAAAAGTTCATAGCAGGTAGCATTGAATGTTATCATTAACTAACTTTTTGTCAAAAATGGACTTACACCACTTTCAAAGAAAACGGCTTAATACTTTATTTCATTTTTTTAATTTTCACTCACAGCTTTATTCAATTATGAGATTTCGAAACTTCAAAAGTTAGAAATCGGCGGATAAACTTATTACCAGGTCGAACTGGTGTTAACTTTATCCAAGTCCCGAAAATCGCGGTCGGTGAATACGAAATATCCACGATATTTATATGCGTGGATATATCCAGGCCGGTGAATACGGGCCTAAAATGCCCAATTTAGGCATACAAAAAGTTTCTACTTTAATTATATATAAGTGGTTTTTTTTACCAAATACGGCCCCTGTAACGAAGAGTAATTTCGAAATTACAATTTATGCTACTATGTAAGAAAATTCCAGCGGAATCAATTCCTGCATAGTGGAATTGGCCTGAATATTTTGTTTGACTGACTAAAGTATAGTTTGTTTGACATACAACACACTCTTATTTCATATAATACTTCATAAATTCATGAACATAACTACTTAGAACAAAATCTATGATTTTTTTTGCAGTCCCGCTAGGTTGAAATTGTAAGCACCATTTTTACCATTTTAAAGACCCCGTTTCAAAGTATTGCCAGCAGCCAAAAAATGAAAAATCAAAAAAGTGGACAAAGGTTGTTTTTGGAATCAACGCCTCAATTGTCCGCCCTCCAAATCGTTCTCTCTCACCCTCTTCCCCATAAAACAAGTTCGTTCGTTCTTTTTGTCTGTTCGGTGTCCGGTGTCTGTTCGGTGCCCGGTCGTCCTTTTCATTCTTGTCCTAGCAACAACAACAACGCAGGAACTGTCAAAATTTGAGTTGAAAAATCCGTTGAGAGTATCTATTCAAAGTGTCTCCCTCCCCATCGTCCTCTCTCAAACTCTTCCCAATAAACCCAGTTTGTTCGTTCGTTCCACCGAACAGACACGTGGCCGGTTATGTAAAAGCCCACTTTACTTTGTTAGTACGTGATTAACATGTTTTTTTGTCTTTTTTAGACTATATTTTTTTAACCTGCCCCAATCAGCGCCCCCTAATTTTCACTGGGTCTGCTGCTGCCCCCCGGAAAGTCTCAAACATCCACAAGGGGGCGTTAATGCCCACGTTGAGAGCCTATGTTCTAGAGGTACCTGTAAGAGAAGGGGATGATAGGATTTTGTACGAGTTCAGAAATACTGACTGCCGGAGGCTGTTTCACAACCGTGTTGTTCTATTTATGATAAAATCTATTGAATAGCATGTGCATGAAAAGGTTAGTTGTCAGCTATGAGAGTCAGCCGAAAGGGCTAGTCATTTTTGCGGGAGAAATGGTGCTGCTACATTCCTACGATGGCTAAAAGTTTCTATAGAGCCGCAGTTTTGCGATAAGGCGCTTTTCAAGATCTCGGCCCAAATAAACGAGTTGCATTCCAGAGGTCTAACGTGGGACTTGTAGATTACAGCCTTAAGAATTCCCAGGCACTGCGACGTAGGTTTTTAGCAATTTCCATCATAGGTCCTTAGTTAATGTCACGCTTAAGGTAGAAACAGAATGGCACGGCGACCGTGGCGGAGTCCGCCGCTCAGAGAGTTTCGCATACATTTAATTTCTCCCCAGGCGGCGCGGACAAATTAAATGTATGGGAAACTCTCTGAGCGGCGGACTCCGCCACGGTCGCCGTGCCATTCTGTTTCTACCTTTAGAATCAGTGGCGGATTTAAGGTCGACTGCGCTCTAGGCCCCGTCCGATATGGCGCCGTTTTTGCTTTGTAGTGATACTTTTCACCTTCGCTTTTACAGTTTTAGATAGGTGAGAGTATTCTGCGTACACTGATACCTTATTCATGAAAATAGGTCATAGGGTTACAAAACTACAGAGTGATATGCAAAACACTAAAAAAACTTCAAAACGCCCTAGCGGCTAGACCGTTACGATTTCCCCCTCCCATACAATTTTTTGTTCGTCTATCCAAAACCTATCCACAGCCGGGCGCTTTGTAAACTTAACGGATACACCCTGTATATAGTATACTAAACAGTAGAGGGCCTAAGATAGATCCTTGGGGAACGCCAGCCAAAAACATGGCAGGAGAGGAAATTAAATGGGAAATCTTCACCTGTTGTGAACGAGCAGCTAAAAATCTATGCATGAGCGTAAGGGCAGAAGAAGGAAAACGAAATTGTGTACAGAGTTTGCGTAAAAGGACGGAGTGATTGACGTTGTCAAAAGCTTTGGAGCAGTCTAGCAAGGGTAGACAACATACCTTGTTAGCATCTTTATATTAATAGGCAAAGCCAAACTTTGTGATCCCTTTTTAACCTATTTCCAAAAATTGTGATCCCATTTTAACCTATTTCCGGTTCACGTATCTTAATGAAACATATATCAAGCGAAAGATATATGGTCAGAATATATATTTTATTCAGGTACATCCATAGGGAAAGGTTTGAAAGCCAGGTCGAGTTTTAACTATACTGAACACTGTGCATGCGCTATCCATCAAATTAAACGGAAAAAGAATACATATTTTAAGAGAATGCATACATTTTGTTTCGATTTTCTCTTTGCACTAATATTTCCCCACTAAAATGCTAAATAAAATCATAAATGTGCATTGCTACACTATTTTTTAATTTCTCCTGTTCTGTTGATCAGTGAAAAATATTGAAAATTGACTTATCAAATATCAAATTTCCCCACTATTTTCTTGCTTAAGCTTGGGCGAAAACATCACAATTTTTTGCACCAATTTTGCTCCAATAGACAATTAATGCAAGTTGAGATTGTCTTGGCCCATACTTGCACGCAAATAGCTTTTCCCTCTTTTTGGAGTAGAAAAGGATCTTTCTCCAGAACAGCAAACAAGTTAAATCGATTATTAAAATTTCAATGGTTCTTTAAATTTTGCAGCCTCTAAAATTTTGCCGCCCCTAAAATTTTGCCCCCTAGGCCTGGGCCTCACGGGCCTAAGCGTAAATCCATCACTGCTTGGAATGTGTTAAGATATGAATCACTTATAAACTCCAGACAGTCCACTGCAACGGAAGGAATGGTGCAACATGTTTTGTTGGAGAGAAATCAGTACTTTGTTTTTGAAGCAAAGCCCTCAACTTGGTTCTTGCAGCGCCACTCAAGAACTAGTTGAATCCATCCATCCTCTAGGTCATTACTCCAAGTTTGACGGTTTCTTGCAGCATGTATCCAGTTCCGGATGTTGAGAATTGTCTCTACGTCAGCCATCACAGAGTCTATCCATCTCCTCCTGAGTCGGCGTACTCGTCTATTTCCCGAAATTTCTGCTACGATGAGTCGTTTTGGGATACGATTGTCCTCCATCCTGATTACGTTTTATAAATGTTGAGAGTTCTGGGTCGTCAAAAATTTCATACAACTCGCTGCTGTATCTCCTTCGCCACATTCCTTCCTCTCTCGTTGGGCCTATTATGCACCTAAGAACTTTACTCTCAAACCTGTCGACTCCCCTAGTAAAAATGTGCCATGCGCATTTGTTCGCTATGCGTGCTAGCTGCGGGCGAGTTTAATTTTTACTCGGGTTGACACTCTGCGTGCGTGCCAGCTGCAAGCTAGGTGTGGGCGAGTCTTAGTTTTTATCAAGCGTGCTTGCTAGTTGCGGGCGCCGTGCAGGCTAGTGCGTTACTGCTGCAAGCTAGCTGCAGGCGAGTTTCATTTTTACTCTCTTCGTTCCTGTATGTCCTCGGTTATAGTCCAAATCTCGCTACCATGTGAAAGTTTCGGTTTTCTGTGCATAATCTTGTTTGCAGTATTTCTTTTTGTGCATAAAAGGCTTCATTAGCCAGTAGTATTCGTCTTGTTATCTCTTCCTTTTCCTAGTTTCTTTTTGTAATTCTAGACCCAAGATAGACTGTTTTATCGATTACTTCTAGGTTATGTTCGTCAATAATTACCTATATTTCTTCCCATTCTAAATCTTCCAGCTGTGGACTGTTGTATCACCTGTGGTTTCTCTTCACTAACAATATTAACCAATCATATTCGTTTTCTATCCATCGATCTAAGCTTAATACTTAATTTTTGAAACCTGTTAGTTACATCGAATACTATACGGAAGGGTCATTTCCTACCTCTAGCAACCGCTGCTACGCAAGTAAACGGCCATTTTGTGAAAAAACGACCATTTTGGTCGTTCTTTCTAAATATAGATGAGTATTTCTCGGTATGTGTAGGTCCAAAAAAACCGAAAAAAATTGAGGCTATTTGTTATGATATTGGCTCTCAGCATGAAATTTTTATATGCACACATAACCTCAAAAAAAAAACTGTTAAACCTACCAAATTTTGGTTTTTTGGTTATAGCTTCGCCTGTTTTAACTGAAATTTGATGAAATTTTTAGAACTTATAGTTTAGAAAGTGAACAATGCCTGGTTAAAATTTCAAGTCAAAATATTTAATACAAGTCTCAAAAATTAACCTCAAATTTGAAAATTGATTGGCTTATAACTTTTGTGCATCACTTCGAATGAGGTTCCTTTTTATTTGAAATGTAGGTTTTTTTATGCAGCTTATGATGGTGAACAAGAAAAAATTTGAAACTTGAAAAAAAGTGAAAAAAAACGCATCGAAAATCGTGAATTTTTGTATTTTTTCGTGAATTTTCTAGAAAAATTTCACTTTTTTTGATAAAACTCTTTTTTTGTGTATTAATAATTCATTTTTGATATATGACAAAAAAAAATTTAGTTTATTTTTTTCTTGTTCACCATCATGAAGTGCATAAAAAAACCTACACATAAAATAAAAAGGAATCTTATACGATGCGATGCACAAAAGTTATTGGCCAATCAATTTTCAAATTTGATGTTAATTTTTGAGACTTGTGTTAGATATTTTGACTTAAAATTTTTACCAGTTATTGTCCCCATTATAAAGTATAATCAAAACATCCGAAGTTATAACTAAAAAACCAAAATTTAGCAGTTTCTCCACTTTTTAATTTTTTTTGAGTTTACGTGTGCAGATTAAAATTTCATTTTGTAACGGCTGATAGATAATATCTTAATGAATAGCCTTAATTTTTTTCGCTTTCTTTGGAACTACACATATCGAGAAATTCTCATCTATATCTAGAAAGAACGACCAAATTGGTAGATTTTTCACAAAATGGACCATAATTTACGTAGCGGCGGTTGCCAACGGTAGAAAATGTGCATTTCGTACAGTATTCGATGTAACTAACATATTAAAAAAAATTTTTTTGAGACTAGAAACAATTCCTTATGTTTTGCTTGTCCGACTCCGCTATCTGTGATGAGTACTAAACCTTTCATATCAATCAAATTTCGGTTTTAATTCCTGTCGTTAAAAAATTTCGGTGACAAACGCAGAAAACAGTCATAAGTAAAGACAATAAATATAATTTAAAAAAAAAACCTTAACGTACCCACGTTTACCCACAGCAAACGAATAATAATTAGGTGATGTAACACCTAAAGAAAAAAAAATGTTTCATTATATTTTTTTTTTCGAAAGGTACGCAAATTACAAAAAAAAATAAAAATCTAATCAGATAGCGTCATTTTTGGAAGAATTTATGACCGTCATTGAATGTTTTTCGTATATTTCTATAGTCCCCCTTTGCCCCAAAACGAAAAAAAAGTTACTATTCTTGTGAGGCAACCACGAAAAGAAACCAGTCAACGAGGGAAACATCAAGAATAAATCTTCTCACTTTTTTTTGTGTGTAGATATATGTATATTTGATTTCTTTGAAGAATCTCCACTGTGAAAAGGTCATCCGCGCGAGGTCTGGTTAAATTGAACGCACAAAAGAAAACTCGTTTGCACTTCCATTTCACAAAAGATGAACCTTAAATCAGCCGCTGTCCTGCCCCCCGCATTTCCCCAACGGTTGGGTTCCGGCATATTCAGTGTTCAAGCAGCATTCAATTCTTCTTACTAGAAGCGAAAATAACGTGATAATGGACGTTGATAAAAATTTTACTTTCTCTGCCTCCCCAAACCTCCAGAATTAATAGACTCATCCCAAAAAAAAAAATCCAGTTGGTAGGTAGATATAGGGCTCCACAAACAAAACTGGCCAGAGATGAGCGACAAGGCTGTTGTAGGGCTTGAGTTGGGTGGATTATTTTCGGGTAATCTGTCCCTTCATTTGTGCCCTGTGTGGACTGGGCGAAATGCTTCGGTGGAAGTAGAAGAAGCCTCTATTTCATTGCCTTGGTGGGGCTCTTTGACAGACGCAAATTATAGCAATTTGTCTCTCCTCTGGGGAGCCCTCGATTGTGCAGTGGATTGGATCCAGGGCCATGACGGACGAGAGCTGAATTTTTTATCTTTTGATGAGGCTCCAAAAAGCCACTCCGATCTCAGGCTTCAAAGCGGATATTGCAATTCATGAAATCCGAATTTTTTTTTGTTGAAGGTTAAACTACAGAAGAAGAAGAAGAAAGAATTTGGTAAATTGGTTCGATGGTAGTTAATCTGTGTTTGTTGTGGAGAAACCGGCTTACATCCATTTGTCTTACAAAAGTGAAATTTCAAAACAGCAGGAAAGAACACAGAGAAAAAATTTAGGTCTTTTCCCCCCCAAAAAAATGTGGATCGACACATCTTCGCTCATCCATTCCTATATCCGATGCCATATCAATCCCATTTCCGGCCAAACCAGCATGGGTTTTGTCTTCCGGAAAATAACACATATACGAAAAAAAAATTCGTTTCTGTTATGTGGGGGAAAAAATACCCTGCCCCAAATCCGGCTGGATTACTACCACGCTAATTTCCGATTGCGTTCTCAATGTCCACCCACCCTCAAGTAGGTCAGGCTTGCCTAAGTACACACATACACACACATCCATATAGCCACGGGGGTAGCAGAAAAGTAGAAGTAGAAGCAGAAACAGCAGAGAGAGAGAGCATCGGTTCTTTGTTATTTACCCAGGATTTCATGAGGCCCCATTGTAGACGGTGCTCTTAAGGCAAAGCGTCCTATTTAAAGCCAGGATTTGTTCATATCGCTACTCGTTAGTTTGCCATATAGCATTGAATATCATCACATGGAAAATACTATCAACAATGGAAGCTCCCAGAAGCTTTAACAAAAGCTGCCATCCCGACAGGAATCGCTCCAGCAGAATTAGGAGGAAGTCCTTGTCTCTGGCTATGTCGCATAATGACAGCCTTGTGACGGAGCA
This sequence comes from Thereva nobilitata, assembly GCA_963855945.1. NCBI lineage: Eukaryota > Metazoa > Arthropoda > Insecta > Diptera > Therevidae > Thereva > Thereva nobilitata. The sequence goes on along the minus strand of OY979694.1, from coordinate 11,543,896 downwards.
TCAGGCTACTATGTCGGCTCATATTTGCTCAAGGTTGAGCCTTTTCAATTTTCGCAGCATCAGCAGAAAAAGATTTTTGTAAAGGCAACGAAAGTAAAAATATGGCCGGCATATATAGAGGGACTCAAGGTGCCTTATTATATAGCCAAGCCGTCCTTGCTCCACATTATCCTTTTTTTTTTAGTCAGGATTTACAATGCTAATTCATTTCCTGGCTTTGTGAAGTTTCGTTTACTTTTTTTTTATTTTTTCACTTTTCTCTGCATCATGCTACAAAATGGAGCATAAATATGCTGTGGCTGCTTGTTGATGCCTTTTGTTTGCTTATTTTCCTAATGGAAGAGGAATGACGTAACGGTGCTGCTGCGAAAACAAAAAAAAATACATGAAATGTGATATTTTCACTAAGGAGCAAAAGAAAGTAATGTTTATAAAGGAGCTTTATTATGTATACAACGTAACGATTTAAGTGAATTTTTATTATAAAGACCACACACACAGTCTGCGGCTTACCCTAGAGCATGGATTTTATGAAAATTTAATATCAAGCTTCTAGAAAATTAGAACAACCATCCGAGACTATTTTCAATTACGAATGTAGAACGATGAACATATTATGATGAGCTAGGTATGAAGTAAAGCATGAGTGGATTACATCAACAGAAATATTAATTAATATAAATTTATAAAAACTAAACTTTTCCTCGTAACTCCCTCAGGTGCTTTTAATAATGAGCACCGTGGAAATATAATCAATGTACCTATCATCATGATATATACACGATAATGAATGAACCGCGAATTCATGTTGGCGCAGAAAGTTATACCAATAAATGTTCAATTGACGTCAGTTACTTACTTTATATGAGTTTAATATTAAAACCCTTGGGCTCGAATTGAAAGTGCTTTTGCTATATTAAATTGTTGAAAGGTAGTTCGTTGGAGGTATAAGTACTGTATTAATGGATTAAAGTTTATCGTATGCCATTTAATTGAGTTTAAAATATATATTGATGTTAGAATTTTGCTGGTATGTATTTGCCACTGTTTAATATGCTCGTATATGTCTAATTTTATTGATGTACTTCGAAATCCATCTGACTGCATATGAATGATTTATCTAGTGCAGAACAGTTTTTAATGGTATTGGCCTAGTTATAAATTTTCTATGAAATAGAATTTCATATTTCTAAATTACATTTAGGAAAACGTTTGTAGGGTTTTTCTGAAAGATGGCGTTAATTGAAAATAATTCACTGATCGCAGCGACACCAAACGGTCGTTTGAAAGATGACAGTTTGGATGTTACTTTCAGTGTAATTGGTAAGGTTTACACAGGGCCGGCCTTCGGTTTTTTTATGCCCGGCGCAGTATGCCATATTGCGCCTCTAGCAGCTGTTCATTTTATGATCGCAGTGAAGGATAATGGAAAAGACACTAACACTCTGTGGAGTTCCAGTAATATATGAAAATGAAGCTACGGGAACACTTTTTCAATTTTTTTCTTCAAAGTTTTATTTTTTTTTAAATCTTATTTTCCAGAATTGCGCCCGGTGCAAGTGCACCATTCGCACCTATGAAAGTGCCGCCCCTGGATTTACAACCTTGCGCATGCGAAGCCACAATATAAAAAATTGTGTTGATTTTTGTAAAATTCGTGGGCTTCAAGAAATTTTCTTTTCCGTGATGTGACTAGTGTATTCAAACCAGAGGGACAATCCTAAACAAGTCGGTTCAGCTAATGGCATATGATGATGACATAGTCATTATAGACAGGACAATGGCGGTAGAAAATCAATGAAAATGAAACGAAACATATTTGGATCCCTAATGCTCGGGAAACACGAGGCTATTTTTTCAAAGCTATCCTGTACCGCATCTGATCCTGGTTTGCTGTCCTGGCTTGGCACAAGCTAGAGTTGTTTGCTTGATGCTGGTAAATTTGAACTCAGTATATTTGCAGTGACTGAGGTGACAACACGTCCGATCTGAGCAACTAATCCGACAATTCTTGACAATAAGTTGTTCTTATATTCTTTTATTTAATTTTTTATATTTTGGATCGTCATTTGTATGCCGATTGTCAATTATTTTCCTGTATGTTTTGTAGTGTTTCGCATAGACTTGTCTTTATAAGTTGGACTGGTGGCGTTCCATAGACATTCCTCCTCACGATATAATTGCACAAAATTGCACAAACTTGTTGTAAAACTGGGTTTTTAGGCGAGAGGAGAAAAACGGAAAGAGGAAAGTGTTGTAATATTTTCAACCCAAAAATTTTTTCAGTGAAAACTAACACATGCACAATGAGCTTTCTTAGTTTTTATCTTATTCTTTCTTGGCTCTGAAATTTACCAGACACACTTTGATATCTCCTTGTAAAGACGAGAAAGTTACTCATGGTGAATTCCCCGCCGCACAGTGGTTCAGAAGGCATGAAAACCTGGACAAAGTCAAAAATCCATCGGATTTACAGAAATATTTGTAAATAAGGGTTTTTGATGTCTCTGAATTCGAATTTGATAATAAAATTTGAAAATTCAAAATGGCGGATCCAAAATGGCGGACTGATTTGGAAAAAGTCAATGGATTTGCATGAAAATTTGTATACAGGGGTTTTCGGGGTCACGTAATTCGAATTTGATATCAAATTCTGTAATTTCAAAATGGCGGATGTAAAATGGCGGACTACTTTTGATAAAACTGGATGAAGTTGCATGTCATAAAAATTACAGGGCAACCCGGGGTAATAGTTCTTCATATGTACCGTTACAGGACCTTATAATGAACAATTTAAGATCAACAATTAGGCGGATGAAGACGGATGAAAAAATATATGCATCCCCAAATTTAAATATCTTAAACAAATAATCACATTTAGAGGTCCCCATTTAGACTGAGTTTATATGAACTATTAACAAATATTTGATCACATATACGTTTAATCATATTAAACATACCTTGATTAACGTCACCCATTCCGAAATTTGTAAAAATATTTCATACAAATCACTAAAGCCAAAAGTTCACTATCACGTGCAATGCCCTCACTGTAACCTACGTTTACACAATGAAGCGATCGCTCGAATTCATACACGTGGTAAACGAAAGTTACAAAAGACACGCACGTTAGCGACTCCGTTTCGGATGCTCAAAAGCCCCCTCTACTATACAAGATTCAACAGTGCTAAAAACGAAATAAGGACTTTCATTTTTCGACTTTTGTCCAGGTTTTCATTCCTTCTGAACCACTATGCGCCGTGTAGATACAGAGTAATGGGTTAAACTGGTTTAACAACATGTAACTAGAATACTCGTGTACCCTCATTGGATACTAGTTTCACCAGCTACACGAAGCTATTACACAAATCAGTGGTGGGGGTGCTACTAGCTCAAAAAATTGAACCCAATCCCATTAAAAAGTCCTAGCTTCAGATTCTACTTTACTAGCTTTCTAACTAGCTTACCAGCCTGCAAATAAAGCTAGTTCTGTTCACACGAAGCCAGAGATGTTAGCTTGATAGCTTACTCTGACTAGCACTAGCTTGCTATCATAGCTTGAATAAATACAAAGAACCTGACATAACCAAAAGCATCAAGATTTCACGCCAACAACGCTAGATAGAAGTGGACTGAGAATGCCTGAAGAAACGTAGCCAAAAATCCTATTCTTCCAAACTCAGAAGAGAAGGCCACAAGGAACATATAAGAAGAGATATAAAGACGACATAGAAATGGACTTACGCAAAATTGGGATTACCAACTGGAAGAGAAAGGCGCATGACCGAGTACAATGGAAGAATATTCTTGAGGAGGCCTGGGGCCTTATCATGAAATGCGATACGAAAGTGAATTTGTGCGAAAATCGAAAAAAGCGATCATGCAATGCGAATTCGAATCGGTTTGATACGATTGGTATCGGAAATTTATCCGATAGCTGTGCAGCTATCGCATTTGACTTTTTTACATGGGAACATTAGAAGTTAAAAAATTAAAACTAGAGTTAGAGGAAAAGAAATTGGGGAATTGCTCTTCAGTAATAAAGAATCCCAAGGAGGACAACAAAATATTAATTAATAACTGAATATTTTTATTTATGCTGTAAACTTTTAACTTGTTATTCCTAGAAAGTGACTTTATTATAATGCTTATGAATGACAATTTTTATTTATGTTAGGAACTACAAATTTTGAATTATTTTAAATAAAAAAAATACATAAAAAAATATATGTATTTTTGCTTTAAAATCGAACGATTGAATTTAAATATTATTCCGTATGTTTATAGATGCCTCCTTGAGAATTTGTATAATCTTATACTTTATTAACGCACTTAAAAAATGTCAAATATTGGCATGAAGTTGTCTGCTTTCCCAGTATTGGAAAGAATTCCTAAGTTAAGTATGGCAGCACTCTCTCAGCGATTCGAATTCGTAGCAAACGGATCCGATGATCGGTAGATGCATTCGTATCGCAATTTAGTTTCGGTTCGTATTTACTTTCGTATCGCATTTCATGATAAGGCCCCTGGACTCACAGAGGGCTGTAGCGCCAGTGATGATGATGATGATGACTGATGGTTTCCGGGTACGCTTTAGTGCATAATCAGTGTGAAGTCATTGTTCCCGGTGATTTTAGCGTTTACAATATAAATTACTCAATGAATTACGCAAAAGGCACAAATATTTCTGGCATGGCCTTCGAGCTTGTAGCTTTGCAGAGACTAATAGCGTGTATCTCGTGCTTAATCATACTACACGAGTTCTTGATCCTGCAGAGCAAGGGACTCACCTCCACGATCTTCTCCTTAACTCTCACTCAACGTGGTACTTCGTCCAAATTGATACGCCTCAAGACAATTCAGATCACAGCTTAGTCAGCCGTAATATCCCAAACCAATTTCCTACCACAACCAAGCTAGCTCTTAGGGGATTATTTGTTTCTCCCAAGCTGCTGACTGAAATCTGCAAGTCAATTTTGACCCTGTCTGCATTACCAAAATTATATTCGCCAGAATGCGTTTATTCTAAAACTATCAATCTTACCGATGATAACACTTTGGTTCCACAATCGACCTTTTGAATCACCGTAAGAATGTACCAGCCCCGACCAAATTCTATCGCTACTATCAACTCCACCGCAATAAACGCTCTTCTGCCGGAATTTTATATCCGAAACACTAGATTAGCCGGCTAGTTAGTTTGAAGGAAAGAAAATAAAAGGAGATGCTAGCTGATTAAGGGAGTGCTGAAGAAGATAGAGATGAACCTTTTATAAACTCTTGGATGTTGGAAGAGTTCGGAAATACTTACTGCTAAAGATGGGTCAACAGGCAGAGATGTTCCACTTATAAACGAACTTGCACAGTATGTGGGAGTGACCTTGTGAGACTAGTATTCTATTGCAGAAAATATTGTGGTGCAGGTACAACGCCGGTAATTTCAGTTGAACAATGGGACCTATTCTGTTAGTAAAATTTTATCATTTTATGTTATGTTATACCATAACATAAAAGAATTCTCTAAAATCCTATTCTGTCCGACAAATTTTATTTTATTTTATCGATCATAACATAAAATATTTCCTGTTACGCTTCATAACATAAAATAATCTAAGCAGCACATTTTACAGGTATTTTAACCCACTTTATGAAAATAACAGACGGGAATTGACATTTGCGAGAAAGTAGTTTTCATTGAATTTTGAATTAAATTAAAAATTAATATGACAAACGTATTAAGAAAATTGTATTTTGTCAGATACTGAAACAAGGCGCGCTTTGATTTTGTTTGTTTTCATTCATAATTTTATTTTTTTTTCATTTTCAACCGATCAGCTCTTCAAAACGTAATAGAACCCATAGCGGATTGTAGATACTATTGTATTTTATGTTATGTGTTCTTCAATTTGTTCTTTAATTTTAAGGAAGCATGACAGAATACGAATTTTTAAAATATTTTATTTTTATTTTATGAAGAAGAAATTTTATCATCATAACATAACATAAAATATTATTTTATGAAAAATTACAGAATAGGGCCCTATCGACAGTATGGCAATATCGACAATAAAATTACAAAACTGTTACATTCGTACGATGAGATTAATTCTTTACCTAAGATCTTTTCCTAATCTTTTTAAAAGATCTGATCTCAATCCCATCCATTCCATTTAACAGTTTCACGGATGGTGGTGCTCTTCGTTACTCCCACATCTTCGAGAATATACCACTTACTTATTATACACTACAGAAAGTAAATATTGTCGCTTGAAATTGCGATCGAAGAGAACTAAGTTCGCTTGGAAATCTATGTTTTTTCGGCTCTCGAAAGCATCACAAAGATGAGTTAATCTAGTGATTTCTTAACACCGAAGTTCATTAATCTTGAATTTCCTGCTTCACTCTCGAATTATCGTAAATGAATGATAAAAATTAACGTAATATCGATTTTAGCTTTCTTAATCAACCAATCATCCACACACAAAAAACACCCATCAAAAATCTTTAATTAGCCAAACTCCGAAGCCATCACGCAGCCGCAAATGCATGATTCTCTTCTTCTCCACCTCAGAGGAAATCTGTAAAATTGTTTTTTCCCCGATCTCCGGCTTTAATTTTCATGACGGGGTCAGGCTTTGCCACGAGGAGTCTCGAAGTCGACTTGCACTTTATCTAGATGCCAACAGAAGAACTCTTCGATTCGATAATTCGATATGGTAAAAATGTTCTTCAAGCCTTCACGGACGTTAGCTAAACACAAGCTAGAAGAATTGCGTCTTTACCGACTGCTGTAGTCGTGCCCTTCAATCTTAAACAAATCGCGTCTTTGCGGCTCTCGAAGGGGAGGAGACGCCGCGCCGGTGGGCACAGGTAAAGGAGGAATCCAGTCCCCATCGGCTGCTGGCCATAAATCTCCCGTGTGAAGACAATGGCCCATAGGCCACGGTGGCGCAGTCATGCTAGAGTAACCTTGTGATCTTCGGCTTATGACGCGGCTGCCCGGGAAATGAAGATGAGGCAAAAAATAGAAAACAACAACGAAGGAAAATAACGAGTGGGAAACGATCGAGTGACCGGTCGTGGCCCTACTTAGCTTTCATTTATGCAGGCAGGCTGCACATTTTCCGAGCTGACGTTTGCCCTTGTCCGTCTGTCCGTACTTAACACGTGGCTGACTACGACGACGGGGTTCTGAGCCTATAATGCTCGCGGCCGATTGCGTACCTTAATATATGTATGTATGTAAGCATATACCTGGGCCGAAATGGGTGACCTGGGGCTCGTCCCCAGGGATGGCCGCTACCAAGTGGAACTAAAGAAAATGATCGCTGACTTACGGCAGGCTTTGGGTCCACAGTTGGTCGCTTATGTTAATGTTGTCTGCTCGTATAGCTTCGAGGCGAGGCTTTGTCTATGGTCTTCATACCTGACAGATTTACCGGAAATTCAAATGCAAATGAAGGTTTACTGTCTTCAGAGGAAGAGGCCGTGATTGACACTCCTTTGAGAGATTTACTTTTTGCTGTTTTAAATTTTTTTGTTCGAACAATAAATTTCTTTTAAAATATTTCTAAAGGAGGCTTAAATGGTCAGTGGTAGGTTATTACACCCTGAATTGAAATTCTTCTTCAGAATTACAAGGAAATGGACATATAATTTTTTGATAGTTCACAAATATGTATATTAAAAATTATCGATGATCCAGCTGATCTCACATATCTGAGCCCCGGACATTTCCTTATTGATGGGCCTATAACATCGGTTGCTGAAGCAGGCTTGATTTCCTTGAAGGACAATCGGCTGTCCCCCGTTGGCAGCTCACCTAGAAAATGTTCCAAGACTAGCCAAGAAAGGTAGTCTGCGGAATATCTTAATGGTCTTCAACATAGTTATAAGTGGACTCCCGTGCGTTATAAGTGGACTCAGGACCGCCACAAAGGGGGCAGCTGGGACGAATTGCCCCGGACCCCAGGTCAGAGGGGGCCCCGAGAATAGATTGAAATCCAAAAACTGAAAACCGCTTAGTCCTGGGTACTAATCGTCTAGGGGCCTCGAAAAAACTAGCTTGAAGCCCAAAAAGTCAAAGCCGCCATATCCCTGGGTTATTATAAAGCAAGCACTAATCTAGAGCCTGAAAAACAAGCATGCAGCACTCTTAACTATATTTTTTGTTTGTATGTATATGGATTAGTCTACTTATCATATTTAAATGGTAAACACTTTCTTACTTTCATTTCCGCAAATTCGTCGATGACATCGTCAAAGTCTATATTTTCTGCCAGCTCTCGTTCTATTGATAATATCATGCAATGATTTAAGCGTGACTGGCCCATACATGGTCTTAGATAATTTTTTATCATGGCGGGAAATGGAGCGCTGCGTTATCAATACTAGAACGGTCCTTAAAGAACTGTGGTCCTTCCCCTTCGTTCTATATTAGTGGGATGTGAACCAACTGCGGTGTCGAATAACTTTATATTTTTGTTCACCTTTTGTAATTACCTTTTCGCAGTTTTACTAAGCGGTCCCCCAACTAAGTACCAATCAATCCTATATGCTGCTTGACTATCGCGTCGAACGAAAACCGGTGTATGTTTGTCGGTTTTCTTCCTCCCGTAAAATTCCTTAAAGCTCCAATCGGAGCATATTAACAGTGCTCCAAATTCGCTCCCCTTAGTAGCGCTTCGATTTTTTCCCGCTGGGATAGCTTCTGAATTGATTCTGCCAAAAGAAAGATGAGTACTGAGCCCCAGAGCCAAGGGCCTGTCTACATAAGACCTGTTCGATTCTAGGCTGCACTAAGTAACTTCAGGTTCATCCACGAATGAAGAACAGACCGTTCGGTATCTTTATTTAATGCTCTGAATGAACTTAGTACGAGTTCGGAAACGCAGGACTGCAGTCATTCTGCAATATTCAGCTGCAGACTTTCAATTGCTGAATGCAGAATGACTGCAGTCGTGCGTTTCCGAACTCGCACTTATTCTTACCACAATTTTTTTAGTCAAAATTTTTTTGGAATTTCAATATCCTGGAAGAGCCCCCAAAGATGTTTTAGCCCCAGGACCCGCAAGGTGATGTGGCGGGCCTAAGTGGACTGGCGATAGAACAACAGTGAAGATCAACGATCTAGTTTTACTCAAGGATGATCGTTGCTCTCCTTGAAAATGGCCCATAGCGAGGGTAACCGTAGTACATCCGGGTCCAGATGAATTAATTCGAGTCGCCACAGTTAGGACTCGGCATTCAGTATTTCTGCGCCGAGTGGTGAAATTAGCTATTCTGCCTCTTGGCTCCAAAGAAGTCCCAGACATGCAGCCTTACTTTGGTTCCTCTTTGCCAGAACTTCTAGTTGCGATATTAGAAGACGGCGGCCTGCCGAGAATCTCAAGAACCTTAAGGGACGCACAAGTTCGGAAATACTGATTGGGTGAGATTATTTCACAATCATTGTTCTATTTATAAACGAACTTCTAGACCGTATTATACGCGAAAAGAGGGAACTGCAGGGTATGAGTGTGAGCCGAGCAGGCGGTACTTCCAGTGGAACAGCTGGTATACTAAAAGCTATAAAATTTTGTCAACGCTGCTCTATTCCTACGATGGCTCAATGAGTAAATGGTGACGCAAAAGCTACCATCTTCAATAAGTTTTGTAGCACAGTTTTGTACTTTTTTAAGCCACGCTGGTGGATTTGGTGGATTTTGAAACGCTTGCCAAGATAAATGAGTTGTACTCAAGGCGGGGCCAACTTGTAGATTGTAGCTCGGGTTAGCAGATCTTCGGTTAAAGCTATGCTTAGGATGTTAAGAAACAGGGGTCAGTCGCTAGTTGCACTCCGTCCTCTGCTACAGAACGAAAGTCGTTGCAGGCTTTGTTCAAGCTTCAAAGCTTCAAGAAACTTGTACGGGCTTAAGAGTAACTCAGAGTACCATCATAATCGAAGATGTAAAGTAGGTTGAAGGGGACTGGGAGCAGATCTTCAATAACATTTTGGAAAAGTAGGGGTGATAGAATTGATCCCTGCGAAACACCGGCCGAAGTGGTGTAGGGTTTACATTTGACGCCATCCAATACTACCTTCATGAACTCTAAGTATTATTTTAGCAATGGCGCAAACTGTCACTTATTACTAGAAACTCTTGAAACATTGAATAGTCCAATCAATCTACACAAATCCATCAATTGCCAACAGGAAACAAAAAATATGGCTATATAGGAAAAAAATTCTAAAAAAGATAGCGTTTTTTTTTTAATTTGGAATGGCGAACCTAACCTAAAATATTCCGGAAAGTGAAAAAACGCTGTTTGAAGTTATACCTCGTTAGGCGCGTTTGGAAACTATTATGAGAGTGAATTTTTATCGAGGCACGAGACGCAACGCAAGACACAACGCGAGACGGTGACGGAGAATATAGGCGAAGGGGTATGGATAAGGCGACCAGACGTCCCGATTTTGGCGGGACAGTCCCGATTTTTGACAATTTGTCCCGCATCCCACGGCGTTTTAAAAAAGTCCCTATTTTTGGAAAAAATTCACGACAAGGGAACGGCGCGTGAATGGGAAGGGAATAACGGTTTTCGGCGGTTTTGTTAATTTTATAATGTTAAACTTTAATAATAACAAATAATAATTGCTGAGAACTGATTATTGAGAACTGCGTATCAAAATTCGTATTGTTGATCAATTGTTAGAATTCGACCACCAATTGTTTGCACCTAATGAACAATGACATTGGCAACACCGAAAACAAAGAAATATGGCCCCTATTCCCATAGTCACGTCACCCATTGAAAAATGTGAGAACCAATTTTCGTATTCTCGTAGTCACTTGTTGTAGAAAAAGTGACGGTTTTTCTATATACATATAATATATTTCTATTTACATATCCTGTTCGTTATTTCAATTCTAGGATATAAGAATAATGTTAAAGGGAGTGGCTATTCGCACTGCAGAGTAGATAAGAGTAGATGAGAGTAGATGAGAGAAGATGAGAAAGTAAATAAGAGTAGATGAGAGTACATAAGAGTAGATGAGAGTACATGAGAGTAGATGAGAGTAAATGAGAGAGTAGATGAGAGTATATGAGAGTAGATGAACTCTCGTCTACTCTCATCTATTCTCTCATTTACTCTCATCTACTCTCGTCTACTCTCGTCTACTCTCATCTACTCTCATCTACTCTCTCATCTACTCTCTCATCTACTCTCATCTACTCTCATCTACTCTCTCATTTACTCTCATATATTCTCATCTACTCTCGTCTACTCCCTCATATATTCTCATATACTCTCATCTACTCTCGTCTACTCTTATCTACTCTTATCTACTCTGCAGTGCGAATAGCCTCGGCCAATGTTAAATCATCAAAACTATTAAAATAAAACATCTTTCTTACCCTTTGTCACTATCCATTTTAAAAAAATCGTAGCGTCACCTGCAAATTCCATGTGATAAAAAATGACAATTTTCAGTGATATTTGCTACAAAAAATGACTTCGAGAATACCACATCTAGTTTTGTCACATTTCATCTCATTAATTTTTCCCTTGTCACTAGACTATGAGAATACCACTTTAAAAGTGACGTGACAAAAAATGTGAGGTGAGAAAAAAAGTGAGGTGACTGGGAATAGGGGCCATATTGATAAGAAAAAGTTTAAATCTTGGGCATCAGCAAAAATCACAATAGAGAACAAATGGTTAGAAATATTTCATCATTTTGAAACAAACCATATTCTATACAATAATGCACTAAAAATTGTGGAATACGCGCTGTACTTACCGGGAACTAATGCTGCGACTGAACGCGTTTTTTCTACCGTCAATAAAGTGTGGACATCAGAAAAATCCCAATTAAGTGTTGAGACTTTGAAAGCCATTTTATGTGTGAAATATAATTTAACAAATTCTTGTGAAAAATTTCATGACCTTATAAACAACGACAGCAATCTACTAAAAAAAATTCACTCAAATGAGAAATATGTGAAGGAATAAAATAATACTTTTAGTTCGTTCAAATTAGTCAAAAACTCGCTGTTTTTCAGAAATTTTCCCCACAGCTATGAGACCGGTGCCAAATGAAGGATTTGGGTTGTCTAAACATGATTTTCACAACCCGCAGTTCGAAAAAAGGGCTGTTTTTTGAGAAATATACATATATGTGACGGTTTTCTCCTTTTTTTCTATTTTGAGGAGAAACTATGCATTTTGATGAAAATATCATTTACAGCAAAGTTGTAGGGCGTAAAATTACCTACAAATTTTGTCTTCACTGTTTTTTCGAATTCTGCATAGTTTCGTCGCTAGAGGCCGTTTTGCGCCTTTTTCCGATAATTTGAGAGGACTAATTCATAAATTCTTTTTATTATATTTGTTAATTGAACTTGTATTGAAATTTAAAAAATATATTATGCCGGATCCACACGTTTGTCAAGGTCTGGCAAGCGTTCGCAAATTGAAAACGCTTGCTTAAAACAAACGTGTGGACGCATCACAAACGCTTGCCGCAAGCTTCCTTTGCAAGCGTTCCCAAATTAAAAACGTTTGCTTTGGTTTGCCGAGCATCCACATTCGACCGGATCGGCCACAAGCGTCGCCAAGCTTACGAAAGCCAAGCCAAACGCCTTATCCACACATTTGAATTTGTGAATGCTTGCCAAGCCTATGCAAACGTGTGAATACAATACTATTTTTGCGTTCTATGAAATTTTTTGTTATAGCCCAAATTTGTACCACCCCCCACCCCCCCCCCAATGACGTCACGCTTTACCAATATTAAAATCTGGTCACCTTAGGTATGGAGGGCAAGCATTTAAACTCCCATTCTTTAGCTGATGTCTGTTCACTATGTTGATGGGTGAGGGGGTTTTTATCCTGAGGATATGGAGGGAAATAAATTTCATGTACGATTCATCAGCCAAGCGAAGGTTTGGGCTTTCTGTATGTATAAGAAGATTCGTAGTTGCTGGGTGAGGTTTTCTGTCGCGAGGCCATGGAGAGAAATCCGATCCGTGTTCTTTTCATCACCTAAGCGCGAGTTTCTAATGGCCAGTTTTACACGGGCCGACTTTTTCAGAAGATTTTTCTTGGTTGTTTGTCGGCCCGTGTGAAACTGGCCAAGATAATAATAAAGCTATATGGCAACTGTACAATAACAAGCGATAATTATTTACTGTTTTACTAATGATTTTGAATGGTTAAAACTTAATATAATTATTCAATCAGAAATTAGTTCGAATATATAATACAAAATATTTACTGTTATTATTTGGGAAAATAAAACAATGAACAAAGATATAAATGATTTTATTTCGCTTGACCTCGTATATTTGTTTGGTTCAAATCTTGCGACAGCTTTTTCAACTACTTCTACTAAACCGATTCTTATGAAACTTTGCACACACACATTGAGCTAACGTGTCAGTGCAATCTGACAATTTTGTAAAAAAATCAAGATGGCGGTTCCAAGATGACGGACGAATTTTTCAATTGTGATCCAATTCCATTGAAAAATCGGTATAGGTTTTAGGGCCACAAATGACGATGGTCAAAATTTGAAAATTTAAAATGGCGGTGCCAATATGGCGGAGAATTTTGGAAATGTGCTCTGAATTCCTTAAAAATCGGTATTGGGGGGGGTTTTAGGGCCACAAATGACGATTCTGTGGTCAAATTTTGAAAATTCAAAATGGCGCGCCAATATGGCGGATGAATTTTGCAAATGTGTTCTGAATCCATTGAAAATCGGTATCGGGAGGCTTTTAGGGCCACAAATGACGATTCTGTGGTCAAAATTTGAAAATTCAAATTGGCGGATGAATTTTGGAAATGTTTTCTGAATCCATTTAAAATCGGTATCGGGGGGTTATTAGGGCCACAAATAACGATTCTGTGGTCAAAATTTGAAAATTCAAAATGGCGGATGAATTTTGCAAATGTGTTCCGAATCCATTGAAAATCGGTATCGGGGAGCTTTTAAGGTCACAAATGACGAATCTGTGGGCAAAATTTTAAAAAAATCAAAATGACGGCGCCAATATGGCGCTACGATTTTGGCAATTACAATTCGATTTCACTGAAAATAGCTATTTCGGGGTGTTTAAGGTCGGAAATAATAATTTTGTTGTCAAAATTATAAAATTCAAAATGGCGCTGGAAATATGCTATGCATAACAAATCACTTCACCAGAATTTTGTAAAAAGTAAAATCCAAAAATGACTCAATTAAGACTAAAAAGAATATAATAAAAATAGGTAAAAAAAACTTTTAAGTTAAATAGTTTTATTTTAAATCTGCTGTACCAAAAACTAGAAAATAATTAGAACACAAGTATGGACCTTCTGGAATAGTAGGAGTGCTGTTTTCTAATGTCGTTTGCCAAGGGGCACTTTGTGTCGCTGTGTCAGCGAATTAATAATATTCTGGGACTTTTAACAGACTAAAATAAAAACATGGGACGCATAAAAACCTGTATAACCTGTATATAAATAAGAAAAACTTGTCTAGAAAAATGTGTTTCCTCTCTGCTGCAGAATGGGTTGACTAGTAGGTGATTTTAGTTAGGATTAGAATCCGGTATAACCGACAGGCTGGAACGTGTCGGCATCATGCTGCTTCCACCTGCCAACGCACGCAAATAATAAAAAAATCCAATAAATTATTTGCATGCAAATTAAAAATTAGTCTTAAATCACGCCAAAGAAGTATAACTTCTAATGTGCGTACATAAATTCACACACCCACTTTGTTTGAGTACAGCAAAAAAACTTGAGTTCGGATCGAAAAAAAACCAAGGGTCATTACAGGCTACTTTCAAAACTTAAATGTGGTCTTGGAATAGTACTTCATAGGTTCAAACAATAAATAGCCGTGTTCCTTTTCTACTTTTAAGTACTCCGGAGTAAAAATTAAAGGAACGCAAAATTTGTCGATTTGAGAAAAACCTATGAATTCTCTTTGAGAGCAGGAGTAGTTCCAAGTAAATACGAGTAAAAAAGAGCGGAAAAGGAACACGGCTAATGTTAAAGGTTTCTGTGTTCACTAGACTACAGCGCCTTAACGCTAGCTAATCTTACTCTTAGGGCCGTAAACACCATCGAGGAATACCTCTGACCGAGCATCAAGGATTACCTTTACCCGCAATCGGTGGAATGTTGAAAATCATCAAAACCTGTAAAATATTAGAATTTTTAGGTTTTGCAGTAGTACCTTTCGAACATTGTCGAAAATCAGTTGATTAACATTTTGCCAATTTAATTGCGGTTAATGGTAGAAGAGGTGATAATACTACCAAATTTGATATTCCAAATTAAACCTTGCAATTCCAAATTTTACACATGGAAAACGAGGTGTAAAACATTATTTTAGCCTCAACCCTAGTTTATGTTTAGATAGTGTTGGTTAATATTTCTGATAAAATTACAATTAAGAGTTAACTTCGTTGATGTATATGACCCTTAATCTAGGATTTTGGTTCAAAATCTCGGATTACCATTTTTATTTCGGATTTTAAATTTTTTTTTCAATATTCTGATTGGACATTTGGAAACGGTATGTATCAAATTTTATAATTAATTGCCTCTTCAAATCTGAGGCCATTGACATCAAACTCCAACTGTTACAACAACTTTCATAGCATTAAATTACAACATCATGATATCGATTACATCGAATTTGGCTTATGTTTATATTGTTAAAAGCGTGAACTCTTAAAGCATTTTCACACATCGAACAGTGTTTGTCTTTCTTAAAATATTCCTTCAATAAATTCTCTATAAAGTCTTTAATATTTGCTACCCTTGTGGCATGGGCCGAGGTATATTGGGGGGCATACACCCACCCCCGCTACAGTTGATAGCAGAAAATGAAGATTGGTAGAAATTGGGTTCCGCCAAAAATTAGCAACAGTCCCAAAAGCACGACATCCCCGATCCGACATAAACATTTCCTAATATGTGCACTCTCCATTATCGATAATCCTGCGAGATACCAGAGAACCCCCAGCTTACGGGTTACCATAGACAACACGAGGCGGGGGTGAATAAAATCAGGATGAACAAAAAAAAAAGATCCGCAATCCCTTCTCTTTGATTTCGACTTCCGCGTTGCCAGAGAATTCCCGAAAGACATTAACCCCCCTACCCGTGCCCCCGAAAATTCTGGTCCAGGGGGAAATATTGGCAAAATTCTTATCACAGGTCACATTAAAGTCAGATAACCTCCCGCAGATATCCGTGAGAGGACATTATGCGATCCTTTTGGCGTGCCGACCACAACAGCAAACACCGAACGCGGTAACAGGACCAAACCGTTGGAATCCATGGACAAGGAATAACTGCAGGATAACGTTCACCGTGGTGAGTGGATACCGTATAGGATTCACCCGGTGGGGGTATAGAACAATTGCGCATACTCACCACATCTGGGTATCCCCCTACATTCAGGACTTTTATGCTTGCAGGACCTTTCACTAAAATACCAGATTGTGCACTCCTGTGTATATTATAGTATCCTGAATTTGGTTCCCAAGAATCAGTTTCAGTCGAGCCAAGCACGTGAGAGAAGCCCCCGGTGTCGTCGTGCACGGGTATCCCCGGTTTTATTAAAAAGGATTTTTTTTCGTTCAAGTGACAACCGCTGTGTGTGAAGTGCAATCAAGGATAACTGCAAGAGAGAGAGTCCTTCAGTGTAAACAGTTATTGTTCATGTTGCAAGGATTCTCTGCTTAATAACTGTGTTCAAGTGCAGTGGAACTTGGTGAAGAGTGTAACGACAACCATCGTCAAGGGCTGTATATACGGAGGCAGGCCAGGTACGTGACACCTGTCCTTGTGGATTATTAACTTAGTTAAAGAGGATGTCAGGGGGGTACTTCTGCCTGATCCTGTTATGGTGCTATATTTAAGGCTATACTGGAGCCCCAGAGTTTTATTTTCCAGTGCAGGGAAAAATTGATTTTTCTCAGAGTCTCGGGAGAGGCTGATAGAGTGTGTCATGATTTATTTGTCGTTCGATTGATACGCTCAAGGCTCTGTACAAGATGTCCTTGCGGTGTGTAACTGACGTGTAACAAGGTGCTCTTCATACATTTTTCATTGCCCATATTACCATCACTGCAGGCACGATGATATTTTTGTTTAAAAAAAAAAATATTGTAAATAAAATTCCCATGTCAACGGGGACCCCGTGGCTGTCAAATCCCGTATATTTATTCTGTCCCTGCTTGATGTCCTCGTTGATGTTTACTTAAAATGCTTTAAAACAAGAGAAAATCTCGGATTCTGTTTTCGACATTCGCATTTTTATATTATATGAGATGAATTCAAGGATTTCGGGTCTGGTGATATATGAAGATACTTAAGGACCCGTTAAAGTCCTTTCACTCGTATTTTTTTTATTTTATTTTTTTTTATTTTATTTTTTTTTATTTAACTTTAATTTTAAACCTTTAAAGCCTTTAACCAAAACAGACGAGATTCTGTCAAGTTGATTACGTTGAACCTTCGACACACTTTCGTTAAAAGGCTTCCGTTCCTGAAAGTCCTGAATCCTGAAAATAGCTGAACAGAAGAAAGATGAGGACGTAAGTATGATTTATGTTGTTGGGCCTTTGTTTTCTAACATTTATTTATTTTTATATATTTTTTTTTTGTGTTGTATTTTTCGCATAGAAGGCATAGAAACACTTTTCTGACGCGCGATGGCTCTATCTAAGGTTCAGGTATTTTTTTTTTCTTGTTTTGGTTTCGTTTATTTTTGGATCCTTTTTGCGTGCAGCCCTTCAGTTTCAGTCCTGATAGGGTAGGCGAGGCCTAATATTTTACTTAATTTATTAAAGTATACTATATATTTTTTTGCTGTTGTTTATCAGCATTGTTGTTACTGTTCTAAGGTGATTTAATCGAATACCTTTCAGTATATGTAGGTATGTGGTAGTGATTGTGTGCTTCTGATATTGATAAAGGATATTTAGCGGATTTATTATTACATTCCATTATAACGTTTTTGCGAAATTATGAAGGAAAATGAAAGTGTATATAAAGTATAAGAGTCGGAGTGAATGGATGTCCATGTATGATGTTTTTTTTTGTTGTTTCGGCTGCCGGAAGAAGAATCCTTGTGTGTGCTACTTTCTCAAACGAAAATAAATGGACAAAGTTTCTCTTTATTAAAGCACTCCCTGCTGAGTTAGTAACTCTGGCAAGGTCAAGTGTGTAATAAAAGGATGTGCAGAGATTTTATTGTCTTGGATACATGGTGGAGGTGTAATCCACACAGTACCGATTTATTAGAAGATAAATTACTGTGTTGGGGATTTTCAAGGACGACTTTAAAAATAAAAATATAAAGGAGAAAAATTTGTGAGATGCTTTTTTGCTTTGTGATTTATTTTTGTTTTTTTATCTTAAAGGATTTGGATTTCATTTTTTTGTTTTGTAGTTGATGATGTGTGCTTAAACCAGAGAATAAAAATTGGGAGTATTGTTTTAACGAGTCCGTGAAAACGACATTTATTTTTTTACTCACATTACATATTCAATTTAATTCTGGTCTGAAAATTAGTTGTGACAGCAGTATTTAGTGATGTTACATATTTTTTGAAAAGAAATTGAGTTTAAAAATTTATTATTACGACATTTTCAAGACTTTAATAAAAACTGACCTCTTACCAATTTTTATACATAACTTAAAATTTAGTCCAACATTTCCTTCTTGTAATCCTTATAGTAAAACATTCTAAAAATAAATTATTTTTACTAAGAGGTATTTGATAAAGGAATATATTTCATTATTATTAATTAATATAAAATGATAAGGCAATCTAAAACTCTTTTTGATAACGTTCTGTCTAAAAAAAATCGACTTTTTGCAAGAATTTGAATTACAAAATTCCTTGATCTGAATTAATTACTTTGTTAATTTAAAGAAGAGAAAAACCGGCAACTAGAATGCTTTGATGAGAATTTTTAATTAAATTGTATTAAAGCATCTCGAAATTTGTGTAATTTGAATTCTTTGTTTTGTAGAAGAAATTTTGTTAGTAGGTACTACTACTATGTGCTATTGTACATTGTTTTTTTGGAAATATTTTCTTTTATAATTATTTGGAAATTAAAATATTATTTACGTTAATTAACTTAGAGTTATCTGGTGTTTTCTTAGAGTATATACTATATACTTTGTAATACTTATGCAATATCAACTGAAGTTTAAGAAGTAAAATTGATATGTTTGAACCTACCTACTAAAATATAGGGCCTATATAAAACCTGATATCCCTTCCTCTTCTGTATTAAATCCCTTCCTGATTTTTCGTTATATTTCAATTATCGCATTGGTCGTGCAGATTTTTCTAGTGATGGTATCGGTTCACTTTCGAATACAGTGTTTAGAAAGTTCATAATTTAAATTGATTGGCTTATGAAAAATTTTTTGTAGTTTTTGCGCCCAAATTTATTAAATTCTGACTTCAATGAAAGTTCCACAACCTTGTTTCAAGGCTCTCTTAGCCCCTATAACAATATAGTGATTTTAATGTTGAACTGCTAAAGGCTATTGAGATTCCTTCTTGTAATACAAAGTCATTCTCAAAACCGGCTTCGATGTCTTAGCATATAAGGCCTTCGGCTAACACCCCAAAAATTGGAGGTTCGATTCCAACCGACCTATGGTGCATTATTCCTTTTTACTTGTTTTGTTCTTGGTAGCAATTCCTTACCCACTCTTGGATGTCGCCTGTAGGCATAACCCAGTAGGCATTATTATTATCCTTCTTTAATCCTCGCGGGAGCATAGGACTTTCACAAAGCTTCTCCATCGGACCTATAGCTTTTTCTGCATTCATTTATTGGTCAATATTTCTTCGTTCCATGTCTTAATATAGGATATACCGTCTATGATATTACTACAATGTCAGCTTTGAGCAATTCAGCTGGACTTCCATTTAGGCCTGTGAACGTAATCTTCCGTAGGTGTAAGTAAACGTCCTTCTGAGTCCAACAACGGCTATCTTCATCTCCTTTATTTGAGAATTTCCTGCTTTGGTAGTACACCTGATGCATTTTGCTATTATTTGCTGCTACTTATGTTTCGTTTGCAATAATTTCATAAAATTTTCTTTTATGTCTTCTTGCAACAAGATTGACTTATTTTGCTTTACATCGATAAAATGTATTAGCGTGTTTTAATTCCTCTTGTTTGGGATTCAATAATTTTTTCCTTAACATGTTTATTTCTTCGATCTTTTTCCATGTTTCGCTTGAGATCCATTCTTTCCTTTCCGCTTGAACATATCCTTGGCCTATTACACCTACTCCTTAGCCCTTTTAAGAATATAATTATTGCTGATGATAATTCCTTTTCGTAATGCAGAAAAAAAAATATTCAAAGCCCGCTTTAATAACTTAGTGGATAAGGCCTCAGGCTACCATTCTAAAAACTTGGGGTTCGATTCTAGCCGGCAGTATGTTTTTTTGTATTTCTGCTTCTCCCAGCTAGATAGCATTGCTCTTACTAGTCTTCTCACTTTGCCGCACCTCCTTAGTCCCATTTTTTCTTGTCGCCTGTAGGCATAGAACCATCGGTAGAACAAAGAGACTTATCTCTGAACATTGGTCTTTCACATGAAATAAAATATGGTGATTATTGGGAGATATGTCTATGGTTTCTCAATGGGTTCCTTCTTGGGTAGACTTAAAATTGACCTTAAAGCTTACACTATATTTATCGAAAATGCTCTATCGTTTTTAAAATAATGTTTCTCCCCGAATGGTTCTGTACTGTCATGTCACATGTTATCATGAAACCAAATAATTTTACCCAATTCTTTGCTTGTATAAATAGATAAAACATTACTGGATTTGACTAGTTAATACAGATATGTAGTAATAGTTTCACTATGTCTTAAAAGATCGTACTAAATGATTTATTTCATACTCAACCTAAAAAATATATATGTATCTTTAGAATGGAAGTTGATTATCAGTGACGGTGATTGCAATTCGTCGTTTAGAGCTGTCATACATAAAATTAATTTTTTAGCATTCATAAATGATTGGTTACAGACAAGCCTCGTAAGCCTTTCAGACAATGATAGTACTCTGCGATGATGCATTGTCTTGGTACAAAAAGACCAATTATCTTTCCACAAATCTGACCATTTTTGCGAAAATTTCAGATAACATTCCTTATTTCTTGTCTTCTCCCTTTATAAAGATTCCCCGTACCTCTTTCTGCCATTACCTGTAAGCATAACAAGCTAACATGCCGATCGGCGAAGTGTGTGTTATGTCGCGTATTGATTGGGACCCCATCTAATAAAACCCGAGTTTTGAAAGGTTCTTTAATTCATCTCTCCATTATGCTTCCGTATAGAGTTTGCTGTCCGACAATGCCGTCGACAGTATAAAGGATTTCTATCTAAGCTCTAGTCTATCACATGAAAAAGTATAGTATTCCTTGTTCAACCTTTATCTCTCTGGAAGGAAGTCGAATTGCGACACACAACTGTAACTAAAGCTTCTAGTTTCTAGATATAATTTTTTCGGGAAAAAGGAAGTATTTCGGAACCAGTAGTCCAGAACTAAAGGTGAAACTCCAATGTAGGCTTGGCTTGCTTTAGTGCTTTGCTTTGCTTTGGCATATCAAATAAACCAGTGCTTTGTTATGGGACAAAACCAAATGACAAAGCGGCAAAGCCAAAGCAAAGCCAAAGCAAAGCAAAGCAAAGCTCGAAATGACCAATGTTAAATTTTTTGATGCTTTGTATGCTTTCGGGTTCGTTTAATATTTATTTTGCTTAGAGAAATAAATGTATGTAGAGGTTTGAGAAAATTTATTTCATAAAGAAACTATTTTTTTGGGAATACCATTAACTATAAATATTTAAGAGTTCAAAATTAATTTCTCGTAAATGTTTGAAGAGTTAATGCCATAAACCATTTGTGCTTCTTTATCACTCTACACAACAATAGATATTTACATTCGATCCTTTGTTCTTTTTATGAAACAATAATGTCCATTCCAAAGGAAAAATTACGCAAAATTCTTACCTCTTACCTCTTTCGTGTACTATTTCTATTTCCTGTGCTCATGAAAAGCAAATTGTAAAGTAACTAAAGCAAAGCGTGTATTTGGGTTTGTTTTGCTTTGGCTTGTTGGGCTTGTTTTGCTTTGGCACGTGGTACCTGAAAAGCTCATCAAGTTCAAGCAAGCCAAGCCTACATTGGGGTTTCACCTTAAGTTTCATGCCCAAAAATACCAGTTCTAATGTACTTAAAAGATATGTTCACCTCTCCAACTAATTCACTAAGCCTCATACATACGATGATTTTCGAATACCAGTTTCTTGATTTTGTCATTGATTCTCTCGTTCATGGAAATTGGCAAGATAGGCAGAACAAAGCAAATCCGCTACCACTTCGCCCTCATTAAATGTGGTTTTGGCATGCACGATTCTCCGTAGGTTTTCTATAATATTTTAAGCGATTTGACATATGCAATTTTTTTCGAAAGTATGATCCATGGTCACCATTTAGATCTTCTTCTCCAATAGTTTTTGGCCACTTTTCTTCTGCGGAACTCACAACTATCCTTTTAATGAGTTCCAGAGTGATAGTATTTCAAGGACAGACTCAGTGTTCTATTCATGGTGCACAGATGATATCATCGGGACAGCTCTCTCCTTTTTTGGAGCATAAGACATCATCGTTCTTTCGTAAAATCGGGCTTTATTAAGGAATTTAAGAGCGATTTTTCTTTCAGTTTTTTCGGTTCTTTACATACATGCTTAAACCAAGGAAAAGTAGTCTGCAGTAATTTTTCTATTGGTTTTTATAATCAATTCTAAACCATCAGCTAAATACTTTATATCCAAGCCATACTTACCTACTTGTTTGGTATTTACTTCTACCATCTAGCCCTGCCTCTAGAAGATATTAAAATTTCGTTCATTTTAGTATTTACTTAAATTTTATTTTTATAATAATTTTGACAATTTAGAATAATTTTAACAAGTACATATGTCCGAAATATATTTACTCTTCTTTCTTTTATCATTCCGGCTAGAGCTTGTTGTCTGACAGTGCACTCAATGATAGAACCGTTGATATTTCAAAGTACTTCTGAACCCCCTTCACTTAAAAATGCATCATCAAACCCTAGACATATGACAGTCACCGCAAAACCATTCATGTCATCATCGTTTCATTTGAACGCTGCACTAAAAAATAAAAGCCCAATAAACGAATTAAACTCCACAGCGTCTGTATCTTTTAGTATCTAAAAAAGTCAAACTAATAATGACCATACAAACCACATACGTCACATAATCGGACCAAATTCCTTAAGGGGGTACACTTCTTTTGCACTTTTTTTTAAGATTTTTTTTTGTAGTTAACTTTATTTTAATCTTACTAGTCTATTATCCAAAAAAAAAAAATTTTTTTTGTATTTTTTTATCTTCATAGGGCCCCAATACGGCTGCCTGAAGGTGACCCCTTTTTAATCTGGTTGACATGATATCTCGACTCTGGATCGTCTGAAACAAAAAATTCAACGTGCAAATTAAAATATAGATCAGTCTCTATCGTCCCTACCACGATAAAAAATTTTGGTCCAAAAAAAAACAAAATGGCAGACTTTTTAATTTTTTGGGCCCCCCTTTATCATTATTGCTATAGTGACTATAGTCTACCGAAATTAATCGTTTCGTTTTACTGCAGTATTTTATATAGACTAGACAGCTCAACCCATCCCCCCACCTTGAACTTTTTCGCCCGCAATACGGTCTATAGTATCGTTTTTGAAAAGAACTAGATGACTGTAGAACAATCTTTCACAGTTACCATTTCCGAATTCGTACAACATACTAAAGTTACAAGCTTGCGTTTAGGATCATAACCATTTACTAGATTTTCTAGAGCATCCTCTAGAATACCCTTAACATACCCTGTCCTCTTCTATCAGTCGAACTTAGACTACTACTAGACATTGCACTATGAACTGAACCACGTGACGCACTGTTAGTACCTGCAAGGGTTGATTCCTAAACTTAGTTTATCATGAAATCGGCCTAACTGGCCATGCAAAACAAATTTATGATTGAACACATATTACTGATACGTAAAGTATTCATACATCAATGGTTTAGGGCAAACTTGCACGTTGCATAATCAATATTCATAAATTACTCGAAAATTAAATTGCTGCGCTATTAGAACTTGCGAGGGTAATTACTGGGCAAGAGCTAGGTTTTATTGAAAACTTTTAATAATTTTAAGTGAATCACAAAATTGTTAAATTTATTGTCTAAATATAGCCGAAAAGATAGAATGATTTTACATAATTGTTGATGATTTAATTGAAAGAAATTGAAGATTCAAAGAGAGACTCGGAAATTGTTATTTAACATTTCGTGAATTTTCTAAAGGCCTTGATACAAAATTACTACTCTTTTAGTCTCAACAAGATGGTCTCACAAAATACATTTTTTATTTTTACTTTTTGTGACTTATAAGATGCGTGATACTTCCTATAATATCTAACTGTTTTCCCCTTCAAAATCGATTACCAAATTTCATTTAAATACCGCTTTCATGACTTCAAATGTAAAAACAATTTAAAAATCAATTATCTTTCCCTAAAAAAAAGCAGTTACCATAATTATGTTAGCCCATTTTGTCAAAAATTTCCATTTCCTATCTCAGCAAACAAAAGAACGAACTCATTCACAGAAATAACGTGAAGGGAGAAATTATGCTATCACAAGCATGCATGAACTGGCATTACTTAATGGCCCTTTTAATATTTAGTAATAGCAAACAAAACTGTCCCATAACCGACAATATCATCGATAACACATGAACAGACCGCAAACAGTTCTTCCCCAAAATTAAAGCAAACACACAAGACTCCCTTCCCAATAACATATGAAAGCATTCAAACAATGAGTTTCCTGCCGATAGTTTCACTTTCAATTATGCGTAGTTTCCCGTAGTTTTGCGGCACGAAGCCCCCTTTTCTGCAGCCGTAAGCGAATTAATATCTTTTGTAGATGCTGATTAAAAGACGTTTACCTTTTCTTCTTTTTCCTTTCAGGTAGTTATCTGCTTCCCAGAGCATACAACAAGATCAATTTCAAGTTTCGCATACGCACCGCCTGCGCCCCCCTGCAGGGCCTGTAAAGAGATTCCGGAGAAAGTGCATCAAGCACCACGAACTTGCTTTTCTACGTCTTTAGTTACCTGGATATCACCTGTCAACTGATTCGCAGCCTTTACATAAATCCAGAGCTCACCAACATGATCTGACAAAGATCTCACAAAGCGAGCACCTAAACTGTATAAGCGTGGATGACAATAGCGGAAGGTCGGAACGGCTGTGGTAGTATTGTTGAATAAATTTCCCTGTAGAAAGTTCAGGACGGCACCGATTACAACAATGGATCGCAAAACCGAGACAAGATAAGAAACGGCTGTGGCCAGGCGTAATCAGATGCAAATTGAAATGAGAAGAGTCTGCCATGGATCGGAACCAACGGCGCCCACCTGACGTTGAGGAGGCTCTGTCCTCCATGCTATGGACTCCTTACGAACGTACACCGTCGGATAGTTCCTCGGACGAAGATGACAAGCTCAACTCCAAACTAAAGAAGTCAAAGAGTAGTTTCGACTACGCTTTTCCTACCTATGTGCCTTCATATAGAAAAATTGAGAGATATGACAATTTTAGATTTAGCTATCCGTATTACGGGCCAATTCCTACAGTGCAGAAGTGCATCACGGAGCCACCCTCATACGAGTCACTATATAACGTGACCCCAGTTCTGACGAGCATCACCGGACTCAGCGGACGTCTGGTTCACTCGTTCACCGACAACTTCATTGCCCAGGTGAGTAAGCGTTCATTTACCTTGTAAGTTGCGCATGCCTCTTATCACCCCTTGTACCATACAAGTCATTAGCGCATGCGCCCGTCATTAGCCGATGATGGATCTGATGCAACGGGAATTGATGGAACCCCATAATCATCTTTTTTTTGTTATTGCCTCCGACACGTGCTGGTCGTTCGTGGTCAATGTTCCCTAGAATACCTTTCGGTAATGCCGTTCCCACCCTCTGGAGCAGGGGTCTACGGCCGGAAATTGCAATTATTGTGGCATGCAAGGGAAGCGAAATCCAGGAATCCCTAGTCATCCCGCAGAGGGCCACCTCCGATGGGAGTCGTTCCAGCTGTGCAATGACAGCCGCAAATTCTCATGAAACTCACGCAGTAACCCACTTCCCAAACACTTCTCCACTTTGTCTTATTCTTAAGTCAATTACAAGACGTTCTGCATACAAAAACCGCTGAACGGGAATTTCTTCTCGGGTTTCTTGCTGCCCGTTTTTGGGGCCAAAAACATGTGAGATTTGAGACACTTCCAGATTCTCTCTCTGCTGTCGTCGTTTGTTGTCTTTCGAAAGTTTCTTTGTTTGCCGGGGTTTCCTCTTTTTTGTTTTTGTGTGATGCCGACGACTATCCTCGGCCAGAACAAGACGACGCGCTGTGGACCTCGTTTTTGTGGCAATTGATGCGATGAGTGATTCTTGCTGATGTGCTGAATTAAATATGAGCACGATGATAGCAGCTCGACCATTTTTCTGGCCATTTTATTTGCTGTATGGGAATTTTCTTTGATTTTGGAAATGCTGTCGGACTCGTAATGACTTCAGGAAATGACTTTCGTGGCGACATCTGCTAGTTGTAATTCATAGAAGGTAATTGCCTATTAGCAGATAAATACGATAGCAAAGTTGTCTCAGATTTCTTTGTGTTTAGCTTTAACATGAAATAGAGGATTGATGGCATTTAGCAGACTCACTTGATTTTAGAATAAATTTTACATAATGGAAATTTCACTAGTCCCATTTTTTTAAGTGAACATCCAAATCATACTGTGAGAAAATCATAACCCGTAAAGTGACTTATGAAGCCCTACTTAGCTTGATACCAATTTCTGCATAAATGAACGATTACAATACATGGTGTCGGCTGGACTATTACAAAGCTCAGTACAAGTGTTAACCCGATTAGTTGCCATTTGTATCTACATTGAAGAGTCTTTGGTCATACTTCTAACTTGCTTCCTTCGACTATGGTGACTTTTTCCTACAAACCCGCAGTTTACTTTTTTCACAACATTAAAATATTAACTTTGGGTTGACCTCTTTCCAAAATATAGGAAAAGTCTCCGGGAAATTCTTGGTAAATTCGGTACAATCCTATTTGAAAGTAATAGTAGCTTCCAATAACTGCTCCGCTCCCCACAACTTAAGGGGTCATCCATAAATTACGTTAGGGGTTTAGGGGGGGAGGGGATCGAGCCGAATCTCACCGAATCTCACGTGGGGGAGGGGGAGGGTCTCGGCAAATATAACGTAATTTTTTTTCCGCAAGAAACAGTGTAAAATTGCGAGAAAACTGGGTTAAGTTAATAGTACAGGTAAATTAAGCCGAAAAAAGTGACATACCGGAAATAATTAGGTACAGTCTGAAAATAGGCAGAGAGCTTCTTTTTAGGGTGCTTCATAAGGGGTTATGACATCTACCCATTTTCTACCCCGGGAAGCCCACTTTTTAGGGGGTTTTAGGACTCAAAATGAGTATTTTCGATTTTTCTGCAATTTTTTTTGCAATATTTCTTAATATATTTTTGTTTTCTTTAATTTTTGATGAGAATATCTTTAAATGAGAATATCTTTAAAATCGTCTTTTTGGATCCGCACTTAGATATCTTTCACGAAAATCTTGGTGCAGTCTCAGATGAACATGGTGAAAAGTTTTATCACATACACTGTAAAAAATTTCTGTGGGAATTTTACAAAAAAAATACTGTAAGTTTTATTCACAAGCAGTTTTGTAAATTTTCAATATATATTATTAGGAATATTCCAATTCTACTTTACGTATTTTTACCAACTGTGTAATAAATATACATTATTTGTGGGATGTAAAAATACAATCAGTATTGGAGCTTTCACTTCATAGTTTTGTAAGTTTCCAAAACTTTTGTGTATGCCCTCTCCCTATACATAAAAATAGCACTTTGCTTACCATGCAAGGACCGATTCGCAATGAAAGCTTCAAGCTGCAAGGTGCAAACGTCAAGCTGCAAGCTTCAAACTACAAGCTTCAGCTGAGTTTTGCTATATTTGAGCACTGCTGCTTGAAGCTGTGAATTTGAATCATTGTACAAACCCTTTTATCCTAACTTTTGAAGCTCGAAGTTTGCAGCTTGAAGCTTTAATTGTGCATCGGCCCTAAGCATCAAAAATTATCAAAAATATCTTGGCTGTTACAAGAACTGCCCAGACCCTGACCAAAGTCAAAGGTCTGACCTTAACTTAAGAACAATCGGGTATATATGCTTAGTATTCCACTGTTACCTGTAAATTATATCTATGAGAGGGAAAATTTAAACCTTACATTCTAATGAACAATTTGTAATTTTACTGAAAATATAAGTTCTAAAATTACGCCTCTTACTGTAAAATTACAGTACAAAGTTCAGTACATAACATTGATAAATATTGTAATTTTCCTACATAAACGATTTAGAAAAATACACAACATTGTGTAAAATATAGGTCACATTCATGTAATAAACATTTACGTCATGCAGTATTGGAGATTCTCAATTTCTTTGTGTGAAATTACAAAATTTATAGTAAAATTACAATAATTGTGTAGTAAATTCGTATTTAATACCGGGATTTGTAATTTTACTATACATTTGGACTGTGAATTTACATATTTTTTTTACAGTGTAGAGAAGGAATAATGAATCCATTATATAATTAAAAATCAACTTCAAAAAAAAACCAATACCGTGATGCACAAAAAAGGACGAAATAATTGTTGGTAGTTCTTTACAATACTAATCCAATCAGAATGGATCTAGAAAGAAGAATCACTTTTGAAGACGGTGCCAGGTTGAGTTCCATTGCACTCTTTCTTGCTACGAAAATTGGTTTCATTTTTTTGTTAGCCTTATGCACTTAATACATCGCCCCGAAAACAGCTGTTAGCACCGTCTTCAAAAGTGGGGTCGAAAAATCGCCAAAAACGCCTCACGTAATTTATGGATGTCCCCTAACTTCTGGTCTAGAACTAATGGATTAATATAAAGCCTATGACGTCTGGTCGTACCTCGTATGGTACTTCTCAGTAATACGACCTGTTACAATTTTTGTAGTTCTTCTTCATTGTTAACCAATGATAAATCCGAATTTCCTTACATGTTCGTATGTTTGCATGTCTTTACTACGACTGCCAGTAGTTGATTTGGTTCACATCGGTGGAGGCATTACCAATGCAACGTATGCAGTCATAATCTATTGATCTTGGCTTGTTGGTAGAACGTTTTTCTAGGATTGACACTCGGACCAAATTTTTTCCAATGATTTTTTCTCATTTCTTTTTTACAAGTCGATTTTCTGACTACAAAATATCAGTAGCTTAGATTCTCCCTCTAGCATTAATGTACAAAGTCAATTTGTCATCAGTCTCTAGGTACAAGTTTTTGGGCCCATCAGCCGAAGGTGTTTAGTAAACTGCCATCGAATTTGTGACGAAAAAAAAAATAAACTTAGAACCACTTGAATGGAGTCTTTTCTTTTTAAAGGTTATATTCTCCTCAGGCCCGTCACATAATCTTGTGGGCCTGGGGCTAAAATATTATTGGGGCTCTTGTAAGCTATATTATAACCACGGAATTTGGGTTTCCAATCTATTTTCGCGGCCCCCTCTGATCTAGGGCCTGGGGCAGTTCGTCCCAGTTGCCCCCATTGTGGCGGGCCTGCCCCTGACACAGTGATACAGATTACCATCGGACAATTAACCCTTTTCATAGTAGACTAAAAGGTAATCAGTTTGAACAGGTATAACAGTCTACCTAAAAAATTTTCACTAGTTTAGTCAAGCAAAGTCCCAGTGAAAAACGAGACTCTTCTCCTCGCATCACAGGACAGTGACAGAGAACATGAAGAGCAGATTCATCCTCTTCGAATCAGAGCCTACAGATGGGTTCATACGTATTTTTCGATCTTCATAACTGATAATTTTAGGCGCCATGTCCAGTAATCAAGCCAACTAATGTCCTACCATTCTTTTTGCAGAGGAAGTCTACGCTTGAGGTTGAGCAAGCCATGGGTGAACCTGGAGTGTTCGATATATGTATTTCATCATAGTCCCATTGTCTAGGCCCTTTTAACCAACCTGGTTGATACATAAATTGCCGATACTTACCCAGCGGGAAAACTAGCGAGGGGTTACTCTGGCAACCCAAGAATTCTTTAATGTGTAACCGCCTACATGGTAATTGAAAAAATCTACTGGAACTTTAGGTTAAGTACTTACCGCCCTAGGACATGGACATCCCTATGTAAAAGTAACCTATTATTTCATCACCAAGGTATTGGGTCCACCTCATCAGCACCTCGCTTACCTAGCCATTACATTTCCCGCTGGGTAACTGTTAAATACACTTCCAGGGTCCAGTCGTCCCCCTTTTCACTTTTCAGAGAAACTGTGTTTAGTCCAGTCAAATTAGTAAATGAAATTGCATTTTAAGAGGTACGGAATTTTTTTTTTGGCATTTGTTCGGGTATATCTGACAATGATAAAACCAAGTTTGTGGGGTCGCAGGGGCTTGGGAAAAGCCGCCATCTTGAAAAAGAGGGAGAGCTTGTTTATATTAAATAGCTCGTTTGCCTGCAATGATAGCTGATAATGATCCATGACAAAGTTGTGGAGAATAAAATTATCTAAAAAATAAGCCCTCCAAAAGCTCTGTAAGTTGATTCGGTTCCAAGTAATGGCCGTCAAAGTTCAACCATGATATTGTGGTGAGGGTTGAATGCAGTTTTTGCATCTAACTCGCAAAATGTTAGTTTTTTTGGCTTAATTTCTATTTAAAAATTTAAAGTCCTAGTAATTACCTTTCCAATGAGCCCTTTATCATCGCTATCGCTTATTTCGTTTGCGAGCAATCCAACGCCAAAGTTCGCACTGGACGTGCCTGAAATAACTGATAACGCCATTTTTTTTAATATTTCGTTAAAGGTTGCTCATATGAAAAAGTAGTAAATGGAATACGGGCAATGAACATATCTTTCCAACGAGGTATTGGTCGAAATTCCATGTCGTTTTATGTCCGCGATACAGCGGGTCAAAGGTCAACCGAGAGGTTTACGAATTTTTAGCTATTTACCAACTTTGGAAAATTATAATTATGGGTAATAGTAGCTGAGAATCAGCAGTTTTAACATTCTAAAAATAAAATTTCATCCTCTTTTTTCGACTAATTTGGCTGGACTAGTTAGCCTAGTAGCCTTTCATGAAGATCCGGCATTTTGTCTGTTTAGCTTGTCTAAAACCTGGGACGGATTCCCAGTAGGCTAGGTTCAGTCCATAAACCAAGTTCTCTATCAGCGACTTGGAGGTGAACCATGAGATGCCATAGAAGGGTTCTGGGGCCTGGACCATCGCCTCACATCTCTCCCTTGCGAGTTTGTCGCAACCTCATTGTCCTCGCTACACCCGCATGGGGGGACCTAGCAGAGCGAGACCCTATTTTTCGTGGCCACGCTCTTTACTATGCCAAAGCAACTATTTTGGGAGAAAACTTCCACGATGAGAGTGCTTTGATGGCAGCAGGTTTAAATTTTGAAGCCTTTCAAACCTTTCTCAAGGTTGAACCTAGCGCCGGTCTCAATAGCGCGTATTTCAGTCTGGAAAACAGAGGTCTACCTACTCTTTGCAATCGAGACCTTGGAGTTGGGTCTCAGTTTGTCGATTGATATACGAGAACTACTTAAGAATAAAAATTGGAGTAATTTTTCCATTTTTGTATCGTCCTACAAAATCGCGATCACCTACACCATCATATAGCAGCACCTCCGAAAATAGTGGTATTACATACTACAACTCTCAACAGATGCAAAATATGTCTCTAGATGGTTTGAGATTTTATACACGGATTTTTTCCTTTTTTCCTAACTTTCTCGTAGAAGAAATGGATACTGCACCTCTTTCGAAAAAATGAGCTGACGTTCTAAAATCTATCGCGGTTTTAACAACAGATCCAAAAGCTAATCTCACGAGCACATTGAAATCCTTCCTGACAGACCAAATGTGTTCTCTAATATAACTCAACTGAAACTGCTGGCCCCTTTCAGTTAGAGTTAATGCATCCAATTTTCCATTTTCAATATTCATAAATCCTTTCACTCGTCCTAGAAATTTCTTTCACTTGTTCTGGTGCCTGCTTTTATAGCATAACGAGAAAACAGATCCTCAATCGTCCACAGAAGTCAACAAGCATTTGTCGAGACAGAGATCATCTTGAAAACGATGGTTT
The DNA here is from genome assembly GCA_963855945.1 of Thereva nobilitata. Lineage (NCBI taxonomy): Eukaryota > Metazoa > Arthropoda > Insecta > Diptera > Therevidae > Thereva > Thereva nobilitata. The sequence continues at coordinate 11,511,493 of OY979694.1, read as the reverse complement.
ATTTCATTTTTTTCTCTTCCAATTTTTTTTATCAATGAACGTTACTATCAGCCTTATGAGCTCATAAATTATTCTGGTGATCATAAAATGATCTGGTGATCGAGAGTCTAATGGCGATCACTTCTAAGCACTGGTTTAGATCAATCATCTATGTCGTATAAGTATTTTCCCAAATCTTTAATTATCATCAAATGTTTCTCAGTATATTTGAGGAGTGAACTAAAACTTCACAACAGAAGATATTAATTGGTTTCGTTAATGCCTATTTGGAATAACGACTGTACAAGTGAGAAACTCGAGGTTTGATATTTCCACGGAATCTATTTCACCAGTTTCTTCATAGTCTCGAACTTTTCCATTTTATGATATCTAATCTAATAGTCCGGGGAAATTAGCAAAAAAAACGCACGAAAGGAGACAAAATTCAGAAATGGCTGAAAATTGATCCACAGCTTTCTTGTGACTTTTAGAGAAAACAATTTCGGAATCACAAAAAAAACAAAATGGCCGCCGGAAATGTAGCGGGTTTCCGGTGTTTTCCTTGTATCTCGGTCTCTATAAGTCGTACAACCCCGTACAAAAGTGCCAAATGTTGACAATGAAATTCTCTACAACTTTAGTTTTTACAAGATCTTGACCCGATTAACCCTTTCAAAGTTAATCAAGGTCAAAGTTTCAAAAAATCAGTTTTTGGTCAAAAAATGACTCAGAAACTGATTATTGAGAATTTTTTTTTGTTCTATTTATACAAAAGAATATTGCCTACCCTAATGACACCCTTGCCATTTTTTCGAAAAATTTTGCAAAAATCAATAGTTTGTGATTTTTTGGCCGAAAAGTGACTTTTGGAAAATTTGACCTTGAATAACTTCGAAAGGGTTAAGTTTTCGAAAAAATGACAAAAGGCTTTTTTGTAGGCAATAACGTTTCGTATTGACTGATCAAAAATTTTTTTCGAAAAAACCAGTTTTTGAGTGATGTTTTCGCCAAAAAGTGATTTTTGGAAACTTTGACCTTGATTAACCTTGAAAGGGTAAATCGGGTTAACATCTTTGTAAGAACTAAAGTTGTAGAGAATTTCATTGTCAACATTTAGCACCTTTGTACGAGGTTGTACGACTTATAGAAACCGAAATACAAGGAAAACCGCTATATTTCCGATGGCCATTTTGTTTTTTTTGTGATTCCGAAATTGTTTTCTTAGAAAGTCACAAGGAAGCTGTGGACCAATTTTCAGCCATTTCCGAACTTTTTCTCCTTTAAATGCTAATTTCTCCGGACTATAACTTCAACAAACAGACTCTGTCTTTCATTTTTAAGTAATAATTTCGAAGATCGTCAACTGTTCTTCTAGTTTTTCTGTGCTATGAATACAGGATATGATTGTAAAATGAAGAACGACCCAATTGAATGCCAGCTTCTATCTCTACAGGATACAATAAACACATTCTATTCTACAATTGTTTACCATAGATAAATTTAGCATCTTTTTTTCACTTCTGTAAACCTTCCTCAGTAGCAATAATTTTCTTGATTCCAACCTTCAAATCCGATTATTATTGTCTACCAAACCGGACCCAAACTGCTCTGCTATAATCCATTAATATTCATCTCTTGCTAATTCCACCCAAGGCACAGAAGTTATTTAATAAACATTTTGGACGCCCACAAATTTGTATTTTACATAAACCACCAACCATCTTCCAATTACTACAACTTTCACCAAAACAGCATTAAAACTAATTTCCCTTCGCTGCCGTACGTAACCAACAAATTTGGCGTCTTTAAATTAAATTTGCCATAAAATCAGAAATTAAGAACCGCCAGAGTGGGCTGCAAGCGAGACGCTAATTCCGATAATTCCGAAATTCTGGCCAATGACTTCCTTGCTGACTCGATCCGATCCAGTTAATTTCCCTCAAGATCTGTGTTCAGGTTCCACTAATCCGTCCGGTTCCTGGCCATTCATTTTAGATAACTCTGCTCGTCCGGATCATTGATCATGGAGCCTGAAACGGTTTCGTCACAGATCATAAGATCGCGCAGTGCCTTATGCAACTGCAGAAATTTCCTCCTGGTTTTCTTATAATGTTTTTTTTTGTGATTCGTTCCAGAACCAGCCAGTGGCCCTGCATCACTCGGTGCTGCCGACAGAGACGGAGACGGCACTTCTGCACATAACCAGCTCCGTAAGCGGATTCTCGAACAACTTTGCGGATCACGGAATCGGAAGCGACGTCATTGCGATTCCCTGCCTCGAAGATCCCGCCGTGGCCATCACGAACGGGACAAAGGAGATCACCCGGGAAGAGTCCCGCCGCAGTGACAACGGAGACCTACTTCCCGCTATCGACGACGACCATGGCATGGCGAGGCTGCAGCCAAAACATCACCACCAGCACCACCAGCGCCCGAGATCGCTGCAAGCGACATCTACCAACACTAGCGCCGCCGATCTGGCGGAGGAGCCAAGGGTCAGTAAACCTCGTCGGTATTCTCCAGCTGACCCATTCCCGCCTGCATCGCTCAATCCAGTCGTTGTTGCTGTAACAAACGGGTGTGTGAGACAGACCAGCGAGCACCGATACGATCACTTTGTTGGTTTGCGTGAGTGCGGGGCTCAAACCAGTCATGATCAGTGCATCGAGGCTAGTTTACTGCGAACTACCGAGGTGAGTGGAGCTCTAGTGTTTGCGGGCGATTTTTCTGATGCTGCTAATTACTTCGTCGAGTCCGTGTCAAGTGAAAGTGGTGACATCCGTAATTTAGCGGTTGATGCGCGTAGCAAATCGGTTGCGATGCGGTTAAATGTGCCAGCGGCGTCGTCGGCGGCGACTGCATCTAAGGATGCCAGTGAAGTGAACAGTGGCTGTAATCCAGCGTCGACCACAAGCATATTTTTGACTTCGCTGGGCAACGACTCAAATAATCATCAGATTAATAACGTTGCGGTCTCTCGACGCGGCCTGATCGCGCACGGAACTGTAATGGGTGCCATAGTGCCGCCGCAACCCAGTTTGACGATCCAAGTTAATCAGGGCAGTAGCGAGAGTTGTGCCAGCGATCAAGCGCGAAGTGTCGTGAATCAATCATCGGGAATAGTAAGTGTCGTGAATTGCTTTAGTAGTTCAGTGCCTCATGTAAATTCTGTGAATAATGAGCGAAGTGAAGTGGGTATTGTTCCGAATGCGGCTACAGCCGCAGCAACTACAACGACAACAATAACAGGCCCCAGTGGTGGGCCCAGTGTCAGTGGTGATATCAGTAACAGTGGCGGGCTATCCCCAATTAGGAGCGCGCACCTGAGAACCTTGGAAAGGACTTTCACATCGACCGAATGCCAGACGGATGACTTAAATCTTGATCATACTGAGGTCAGCCCGAACATGTCTGGTCCTGGTGGAATGATGCAGAGCCAAACGGAAGCCCTGATCACCAGGGAACAGCGTCGTCGGGAGCGCCGTGAAAGACGGCAAGGCAGAAACCGCCATCCACATATTATGCCTCCCCCGCCGCCACCTGTTATCCGACCGATGTTACCTGATATTCTGCATAGTCACTATCCTCCGCCTTATACAGCCTTATCCCTAACGAATCCTCCCCCGCCACCGTCCTCCCTGATCACGCCAGTCATCTCGACGGTTCCGATTGCAGCAACAGCGGTCAGCGATGGACGGTTCACAATACCGCTTCCAGTTATACGAAGGTAAGTGCCAAGACCCTTTGTAGACCTTAAAGTAGAGTGTATTCCAGATTCCAGCCAATTGCATGGGAGGAAATCGAATTAACTTCACCCTTCGTCCCCGCATTCTTTCGAACTTGATATATGTGCGGGTCCCAAATCTATTTCGGAGGCCGAGGCGGACACCCAATCTCTGGCTGCAGTCAATGGCTCCACATTTTTTTGGCGGCTTTCGTTTTTAATTTTGTTTTCGATCTTTCATCATCGATTATCCGCCAGTGATGAACGGAACTGCGCCATTTAGCGCTGAAAATTGGGATCCGCTGATTAGTTTTTGGTCGATGGGCAATGTTAAATTTGGACCACAGTTCGAAGAAGAGGCGCTCGACAGCGTGTTATTATTCATAGGAGGGTAATGAGGACGAGTTTTTACTCGATAGAAAAGGTTTGTCTTCGAGCCGATCTTTCAGCTGCGGACGTCTATTAATCATTTGTAGTCGTCTCTTCGCAAATAACGTTTCTTCGATAATTGAATGAGAGCTCGATCGATGGCTCGTAACGTAACCTAGTTGTCGAATTTTTAGATTTATCAAGCCGTGAATCAACCCAGCAAGATTTGAATCACTTTGTTCTGTCTTTAGCTTTCATTCGTGCTTACTTAAAAAGATTCAGACTTGAAAATCATCCTGAGTGTAATTTATGTGCACCAAACACAACAGCAACGAAAACTTGTTATCTCCCGAATAACTTTTAGCAACTTTTTTAATGATGCAATTTCAACCCAAAACCAACCCAAAAACTGCATAGACTTCCTCAAATCAATAACACCAAACGTGGTGCGCTTGAATGCAGCTCTCTATGTCTACAATTTATACTTCTTGCACGTAAATAAAATTATAAGCCTTAGAGGGGGATAAATATTGAATAAGGTTCTTTGTGGTTCAAACTGGAGTATATTTATGGGGTTATACTTGAATTGAACAATGTGTGCCACTTGTGTTTGGTCGGGGTTTTGGGATAAATAAATGAAGGGTCTAATGTACGAGCACACTTGAAATTGCAAGTGCTATTGTGATTGAGAAGTAAGAGCCCGAAGCTGGTGGGTTCATGTGGGGCGATGCATTTCGGGATCAAAGCAATGAATTCTTCAACTATTATTTTCAATTTCACTTTTGTTTTATGATTAATGTATGAAATTCGTTTCTATTATGTTTCAGTAATCAATTATAGTAGTGGAGTGCGTTTGATATATGTATAACAGAAATTTAACTTTGGTTTATAGTTTGGCAAATAGGAAGTTTTAAATTTTTAGACTGATGGGGTGGTGTCAGTCTTTTTTGAATACTTTTGAGTATTTGAGGTGATCTAAGAAATTGTGTTGAGTGATATCTAGGAAATTGTGTGATCCTGCCCTTCATGTTCTCCCTCACTGTCCTGAGATAGCAGAGGTACAGGGTCCCTTTATTCAGGGTGACCTTTCTTGACCACACAAGCCTGAGTGACAAATTTATAGGCAGGCTACATAGATTGCTCAAGCTGTGTGACCTAAACATCTGAGGTATACAGGCTACTAAGAGTGAATCACTATAGGTCCAAGTTGCAGCTGCGATAATCCTTGGAGCCTCTAACTGAAAGAAAGAAAGTCAGAGAAAAAAAGAATTTCCAAGAATACACAAACCTTAATATCAAGTTCAAAGGCGAAGGAGCGAGATGATAACAAATAGCAAATGCTGTATTTGGCTCCTATTATCCTTTAACCGACACTGTTATTCTACTACCTGCATATCCAAGTGTTCGATACATTTAATAGATAGGTCATTTTCGGAAATGTAACAGTGCCTCAAACCGATTGACGTCACCGATTCTAATGTACCTATTATGTCTTAAGAAATGGCTAAATCTTTGCACACGTTCTTTACCGCAGTTCAGACTCTTGAGAATATGAGAGTGTTCACTCCATATCGAAGAAAGTTGACTTCAATAATCCATCTAACTGCAGCTGAATTGCACCAAATACTAGGAGGCAAGCAGTATGTCTTTGGACCAAAAGGTTCCATTGAAGATCTTCTAGAGAGTCGAACAGAACATCCCAACCAAAGTAAGATTAGGCTCTCGTTTTGTTTGCTCGTATGACTTGACTTAAACCATGGCTCAGTTCTGGACTTTTGAATGGCATTATATTTAAACTCCACTCTATCTCTTCTACGGTATGCTAGATGCCAATTTGATCATCTGTCCAATTTTTAAACTTTACAAATGGCCTTTGCTCAATGCGTCTGTTCTTCTCAGCTTTACTGATGACGGTACTCTGTGTGTTACTCTAACGCCATCGATAATACAAGACAAGCATGTGGCAGACCTTGTCTTGATTATCATAAGCTAATGTCCGACTTATAGGCTATTGAAAATGTCTTTGAGAAAGGAACAATTGCGTTCAAGCATTTTTATGGTTTAATATGTTAGCTTGGCAGCTAAATATGCTAAAACCACAAAGTGCCCCCCTTTTTTAGGGGTGCGTTTCTGTGCGCCGACCCTAAGTACCCCTGTTTCAGATTTTTCAAAATAACTCGAAAACAAAGCGAAATTCGAGATTTTTACTAAAACACTTTTTTGTAGAAAATTAAATTTCCCATCGAAATGCGTTTTTTAAATTTTTTTTTACCATTTGTAATTCAAAGAATAATCAATAAACAAAACTAAAATTTTTGGAAAAATCACGTTTTTTTCTTTTTTTTATTAATTTGGTTATAACTTTTTTTACGGCATCCTGGGTATACATAAATGTTCACAGAAAAGAAACGTTATAAAAAATTCAAGAAATTGCATTTTTCAAAATCTCCGCACGACCAACGGTGACCGAGAGATAGCCATTCAAAGTTGACCATTTTGAGCCAGTTTTTAAATTATTTGCTCTTAAACATTTTTTCATTGTTGAAGCCTGTGTTTTCTATCTCTATATTCCAATAATACATAACATTAGGCAAAAAATATATTGACTTTATATAAAGGTAGGCTAAGAAATTTGTGATATAAAAAACTAATTCTGTTTTTTGCAATTATTGTCTCGTTTTTTGATGACATATATTGAATGCCTTCCAATGGGGTTGGAAGATAACCCAAAATGGATTGATGCAAATTGTAATGACTATGTCTCCTGCACCGCAATCTCTACTACGAAAAATTTCATGTGGATGTTTAAAACGCTGTCATACTAATTGTAGTTGCAGAAAGTTTGGCATCAAATGCTTCATATTTCGCAAGGAATGTGCAGGCACTGGTTGCGAAAATACAACAGTCCTTGAACTATACCAAAAAGATTTCGATAAGGATATTTATACTGAAGTTGATATTGCCATGGAAAGAATGAATATTGAAGAATAAACTTCCTTACGTTACTATGTATATAATATACTGTTTTTTTTTGCCTTCAGGAAAAAAAATTAGTATTTTGGGTGAATTACCTTGAAATTGTTGTTTTATTGCACAAAAACAAATTTATTTGCTGAAAATTGAAAGAAAAAATGTTAAAGAGCAAATAATTTAAAAAATGGCTCAAAATGGTCAACTTTGAATGGTTATCTCTCGGTAACCGTTGGTCGTGCGAAGATTTAAAAAAATGCCGTTTCTTCAATTTTTCATAACCTTTCTTTTCTGTGAACATTTATGTATACCCAGGATGACGTAAAAAAAGTTACAACCAAATTAATAAAAAGAAGAAAAAAACGTTACATTTTTTGAAAAATTTTAGTTTTGTTTTTCGATTATTCTTTGAATTACAAATGGTAAAAAAATTTAAAAAAGCATTTCTATGGGAAATTTAATATTCTACAAAAAAGTATCTTAGTAAACATCTCGAATTTCGCTTTGTTTTCGAGTTATTTTGAAAAATCTGAAAAAAGGGTACTTAGGGTCGGCGCACAAAAACGCATCCCTAAAAAAGGGGGGCACTTTGTGGTTTTAGCATTTTTAGGTGCCAAGCTAACATATTAAACCATAAAAATGCTTGAACGCAATTGTTCCTTTCTACCCTTTAATTTTGGACATTTTCAATAGCCTATTAGTTAAACAAGGATATGGTAGGCATTATTGTTTGGGCAGCAGTAACCGTGTCCTTATTTTTGACTACCACCTGCTGTTATCATCAGCACTGGAGACCTGCATTATCTCTAAGACAACTTGGCCTGGTTGCAATAAAGGAAGAACAATGAGCCCCCTAAACCGACCCCGAAGAGATACTTCCAGAACTACGGCAGAGATAGGTGACAACGCTACCAAAGCTGGGTATCCCACACATTGTCTGCTGCCGTAGCCGGAAGGAGAGATATATGAAGGAAATACTCAATAATTTCCTTTGTAAATGCTCTAGTCAAAGCAAGCAATTACGTTTTAAAAAATTTAAGAGAGATGTCCAGTTTAGGGGTCGGGCAGTATTAAGCTTCCTAAACTCCACAGGATGGCTTATAACATCGACCATAGCTGGTCAAACAAACACTAAACTAATTGGGCGTCCGTTCGTATTGGAGGCAGTCATGCGCCTAACCTATAGCATCTATCACCGCACGCACGAATTCATATAGTTACGGCCTTTAATCTTCAGGTAACTTTTCTTTCAATTTGGAAATTATCTGCAGACAGCCCCACACACTATACCATTTTTTATACCATTTAGAGATAGAGAGATTCGACTATCATCCTAGAGGTCCATGGTTCGAGTCCTGTCCGCGGCATGGTCCTTCGTCTTTCCATTTGTCCCATCTAGATAATATTTCTTTATTCTTGTCTTCTCTCTTTGTATCAATTCTCTATCTTAAATCACTAATTCTGTAACGTTGCTGAAGTCTATGCCTTAGATTCTGACTGTCCCGAGGCTGACTTCTTCATTGCATAAAAAGAATTGTTTTCTGAAGAAAAGTTTTCAACCTCTTACCCAACCCCCACATGGAGGACCAGTCCCCGAATATTTATGTCCCTTTTAAGGTATGGATGGTTTAGTTATACCTCTAGAGGTAAGGCCGGCAGTTTATCCTGGCGGGGTTATCTCACGTCGCAATATAAATAAAAATCATCGTACTTGACTGCAATTCAAGTTCGGAGCTGGGGCCGTATTTGGTTTCTCGAGTCGATATCAACATCTGTCGATAAATGAAATTTGGCAACACGATATCGACAACGTCATCGTCTCTTTACGTGTCGATAAATACGTTTGACGTTTATTAAAAAGCTAAATTTATGCATACAATAAACTTTTAGCAATTTCTATTTTAATTAAATAAACGTGGTTTGCTGCACTTGGAGTAATATCGCACAATTTGATGGTTTTTATGGCAGCGCTTATCTGTCGATTGGGTCGTAATTCCAAATATGAAACTTCGAGAAAATCGAGAAGCTTTTTTTGTCGAGTCGATTCATCGACTCGAGAAACCAAATACGGCCCCTGGTGTGACTAGATAAACTACAAAAAGGGATCCTAAAACTGATCGACAATGACCGATTTTATCCACTATCGATCGATCCCTTGAACCACTATTGGAATGATCTGATCCCTTATAACAACAGTCCAAGTACATGATTCACCGCTTTCTCATATTCGTTGCTCATTATAACCTAATACCATGAGGTAGCGTATAACATGACGGTAGTACAAATGGATCAGTTATCAGACATTTAACTTTTGACATTATGCACAATTTGTTGAGGCTCCTAATTCTGGCAAACCTGAGAAGAACATGTGGATAGAGGCGTACTTATATTAGATGCTTCTGATGGATGCCATTTATCGCCCAGTACAAAATTAGCAAAAAAAATACTATGTTATATCGTTATATATATTTTAAAGACAAATTGGGGATGATATCCAGAAATCAAAGCAAAAAACCACTTTAGACCTATATCTGGCTATATTATTTGCCTATCTTAGTTGTAAACATTTTCGCAAACTTTTCATATAAGTACAATTTTGGTGACATGTTAAAAAGGGATCTAGAATCACATAGAAGAATACCAAATATTGTATGACCTGTCTGATCAATCTACTCAAATAATTTTATTTCTTGCGAAGTAATTAGTGAAGATCGACCAGGAAAAACCATGAAATATAATACTGTTGGCTCTACTATTAGTTCAATTGCAAAAGATTTATTACGCCGTATCAGTATTATGTCCAACAAACAAGAAATAGTATTTCCCCGGTTAAACTCCATAAAGATGCAACTGAAAAAAACCGATCATAATCTCTCCAAATCCAAGGTCTTCTAAACAAAAACAGAAAGCAATTTTGTTGTCCCCACTAAGCAAACATTTACCAGAGGAAAAAAAACCATTATCAGACATTAGAATAACCCACCTGAGATCGTTCCAACCTGGGATTTGAAAAATTGTTGAGCCCCCGCATCGTTAATCAAAAACAGTCCAAAAGAATATAAAAAGTTGTGTGTGAGTGTGAGTGTGTGTGTAGTTAAACCGCTTACAAAGAATCGAGAACAAGCGTTGGAGGGTGTTGATCGGCATTTCAATAGAAAAAAAGGTTTTAACGCGAATACCTTAGGAAGGTCAGTGGTAGGTTATTGGAGTAAAGAAGAGTTTTAAAGGTTGAACAAAAATATGCTCATTTGCATACTTTATTATTCATTTATTTTTTTGACGTTTGACATGCACAGTTTGTTCTGTGATCTTTTATGTGATTTAAGAGGCATTGGTTTGTCCTTTTTGGATTTCGTATGAAAAGATTTTTGAAAAAAAATACGAAACAAACATCATTGGATCGGTCCTCTTAGTTGTAGGTAGGGCTTAAGGTTAACAACCTAATCCTATTAAAATAAATTGCTGCAAGTCCTGGAATGACGACTTGGACAGACGATCGGAAAACATGGAAAGGACTTCGGCTACTATAATACAGACTTCTGTTTTTTTTGGATCATGAAATAGCATGTGTTTCTATTACGAGCAGGTGCATTAAAATATTTCATTGGTGAATTGATTAGATACAAACTAGACATTAAAAAAAGTATAGGGGACAAGAGACAGCCTTTGGGGAAGAAATAATAGACAGGAGTATGCTCTTCTTGATTTAATGATAACGATACAAGACTAGAGGGACGAGAAAGCTTTTCAATGAATAGAATTCGGGGAGTTTTTTGAATTGTAATCTCGTATTCTGTTCTACATTATTCAATCGTGATTTTATACACTTCTATCAGCTTATTCGGAAAATCCATTTATTCCATGCCGCTCCTCGGCTCTCCTTTATAAAACAGGTCATAAGCAAGCGTTTAAGTAGTTCACAAACTTTCTTCCCAGCTTTTTCCAAGTATTTATCTCATTATAACGATCTAGTCCAAGGGTGGGCAACCTTTTTTTTAACATGGGCCAGAATAACTGTTACATTTTTTCCGCGGGCCGTAGTAGTCAATTGGCACGTTTTTTTGACCTGTAATTTTTTTAGAGTTGAGCCGGACTTACAAGAGGAGGCAGTACATTTGTCCCTTACAGGATGGTAAATTTTACTGAAGCCTCAATTTTTGGAAATGTACCGTTTCAAAAATAGTGTCCTACTGCTGGTATATGAGTGCGTATCAAATGAATGAGGCGAGGTTTGATTGTAATAATTACGTAGTAGAGAGACAAGAGTTTCTTCTTTCTTACTTCTTTTGGGGCAGTAAAATTCACCTTAAAATGAGGCGAAGTGAGATGAGGTTGTAAATACGAGAGACATTTCTTATCTTTTTGCGCCAGTAAAATATCCAATTTGAGCTGAGACGAGGTGCGATTTTAAATACGAACTGGAGAGGCATTTCTTACTTGTTTTGAGGCAGTGGAATTTCCAACTTGAAAAGAAGCGAGTGAAAATTGTAAATACGTACTGGAGAGTCTTTGCGGCAGTAAAAGTTCCAACTTCAAATTAGGTGAGGTGAGATTGTAAAGTATAAATATACATTGTGGAGGCATAGATTTCTTTCTTAATCTGAGACAGTTTAATGCTTCTAAGCTTCTTTCTTTAATTTTCTGTTTTTTGGCATTACCCTTCGCCTAATTTGAAGTAAGAGATTGTACTGGCTCAAAAGAAAAAAAGAGGCACCTCTTACCAATTTATTTTATTATCGTGTCCTACCCAGCACCAAATTTTTAGTTTGAATTTGAAGTGAAAGATGCTTTAATGGGGTAAATCACACTATCCATCACTCGCTCCTCAACTCAAACAGGTTTATGTATAATGTAAGTATAACCCTCTAAGTATTCATTTTCCTGTCTCTTCTGAGAAGCGAATGAGACGGGTAGTTACTCATAGTTTTCTGAGATTCCCGAAAACGATGTTATAATTGTGTTAGTGTGATGGGTAGGTGAGTCTGACATATTTCCTGAGGCAAAATGAGGAAAAAACAAACTTCCCTGCGACCTCATGTATATAAAACCGGTTTGTGCATGGGGATGATAAAAGAAATGATGCATAGGGTAACTTACCCCAATCGATGTAATATTCTATTTAAACTAGACGAAATACATATATCGAAATATATTTTTTTATAATTTCTTCTATACATTTCGCGGGCCGTATAGAAACTTTTCGCGGGCCGGAGGTTGCCCACCGTTGATCTAGTCTATGGTTAATCTAAACTAAACCATGTATGGTAATCACTTACTTGGTCTGCCAAATATGGTTTCAGTCTATTAACAAAATATGTGAAAGTACAAGGTGCGTTTCATGTTCCACGCCGGTGTATAAAATTTGCATCATACCACGGGCTGTGTGTGATGTGCCACTGTCCTGTTAAAACCCATATGTGCCGTAGCTCCAAATGATTCAATTCGGGCACATCAAAATTTTGCAAATGGTCACAGTCACAGCATTGCCTCTATCATCCTCGAGGAACGGCCCCGTGATAAAGCCGGCCAAAATAGCGCACCATACAATCACATGACGAGGGTGTAGTGGTGACCAGCCCAGTCCATAATAACTTGTTATTGACTACTAACCACTACTGTCAAATATAAACTGACAAATGACAGCAAAACCAAAATGGCCGCCCAACAAAATATGTCTGAAACTTAAAACGGACTCTGCTATTTCCACGCTATGTTTAATAGTGGGTTTGGTCTGTCTGTTTTGCAGTTCATCAATTTACTTAGTAGTGACCGGTGTCCCCATTTGCTCTTCGGTAGATTCCTACATCCATTTTACTACTATCATGTCTAATATCAGCTAGAACATTGAAAATTGGTTATGGTGTCTGCCATCTGGTGACGTCCATGATATGTTGTGTCCATGTTATCCTCAGTGCAATTTCTGCTCCTTAATCAAAAAGAATAATGTTATGAGCTGCTGTAGCAAAAGCTAGTGCAAAAATAGTCGAAAACGTGGCCCTTAAACTTATCGGAGAAACCGCCGTTTAATCCACGATCGACCCTTTGAGCCACCGTAGGAATGTAACAGCCGTGACAAAATTCTATAGCTGCAATCAAGCGATAGGCCCGCACGGGCGTCTTATACCTTCAACACCAGTTTGGCCCGGTTGGTTGGTTGGTATAAGTGAGAAGCCCGCATACTCTCTTCTGATACCACTCATTCTAATGGAAATTATGTCAATAATACTGAGAATGTTAATGTGTCTGTATGGCTTTTCTTGCCAATACCCATTTTCTTTGAGTCTGACCGCACTACAAGAGGCTAGGTACTTAGTGTGGAGGTCTAGTGGATGAAGGCAGAGGATGGTATTTAAGGCATCTTTAGCGTTGTACGCAAAGACGTGCCCGGCGTGGTGCGTAGACGTGCCACTCTCTGGACCCTACCCAGTAGGAAAAAATACAAGCGCTTTGCTGCGGAGCAAATATAAAGAGCAGTAAGAGCTTCTTTATGCTTCCTACAACAGTTGCAGTAAAGCAGAATCTCAGCAGATCACTTTAAAAGCTCTTTTATGAACCATAGTTGCTGAGCTCTGCGGGCGTGCAATGTTAAAATAACACGAAGCTTCTTACGGAGCGTAAGCACTTTACTGCTTTGAAACTTTTGAAAAAGCGCTTTAAAAGGCTTTTCGTGGCAATTTTTTCCTGTTGGGTACCTATAGGGGTACAATTGTACTTCTTCCTTAATTCTGAACAGCATACCATATATCCATATGTGAGAATGAGACGTACGATGGCTGTGTACATCCGTTGCAACATTTGTGGCTTAAGTCCCCTTTTCTTCCCAAGCGTTTTCTTGCAGGAGTAGAGAGATACATATATAGGCCCTTCTAACTCTTTTCTCAAAATTGAGTCTACAGTTCAGTTTAAGGTCAAGTATTACACCTACCGTCGCGACTAGATGTAACTGTGCTCCATTCAATTTTGGACAGTTGAAAGTTGGTTCTTGTAGTGAACAGCATCAGATCTGTCTGTGCATAGTTAGCTCATAGACCTTTTGGACTGGTCTTTTGCAGAACGCAATTTGGGCTTTGCGCAATGGTGATCTCTCGAGAGCTTTCCTTAACTCTAGTTCGATTATCCGTTCCAGGGTTTCCAGCAAAAAAGAGGAGAGACTTATCGGCCTGAAATCTTTAGCTCTGTCATGTCTACTTTTCGCAGCTTTCGGTATAAAGACCATCTTCACTTTCCTCCACACCTGTGGAATGCCGCAATGCTAAAGTCTGCTTTTAAATAGCTTCACTATCCAAAGGATAGTTAGTGCTTTGGTTTCCGGTAACATCTGAGGAAGGATACCATCAGATCCTGTTGATTTATAGTGTGAGAAGTTGTCGATTGCCCAAGCAATTATCTCCGCTGCTAACACCGAGTTGAGCCAATCCCAAGAGTGCACTCCGAGTATCTGGTCCTTTGTATCGGCGTCATTCTGACCGTTTTCTCTGGATTCGGGGAAGTGCGTATTTACCAGCAACTGCAGTATCTCTTCTGTATTCTTGAGAAAGGTCGGGTTGGAGTGCTCCTTACTAAAGATCATGTTGGCCCACTTGGTTTAGTTAATCGCGCATTCTATAATATTGAAATTCGTCCATAAATAGGACAACCCGACTGTGGAACAGCCTTACACAGTCAATATTTCCGTTCTTCTATTAAATCCGACAATTCAAACGCAGGGTTAACCTTCCTGCCGCCTATAATCCCAAACTTCTTCTACCGTTCGAACTTAGCTTACTGCTCTAGACGTCGCATCATGACGTGACCAACGGACTGGTAGTAGAAAGAGCGATTCTCTACTTAGAATTGCCACATAAAAAAAAGGAATTGTTTGAAAAAGCAAAAAAAAAAACATTTCATAGAAGCCTTGAAGTTTTTATACAACAAAAAAGTCTCAGGTAATTGAAATAGCATCTGCAATTCACCTGTAG
Source organism: Thereva nobilitata (assembly GCA_963855945.1). NCBI lineage: Eukaryota > Metazoa > Arthropoda > Insecta > Diptera > Therevidae > Thereva > Thereva nobilitata. The sequence continues at coordinate 11,496,493 of OY979694.1, read as the reverse complement.
ATGATGATGCCGATATGGAAGGACAAAGTCCCATAGCCCGGAACACCCGGAAAAATATCTCAATTTGGTTTTCTGTTACTATTACATAACCCAATTATTTTATTTCTACAAGAAATGACCTGAATTAGTTAAACTACTATCGATCTCTTAAAAATTCACAAATCTCTGCCTTAAAGCATTCCAAATATTGCATTATTCCGCATATTTTTAAAGAAAAAATTTAGAGCAAACTTGGCCGGAATTCGACAAAAATTAAGGCAATAATTGAAATCAGAGTGACTTTCAACGGTTGAATATTTATGAGAGCACCATTGCATGTCATCATCGCCATCATAGTCATCGTCATCATCATCAACAGTATCACAAACCCACAGAAAATTCGTAGTGGATGCACTAAATCTAAGTAGGAAATTGGGTGTTTACCATAACGTTCTGATTTAATTTCGTGCGGTTTTTCGTTGTCGTTTGCGTTGTCAACTAAGAGACACAATTTAAAAAATTTCTCTTTTTTTTAATGAAAATGACCAGTCATGTAAAAGTATGTTACATAAAACATGACAAATTTTTTTGTGTGATAGTTTTCTTTTTTTTAATGTCTCTGAGTAAAAACTAAAAAAACGTAAAAAATATAAAAGAAAAGTTTCTTGATTTTTGTGCTTTAAGAAATGTCTTGAGAATATTCTCCAAGTCATTTGCCCATGACGACAACAGAAATTCTTTCACCGGATCTCTTATGCCACCAAAGACACCGCGATAAAATCACATCTCAGCGCGGCAAACGACAAAAGAAAAATGCAAAGAAACAGTTCACAAAAGTCTTGGAGGAACATTGGTATGATGATGACGACGATGACGGTAACGAAGATGATGATGGAGACTCTGGTTGCCGTGGTGTAACAAAGGTAAACAGTTAAATCGTCATCGAGCGTAAATTTTCACAAGAAAACAACTGAACAAAACATAAAGCGTCATGTCCGCTACTTAAGATTATTTTCACGAAATCTTTTAGTAGACATTTGAGGGCAGCTAAAACGCTAAAAAAGGGTCAAGAGGTCCGGCCGAAGGTTTGCTCTGACGACGGCTGCATACATCTCTCAAGTCCAGAGATGCCCAGAAGTATGGTTGGGTCTATCGATGGAGAATGGTTAACCTAAAAAAAAATAAAACACAAGAAGTAAACGAGTGTGGGTCTTAAAGTCCAAACTTGTCTTGAGAGGAGGCGCGCAACGTCTTCGTTGTCGGATGAATCTGGATAAATTAGAGGTCTCCCAGCACAAAGATGACGACGGATAATGGGGAACTGATCTGGTGCTGTGGTGATCAAAGACGATGCAGTCTCCAAAGACCGACCAAACAACTTTCAGCATTTCAGGTCGTCGCTGCAGCAGAGCGCGGCTTCTAGTCAATTCTTCAACGTCGATGGTCAATATTCCTTCGGACTAAAAGAGTTCCATCTTTTACGGGATATTTTCTTAAGGTGGGCATCGGGGAGCAAGTGTGTCTAACTTCTGGACAGAGTCGTCAAAAGTTATGGCCACAACGATATTAACTCCAGCCATGCACCAAAGTGTGTCAAATTGGAGAGTCCCAGTCTCAGGCTCCCTCGGGTTTCTAAGACTTTTGTTTTTCCCGTTTTTCGTCTCCTTTCGCATTTTTTGCAATTTTCTTTTTTTTATTTAATTTCTCAGAATTGGAAAGAATCTTCTTTTTTTTTCTTCTTCTTCTTCTGTTGTGGTGTTGTTGTTGTTGTTTGGAGTTTTGTTCTTGTTCTTGCGCTTCCCAATTGTCTTCTTGTGGATCTTGTTTTACGGCTGGCATTAAGGAGGCGAATCAGGTACTACTCTTTATGGTGGGATGAGTCATCATTGATCGATTGCTGCTTTTGGAATTGCGCGAAAGTGTTTTGCAAGAATTTTTTTAAAAGACGCCGTGCCAAGATTTAAGAAGATGAAAATAAGAGGAAATGAAATGAAATTTTTGTTTTTGTTATTTATCTGTTTTTGTTGTTTTGTAAAAGAGATTTAAAATGAACAAAATTTTGCTTGAATGCCAAATTAGGGATGAATTAAATGGAGCTGTGATAAGACTGTTATTTGTTAGTTCAAAAGATTTTGTAAGGTTGATACCAGAGAATGGAATTGATTATAAGGTTTTGTACGAGTAATACTAGGATCTAATTGATTGTTTTTGTTTTGGTTTTGTTATAAATACTTTTAGTGGGTACTTTCTCTAATCAGTCCTAAAAATAGGACCGTTCAGTATGACTCATATTGTTTTTCTAAGAATTTCATACAAACGTGCACTAACAAGTCTCAATGTGTTCGCATTTGATTTTGTTGGTGTTGTTTTCAAGGTCAAATAAAAGGGACCATTTGCCTCCAATAACACCATCTTCACCTGAAGCAGTCACAAGTCACAACCCAATCGTAAGTGTGTGGTAAGTCTCAACTTGAGACAATTTGGTATTCTAATTTTGTAGTCACAATTTTGGCACAGATTCTCAAAATTATGACTGAATACAAAGCAGGTCACAAGCAGGATTCTAAAATATTTTTCATAATTTCTCACAGTCTCGACGCATAGCCAAAGGCGATGAGAGGTGCTTGGACGTTCACATACAGTTTGCCTTACTGCATCAATATTCTTTGGCGTGCGTTGCCTAGACTTTGCTTTATCTCATTACACGGATACAAATTCACCAATAGAGGTGATTTTTTTTAATTTTTCTTGTGGCTGGGTGCATACGAAAACAGCTGACAGTCACAAGAAGAAAGTCTTTCAATGACAAGCACGAGTCTAAAAAGATTGTGACTTATGACTGGCCATAATTTAGAATAGCGGTGTAAGATACGCTTTCCTGCAAGCTCAGAGATTTGTTTTACTAGCAGAAAGCAAATCTTACTTCTTGATTTGTCGCGATAAAATTTTAGAGGAAGATTGGTGGTTTATAACATCTATTGTTATACTACTACTCCTAAAAATTGTGTGCAGAGATTGTAGGTGAGGCAATCTTCTTATGGACCATAAGAGTTATACTATCAGGTCCAGTGAATTTATTAAGGTCAAGCTCTTTGGGAGCCCTATGCACCTCTCGAGTATTGAAGGAAATTTAGTCTCTCGATTGAGTAATTTACTCGAGTACATGGGGTGTGAAAGAAGTATGAGAAAAAATGATAGTAGACTGACCTTTGATTTGCTTTCTGCTATCCCCTCATTCTTCTATGTAAATGAAAGGATTGCAGTTGTAGTAAAATTGTTTTTAATATACCTTACAAAAAACCAAAATTTTTTGCTGCCAGAAGTTAAATCAACGTGTTTACTTCTAAACCTGTTCTTAATTGACGATTTGATTTTTCTTATGACGTTTACAGGACTTTCTGAATTGAATGTGCTCGTTATACGTTAGGACAACGTTTATACGCTCTATAGACGACGTTTTTAATTTTCATTGAATCAGTCCCGATTAAACCATATTGTTGACCTAGGATTTGTAGGCTTGATAGAAACCCTATCTGGCCCAGCTATAATGCCTCTGTTAATTTTGTTGCATAGGGTTGAAGGAGTTAATTGCATAATCGTTTTGAATTTTCCGTAGGATTATCTGATGTCTGCTCTGCAAATAGTTCAGGGGTTCCTTCCCACTTGGTTATTCCCAATCTTTGTGGACGAACGATAATATTTCATTCATACCCAAGCTGGAGTATTTTTATTACACCCTTCAGGTCGACAATCCTCTTGGCTCTAGTCTGGAAGATAATCAAAAAATTCTCAAGAAGTAGATAAGACTTATTTATCTTCTACGCCAACCAGTTTGCTATTTTCATCCGTACCCTCGACGAATTGGTCTTCAAGCTAAAAGATGCAGGGCTCAATAAACAAAATGCACTGGCGGCTTTTCCTAATATCGAGGGTGCCTTAAACATACCGATCCTGCAGCTAGCAAGTGTGGGAAAACGTATTGCTCATATCACAACAACTTCCATGAAAATAAATAATATTCTGTCTCCAAGGCTATATTTTTTCCCATAACACAAGACTAACCCGCTCCAACAGTCTGCAGACCTAATTTTCGCGGGCTTTGCAGCCAAAAACCATATGCTACACCACCGTCATAAAGCCCATGGTTGCATATGGAGCATTAGTGAAGTGGGACAGAGGCAAGCTTAATACCTTTGCTATAGAATTAAGCAAAAAGAAAAAAAATAGCCAGCCTTTCCACCATTGAAGCTATTCGTATATTCGGCGCTAGTGCTGGAAACGTTTCGAGGCGTAAAGAGGCAGAGAAAGGCAAAGAAATGTCAGGAGAGATAGCAATAGCTGATCTACCACTGTGACGCAATCTGGAACAATAAACCAAAAAGTTTCTTAAAATATTGTCCAAAATCTAGCGAACGTCGTAGGATTTTTTCGAAAAGTTGATTTAGAAAAAAATGGCGTTAATTTTACCTTTTTTGCTTGTTTTTTCGAAAAAAATCGGCCGAAAATCGTTATAAAATCTATAAAAATCAAAATATCAAAAAAATCCTACGACATTCGCTAGATTTTGGACTATATTTTAAGAAACTTTTTGGCTTTTGTTCCAGATTAAAAATTGTGATCTGTAGCGGTACGCCCATGCCAAACGTCCGAGATTTTCTTTTTCCTCGCTTACGTAAAATTAAATTACGCTCGTAAAATTAAAATAAAACATGCTCTTTGTAGTTAAAGACTAGTACTTTCATATGTACAAAACCTCATATCTCTATATCTTTTCTATCGTTCGTGGTACGTCTCAGAAAATCACATTAAATTTATTGTTCTCAAGGGTATATTACCCCTTAAGGCCCGTCCTCACTACGCGGACTTAGGATCCACGCGCTTTTGGTCGTACGGCCAGCCAAAAGCGCGCGTGATCTTTTAATTTTCTGAGTCATGAGTGAGAAAAAATCAATTCTCCTTTGAAACGGCGTACGCGCTTTTGAAAAGCTCAGTGTGTGGACGCACAATGTACCTTTTTAACCACAGCCTTTTGTCCGCGTTGTTTGGCCGCACGGCCTTTACCATGGACAAAGTCGTAAAAAAGTCGTAAAAAAGCCATAAAACTCCATATGAAAAAAAAAGGCAAAAGCGCGTACGACCCAAGACCGCGTAGTGTGGCCACACCATTATGGTGGGGCCACACTACGCGGTCTTGGGTCGTACGCGCTTTTGCCTTTTTTTTCATATAGAGTTTTATGACTTTTTTACGACTTTTTTACGACTTTGTCCATGGTAAAGGCCGTGCGGCAAAACAACGCGGACAAAAGGCTGTGCTTAAAAAGGTACATTGTGCGTCCACACACTGAGCTTTTCAAAAGCGCGTACGCCGTTTCAAAGGAGAATTGATTTTTTCTCACTCATGACTCAGAAAATTAAAAGATCACGCGCGCTTTTGCCTGGCCGTACGGCCAAAAGCGCGTGGGATCTAAGTCCGCGTAGTGAGGACGGGCCTTTAAGCACCCTTTCGATTGACTCTTTTAAGGGTCACGTTAATGCCTTTACGGCTTGTGACGATTCACACACACGCCGCCGGTAAGCTGTGGCCTGAAGGCTTTTCGATTGGAGGCCAAGTATCACCACACACTCATCTATTCAGTCAGTGAATTTTTTTCTGGTTTGATAGATGTGTATAGATATAATTCCTGTTCGACTGTGTGTCTGTGGGGAATTATGAGGTGCCCTGCAGTCCACGGCCTGCCAGACGGTTGCCTCAAGTCCTCATCCCTCAGTCAGACTGACTAATGTGTGGCAATCATCGGGCCGTGCCTTCCGACCGGGCCTGAAAGGACATGGCCTGCCGACGTCCTGTAAGTGAATGGCGGCCTTTAAAAGTCATGGAAAAGCTTAGTCCATTTTAATCATTGAGAACCGAACACTATCACGTGCCTAGGTACCCCTCCCCCTTCCTTGAATGAGCTTGATATTCTTTAAATTATTTTTAAGTGATCTTGTCGGACTCAGGCCTGGTTACTCTTAATCGGATCACCTTTATGTGGCTGAAGGGCTTTATGGATAATTAACAAGGAGATGCCTTGGCCAGACAGGGTACTGCTACTATTTTCATGAGTCTGCAACCAGCTGTAGGGAGGCACATTCCAGTTAATTGAAAAGGGATCTAGACGATCGCACTTGGTGACCTGTCACTGGTGCCTGGGCCATCTCGTAACACAGCCTGAGAATTACTGGGGCGCAGTAGAATGACCCTAATTGGATTAGTCACTGGAAAATCCGTCCTGAAGTACTCCTTATTGAGGATGGGAAGGCTGAAAGGCACCACGTGCAGCTCTGTCACTGTCCTGCGATAGTGAGCAAGTCTGAGCGACAAATCTTTAGGTAGCCTGCTTAAGTGATCCGACCTACAGATCTGAGGTATTGGGGCTATGCGAAGTAGAATAGGTCCACGTTGCGTTCGCGGTACTGCTTCGACCGATACGTTACTAAAAGAAAAGAAAAAGAAATTTTGAAGCATTGCAACAACTTGGAAATATCTTTAACGTTAGTAGAAAACCTGGTGTCCTTGTGCGTGAATTTTATGAAGAACTAAAGATGTTTATCTGTGTATATGAAGGCAATTAAGGCATTACCTTGGTACTGAAATATGTAATAGAAAAGAAATCTCTCAAAGGCCCTTAAAGGCTGCCTCTTCTCAAAAGGAAAAATTCAATAAAAATCGCATTGCAAATATTTGTTTAATTTATCATTTCTTGTACCAAAAATTATTCCATCCTCCCCGGACCCCACTTAAAAAGATCTTAAAAATTTTCCTTGCAATTCACCCTTAACTTAAGGTTAAACGGAATTTTTATTCGATATTCTCCTGCAGGACCTCTTCCTTTTTTATACTATATTTACATTGAAGAAGTACCGACGCAAAACTGAACGACGAAAAAGGGACGAGAAGGGCTGGCATTTGAGCAGATAAAATCACAACTGTCCTATATAAAGTATCCGGTCTATATTTTTTTCATTCTTTGGGGGCACTTTTAAAAATAGGGGATGACGACAATGGGAATAGGAAAAAAAAGGACCAGTTACGAAAATAATAAATACATGCACACGGGACTGTGTCGTGTCCTTAAGGAACTTTTCGACCAAGTGCTGTTAGGGAGCATCTTGTCCTCCTTCCATCTTGTCCTATTGTTGGCGCTGATGCTCTGTTCTCTATATATTCCCTGTCGGTTATATTTCCTTTAGTCAAAGATTGGGGATGAAGGTACGTGTCTATATTTGTATGCGGTTTTCTAGGGGACAGATGTGCAGTTTTATTATATTCCATTCTACTTTTTGATGACAGAAACCGAAAGAGAGTTCGTTCAACTTTCCTTTAAGGACTAAATCGATTTATTATGAAGCGTGTTATATTATTATGCAAATATCCTTGATACTTTTTTTTTCGGTAGCCGGTTTATGTGCGTAATTAAAATACGCCTGGTGAATGAATGATAAGGATTAAGGGTTGCGGGGCTATGAAAAATTTTGCGATGGTGTTTCATATAATGGAAAGTTTATTTCTTTTTATGTTTTATATTTCATTTGTTCACGATAGTTTTATGAATTCACTTTTAGGGTTAAATGTGTTGATATTAGTATTATAATTTTTTTTGGTTATAATTTTTGCATAAAGTATTTCAGAATTTATGGACTATTTCGTTTGTAATTTCGGAAAAAAATATATTATTAACTAGAATTTCGTTAACCATAATCATTATTTCATCAAATACTTTAGGAAAATATTTATTGTTATATTTGTTTTTAACGCGATCGTTTTGAAAATACAAAAGAAATTTTTTGGTGATATTTAATAGTGGCATGAAATTGTTTACGTGAAATATGCGTTAAATTATGGCAGTAATAATTTGGTGAAATTTATGTGAACATTAGGAATAATTTTTGTTGAAATTTTAGGGGTAAATGAGTGAAATTCAAGGTAAAATACAGTAGGAAGAAAATATTAAACAAGAAAAGGAACACTTACTAATTCTTAGTAAGTAGTAAGATGTTGATTTGGTCTTCTATTTCTCGTATACTCCCATGGTTTGATCGAAGTGTAAGCAACGTATTGCTTTAGTTTAGGGTATTGAGTGTGTAGAGTTTTTGAGGAAAGAACATATGAACATGTTCCGAATCACAATAAAGTGACCCACCGTCTTTCCTTTTAGTAATCTACCTTCTCTGACTACCTACCCGGCCCAACACGATCGGCCGGTACTGGCTGAAAGATTTCGGGAAAGGTGCGAGCCAAATTTTATCAGGGAGGCGACATTAGGTGGAGTGAAATGCAAACACCTCTTCATCCAAGACGAGCTCACGGGGGACCAAATTCTTAATAGAGTCTGGAGCGGACGTTTCCATAATTACATCCGACGCCAAGGACATAAAGAACGCACAATCAAGGCATCAACTATATCAATCCCCATTTATGACACCAAGGGCGTCACCGTGAGTTTAGGGCTTCACTGAACATTTCCATAGGTATTTATTATCACCCTGACGATGTCCGTCCTATCACACCACACAAAAGCAGCACGAAACTGTCAGTCATTGTGGTTGGAGAAGCTGTTCTTTTATTTCTCTTGGGTTTTTGTAGCCCCAGAAGCGACAGTTTTGCTTGTTTACGAACCCAGAGAAATGAAAATGAGTTTAATCACTCGCGTTTGTAATCTTGGTTGTTATATTAATTCGGGAATACTGACTGTGGAAGCATGTTCCACAGTAGAATTGTTCTGTTTAAAAGCGAATTCCTAGACCAAAGTATGCGCGAAAATAAGAGCTGCAGAATGTGAGAGTGAGCCGCGAAGCCTAGTCTTGAGTTGTAGGAAAAACAGGTAGTTTGTTGCAGGTAATTAGTTAAATCCTGCAACTCTACCAGTTGCGGCTCACCTTACCATTGTTGTAAAGCTTTCGTTAGTTATTCCACCGTAGAGTTTACCTATGGTGCATCTTCATCAGAGCAGGACAGTTATTGTTGTAGACAGCTGTTGTAGACAGCAATAGTCGCCTCAAGGCAAGAGAGTCCGCAGATAGTTCTAAACCCATTACAGGGCCTGATAATGAGCCTGCAAACTACACAAATATGTAGTAATGGAATTTTTATAGATAACCAAGAGCTTTAGACTCGGCGACAATGTTCCCCAAGTGCAAAAGCCAAAGTGAGCAAGATAGGATTGGTAGAAAGCAAAACGTGACTCTCCTCAAAGTTCCCGGTCATAGGAGTATCGATGGGAACGAAAAGGTCGAACACTTAGCTAAGCAAGTAGCCAATTTCCGGCTAAGTTAGCAGAACAATATGTAAGGTGAAACCACATATTTTCAACTACCACCAGCTGCTGCTAGTCAGTCAAATTTGGAGCGCACTGTCTCTAGGACAACTTGGGCTACTTACAACAAAAGAAGAATAATTGTCCTTCTAAACAAGCCCTGAAAATATATTGCAAGATGGGTAGCCCACACAACATCTGTTGTCGTAATGAAGAGACGAACGAGAGGGAAACAATTGTTCACATCCTGTATAATTTCCTGGCTCTATACAAATTGAGGCAGCACACAATAGACGTTCTAGAAGACTTAAAGATCTCTTTTAGACTAATTGTCTCTCTAGAATAAATGTCAGTATGCTGTTATCTAAGCTCCCTAAACTCCACAGAATGGCTTAAAACACCCACCAAAGTCAGTGAAACAATCACCAAATTTTAGATATACCTTTCCCCTAGTTTCGCACTGGTGGCAGTCTCATACCTATCCTAAACTAACAGTTTTGGATGTTAGGTCCTTTTGAGACAAGCTTTCATTTCATTTTCATTTCGCACAACCGTCGGCTGCTTAAAAACTTGAACTCATACAACATCCAAGAGTTCAAACGTCAGGCTCACTGCCTTGTCCTCATGCAACTTCCTCGACCTGACGGACTGGTAGTATATACCCCGTTTACGATTAGGTTGAAAAGTTGACTCGAGGTTAAGTTGACATTTCATCCACCGTATATGATGTCGAGTTGAGTTCACTTTGGGTTGAAATCCAGTTGAAATGACATCAAAACATAACCTAACATTTTGTGTGAAATTCTCATTTTAGATACTTAAAAATTTTTTACAAACATGGAAGGTAATCAGAAGGAAATAATTTTATATTCCTGTGCAAGCTACTTTACTTAGCCAAACTTCGCGGATGGTAAACAAACAAAACAAATGTCACTTCAACCCAATTACAACTCAACCCGCGTATATGAGGCGAAATATCAACTCGACCAAGATAAGAAAGCTGAGTTAAGTTGAGTGGACCAGTGGACCCAGTTTCAACTCGACGCCCGTTTATGACTAGATTGAACCTGGGTTGAACCTAGGTTGAACCTGGGTTGAGCCTAGGTTGAACCTCGGTTGAATCTAGGTTGAACCTGGGCTCAGCCTAGGTTGAACCTGGGTTGAACCTAGGTTGAACCTAGTCATAAACCGGGTAATAAAGGGTGACACCTAAGCTTAGACTCTTTCAAATAGAAAAAAAACATTTTCCTTGTATGTACTTAACTTTGATTCGGAAATTTATTTTTTATTTTGATTCCTAAATTTATGGTAGGCAGGCCCACCCTTAACACAATTACTGCTGATTTCAATCCCCGACTCCCCACTGTAACACCGCCACTGCCCTTAAGAGAATCGCAATACCAATGTCCCTCCTTTTGTGGCGATTTATTTATTGCCTTAATCCCTGTATTTATGAAATGTCGATTAAAAAAAGGATGAACAAAAAAAATACTTTCTACCATTCCCCTTTCTACCATCAATGAAGTTATAACGGTTTATTATCATTTCATCGCCCGTAAAAGATAACTCCATTATAACCACCACCCAGGAACGAAAGAGCCTTTATATTATATACATTTATATACATATATATATTTGTAAACAAAATTACAATTCCACTTGGAAAGTGTTTACTCCTTCAGAAATACGAGATAAAAGCCCGTAAAAACAGGATCCTCTTATCAACTGAAAGTCAGAGGTATAAATTTACACGATTTTTGCTTTCCCCTTTCCTCTAGCATTTTCTGTTTACATCCCATTCATATCCAACAACAGAAAAAAAAAATAATAAAAAAAAAATACCCTTCACATCTTCTAAAAGAGAAAAACACACCCTCGAACCCAAACCCATCAAACTTGTCTCGAATTACCGCTCCAATATTCGACATGCCATTTACTAAACCCACAAACCGAGGGGGAAGAAAAACAGGGTGTTCTTCACCACCATCGCTGCTGCCGGGGGCATAGAGAGTGCCTTCTTCAATGCCTTTCGGTACAGGAATCCGAAAAGGACGAAAGGGGCGAGTTGTGGTAGTAGGAGGTAGTGTATAGTAGATCTTCTATGATGGCACCCAACTCTTAGCCAACTCTGGCGTACTGTAATCATGTCAAAGTCTCAAATTACGGAGTTCATTAGACTTTCGCCTGCAAGACACGTGTGTGACTGTATGTGAATGCGGCTTAGTATACTCGATGGACTCTAGATCTTGAGCATATATAGCCAGTAGTCCAGGGGAGTCCCCCGTCTCTGTTGGTAATCACATCATCCAGGCCGGCTGATTGCAACATAATTACAAAGGCCGGGCCCTGGGTCTTTGATTTTATTGCTTCGTTAATATTTTCGTGGATGGAAAGAGATAAATAGGAAAAAAAATAGTTTTCAACAAAATCCACACCTCCCCATTTATCCAAAGCAATAGACCGCGGCGCACTCCAACAAGGTGGGTCCCCTGGACCACTGGAACACGTCTAGAAAGGAGGAAGGTCTGTCGAGAGTATACTGGCTGGTTACTTTGCCTTTGGGTTGATGCTGTTGTTGTTGTTGTTGTTGCGGTGTATCAAATTCGATAAGATCTCCAAGTCGTGCACAATCCCCAGGGAATCAGCTCAGCAGCGGTGATGTGCCCCAGCCTCTCAACCCAAAGTCTAGTTATAAACGTTATACTACACAACTTCGCATCCATTGAAGCGCAGGCATCACCAACCAAACGTCTATGCCGGGAGTAGGTATAAGGTCGAAAGGCATGACCAGGTATCACCCAGGAAAGGTGAATAGCATCCAATTTACTTGGGATAAAAAAAAAATAAATAATAATATTATATAATAACGAAGGAAACCCAAATTTGCTGTCATAAGAAATTGGAATCCTTCTCGAGGACCGGGTTTCAACCCTCGAAATTTGTCCCAAAGACTTTTACATAGAGCACGGCGGATTTTCGGTTGCTAATGTCAGCAGTCAGCGGATTTCAAGGGTAACCACTTGATGGGTGAACAGCAACGATGATGATGACGACGACAACGACGACTACTATGGCGGTATCACAACGGCAACAGAACGGGTTTTTGGCGGGACTCCTCTAATTTCTGTGTACCGTTATTGAAGAGTCTTAAGGTGACTCCGAGTGAAGACTTGTTTTGCAAATTGCTATATATCCCAACACAGAACTCACAGTCAGCCGTGTTCACCTGTTTGATCCCGCAATGTCACCCACCACCTGGTGGCAGCAGAGCAGCCATACACACACGTCAGATTTGTCGTCTTTCCTCTAATAGAGAAACGCGTTTTACGTTTTTCTGCGGCAATGCCGAGGGTTTTAAAGGCACACCGTTGCCTTGCCATTCACCTGAAGATTTAGATAGCGAATAGCAGTATTGTGTCAAACCCCGGACATAAATCAACTCATTTGGCGAGAGAGAGAACTTGTACCTGGCGGGAAAGTACCTGTTTATAAATTTTGTATGTTTATTTTTTTTTTTTAGTTTAACACCAACTATACAACGACGACAGCTTAGTACTTCCAAGGGATATTAATATATAGTATACTGTTGTGTGGGTTGTTTTTCTCTGCGACAAGCACATTTTAGCGATGACATTTTAGGGTTACCCTAGTATCAGTTGTCGGATCGTAAAAGGGCGGAGAAATGGGTTTATGGATCCGAAGAGATAAGAACGAGAAAACATCCTTCACGTCAAGCATAATTCGGTCCCATACGGTCTTAAGACTCTAGTGTCTAATAAAATAAGATGGCATTTGCGAGATTTTATTACGTTTTGCACTTTTCGTCTTAATCTAGGAATGTTACACTAATGTCTTGATGTCATGTTGAAGCTTGATTAATACTTTTATTACAACTAAGTATTACGAAATTTATTTTCATTCAGTTTATGTTAAGGCACAGAGATTAGAAGTGGTGATACTGATTAAATTCAACTGTAAGATTTTACATAAAGTAGACGCAGACTTAGATTTGAGAGGGTTCAACGATTAGAAAGTAGGAAGTCTGTTTTTAAGTGTATAATCAATAAGCAAGTCATAGTAAAATGAAAAAGTTGTTTTGCTTTTATTTCTATTTACTTATTTTTAGTGACATTCATAAACCTGAAAAATATTCTAGTTTTAACTTGACCTTCAAAATCTCAGGCATAATAGGTCACATACGGTATTACTTCAGCGGCTCCTATCCAATACTAGCACGACATAACGCTGGCTTCAGTGATCTAACAGGCGAGGCTTCCTCTTCGCTTTGTGCCTACATGAAATGTCAGGAGTGATCTTAAGGAGTTATTGTAAAAGGGAATCGGTCGAAGTTCCCAACCAAGAGATCGAACCCCTGACCTTGAGAAGGCAGGCATTTAAGTAGGCAAAGACGACAGCCCCGTCCAAGGATCGAGGATACAATTGGCGCTGAAAAGGCACAGTTTTGTAAGCGCACTCGTGAAAAAAATCCCTAATGTGCACATACATATCGGTCATTCCATACCAAACCGGACGTTTTTCGGTAAAAATTAAATTCAATGATACCGATTTTTTTTAAATTTTGCAGACGCATTCTACACATGAAATAATGGGACCCATATTTCAGCAAAAAAAATTGCGATTTTTTTTTTTCAGAAGATATGCACGGTTGTAAATTGCAAGAAATTTCAAAAAACGTCGCGCGGCCGACCATTCAAATTACTGTATCTTCGAAACCATTAGTCGTACAAAAAAATTATATGGGTCTATTTTGAAGATCTTGAGTCACTATATGAAGTGGTATATTTAAAATTTGCGTTTGATATTAATAAATTGTTATTATTTGTCCGTTATTATTATGTTAATTGTTATTATTTGTCCGTAAATGCTAATGAAATTGCATTTTTCATCATCAACTCACCAACTTAAAGTTTTGGAAAAAATATCATCGTGTTCCTACTTCAATTCTAAAGAAACAGTGAAAATTTGAAAATGGAACTCAAACGGGCTCATATTTAAAAAATTCTTTAAAATAGTGTGACCGTGCGGCACGACGGCTTAACATGTCGCGTACACGCAGAATAGGTTAACAGGGGCGTAGGTACAACGGAAAATGAATAACACAAGGTCCTTTTCCATGCGATGACGTGGCGAAAAGGTGCAATCTGCACTTACATCAAAATCATCTTTCTGATAACAGAGACTTATGAATTTTTTTTTGTTTTTGTATTGAGCACTCGTTCCGTGGGAAAAGTAAAATATTTTTCTCAAAGAACTCAATCTTTTTTTTAAAAAAGTAATAATATCACGCTGAAATAAGTCTGAGATTTCGATGAAATTAAGAAATTATGTTTTCCCGTTATCTTTATAATTGCGAAAGGGTGGATCGTTACTTGGTCATTATTCCCGTGCACGCCTTGAATTGCATCCTGTAGAACAAACGCGTAATTTTCGGAAAAAACGGAAATGATTAAACATTCTTCTGGTCGCAATTCATTTTTTTTTCTGATTCAAAAAATTGCAACATTAGAATGAGTCAATAAATGAGATAATTAAACTTTTCTTAATAATCACCAAATTTTCTTTAAAAATGTCTGTTCATTCTTTTTCCCGAAATATGGGTCCCATTATTTCATGTGTAGAATGCGTCTGCAAAATTTAAAAAAAATCGGGATGATCAATTAATATTTACTGTTCGGTTTGACATGGAATCAGCGATATATGGCAGTATGCTTGGAGTGACTTAATATTCTCCAAAGTCCTATAAGAAAAGGTTACCAAATGTACGCAGTTTGATCCTAACCAAAGCCGGGCAGCTGCAAAGAAAACATTTGATTGTCGCTCTGGCTTGCTCTTCTCGACAGCTGCGGCAGTCGGTGTTGTATGGGATCCTTAATATGGCAGCATGTTCCCCACCAATAGGTCAGTTTTCTTCTTATGACTTACTATTGAAAGGAAGTGCATGATTATTATATTTTCATCACACACAGCAGCTTCTGTACATTTTCTTTCTACTTATGTCTCTTCAAGATTTACTCCTAGCCTGGCCAATTCGTCTGCCTTCTCCTTGCCGTCGATGCTCCTATGACCCACGATTCGGTACTGAAGAATGATCCTCTACTTTCTAACGAAGGAATGGAGCTCCTTTTGACAGATTGCAACGGACGTTATATAAATAGTACCTAAGGCCTTTATAGCAGCTCGGCTATCCCATAACAATTTTTCCGGCTTCCTGGCCTTGGGCTCTTCTGTATTGCTAAGTAGGCTATGAAAATTACGCCGCCAGAATTAGACAAGCGATAGTACTTTTGTAGGTTTAACTAGTGAAGATTACTGTAGCACCCAAATCCGATTCAGATTGGGAGTCATCTGTGTATAGAACTATTTCATAGTTATTGCCAACCACTCATTGTCTGGACATCGAAGTTGGGGTTCACCGTCACGTAGTCAGAGGCGCTTCTACTAACTGCCAGTGTTAGAGAGAGTAGTATATTGCTGTATCCATACGAATTCTCGAAGCCTCTGGGCTGCCTTTTTTCGGTCCTAAAAACACAAAAAAAAACACCTCCTGGTCTCCCAATCTCCCCACGAGACGGGTTTTTAGCATTGCGTCGCAGCGTCAGGGATGCCTGTTGTCTAATATTATAGAATAGTAATGGTGGTCATGCGTCTTGACCCCTTGTATGTATATCTAGATCCAGACACCCCCCCCCCCCAAAAGTGCGCGCTGTTTAAAAAACAAAATTGATCCAACTAAAAAAACAATAACAAAAAATAACCAAACGTCCAAAACCGACCCAACTTTTTTGCAAATTAAAGCAACGACCTTAAAAAATGACCTTCAAGGTCAACTACAGATTGATCTATACTCTTTCTATATATTTTGATTTGTAAACTCTGAAGTTAGCTGCACTCACAAGAAAGGGCGCGTCTTCATCAAAAACACATTAGGGCAAGTTTTCTGCCCTACTCCGCTCAAATTAAGGACAATTAAAGAAATTTCGCCCACAGCTATGAGACCGGTGCCAAGTAAAGGATATGGGTTGTCTAAGCATGATTTTCACAACCCGCAGTTCGAAAAAAGGGTTGTTTTTGAGAAATATGTGAATTTTATAGTTTTTTCGCCTTTTCTCTATTTTTAAGAGAAACTATGCATTTTGGTCAAAATATCAAAAGAGCAAAGTTATAAGGCATAAAATTTCCTGCAAATTTTGCCTTCTCTGTAGAGCTCGTTTGGCGCCTTTTTTCAGACTCTGTTGATAATCAAAGCGTCCAAAGAAAGACCGTTGAAAAGCTACAACTACTACTTTGATCTCATTTAATTTTTCATACAAATGCATAATTTTGGCTCAACATCTAAAAATGGCGCAAAACGGCCTCCATCGGCGAAAATATGCGGAGTTGGGAAAAATTGTAAAAGTAAAATTTGTAGGTAATTTTATGCTCTCCAACTTTGATATTTTCACCAAAATGCATAGGTTCTCCACAAAATAGAGACTTCACTTGGCACCGGTCTCATAGTTGTGGGAAAAATTTCCTAAAAACGGCGATTTTTTGACTAATTTGAACGGACTACGTTTGTTATAATCCACGAGAAAATTCGGTTAGTTTTGTTCGTTTTGTTAATTTTGTGTTTGTCTCTAAAAAAGCCTGTTTAGATGCTTCGCTCCCAGGAACGTTCCTCACGAACTTTGTCGATGAAGGGAGAGGTGGGGTGGTACCTCTCATCAACCCCACTACAGTGCCGCGGCCAGACAATTTGGGGGATTTGGGGAGAGTCCAAAAAAAATTTCGCTCGCTTCGTTCGGTATTCTCTTCATACAAACCCGTCCCCGCGACAGAATAATAGCCCTTATCCTGATTTTTGTGACCCATACTCATTTGTATGGCCCATTCTCAATGAAGTAAAAATGCAAATAATGAATTCAAATGATTTTTATTCCAAAATAATTTTTCGCTCGCCTCGCTAGCGGGGCCCCAAAATCACGGGGCCCTGTGCAGTTGCACATATGCCAGCCGCGGCACTGCCCCACTACCTCCTTCATCTGCAAAGTTCGTGAGGAATGCTCCTCGGAGCAAACCGTCTAAATAGTAGAAATTTTTTTCGCCATTTTTAATTCCGTGACCCCCCCCCCAAAATAAAATTCTAGATCCGCGCCTGTCTAGATCACCTCCAGAGTTTGATACCTTGAGTGAAAAGAAGCATTTATCTTTACTACAGATTTGATTTAAAAAAACAGATAAAAAATAATGTACAATACAACATATTGAAACACCTTTTCACCCAGTTTGCCACCTCTTCCTCTTCCAGTGAGAATAAGAGTCTCTGAAACTGACCCACCATTAAGACGGCTTGTTTAGCGTCATTCAATGATTCTATCTCTATGTGACACTTTCAGTGTCTTATTTTAATCTTACAAATAAAAAGTGATCAAATAGGGTTAAATTTAGACTGTAGTTTGGATAATATCAGTGAAAAAATTCCCTTGAGTAATACGTAACTATGGATCTTATCTGTACGAAAAGATACCAGCGTGAATATGGCGAAGATGATCGTTAGTTAACCGATCGATACTCTAGGCAACGTCTTTAATCGTTTTGATCGATAGGTGTTTGATTTCAGTGGCTTACATAAACTTATCGATTAAGCTATACGCGGCTGCCACAGGTTCATGATTCCACATGTTGTTACCTCTCTTCTTCTTAGAAGGCCAGCGCTAGAAACACAAGCAGTAATTTTGCACCTTATTTAGTCCCGACAAGGTGGTTTCAAAAGCCCCGTGTAGATAAACGAGCTGTATTCGAGCTGAAAGACGAATTCACATTTCTTTAAGAAAACCAGAAAACGGCATTCTTGCATGGAGGTTTAAAAAACGTGATCATTCCAACGTTGATCCGCAAAGAATGCTATACCAAGGATATTAAAAGATGAGCCAGCCTTCAGCTCAAAATTGTCCACTGAAATGGAAATTGGTGAAACTTCGTTTTGGACGTTTTGAGTACGCCACGGTTTTTGCGCCCTCAGTCAAAAGCTAGTTCACTTTCCCGGTTAATAGAGTTAGACATTAGTTCACGCTCATGAAGACAAGATCTGCTATGTGTTTGCTATATATTGTCGAACGCCTAAGAATAGTGCTGCACACGAGAGGAGACGAGACGAGATTTGGCCCAGTCTCGTCTCGGTCTCGAAAAAATTGGTATTTGCAGGTCTCGTCTCGTTCCGTCTCGAAAAGTCTCGTCTCATCTCGAAAAGTCTCGAATTTCACTGTCCATAATACAAATTGCTCAGTCTTCTGTATTTTGAGAAATATCAATATGTGCCATATTAATGAAATTGTATACAAATATTCCTTATATTTCCATGCTAGTCACTTCCCAAACATACACATAAATCTGCCTTTTGCAGTGGCACCAGGGCGGGGTATAGAGGATCAATGAATCGAAAGTTCATTTCTAATTTACGTAGAGTCCGTTCCAAAAGAGAAGAGGTATTTTATAGTCATTTCATTTCATTTCAACGCATTTCATTTTAAATGCGTTTAAATGAAATGAAATGACAGTAAAATACCTCTTCTGTTTTGGAATGGACTCTGCATTTAAATGCTTATGGAATGCGTTCTCTTCGCCTTGTCTCCACAGCCTTCTTAAGTCATGTATTGGTGCCGAATGTTGTGCACGTCAAAGAGCGCAGCGTGATGATACTGAAATAGTTGGTGTCGATACGATTTCAAAATAACGATTTGATTTCGAGACCTCGAGATGACTCGCGAGATCTCGAATGGTAGTCTCGGTCTCGTATCGATTTTTAATCTGGAGGTCTCGTCTCGATCTCGTTTCGAAAATCGAGACGAGACGAGATGATTTCGAGACAAGTCTCGTCTCGTGTGCAGCACTACCTAGGAGTAACGTAGAGTATCGTAACTGGCACAGCTGTCAACTAGGAATGAGGGAAAGGTCGTTTATAAGGAATAGGAATAGGCAGGCTGATAGAAAGGTCTCCTGGGGGAATTAAATATAACTAACAGAAGAGTTTGCCTAGAGCAACCAGAGTCGAGATGTACTTTGGTTGAGGTGTCTTATTAGACACACGGGAAAGTCACCAGTATACCATTTTTATCTGTACTGCTGTACTGCTTGTCGATGTATCATGAGCTAGTTTTCAAGACTCAGCATAGTTATACTCCGCAAAAATAAGATAGGGCGAAGAGTTTGCGCAGAGGCTTATAGCCAAAGTTTAAGCCTATTTGAATGGCTATATTCTTAGGTCCAGTCTATTTATTAAATAAATGCTTTGTTTTTTTCTTTTATCATTTCCTCCTTCCTTGTAAATAAAAGAACGGTTTTTGAATGAGGTGAACTTCGTTAGTGGATTTTCATGAATTTCTCAACTTAACATACTCACGATGAAATGACTTCCTTAAGTTTAGGTTATTAGGTCACTAGTCTAATGACAGATGTCTTTACCATGAAGATTAGGTCTCTTATTTATATACCCAGAAAAAAGGCGCATGGGTTATATCTCTCAGTACTAGGTCTAGGCTCTGTTAGTCGTTCGTTTCTTATGTTTCCCACTTCCTGTGATGTGTATACGTATGGTTGCGTATTAGGAGCAAGTGATGAACAGTTTCATATTTTTATGAAACACAAGAAAACTAAAAGAAATATGCATGCAAGAAACAACCCTCCTTAAACATATGCCAAAGTCGACACTATCAACCTAAAAACTTCTTCAATATGCACGAAAACAAAATACTGAAAAATGCCTATTTCCAGTTTTCAACAATAACAAAAACTCATTTTCATTTTCTAAAATTTCCACAATGAACATCCACCATTCGCCTTTTAATGTTCTCTCACACAAAAAACAACACACACAAAAAAAGGAAAAGATGAACATGTACGAAAATACCCTCGGATTTGAAAATATAAAAGAAAACCCCCAACGTCTTTATAATCGCAGAAAATGCGTTCAGTGTTTGCGCGCTCCATAAACGCATTCAACTGTAGTGAGTTTCACATAGGAAAAATAATAGTCTCCCTATAGAAACGTGCTTTTTTCTTCTATTTGTAGAATTTCCGTAGAGAGAGAAGGAAAAGAATAAAAAAAAAAAAGAAAAACTTTGTTCATTTGCCAAAAAAAAAACGTTCACCGTGACATAAAGCAGCCGTTTTTCTTTTGTAGGTTGTGAGATTTATATTTTCTGAACGCATATAAAATTGAATTTGGCTCAGTTTAGTACATTAACTGAGAATTAAATATTTTATGACAAAACTTGTGATCAAATTTTTTTTACCTGTTTGTAATTAAAGAAATTGAAGAAAAAAAAACACGGTAATCGATTCTGTCAGTTAAATCTAAGAATCGGGAAAAAATTTCAAAATTTGTTTCTATACAATTTGGTTGGGCCTTCGTCCCCTTCCCGTCGTGTGCTTTTCTCCATGGGGAGTTTTTGATGTTTGAATGACTTCAGGAAAAGTTTTGGTTGTCTACAAAGTTTTGATTTTCCAATTACAAAACAATCACGGCCAATAAGAAGTGAAATAAAAATACAAAAACAACAACAACAACAACAACAAAAATGTCGATGGAACAAGATCAATTTTTTATTCAACTTGTTCACACCGAAATCAATTTCAATTAAGCATGGCTCCCGGATATGAAGCTGAAAGCTGGAACTGTGCCCGGGACAAGATTATTGGGGGGGGCCCTCTTCTAAGGTGTACCCACAAGAATCGGATCGATTACGGGGGCAACCTTCCCCGCCGGTGTAGTCGATGCCGCTTTATCACCAGCGCAAACAGCACCCAGAAATGCTTCAAGAGAATATCCAGAAAGTTTGCGGGGGATGCGACGGGGACGGGGGGCCACTTACTTTCTTCCCCGTGATTGTGTTTATGCTCGAGATTTTTGTCTTTTCTTTTTCTCTGATTTGCTTTATGCAAATTTTCTACTTCTGAATTGTTTTCGCTGCTTATTTGCTGCCGCAGTCAATTTCATTAAAAAAAACACAAACTCGGCCCGCCGTAACCCCGTCAACCCCGCCCACCAGGCGCCATCATCAAGAGCCGATGTCTTGAAGGCTGTATTTTTTTTTTTGCAATGGAGAGAAAGTGGATGACTGGCGTTCCAATGTGGGGGGCTAGATTGCCTCATGATATTTTATACACAGACGCAGGCCGCGACGGGCTGTCGGGGGGGGGCTCCATCCAGCCAGCAAAGTTCAGGTCGTTCGTCTTTTTTGTCGATTTCAATCTCTTATCTCTCCCACCTTAATGGCGATGCTTTTCCTTACGTTTCACCTGATATCGTCCGGATCTAACTGGGGTGCGCTGTGTAACCGGAGAATCGAAAGGTCTTTAGTGTCGATTTGGTTTCCTCAATTGAAAACTTTCTGAGATAAGCGACGACACGGCATATCAAAAAATATCACCCAAAACACGAATAGCCCTGAGAGCCGTGAGTCTTTTTCTTCAAAGCAACTTTCTTCCATTGAAGAAAGAAGCAAGGTTTCTTTTTTTGGGTCCACGCTTTTCGTTTGGGTTCCGTTTTCTGTATGGGCTCTTAACTGATTATTTGTAGTTGTTGTTGTTGTCTGGTTTTCGCGGGAAGGGAACGCAGTGTCTTAAAATAATAATAAAAAAAAACAAAATAAATGTAAATACGACAACGATCTCTATACACACCATCCAGCAAGAGGGCGAAAGAGACTTGATTTGGGTTGAGTTGAATTTGAAAACTGGTTCCACGAATTCCGCTTTGAAAAGGAAAAGTTAATTATAGACCATTGAGCTCCCAGCAGCCCAATAAGATAGCAACCATCCATTCTGCCACTTTGATGTCACTTAAAGCGCCTTCAGATTTATGTGGATACTCATATACAATGAGGGCATAGCGATGAATCCCCCACAACCCATTATATGACGGATCTGAACGGTCACAATGACATTAGGCCATTCGTTTTAGAGTGTCTCCATCTTCCTTTTTGGGTGTTTGAACTCTTCGGTTTTTTTCACATATCTTCTATCTTTCAAAAAAAAAATGAATACGACATAATAACAAAGGTCCATAAGTGTCGATCTTCTAAATGGATGCCTTAAAGAGAAATCTCTGGTGCCGCCTAACCGTCGACCAGATGCGCGCTTAAGAAGTAGATATGAATATGGCAGAACGTAAACAAAAACACACAATCTTCCTCCAATTCGCCCAGTCAATCTGTCGGTCGGACTGTCATGGTCTACAGTTGGTCTGTGGTATAATCTTGTGGATTCTGGATGCGCTATAGAAATGATTCCGGTTTCTCAGGTTTTTGGACCACTTCGTTTTAACAGTGTGAACAGTTGTGTGTGATCTGGTAATATGAAAAGGTCATCAACGTCTTGTGACTTAGAGGAGTGTGAAAGAAAAACAGTCTGTCAGACAACAGGCAAAACATCTTCTTAAGATAAAAATCTTATCTTTTCTCTTGTGGTGCAGATTTATCTTTTTTGTAAGATGATCTCAGGGAATTGCACTTGGCGCAACATTGTCGTCGATCGATGTGTGTGCTCATCTAATTAATTGCTTGGGCGGGAATTCAGTGTTGATCGTTGTTTTTTTGTTGGTATTGTGTGTGCAGCAACCGATCTTGGATACCATGTATCTTCTTCTCAATAATATCAACCAGATGGTTTTATTTTGTGTGTTTTAAGATAACTTTCTTAAAAAATTTGTGCTTGAGTGAATCTGATTTTTATTTTAATTTTTTTTTGGGAGGGAAACTGTCTTATGACATTATAAGCATTATGGCAATGCAGGAAGACTGAATTTATTTTTTCACTCAAGGAAACATTTTAATTAATTTATTTTTAGTTATTTTTTTTTTTGGCACAAATTATTTCTTTATTTATTTAATTTATGTAATATAGTGTGAATATAGTAACAATGTGGGTGGGGTGAATTTTTAGAGATATTTGGGTGATGCTGCTTCCGTTTGCGGCTTTGAGATTCTTTAAATGAATATTTTTCAAGACTGTATTTAGCATGACATTCTTGTTATATCTCCTAAAAAAATTTAAATAATGTTTTTGTGGAATTCTATTCTTACTTATAAGTCTTTGTTAAATTTTTTTACATATTTTTTGGATATTAGGCATACTTAATATTTGGTAAGCATTGTAAATAAATTTGTAGGCTAAGTGGATCCGTTAGTGATTTATTCAATTACAGTTGATGAGCTTCAGAAATCCATAATGCAAAAACAATGTATTTATTTTTTAATTGTTTTTTTATTTTTATTTAGAATTCCATTAACAGTTTGTTGGACGTTTCGGCATTAAAATTGATGCCATCATCAGCTATAACAATATTTTAACAATTTCTAATGTATGTGAATGATAAAAAACAATAAAAAACAAAGCTTACCAAAAAATCTGATTAACTAATGATATTATTAAATTATAATTGAGATCAAAAGGGCATTGTCATCTTTCATTTAAGCAACCTTGAAAATATAAATGAATATATAAATATAACCAAATATAAATTGTATAATCGAATCTATTGCATTAATTACCTTTTTTGTTTATAAATTAATTACTTTCTTTTCTTTCTTTTTAATAACTTTTACTCAACTTACAGACCTTTGACTAAATTTGAACGTGCGGGTCGTCTGTGACGTCACTGTGAAATTAGTAGGCTAGTAAACGTGAATGAATTTATCCGATAGTTGTTTACTACAACTGTCGCAACTGAAATTTACTTGTATTACAGTGTTTTTCATAGTGAGCTCTATCAAAGGCCATCAAGTCTTTAAGCAGTCAAATTATATGCAGCCTGCAATTAATTTATGGCGATGCTTCTCACTTTGTGAGTTAATGACTAATATGCGACAACAAGGAGACAACATGTTTGTTGACATTCTCAATGCACTAAGAATTGGAGAATTACTACCAGAGCATATGAAGATTCTCTTCGAACATGTCACTGATGACTTCACGGGAAAATTTTCGAAAGAAAATGCTTTAAGAATTTATGCAAATCTCATTGACGGGAGTTGCTGCTCGCCTCATAAATGGACAGACACTGCACAGCTTATTCAAGCTTCCAGTGCAGAAAGACGGTAAGAACGGTCGGCTTTTACCACTGACTGGAAATTATCTTAAGATCATGCGCAATCAATGGAGAGACGTAGAATTTATGATTATAGATGAAATCTCAATGGTTCCATTTGAGATGCTATGCATGATTGAAACTCGATTGCGACAACTCAAAAATAATGAAGATGGGTTGTTCGGAGGAATAAACATTTGAGTGTTTGGAGATCTTTTCCAACTTCCACCTAACAAAGGCCATCAAGTCTTTAATCAGCCAAATTATATGCAGCCTGCAATTAATTTATGGCGATGCTTCTCACTTTGTGAGTTAATGACTAATATGCGACAACAAGGAGACAACACGTTTGTTTATATTCTCAATGCACTAAGAATTGGAGAATTACTACCAGAGCATATGAAGATTCTCTTCGAACATGTCACTGATGACTTCACGGGAAAATTTTCGAAAGAAAATGCTTTAAGAATTTATGCAACTAGAGCAAAAGTTGAAGCGCATAATACAGGTGTAGTTGAACATTTTAAAGCTAAAGGTGTTAAAATGATTACAGTTCAAGCACAAGATCGTATTATTGATTCGCGTGAGACAATTGCACCAGACAAATTAAATAAAATGATTCCCAAAGATATTAATAAGACTGCTGCCCTTGAAAAGGAAATTACAATTTTTGGTGGTGCTAAAGTCATGCTTCGTTCTAATGTTGACGTATCAAAAGGTTTAGTGAATGGAGCTATCGGCAATATAAAGGAAATAAATTGGCCACATTTTAGAAGAGCGCAACTTGATGCAAGAGAAATCCCTTCAGTTAAAATTGAGTTTGAAGGAGGCATCGGGAATCATTTAATTAAACCGATAACAAAAGAATTTCCTGCATTAGGAAGTTTTGGCAGAGCAGAACGTCGCATGTTGCCAATTGTGTTATGCTATGCTACCACATCTCATAAAATGCAAGGTGGCACATTAGATTTAGGAGTCGCTGATCTCTCAGGTCTCTTTGCTAAAGGTCAAGCATATGTAATGCTGAGTAGATTTAGATCTTTAGACGGATTAAAAATTGAAAATATAAATCCAGTACAATTAACAGGCAAAAAACCATGCAATACTGATGCTCTTGAAGAAATGGAGCGCATGAGAAAATTACCTGCTGCTTTTTAATATGGATCAATTAAAAAATTTCTTGTTATTTATAGTTGTGACTAAAATGTACAAAATAAAATATAGTTGTGACTAAAAAGTAAAAAATAAAAATATGAGTTAAAAAAACTTTTAAAAGAAATAACTTTTATATAAATAAAATGCACTAAAAAGTACAAAATAATTGTTTCTTTCTCAGTGATATACACACGAAAAGTTTCGTTGCGAAATAAGAAATGCTAGAACTCAGACTAAATCTTAAACTTGAATGTATTAACAATATTTTAAAATTATAGTATCTCGTTTGACTTTAAATGTTTGAACTCTTATCAATGTATTGTGTAAATTTACAGCTTTTCAAGTGCATTAATAACTATAATCACAATTGTCTAACTGCAGCTCATGCCCAAACTTTTATTAATGCACTTGAAAAGCTGTAAATTTACACAATACATTGATAAGAGTTCAAACATTTAAAGTCAAACGAGATACTATAATTTTAAAATATTGTTAATACATTCAAGTTTAAGATTTAGTCTGAGTTCTAGCATTTCTTATTTCGCAACGAAACTTTTCGTGTGTATATCACTGAGAAAGAAACAATTATTTTGTACTTTTTAGTGCATTTTATTTATATAAAAGTTATTTCTTTTAAAAGTTTTTTTAACTCATATTTTTTTTATTATTCACATACATTAGAAATTGTTAAAATATTGTTATAGCTGATGATGGCATCAATTTTAATGCCGAAACGTCCAACAAACTGTTAATGGAATTCTAAATAAAAATAAAAAAACAATTAAAAAATAAATACATTGTTTTCGCATTATGTATTTCTGAAGCTCATTGTAAATAAACACAACTAAATTTTTTATTTAGTTTTTTATTTTATTCATTAGTTTCAACTTAGTTTAGCCTTATATTATAATTAAAATTTTGTTTAAAATTGTATTAGACTTCTTGGGCCTCTCAAAATATTTTTAATTGTTCTTTAGAATGACTCTCGTCATGTTGTAAAAAAATATATTGCTTCTTTAATCACGGAAGTAGTTCCCGGTTATATTCATTTAGAGCAGTGATTTATTTAATAGATGTTTTCTTACAAATATTTGATTTACATCGATGTGTCACATTCATAAAATATATCTGGATCTTGTTAGATAATTAAGGGGAGGTTCTCCTGCTCAGGATCAAAAAAATCGAATTTTGTTTGTTTAAATTTTTCACATCCTTAACATTGTCTAGAATACGTCCCCGGAGCGATTTTGAAGTTACTCAATTTTTAACAAAGTTACAGCTCATTGAAGGCGAGCGTGCACTATATAGTCCACGTAAAAATTACTCGTCTCCAAACTTTAAGGGGGTATTCTAGTCTAGAAGCCCGAATTTCGAGCGTTTTTTGAGGATTCATAAAAAAACAGCAATTGATATTTTTACTATCCATTTTTTATGGCTTATTTATTAATATTTCGAGAGTACATCAAAAAAAAAATATAGAAATTTCAGCAAGTTATGCGTCGTTGAAGTAGAGGGGGGAAAAAAAGCCGTGTCCCAACCGTCATGATATCTACCCTCCTGGTTATCTCAAAAATAAAAGTATAGATAATTATTTATCAGTATAAATGCCAGTATCGTATGAACCAGAAAAAAAGTCAAAAATTTTTTTTTTCGCAAAATGGTTGCTACTCAAAAATTGAGGTCGGTTTTCTACAATTTTTTTAACTTTCCCGAATTTTTTAAAAATATTAAAAATAAAAATTTTTAAGTTTTTATTGGTTCATGCGATAGATGAATATATAAAGAATATTCATGATAAGTTACAAGTAAATCGGTCGACTACAACTTCAGATATTATGACTGTCGCATCGAAAAAAGTAGTTTCGAGAAAACCGCGCTTAAAGTTTTACGTTAAGTTTCTGGCAGTGTAACTGATAGATGCGTACATATAACTTACATTAGTTAAAACTTTATATTAGGATAGTTAGTAAGTGAAATAAATGCATTTTATAAAAAAAAAAAAAACCAAAAAAAAAATATACATGAAAACGATAAAATAATATACATGAAAACGATAAAATTTTTGCTCATCCATGGTATAATACGTAACAATATTCTTCAAATGTTTGATTTATTATAATGGAAGTATAATGAAAAAACGGAGAGAGTAGCCGCAGCCTTCAGTCGCCTATTGTTACAGCCGCTCCGCCCAAACCGGTCAGAGTGCTAAGTCACTAAAAAGACTATAACTTCAAAAATAATTCGAATTTTGGAAAACCCTTTTAGGGAAATATTCTTGAATATCTAAACTATCGAAATATGGAAAAAAAAAATTTTTCGATTTTGAAAAATTTCTAGACTAGAATACCCCCTTAAACGAGTTTTTCTCGAAACGACTTTTTAAAATGTTCGCGACACGATATCTCGAAAACCGCTTATCGTAACGGGTTAAAATTTTGAGGAGTTTTAGTACACCATATTTGTGGTACCTTGACCCTTGATTATTAAAAACGGTTAATAATACATAATTTTTCAACCCGGTCAAATTAACAAAAAACAAGCGAAAATGATAGTGGTACCATTTCAATTTGTAGCTACATATTTTCTTGAATAAGGATCAAGGTACCCTAAATACATTGAACTAATTGGTACTTGCACGATTTTTGTTTCCAATCAGATTACGAGCCTCCAGGATGTCGCAAAGTTATTTGTTCGCGGGGCGCACGGCTATACTGCTGCTTGACGGGAGCCGCCATTTTTTTTTTTTTTTAAAATTAATTTTAACAGTTTTATATCAAACAAACATTTTGCGAAAAAACCGCATTTTGATATTTTATTGCTATGTGCCAACAAAAAAATTTTTTGAAAATCACCCATTTTCATGGCCTGAGCAGGAGAACCTCCCCTTGTTAGAACTTTGTTTAACCATAATAAATTCTTTACTTATATTTGTTTCATAAGTTTTACAATTTCATTTAATATTTCTGGTTTTAGTACAAACCTGCTTACAATTTTAGTCTTCATTTTTTGTTTATTGTAGTATTAAGTTCCGAATTTGGACAATAGAAAGATATTTTCAAGGCTTAAGCATTTTCTAGGTTTTCTTTGATTACTGTCTAATTGTTCTACAGCCGCTAGAAGTTGTAGAATTATGAAATACAGATTTATGGTTCTTATTCTTTTTTTTCTATAAGGTATTTTGTTGAATAGAAGTCAGTTGGACCTATTGTATTGTGACCTATCCTATACTATAGCTTTGTAGGCCAGAGATTTCTTGAATAGGTTGAGTTGTTTGTCTAGATTTTTCTATTCGAAACAGATGAATCTAGCGGATCTGGCAAAATGTTATCCCTTTTACCACGACTGACTGCTTCAACTAAAATAAATAACCTTAACTATGTTAGCCCACTCGGCTTAGTCTTCAGCTCTTATTTTGGCATACACTAAGGTCTAGGAATGGTTTCTCATCCTAAAGGGGGCTCTGGAAGGCACTATAGCAAAACGATGTCCACAAGGAGGAGTTCCATTTCCACTTCTGTCGTGTCTTATTGTAGATGAACTTCTACAACTACTCAACGGTCGAAACTTTTTGGCCCAAGGTTACGTAGACGATTTTGTCATCATGATAACAGGTGAAACGGAACGTACCATGTTAAGGCGCCTGCAGCAGGCAATCGATAGGACTTAATATCAATCCCGGCAAAACCATTCTGGTTGCGTTCACAAGAAGACTAACACTAAAGGGAAATGCAGAACCTACACTCGCAGGCCGAACTATATAGGGTTTTCACATCAAGCCAAATATTTAGGAATGACACTAGATGTCAAGCTCAACTGAAACCATCACATGGTAATCTGATGGCCAGGACACGCAGATACTGGCTTGCCGCAGAGCTTGTGGTTCCGCATGGGTACCGCTCTACCTTGAGGTACTGGCACCCCTCCACCTTGAGGTAGAGACATTCGCCATAAGCGCGGCGCTGCGACTGAAAGCGAATGCCTACCTAGGCTGCACAGTGGTTCAGAATCCCGAAAACCTGGTCAAAAGTCCCCAAAATGAAGTATTTTTTTAGGGACTTTTGACCCGCCAAATATTTGTAGTGAAGCCCTCAGTATCATTTGGAACTATTAATAGTAAGTAGATTTTCCAGGAATCCGTTATACTATATTTGATTTCGAAAGTGGGCGTCTCGCGACCGAAATTTCGTCTCCGCTAAGTAACCTAAAGTACTCTGCATTCAAAGCGCTGTGGAATTTTGGTTTTTTAGTGCATTGTAACAGTGGAACATGGATTCTTCTCCTGAAAGGGTGTATTAGGGTTTGCAGCGCCGGGATCGGGATGTGTTTTTTCAAATCCTGAAATCCCGGGATTATTAAATAGCTAATCCCGGGATTTAATTTTTGACCGAATTATATTTTGAAATTTTTTTCTCATCAAAATTTTCTAAGAATTTAATTCTTAGAAAATTCATACTTTTTTTTATGAAATATGTACGTAATAATAAAAGATCAATACCAACCACAATACAAGTTCATCAAATTCTATTCGTATTGATAAATATATTATATTGTGAAAATGAGAATAGACTAAGGGTATGTCCAGTACGTAGCCTAGGGTAGATCATAGCCGCGCATACTCGCTTATAGAACTCTCAATGACGCTTTCCTCTCGCAGAAAAAGAGACTCTGTGTGGGACAAATCTTGCGATCGATTTTTCGACCACTTCCCGATATCCGGTGATGCTCAAATTTGTCACACACCTTTGTTTCTGAAGACAATACAATATAGTATATTAAATTTACCACCATAAAATGGCCGATTAACCCCCCGACATAGGTATCAAATGAAAGAGTATGACGAGTAGAATGCAGTAAGCTATGTGATGTTATTTTAAATCCAATATGGTCAAAACATTTTATTATATAAAAATAAACATTTTTATTTTTATAAGTTTACAAAATCGTAATTAATGTATTTTACATTTCTTGCTAGGTAACGTATACAATTCAGTTTCATTCTCTGAATCTGTTTCAAATAAAATTTTATCACCATTTTCTTCTTCATCATGCATTTTAACAGGAAGATCATCGGGTACATTATCTTGCAATCTTTCGCACTCCCTTTCGGGTTCCGGTTCTACTAAATTGGTTCAGCTTGAATCTGTGTGCATCACTGCAAATCGGGAAGTGGTCGAAAAATCGATCACAAGATTTGTCCCACACAGTGAACGAAGTTAATATAAATCTTGTAAAAAAACAAGGAAGTTATTGCATTTTGCAACTAAGCTTTATGAAAATATCGAAAAAAATCACTTCGTTCAATTAACAATACTTACATTGTAAAGCTTGTAAAAAGTTTCTATAAACCTTAATTTTTTTTGAATTTATTACATGAAGTGAATAGGTTGCAAAATGAGTCCAACTTTTAGTTCACAATGTGCATTTCTTAATTAACAATTGGACAAAATGCAATAAGTTAAATATCTCGAGTTCACTTTAACAAAAATTAACTTTATTTTTTTAAATTAAAGGTCCAAAAACTCTCTAACAGATCTGATAAAACATTTTAAATAATTTTTCAAAATGGCCGAGAAAATGCAATTTTTGTTATTTGAGTTATACACAAATGTAAAAAAAGTAACCAAAATAACATTAAAAAAATTTCTTTTGAAAGGTGGCGTCGATATCTATAGTTTGAAAACAAAAATTGTCATTTTGGACTTAATGGCATAAAATGGCGAGCATTTCAAATATTAGATAACAAATGCAATTTTGGCCAATTGGTTCAATATTTTGACACCAACTTTTCAGGGTCTTTTTATAACATCAAAAAGTATATTTTCTGAAAGTTTGATGCAGATTGGTCCAGTTGACGGACTTGGTACTAAAATGAAAAAAATACGGTTTTTTTTTCGTTTTTTCAGTTTTGTAGGTTATGGATTTTGTATTTAGTTTTGTAGGTTAAGGATTTATTGGCAATTTTATTACGAAGAGACTGGGTTTAATTTTGCCCCGATCCGACTTAGGGATTCACATTTTAAGCTCGAAAAAAAGCGGAAAAAAACCTTATTTGTTTATAACAAAAGTAGCACAAGGATCCCGAGGTTCTAAAATTAGGAATATACTCCTGGCGATACCCCAAACAGGATAAAATCATAATCTTGCTGTTACCAGACTGTGCAAATTAAAATGCTTTTTTTACTGCACTATACAGGGTGTCCCACGAAAAGTAACAAAGCGGCCGGCTGTGGATAGGTTTTGGATAGACGAACAAAAAATCGTATGGGTGGGGGGGGAGTTTTTTTGCTAGAGTTTTACATATCACCCTGTATTTTTGTAACCCTATGACCTATTTTCATAAATAAGGTATCAGTGTACGCAGAATACTCCCACCTATCTAAAGCTGTAAAAAAGAAGGTTCTACCGTACCAGGTTCCAGAGCAATGAGTCATCAAAGTCAAAATTTTGGTTTTTTTTTACTAAAATTTCAACTAAAACCACCATTTTCTCCAAAAAATACGTGATAAACCTAAACTTTTTTTTGCAAAATTAGAAAGCTTGGACAATTTCCTATGAATAATGTCTAGAGAATTTTTTTCCTACGACTTCTATTTGTGGAGTTGAAAGCAATTTTAATGCTAAAATTGGGTCTTTTTTAGTACTTTTTCACCTAAGCTTTGCTAAAAAGTACCAAATAAGCACCAAATAAGGTCAATTTCAACATCAAACTTGCTAATAACTTGTAAAGTAAAGGCCAACATATTATGTAATTTCAACTACATGTTAATGAGTAAGTATTTTTTATAAATAGTCCAGTACTAATCCCGGTACCAATCTCGGGATCCCGGGATTTGAATAATGTAATCCCGAAATCCCGGGATTGAAAATATAACACGGGATTGAAAACCCTAGGGTGTATAATTTTATAACGTCACTAACCAAAATCTTTATTGCAAATTAAGTTAGCTGTTAACAAGGCAAGTTGCAATAAATTTAAGTGGGCGCGCTTCAAATAACTCTGATAAAATAGCTGATAAGTCGAAAGTTCCGCAAGGTACCGCCTTGAAACTGCTCGCATATTGTCCAGTATACATTTCTGCTTAAAATAAAAAAGAAAGTAGCTGCACCTAGCTGAAAAATTTACAATACAATTTTTCTTTTCATATTCATAATAAGTAATTTTATTGTTCAGGAATTCTGAAGCCAGACATTTTTTTTACACAGAACAGATATTTTCTTTCTCGTAAAGAACAATTTAAAAGGTAAATTTAGTATTATTGAGGATCAGCGCCCTCTAAAACCCCTATATAACGAGTATGTCATGAAATTTGGCTGATTAGTAAGGAAAACCTTCCTCCATTTTGGATCCGGCATTTTGTTTTTTGGAAAACTCATAGCGGATTCTTAATCAGCGCCCTCGAAAACCCCCTATAATGAGTTTCATGAAATTTGGCTGATTATTAAGCAAAATTGTCCGCCATTTTGTTTTTTGGAAAATGTATAGCGGATCCTTAATCAGCGCCCTTAAAAACCCGCAAGCACGAAATTTCATATAAAAAAAACTACCTTTAGATGCTGAAAAGACGTTTGACCAGGTTTTCGCGATTCTGAACCACTGTGCGCTGGTCTTAAGCGAGGACATTATATAATAATCAATATTATAGAGAGGTTCCGGAACCATGGATGCTATCGGACTGCATGCCCTTTAAGACCTCAAAATTTGAGAAACTTTGTGAAAGCCCCAGATTCAGTAGGCACCCTAGCAACTGACTTTCGGAAATAAGGGCGATAAGGCCCCATGGCACCAAGTCTAAATTGAGTTGGGACTGCCAACGTGCTCTTGGTGGACTGGGCGTTCTCGATCTACTTACCCTTGTCTGGGTCCCGAGCCAGGGAGCTTCAAGGCAATGAAAAGCCGGATGACTTAGCTAAACAGGGCTCTGAAATTGCATTCATCGGTACGAAATCGGCTATTGGAGTTTTATAAGAATCAGATTCCATTAATGTATGTGATCGGACTAAGATTGACGCCACAAAGTGAATTACACAGATCTGCTTCAAAAATTTGAAAAAATGGTTTAAGACATGATCAAAACAAAAAAATGTTTATTCTTAACAAAATTCTTCCTCTTTTTACTTTTTCATTTTTTTTTTCAAAAATTGATTTTTTATTAGATTATTTAAATTTCCTGAAGCAATCCTTTTAAAATCCTTATGTATCCTGTACATAAACGCCTGCAGATAAGAAGCGAGTTAAGAAAATTTCCCCACTTAAAGTCATACTCCAAAGGAAAAATATCAGTGAAATTATGCTAAGCTATGAAATATTTCGACGTTTACATATACGATCTAAAGAAACCTGCTCCACCTTCCTTCCACCAAATGTTATTTACGTGAAATTTCCATAAAATTTAAATAATTACATCACAACACATCCAGAAAAGAATCCACCCAAGTGTGAGGAAGAAGATCTCTCAAGAAAACGAAATTTCTATATAATATATTTTTTTATATATAATTTTTTTTCATGGCTTCCCAGGTGTTTACTGTGAGAGCGAGGACTAGACCTCTAAGCCATCATTAAAATATTTCGTCAGTTCCATGTTAAGCGTGTTTTATGAGTTATTAAAATCTAGCAACCATCAGAACGAGCAAGCATACCGCTCAAGTACCTCTCTGGGCGCGCGGATACTTATCCAAAGTACTTGTTACATTCCAAAAATGATGAAAATCCCCGCATTACGACAGGTGATGAAGAAGATACCTTCTTCAATGGGGGATTTTAATTTCATGTTTTACAACCTTGATGGGGGGTCGAGTATTAGTCGCCGAATGCCGCC
Source organism: Thereva nobilitata (assembly GCA_963855945.1). Lineage (NCBI taxonomy): Eukaryota > Metazoa > Arthropoda > Insecta > Diptera > Therevidae > Thereva > Thereva nobilitata. The sequence continues at coordinate 11,462,159 of OY979694.1, read as the reverse complement.
GAGAACCGGTCAAAATTATTGCCAAGTAGTTTCATGAGTATTTTACCTGCGGATTTATTATGTTACAAGAGCTTCCGGGGATCTGCGAAATTGTTTTATTGGCAATTAAAATGTTTTTGTTTTTGTTGATATTATTGAAAAATTAACTGCCGCTTAATGTTGATTGCCGCTGCTTTGATCTATAAAACCACGTGGAGGTTATGTTTCTCCAAGGAGACTTAAGGGAGTTTTGTGTGCGATTTCGAAAGTTGTAAAAGTCTCATTACATATCGTTGTCGGATATTTTTAACTTTCTCTAGTAGTTTTAATTTTCATTGCTCAAAATTAGTTACTTTATAGTTTATTACCAGCTTAACAGTTAAAGGTAATTACTATATTATTTCCGTTTAAATTTATATACATTCAGCTAAAAACAGTTTATATCTCTAAACAAGTCCCGATCAAACTTAGATGACATCAGCCTAAGCAAAAAATGGACAGACGATTAAAGCGCGAGCTAGAGTATCACCAGGACCCTATTTAAGCTCACACCAATTAGCCTAGACTTTATTTTTTTCTTTCTTTCATTTAGTGAGTAATCGAGTTCAAAAGCTCTGATCGCCAAATAGTCCAGTAAAATGGTTCAAAAAAGGGCCATCTGAACATTTTATGAAAACAGCAATTTTTTTTTTGGAATGTGTAGGGGGGTTGGTTGGGAGTATAAAACCGAGTTTTCGGGAGCCGTAGGAGTGACGTTTGACCACCATCTTGTTTTGAGTGGTGAAAAATGGTTTTCCTTATTTCTCGGAAACCGTGAGTCCTACAGAATTTTTGTGAAAATATTTTTTTTAGATAATCAAATTATCTACAACTTTCGTAAATAATGTTTTGCCGTAATATTAATAATAAAAAAGATATGGACGAGAAAAATGACAAAAATTTTGGGGGGGTGATGAGCTTTAAAGCGCTATAACTTTTTTATTATTGATTTTACATAAAAAATAACTAATTTTTTTTTGCAAGATTGGAAAGCTTGGACAATTTCCTATGAACAATGACAATTTTTATCCTACGGTTTTTATTTTTGGAGTTATACGCAATTTTAATGCTAAAATTGGCTCTATTTCGTACTTTTTCACCTAAGCTTTGCCAAAAAGTACCAAATTAGCACCAAATAAGGCCAATTTTAACATAAAACTTGCTAAACTTGGAGTGTACTCAGCTCTTCGAGAAGCCTTGGCAGCCTCAAACTAATTTGGGCTTGGCCTATGGGTTTTTATTATGTGGTTTTTCGCTCGGTTGTTGTTTAGGTTAAAAAACGCTGGTTAGAGTTGGCTCTTTTTAATTTTCCGTAGAAGCCTGCCACTGCTGGAAAGAGCGCAGCCAGAGCATAAAAAAGTTGGGCTTTTAGTTCCTAGCTCTAAACATCAACGCCTGCCGGAGCAGCACCAAATTGAGTAGGCTCCCCAACCCTGCCAACGGCAAGGGTTCTTATTCCCGGTGTTAGAAAAGCAGCCCATTCTTTGAATCTTGCTTACTTTGCAGCAAATCTATTTGAGCTTGCTTCGTGCTACAACACTAATGCTCCTCATTGGCCTTTGATGGTGGTATGTACATATGAACTGCATAGTTTATGTTTGTAGACCACATGTGGATCCACAAGCTCTCCGGTAGATGCACAGAGATCTAGGAGCCTGAAGGAGAATGAAGACTTTCCCGACAAGGAACAGATCAGCTACTCCTCAATATCAGCTTCTTGGTGAGTGGTACGAGAATTTTTTGGTTGGGTTTGACACTGAGTCTTACATTAGCTCATGAGACCTTAATCAGTGCTTGCTGCATGTGCCTAAATGTAGTGCTATCTCTTTTCATGCAGCGATATTGGGACTGCATACTAAACCTTAACACCAAATTTACGCACTCCTACTCTGAACACAATCTTCAAGAACACAACAGTATTGTCTCAATGGTAAAGCTAGTTATTACTCCAATACATTTTAGAATCTATCATGTTTGGTGTGAACCTATCACAGGCAATCCTCGACCTTACCAACTCGCTTCACTTGGTAGAATGTGAATGAACAAATGCATTCCTTGTGACAGAGGCAACGATAGTGTGGGCGTTCGTACCATGGAAACACAAATCCCAGTCGGTTGTTTGGAAAATATGAAAAAGATCCAATTAGTCTGATTTTGAGGAGGAGATCGAAATGGTAAATAGGCTTTGATTAAGGAGGTCTGCTGAAGGTCTGATTAAGGATAGTCTAAAGCAGTGATTCCCAAAGTGTTCCATATGGACCCCTTGGGGTCTATGGGACGATCCAGGGGGTCCATGATAATTCAAAATTATTTTGGGGGTGCGCGAAGATCTACCGGGGGTCCGCGAAAAATATTGGAAGTTTTCATATAAAAAATTACAAAAATTTAAAAAGCGATGTTTCCGCGTGACCACGCGGCGCGGACGAAATCGAAAAGCAATCAGGTAATTTGACTGACTTATTCGCCAAATTTGATAAAAGAAATTTAAAGTTACAAGGAGATCAATCAAATTTTCTCAAAACTAAAAGTATTATATCTGCATTTGTTACAAAACGTTTGTTATACATACAGAATTTGGGCAGAGAAGAATGTTCTCAGACGCTCGCAGGTGGAACGCTCTTTACCGACATATATTTTATCAATACTGGAACTTTTTGTTAACGTCCCACGCTTTTTGTTTATAAATTTTACCAATAACTTCATTAATTTTATTCTGAGCTTGATTTCGAAAGGTAGGTTGTTCCCATATACTGGCTGGAGCAATAAAAACTTTACATTCAAAATTATTTTTTTACTTTTTTGTTCATTTTAAAATAAAAGCGTTTTTTTCAGTGTTTTAAACTATTTATTTTTATTTTCTACTTTTTAGTCTATTATATGTATTCCGTCATTTTGTGGCGGCGGCCAATGTATTCTACTCGTCATACCCTTTCATTTGATACCCATGTCTCGGGGGTCGGGGAACATCATTGTAAAATTCTCCCGCCCCATCTTGGAACCGCCATATTTAATTTTTTACAAAATAATCAGAGTCCATTATCACGCGAAAAATACATATGTGCATATGTGCAAAATTTGAAGTTAATGGATATGTGAATAAGTTGCGGGTGACGAAAAGCTTTTATTTTTATTCGCCTTTTGCAATTATTGTTTTTACGTTTTTTTCCAAGGGCAAGTGTCGTTTTTCCAAGCGGCCCCGCACTAAGTACTAACCACGTCCAATGCTGCTTAACTTCTGTAATCGAACGAGAACCGGTCTATTGAGTATGCTAATGGCACGATTTATGGTCATTAAGATAATTGCCAGTTTTGGTCGTTCTATAAAATTTCTGAAAACTCCAGTAAGCTCAAAATCAGCTACCCTGAGCGGCGCTCCCAATTTTTCCCGGCGGGATCCTTCTTACTTAAAATTATTTAAGTATTAGGAACACCTATATTTTCAAGCACAATTGCGTTTTTTCTTTTGTTTTCTTAACAATTAAAAATTTGTACCTAATTCATTTACCTAGCTACATGCAATTGTCTTCTCAGAGAGAACAGATTAAGGTATTTTTAGTAGATTTCATTATATCATAAAATTTCATTCACTTGGGTTTGGGGGTGCATGATTAAGTTCTTATTAGTAAGGAGTCCAGGTCTAATTCCTTGAGAATCCATAGGTGATCCACAAGATCTCCTGGCTTAAAACAGAATAGCCCCCGTATATGCAGCGCCCCTCCAGAGTATCCTTCTTCACTACTAGGTGGAGCAGAGGGACGTTTAGTAGGGCTTCAATAGCAGTAGTCGGACAGGCACTTTTTGCTCGCGTGATACTGAGACAGGCCAGCTTAATCACGGCTTGGGGTTTACCCAATATGAAATAGATGCATTCATGATCATGATCCGTGTATAGCCAAAACATTAACTTGGCAGTTGACATGGCCTTGGCAGTTAATCTCTCAATCTACGACTTCGAGAAAAGCTTTGGATTCAGAATTATGCTTATAGTCCAGTTGTTAGGGGTTTTGACCTCTAACAAAATGTTAACTCACTAATTTTTTTTTAAAAAAATAGTTTTTAGTGAGTAGAATATGCTAAAAAAAAGTTTCGGAGAATTGGTTGTACGCTACCCCCTAAAACCACCCCCTAAAAACAAAAAATTCCGTTTTTGGGTTATATCTCTTAAACGGTAAGTCTTATCAGAAAATAGTGTTCACAAAGATTGTAGATTATGCGATTATCTACAAAAAAGGATATTGTACATTTTTCCGTACGAATTGCCATTCATGAGATATCGCCTTTTTTAAGATTTAAAATACTCATATCTTTGTGAACACTATTTTCTGATAAGACTTACCGTTTAAGAGATATAACCCAAAAACGGAATTTTTTGTTTTTAGGGGGTGGTTTTAGGGGGTAGCGTACAACCAATTCTCCGAAACTTTTTTTTAACATATTCTACTCACTAAAAACTATTTTTTTTAAAAAAAAATTAGTGAGTTTACATTTTGTTAGAGGTTTTCATTCATACTCTGTCGACTGGACTATTATTTTTTTTTTTTTTTTATGTGGAAGACTAGAGCTCCGGGATTATGTAAGTAAGTAAGTAATATACTGAACTGTATATTTTTTGGAAGGGCAGCTTCGTTACTAATTTATTACGTCTAGTAGAAAGGCGTTTTCCCGATAGATGGCGTCCATTACAAATAAGTCACCAACCACTGATCGCGGCGATCCCACAAAACGCTCGTTTGAACGAGTATAACCACCAAAATTGGTGCAGTGGTTGGAAAGATATTTGCGTTTAAAAATGAAGAAAAATAATGAAAAGTATTGAAATGCTCTGATATCACCTCTGATGAGAGTCACATAAGCACTCAGTACGTAATTTTTCTGGTCAAACGCAATCTAAAAAACTCGTCAACGATTTCAAAAAGCGTGTCACGTTCAGTTGAAAGCTCTTAGTATAAATTTTACGTAACAAACATGATGCATTTTCCAGTCTTATGATAATGTTGGTGTAATTACTGGGGCATGAAGGGTTACGAGGGAGGCGCGCACAGTATACACCAAGCATCATCTGCCAAGCACCCTGAGCCTCTCAATTCCAGCACGTGACCACCCGGTGACTTTGAATGTTTCACTTTACGAATAAATTAAATCACGCTCAACTTCCAGCGCCAGGTAACAACAAAAACAATATTAAATACCTTTTATCAATTGAGATTCCCTCAACGTAGCAGGAAATTAAATTCATTAAACTCGCAGAGTCTAGGATTATCGATTTTGTTGCTTAATTTTTTGTTGTTTTTTTTTTGTAGCTTCGAGGGAAGAAAAGGTGCGGTTTTCACGGCTTGTGGGCGAAGTCTCTCGTTCGCTGTCAAGGAAGCAGCTATCAGCGGTGTTTTTATATGATTTACGCAAGAATTTTGCAGGTATATTGCGTTACCAGGTTACTGGAAAAAAGCAACAATCGGAACAAGGCAAAACTATCATGCCTGCTCACTGGCCATTGCGATGACGCTCATTGCTGGCTGAACAATTGCCGATTGCGCAATGGAAAATTAACAACAACGAAAAAATAAAAAGGTAAATGAGCACTGATTTTATGTATATACGTTTTCCCTACCGTAAATAGTCGGTTGTGTCTTTACCTGCAGTTACTATGGCTACTTATGCTTTATACTCGACGAGAAATCGAAATCGAAATTGAAAACGAAAGCTTTTTACCCGCTCACAAAAATGGGAATGTTGATTTTTGGATGTTTTCTATGCCCAAACTTAGGCCCAACTTAATTACTCCCCTTCCCCTCCCTCCCTATCTACAGGTAATAAAAAAACGCACAACGAAATTCATTATTTTTTCACCTGGCATTTCGTGTGCTAAGGTAATGAACAGACGCAGACGGTGAAGAGCCGAAAAAAAATCGTTTTGCGATTTGCACAATAAACTTACGATCATTTGAAGCGGTTACAGCGGGCGAACGGGCGAAGTTGAAAGTCAAAGTGAAATTCATTCAGTCGAAAATGTTAGTGTTTCCGGCTCGGCCGTTTGATGGAACCGATGTGATGACCCCCAACGTCCATGCGTGGTACATAAACGGTTTTTATCGCGCGAATTTTTAAAGCTCCTGTTCCAACTTTCATTTTAGATACTGGCGATTTCTTTGGTCTTTGGTCATTTGATTATTTATTACTATGCAATAATTAGGTAATAAAGAGGTAATAAAGGGTACCCATCCGTGGTAAACACTTAAAGTGAGATTAGGTCCTACTGGGATTCCTGCTACACGGCTGTAAATTACGGCAACCGACTTTCATAATGAGTTTTGGAAGTTGTGGGCTTTGTTTATTACATGTTTCATTTTTTTTTGGTGATGAGAATAAAAATTTTTGAAATTTGTTAATTTTTTCTTTAACATTTTCAAAACACTGAAAAAAAAAACACAAAACAAAAATGATTAATTCTTGATTGTGTAAAAATTAATATTAAGAGACAAGGGAGCAAGAAACTTTTAATTTATGGCTTTTATGGATTTTCCAAAAAGTTTAATTAAAGGTTGACTCTGGCCCGGACAAGTTTGGGGGAAATAAGAACATGAATAGAAGAAGAAGGCTTACTTTCAGCCTGTAATTAGTGCAATAATAAGGTTCTTAACATAGAAAATGGGGTTGTGGTTTATGGGTTTTTGCCTTGAGTTATTACCAAGCCAAGACCATAATTATAATGATTTAGTGAAGTTTTGCGAAATAAATTAAACCTTTAAAATCTGCTAATTTATTTCCTTTGATCAAATAAGTGGCGACAAAGTTTTTTTTTTTTTGAAATTTTAATAATTATATCTATGCGATATTGTCAAGTAAAGTTCTTGTAATATTGGGGGAAACTAAAGGGAGAAGACTAATTTTTATAAATTGCGTGTATAATTTTGTTCAGGGTTTATTAATATAACTTTGAAGGTCATTTCAGGTCGATAACCATTTCATTTTCCACTTGAGTTTCTAATTATGTTTATATTCATTGATTGGTATTAGAATATAAAATGATTAAAGTTGAACGGTGATATAAAGAAGTTTAAGGCGAGTAAGAATTTACTCCGTAATGCTAATCCAGAAATTATCTCGGTAAATGAAGCAGGAAAGAAATAACGACGATTGGAAACAACGATTGATTTCGTCGTCACATTTCACAGGGGAGTTTAGATAATCAACGAGGCGCTCGACTGTTATACCAAAGATCCGTGATTCAATTCCACATAATTCCACGGTACTTCGACTTTCCGCTTTTCCCACCTTGGTATGACAAATATTCCTACTTTTATCTGATAAACTAAGTTTAGGAATCACCCCTTACACTACCAGTCCGTCAAGTGTAGTAGTAAGCTTAGCTGGAAGGATAGAAAAGGTTAGGTGAGGGCGAGTGTGGGCAGCTCTGCAGCAATGTTCCCTCTAATTTTTTCACTTACTGCGCGATACAAAATTTATGCGAGCAAAAATATTCAAAACGTAGATATGTAAAAGAGTGCAAGTGGGAGGAAGGTCCTGTCATTTTGTTCTAAGTGAATTTTTTTTAATAATACTATTGAAAATAAATTTTAAAGCATTTTAATAAAACACAAACAAAAAAAAGCATTGTTACATTACTGTTCATATCTCTGTTTATATTCTTTCTTTATTAGGGCAAGATCTACTATGTTTGACGATGAACTATAAAACAAGAGAAGAATAAAAACAGGGGCTACTCATATATTACGCTCTGACTTTTCCTGCTATGTGACTACAACAGCTTTCCTCGAGAGACCACTAGATTTGGCCTTTAAAACTTCTATGTTTGAAGGGCGCTGTTTAAGCGGAAATAAGAAAACTAATTCAAACAAAAAAAATGACTCCACTAAATGCTATAAAATATCAATATTTTAATAATAGAATCAGCATTATTGCTTGGACCAATTATCATTAGCCGGCACTCTAAGGGCATACACGGCTCTAATAAGGTATCTTGTCGGCTTAACTGGTTAACCGGGGTAAGATCTTTACCTAGCGGACGACACACCACCTTGTTAGCGTAATTCAACATTTTCAGGAGGCGCAAGACTCCAACGAACCTATCTCCCAATAACCCCGACGGTTTCCTTTGATCTCATACAACATCCAAGAGTTCAAACGCCAGGTTTATCTCCACCTCCTCATGCATTCCTATACTTCCTTTAACCTATCCTATCTTTTTTCTGTTCTAAACGACGTTAATATAAAGGGTGTCACCTGAGCTTAGACTTTCACTTATTCTTGACAATGTTCATGCTGCTAAAGGGTCTTTCCATGGAAAATGACACCAAGCTAATGAAAAAAAAGTGACGAAAATCACATCAATTTTAGGCTTTAAGTATTGTTAAAGCCCCATAGTATTCGGAAATATGCGTGTAGTAAAAAATAAAATTATTACTTTTTGTATTTTCCCAGTTGAATATTGATTTTTCCATTCAATTCAAAAAAAAGTGCGATTAGATGAAGAATGCAAGCTCAAATATTCACTTACTTCTAGCGAAAGTGACGTTGATTTAAAACCAGCAGCTGAGCTATAAAGCGAAAAAGATGTAGAACATGAATTCCCTACACGCTACACCAAGCCTAAAAAATAACTAAATAGTCAATAAAATATGCCTAAATTAATGTGTTTTTTGTGTATAGTTTTTTACTCGTTCCACCCGTCACGGATCCCTGTCCCACCCGTCACAACATTTTAAGCTTCATAAAAAGAGTTCGTATTGTTTTTTCACTTACCTCTATTTAGAAAACAATATAGTGACATAACTCAAATGGCATACTACAATAAGATTAGGGCTTCATATGAACTATTTGATCTAAATTTCAAGGTCAAGTGCAAGTATCTAAAGAAAGAAGGGTTTTGCGTGTCCCACCCGTCACATATGTAATTCTACGAATTTAACAATGTTAGAATATATATTTATGTTGTTTTCTTTTATCATATCTTAAAAAATATATCTAAGAATTCTATCATAAACACAGTATGTATTATATATGCTTTGTTTGCACTTTAAAATAACTGAATGTATATCAAAAATGTGTTAAAATGTCCCACCCGTCACCATGGAATGACCCTAAAGTCTTTTAATTGCCAATTATTCAAATCGAGATACTCCTTATGCGTCTTTAAACTGCAGAACTTCATACGAAAATTTGTTGGTATTTTTGGTTTCGTTCCACTTCAGAAGATGGATTTGACACCACTGTTCATCAACTTTGGCAATAAGGTCTTAATTTTTATTTAAGTGAATCATTAGGTCAGTAGCAATTGATGTCTTGTTATGGTTTAGTGCATGGCGAACACTAATTTTGTATATATACTTGCACACTTTGCTCTTTCCAAAAAAAAACCCACTAGCCACTAGATAAGATTTTTTCCCACTAAAGGCAAGTCTAAACCACCAGTTCTAGTGATAAAACCAATAAGATTACCATTGCTGGACTGCAAGCACGCACGCTATGCTGTATACCAAACTTACACAACAACGAACTACCCTCTCTTAACATAAAGCAAACAAAGCAACTTTTACTTTTTTTTGTGAAAAATGGATTTTTGTCATTTTTAGATGAAAATCATTTATAAAGAAATAAAAAAATGGTGAACAAGCCGATTGTGGGTAGAGTTCAAAAATGGCTGCGCAACTCACGAAAAATTAGTGCGCAGTCGCGCACCTGCGCAGCTTAGAGGGAACATTGCTCTGCAGCAGATGGCGATGAACCTTTTGTTTGAACTCTAGGATGTTGAACGAATTCGGAAATACTGACTGTGGAAGATTGTCTCATAGTCAGGTTATTCTATGTACAAACGAACTTTTAAGGTTTAAACAGATTGCTTCGTTCTGCTTCGTTCGTTCTTTTCGTTCTTTCAGTCTGCGAGTTCAATTCTGTACACTTCACATGGAAGTATTGTGCATGAAAAAAAAGTGCTACAGACTGTGCGAGTTAGCCGAGAGGGATAGTCTTGTATTGAGGGAAAAGTGTTGTGATGGCGTTAATTTCAGTGGATCAGTCGCTATGGCAGCTGTGGTAGAATTTTGTTAGCGCTGCTACATTCCTACGATGGCTCAGTGAATTTATAGAAGCGTACAAAGTTCTATAAACCATGAGTTTGATGGCATTGGTTTGTCGAGTCACGCTAAAATGGTTTTCGATGCGCCAGCCTAAATAAAACAGTTGTATTCAAACCGAATGTAGTATTTGTAGATTGAAGTCTGCGCTGATGGCTGAAAGAGGAACTTTCATCTTTTAAGAAATCGCAGGCAGTGAGATGCTTCGATTTGTAATATGGAGCCATTCCATCCCAAATATTTTATCAGCGTTGCGCCTAGTATGTCAGGAGATCAGCGGTTAGCTTCAAACAGTCCACTGAGACGGGGTAAGCAATAGGGAATGTTTTATTGGTGATTAAACAGTAGTACGTTTTGGGTAAACTAAATTCGACATTATTCAATCGAATCAAATTGGAAGTGCTTCCTGGTCGCGCTTCAGAAGCATTTGGGAAGATTTTCCTGTGCATACCCTACCCAGCGGGAAAAGTGTGAAGGCCTTCCTCAAGAAGCTTTTAGGAAGGAGTTCGTATTCGTAGTTCCACAAAAGTAGGATGGAAGGGCGAAATATGGATAAGTATGTTTTTTGCGTTTTAATAAAATTTTCATACTAATAGGGCAGTGTTTCTTCTGTATGTGCTTCCGCAATTAAAGCAATATCTTCCAAGCAATATCTCACAGGAAATATATTTAGATGGTGTAAGAAATTGTACTTCCTTGGAAGTAATAAAAGATGACAAACACCTTACCGGGAATGCGTGGGGAAGGTGAATGAGCTTTTAGAGCTTTTCGACTCATTCCTTCTAATGACATGGCTGCACAAATAAGATATGAAGGGGAATGCGAAAAGGAAAGAATTTTCGCCTTCCAAAAAATGCTACCGTCATGCTTCTTGGTATGATTCCATTTCCCGCTGGGTATGGCTAGAAATAAGTCATTCTCAACTTTGTTGGTAAATTTTCTGTATTGAGAGATTCTCTGGATCTCTGCTTACTAAACTTAAAACTTCAAAATAGCTTCCCAGGAAGTGAATTAGAAGAAAATCGAACAAACTGCTTCTTGCTAATGACATGCAATGGTAAAAAAAGATATGGATACGGATACGGAAGGTAAGCACTTCTAAGATGCGCAAGGATAGCTTCTTCATGCATCAGTGAATGTTTCTATTTCCGGCTGGGTAGACATTGCACCTTGACTTAACCCTAGGAAAGCAGCAGGGGTAATCCGCCACCCCACCACAAGAGAATAGTCTTAATATCTCAAGCAACACGCATTGTCTCTTTCTATCGCTCCATGTATTCTCTAATTAGTGTCAGGGCAATAAGTCCCTTGCATCAATTAGCCCTGGAACCCCCTGTTAAATTGCAGAAACATGCTAGAAGTGCAATTTATCCCAGAAAACGGGACAAAAAAGTGAAGAAAGTTGCATAAAGTTCCAGCATGTAGTGAACATCGAAAAGATGTTTGTGTAAACTGCATTTAAAGTAAAACAAAAATTTTATAATTTCTAAAGGAGTTAATTGCTTTAGTTTTTCTGATGTATTAATTAAAAGTTTGATTTTCATTTATAATGTTTTATTTTCAAAGTTAAGTTTGGGAAGATAAGGCACCCCTGTTGCTCTTTACGTAGGTGAAAAATGTGTTGCTTTCCTAGGGCTAAAGACCGAGAGGAAGTTGTAGTACAAAAGGTTGATTCCTACATAAAAAATTCGCTGGAAAAACAATACTTGAACCTTTGTGTAATCTTTTAGCAAATACTCTCCTCACAGATTATTACCATAAAAGAAACACAATAAATAATGCATTCAGATCAAATATCAAAAAAATTAAATGAATACCAGCAAGTCACCAAGCCCAATTTAATATTTAATTTTTAAGTTTCACAAATGTCCTGGGATAACAATATCAAAACATTTTCACCAAAAAAAAAAAACAAATAAATGAAATAAATCTTGACCCAATTTTTTTGTTCCTTTAATTATTCATAAAAATCCTTGGAAAACCTTTTCAACAAGTTCAAATTCATCTTAAATCATGAATTAACAAAAAAAACAAACATAAATAAACAAAATCCCAAAAGAATTCATCGTTTCCTTGAATTGAATGAATGAAACACAAAAAAGGATATTGATGAAAATTATTAATAATTTCAAGAATAAAAAAAATTATACTTCTTCATCAGAATTAGAAGAAAGCAAGAAGTCGAACAAGTTTTTCACTTTGGGAAATACAATATTAATTCCGCTTTTGTTGTTCTTTAATAACACACAAAAAAAACTTGAAACTTTCACAGAAAGTCAATAAACAATCGCGGAGAAAGTTTTAATAAAATTTTTGGTCCTTGTCACAACTGTGTATTAGTAAAGGTTAATTTTGATGAGATTTGTTTTTGCGCACGAAGCTATTAATTAATATTTACAAGGACGAAAAGGGATGAGACCAAACGGGGTTTTTTTTTTATTTTGGGGCATTGACGTAGAAAAGTAATGAGATTATAAATAATTCCCAAATGCAAATTAAATAAAACAGTCGTGGCGAAATGTCGAGGTGATATCACAAAAGAACACTTATTTTATAATGAAGTTTTAATAATAGACCGATTTTTTCCCTATTTGTGTCCAAATTTCCTTATTTGTCATTGTTGATTCTTAAATTAGCTTCTATATGGATAGTATTTCAATTTTGCTCCATTCCGACCCTTTCTATCAGATTAAGTGTGAGAATGTTTAAAGGCGCTGGCCAAGAATTGATCGTGATCTACTGGTATTCATATTGTACATATTTACGGAATTGACACTGTTTTGGGCTACCACCATCGCCACTTCATTCGACATTTCATTATTTTGTAGTTCTTCTGTTATTCTTTTCCATGTTATTCTTGATCAACCATTTCTTCTCTGTCCTTGGAGATTCTAGTAAGAGCTAGGCATTCTATTTAACACGTTCTCTGCTCAATATGACATATCCTGTTGGAAGCCCATTATTTTTGGTGGTCAAGGATTTTGTGTTATTGCCAGGTCCAGATAGGTTTCCCGTTTTCATCGTATCCTTATGATAAATCTGCACCTTTGTATTGCCTTTAGCTTCGGGACTATCTAAATGCAATAGCGTGTTATGCTTCTGGAACATCCGGTGCAAGCTCGTGATCTACAATCGGCCTAATGGTAAAGACTCCTAGGGACAATTCACACATAATTTGCTCTTATGCAATCTATCTATCACTGCGGGATTTTTGCAGGAACTGTGTGGTACAGCTGATGGTTTAGTTTGCATAACATGCATCGCGTTATTGCAGATGCAAGTGATGAGAATAATTTTGCTGGTTTCTTGTAATGTCCTCGTTGTACACTACTTTTTTCACCCAAGATCTCTGGAAGCGATTTTCGATGCAATGCTAAGAAGTCCTTCAAAGACGCTAAATCTTTTGGATTTGCAAGGTATTGCGGATACAATGCATGAGTGCTCTTGTCCAGCTTCTGTTGCAGGATATGAAAAAATAACGGTTCCCAGTTTTCTGTTGAAACTCCCAAATTTTCAAGGCCTCGATGGCATTCTTGGGTTACATCTTGCAGATTTTTTTAAAGATGTTACTGTTGGTCATGTTCGTTGGCATGAGAGGGCTGACCTGAGACAACAATTTATTCACCAGATCTGCAGTAGGTATCCTTGGATTGTTGTAGCGCCCAACTAACAAACTCTCCAGAGCAAAACTCTTGCAAATTGTGAAATTATCTCATAAGACTCTCTTAACACCCTTCGATAGTCTGAGAACATAACTCTTGTAATAAGATTTAAATTAAGCCTCATAGTATCATTATTATGAGATAATAAGTCTACTAGAGTTACTAAGCCTTTCATTCTCATAATAAGATAGTCTTTATACTCTTGTTTTGAGTGCAAGAAAACCTTTATTCTTATTGAGCCTTTTTTATGAAACCTTTACTCTCAAAGGTTTTAACTCTCAAAAAAATGTCCTTATGAGTGTTCAAGTGCTATGATACTTTTAAGAAAGTTCTTACAACACTTCAAGTATACATCTACTTATAACAATGCTCTTATGAGACGAAAAATGTTAAAACATTTATAAGAAGACTTTTACCCTTATAACGAAAGCTAACCATCTTATAACGAAAGTTTTATTCTTATAAAAAAACTTTATAGTAAACCACCGAGCGGCCATACTTTCACTTTATACAGAATTTTATAGTAATACCAAATTCCACAAATAAAGCTAATTTACTCAATTGAATATGTGGAAAGTATAAAAAGTTATGTTTTTTCAGATGATATACGAATTTCGAATAAATTATTGAGCAATACTAAAGTTTTTATTTTTTCCACAAGAAATAAAATTTCATAAAATATATTAAATTTTGATTATTTTTAAGGCGCTTTGATTTTTATCGAAGTAAAATGGTTTATTATCTATACATATATATTTAAAAATGAATGTGTGTATGTATGATCGCTATAGGCTCCTACACCGTGCAACCGATCTTAATGAAATTTTAACCATGCGCTATTTACATTCAAACTTAGAACATAGGTTATTTTATTACTTTCTAAAGCCACTCCTAGATGGCGCTGTCATGGAGAGCTTCGTTGAAAATCATCGCAGAGCTTTGAATTTTTGCATGAAGTTCCGTGGAGGTCTCCTATTATACACCTCGAAGCCCGATTTACGAAATTCAAAATGGCCGCCGAAATATGACCGAAATTCAAAATTGCCGCAGAAATATGGTTGAATTTGCCAATTTTATTCCGATTCCAATGAAAGTGGGTATCTAGGGGTTTTTAAGGTCGCAAATAACGAATTTGTGGTCAAAACTTATAAATTCAAAATGGCCGACGAATTTGCAAATTGTGTTCCGGTTCCAATGAAAATCTGTATCTGAGGTTTTTTAAGGTAGCAAATAACGACTTTATGATCAAAATTTAAATTCAAAATGGCCGCACCAATATGGCCGGCGAGTTTGCGAATTGTATTCCGATTCCAATTAAAATCGGTATATGGGAGTTTTTAAGGTAGTAAATAACGAATTTATGATCAAAACTTATTCAAAATTGTGGGGCCAATACGGCGGAAGAATTTTGCCAATAAGTGTCATTTCCCGGTTAGCTGTATGTCACACCCCCTCAGTACGTAACTGCAAGCGTATAATGTCCATTTCTAAATCTGAAATTAGTAGATATTATCCTTACTTTCCAACAATATTGGAAACTGTTTCACCGTGTAGCCCTGAGCTCAAAGAAGTGCAGAATCGCAATTTTATTTATACACGGCACAAAAGAACGCTAAACATTAGAAGACAATTGTACCTACAATTAATTCCCCTATGAAACGTATTGCATCTGTTACATTTAATTCGAATATATGAACGCAATTTTGCAATATGTGACATTAAGAGGTAATAAAAGTTGGTTTTTTGGCATTGCTTTTTCCAACTATAAAGCCGGCTCCAGACTCACGCCTTGAATTCACGCACAGGATTTACGGCGTGAACTTCGCGCGACGCGAACGTCTCTCTACACTCGCAGTGTTCACAGTCGTGTTCACGCAATTGTACGAAATGGACGCAACGACGGTTGCAGCAGCTTCAAATCTATGTGCACTGGCATACATATTAAATGTACAAAGGAATCTAAAAAACAATGGAGGAAAAGAAGATGGTGGATGGCGAGAATACGCCAGCCCCTGAAAGCATGGAATTCTTAACCATCTTTTTATATTTCCTAGATCTAGATAATGAATCATCCGCTACTGGAACCTCCATCTGTGCACTAATACGGACCCAAGCATCATTATTTTTATTTTTATCTTTAATGCCGGGTTTTCATTAGTAGAATTAGTGGTAGAGTATACTCGGCGAGTACTAACTATCCTGTGAAGTCGCCTAATGAAAACTTGGTTATAGTAGAGTAGAGTGGGATAGCACCGTGGTAAAGTTACTCTACCACTTAAAAGTACGCCAGTTACTCTAGCACTAACTCTACTAATGAAAACCCGGCTTAAATAATGGATGCTTAGCGTCCCATATTAGTGGCTCTCTTTGGTAATATTCCAGAAATTTAATTTCTAAGTCTTTATTCCACAATGTACTCTTTTTTAATAACTTCTATCAATTTGCTTTTCCACACACACCTACTGCGAATTTCGCGTTTCTCGGCCGCGAGCCCGCGAAAAATCCACTCGAAACGGGGAACAAAGCGCGAACAGACACGAACCCCGTGAATTGGCGGGAAAACCATCCACACTCGCATTCACGGGTGCTCGCGGGTGTTCACGGCGTGAGTCTGGAGCCGGCATAAAAAATTTGTTTCATTTTTCAATTTAGTTTTATTGTTCTCGAAAAATTTTGTTATTGCTTCTAGATTTAAAATAAAAAAAGCTATAGAAAATGGCCCTCGAATTTCGAGTGCTGAATGCTGCTATTTGCATTAATTTTAAATCTTTTAACGTTCATGGTTTTAACAGAATACACAGGCAATTTTGGTCATAGTTCAAATAAATGTATTTTGAATCTAATGACTCCAACTTTTATAGGAATAGTTGGTTTTTTTGTTAATGGTTAAGAAGAGTTGAATTTTGAAGGTTTGGATTAATTTTAAATGTTTAAACGTTGGGTGCAGCGAGGCGCACCGGGTCCCAGCTATCCAAAATACAGAAAATAAGCGGTTCATTGAGACACTTCATCTGTGTATGAAAATTCATAAGTATCTCGAAAAATGCCATGTCAATGGATGGTTTTTAGTGTCTCGATCAAAATGTCAGATCCCTAATAGTTTCACATTTTGTTATTTGGAATCAAAAATACCAAAAAATTGCCTTTTTCAAACTCTCCTACTGTATATTAAAATTCATATCACCTGATTACTACTATTGGCTTTTGGGAGCAGCATAGGCGCACCGGGTCCCAGCTAGTTATCCATAAAATTTCAATCGCAATAAAATTTTAGCTTATATTTTCGCTAAAAATCTAATTCTAAAATCTATAGTCAAGTCATACATAATAAATATTAAATTATAGTCTCATAATTTGCATATGAGAGTTATTTAGAGCAAATAATACTCAAAAGAAATTATTTTTATTCTAAATAATATCGCCGAACTCTTTTCCATATATTGCTCCCTTTCTAACAGTTCTGTTAAGGAAAGTATAGCTCTTATAGCAAGATTATGTTAGTTATTATGACAGCCTTACGAGAGTAGTACTTCAATACTCTCATAAAAATTCAAAAAGTTTTCTTATGAGAGCTTCGTACCCTTACAAAGAGAGCAATCGTATTTTTATAAGACAAAAATAACTCTTATAATTGTGCCATTTAATTCTGACAACGCATTCATAACGCACTTGTAGTGTTCTACAGGTGTAAATTATGAGAGTGTTACCCTTTTAAAAAAAGTCGAATTTCCTCTCATAAGACATTAGTAGAGTCTTATGAGACGAAATTTGTTACTTGGGCGATCTTGAAGAGTTCTCCATTCTTGTTCATGGACCATTTGCGTGTATGGAATTGCTTCCATTTTAGATAATCTCCATCAAATTTTGGAGGTTCTATCTTTGGAAGTTTCGTAAGAGCGCTTGGTTGGGTGTATTGTTGGCTCCTCGGCCTGGTTCCTGCAAACTGGTTGTTAATGCTACGAGTAACTAGGTACTGGACATCTTCAGCTTGAACGAAGCTATCGATATCAAACTGGATTTTGACGAGAACGAGATCATCAACTAACTCCCCCTGCTATTTAATTCCTCAATTTGGGATGAATAGTGCTTGATGGTTTGAATTTTTACTTCGCAGAATATCTTGTCATGCATTTGGTTCCTGCCTATTGCTCGCATTAAACGATACAAAGATTGAAGTATTGCCATTTCATCTTTTTGGTCCATGTGTGCAGCATTGCTTGGACTTGGCACATTAATTTGAACCTTCGGTTGCTTTTCCCTGGTGCTGGGATTTAGTGTTGCACATTTACAAAGAACTTCCTTCAGCTTCTTTTCAAAATGCTTTCGAGCCAACTGTTTTCTAGCCCTAATAATAATCCCTGGTTTTAATTTTCGCTTGGTCATTTTTGAAATTAGTGACGATTCTCTGGGTCTCTTGTCCCATATAATATACATAGTTGCTTCGCTAATTCATGTCTACAAAATACTGTCAACTGAGCTTAATATGAAGATAGGACCAAGTGTTAAGTAGGGCAAGTAAAGAAACTTCCGTATAGTTACTAAACACCTGTCTTGTGACACAACCTCTAGGACAGATGGGTGAAAGAACTGCCCACACCACCAGCACGCGCTTTTATTTCACTGACTCCCTCACAGGAGCTTATTATGCTTACAAACGATGGCAGGATGAAGGGCAGGGCATTTGTGTTTGGAAACTGGAAAGACACAAGAAGGAAGGAATGGTAGTGGGTAAAAATGGAAAGACAACGACGATGCGAATTATGGACTTCTGGGATGGCAGTCGGACAGCCTAACTCCTACGCTACCAAACACGGCGTAGCAACATTGTTTGCAGGGCAACGTAGAATACGGTCGATCAATCCCTATTTAAGTTTCTTGGTGTCGATTGCTTCAAGTTTCTCATTTAACAGCGTTTATATAAATTTTTACACTATAGTCCTGCATACATCCTTCTGACTTGACACAGGCTCTAAATGCGCAGCGCAGTAAATATTTTCCTACATATTTCACTGTAACTCAAAAAGTAGATCGTTAAGGTCCTTCTTTCTCAACTTTTTTAATATCCTCAAAATTAACTGAAAATTTCTTGGAACACTCCAAGACTCCAGCTGGCTTGGTTTTTATGGTTAGGTGAAATTTTAATTATTTGTGTACAATATTGTTATATCCCCAGATGTACCACCAGAATTTTGTATTTTGTCTACTCTCGCTTAAAACTTCGGGTCGATTTTCTTAATTTTATCCTAGCCGAGACCTACAATTTGAGAAGGACGTATCTATAGTTACAGTAGTTTTGGAGATAAAGGGGGGTCACGAACGAACGGACGGCTTTTTCTTGAATGAAAAGATAATAGTGAAAAGATGAAATACCTACTATAGACACAGAAAACACTGATTGAATGGTTTTTTTTTAATTTGGAAGACTAAAGAGACAACAGGCTGAACTACTCATTGGTGACTTTATTGTATTGATCGCTGAACAGAAGTATTTCTTGGCTGATTGCATCTCTTAAGAAATTGCAGGCATTGGAACGCTTCTTTGGCCAGCATTTATTGCGAAACAATTAATAATACCAATAGTGGAAACACCTGTAAAAGTTGCCCTGTAACTGCGTAGAATCGAACCACGAACTTCTCGGATAGTAGTCGAACCGCCTTATTTCCTATGCTACCGAAGTCGGACCTACATAAAAATGAGCGATTCGGTAAATTTTATAATTCCTTACTAACTTTGGAATGTATCTTTCGAAATTTTATGATCTCTCTGCACCCACGAAAAAAAAAGAATTTTTGAACTTATCAACCAATTCCATTTCTTAGTCCATCCACCATTCCATCCAATCATTCTTTCACTTTGAACTGTTGCGACAATATAATTATCAAAATATTTGCTTTCTGATCTTTCCCAACCCAATAATTATACCCAAAAACAGACAATGAACCTCATCAACAAAATTCTATTAACCCGCCAAATCCGTCAGATGCCGAATGTCTACTGTCTGCCCACTTTCTGTGCTATCTCAGGTAGAGATCTGTCCCCATTGTTTCAGCGTCTTATGCGTCCAATACGACGGATCGTAATGAAAATCCTCATTAGACGATCGCGTCTTATTAAAAGTGTTTCATAACTTCCAGCAGTAATCGTCGCCCGCCGTTCTCCAAAAACAAAATAAAGTCGCAGCGGCGGTACTGATGAAAACGCACAAACTTTTCTCTCTCTCTCTCTTTAAATATCAAGGACAGTGTGATCTCAGCCGATCTCGCTGGCGATAAGTTATGTTCGTCTATGAATCATTAACATCAGATTTTTTGGACAGTATATTCGCCTCACCTTGAAACGAGCGAACGCAGCCGTCTGGACTTTGGAGACTGTTGTAAGTTGACGTGTTCGTACAGCGCTTAACTAGGTCCGATGAAGCCCAGGTTTTTGGCCATACCTGGTGGGCTTTCGTGAAATTTTTAACTCGACGCGGTCTCTTTGTCCCCCAATAATGGGTAGGAAAAACCTCCACTGATGCAACGCTGGTGATCATCATGCAAGGCTAGTGATTACCTGAAACCGACAATAATTCTGTGTTTCTTCTGGAAATCTCGATCCACCCCCCACTCCACACTGAAATTTCTACTTCGCACCTGGATTATAAGCAATTTGTGAACGGTTCTTAACTCAGGGTCAGTAGTTAGGCGATGAAACATTGAAATTTGGATCTGGAGAATATTTCATCTGCTGCGGATTTTTGTCGATTTCATCGGTTTATGGGCCGGCCTAGTTGGAGCCGGTATCGTGTTTCAAATTTGAATTTTCACAGCAATCGCCGCTGTCAATGTGCCAATTCGATGCTGTATTGGCCAAATTTGGATACAGAGAAAGAAAGAAAATCTAGGCAATAGGTATGCCGCGTGCAGACCTGGCCGATTTCAGGTCAGTTTAGGAGCGGCAGGTAAAAACAATTTGGTGATGATTTTCAAAATTTGGCCAGACAATAAAATTGGGTGGATCCGTTACACAATTCGCGGAGGGCGATGACTAGCGAAAGTCTTATTAGCGCTAACCTACAGATCTTTTTTGCATAGGTGTATGGCGGTCTCGAATTGATGATGATACCTACTAAAAGGTTTGTCGATTTATGTTGCAATTTTTTTGAATAAGTATCAATCGCAGCATTATTGCAACTCATGTGACAGCAATAGTCGAAGTGAAATGATAAAAGTTGGATTTTTTGTGGATATTAATAATTTTGGGTCAATTAATACTTTTATGGGTGAGTTGGAGATTTAAAATTTCGGCGGTTATTCAAAATTATAATAATCCGATTGTTGAAAGGTATTGCATAGTGAATTAGCATCGCTATAGATTTTAATGGGGTTAGCCTATCCTAGATTCCAACGCAGAATGGACTCGTATGGTATCCCAGTGCCTTCAAGACAGAGGCAGGTGTGAATACCGGGATCTAGAATGAAGGCCAAGGTTTAGTAGAGCAATACACTTGGGCAACTTGGCTACTGTCATTCATTCAGAAATGTACGCTATATTGGCATGCACATCTTATATACATACCAAAACTGAAGAAAGGTCTATAATAACAATCGGATTTTTATGTCGTAAATGGACAATCAGAACGATAAGATTCCATAGGACCATGTAAAAATTAGTTTAGGACTGCCTAACGTGACTTTGATGAGCTGGTTACTATCAATCGAACTGCCCTTGTCTGGGTTCCGGGTAATTGGGCTGGGAACAATGAATTGTCGATCTCTTTGCACAGACATCGTTCGACTTTGTATTTACAGATCCGGAAGGACCTAAGGCGGCACTCATCAACTAAGTGAAAAGGGCCCTTGACGATCGAACTGGAATCCAACCGAATACTGAAGGTTTCCTGCAAGTGGTTTCTATTTGTGTCATCTCTCAACCTGACCAGATATTTGTTGAGTCGCCATAGTACTGGTTGGCTGAACTACTATTGATCCAGTTCCAGGCCTCACTTCGAGGAGGATGAGTCTGTGAGTCTTGGTCTTTTGACACTACCTGGTTCGTATAGAGAAGTCTGAGCAACGGCTAACTACCAACCCTGTTAAAGTAATCTGGTTTACATATCTTTTGCACAATATGATAGATCAAAGTGCTAGCCGCAGTACTTCAGGGTTCTAATTTTAAATTAAAGCCAATATTGTCCAGTTTAGTCGCAACGATGACACCGATAGCGTTCCCCAATGACGGTAATTGCCTTTTCTTTCTTTTTTAAAAAAGATAGAAATACCAACGAAACCTTCTGATAATAATAAGACCAAAAAATTACACGTTGCAAATGCATTGCTTTCTTTTGAATCGTTCAAATTACGCGTGGTAGCTCGGTACAGCGATGCCAGGTCATAGGAAAAAAATTCAACATCATTTTGCACATATGTCCATTAAATGATAAATTCTTTGTACTTTTTGCACAGTGTACATTCCTGTGTAGTAAAATTTGCGTTTAATACTCTTTTCATGAAATTTACCGCCCCTAGGTTAGTGCCGGGGTGAGTGCTCCGTCTGCACCACCAAGATCATGCTACGCCACTGCCGCTAGCGCTTCCAATTTGAGCTTGCTGGCATTCGCAGTAAGCTGCAGCATTAAATAAAACATTTTCTCCGATTGACTTAACAATTGGTTATGAATCAATTGGACGTATAGATTCGACAATTTTTTTGCTGCACAGAGACTAGTATAATCCACTCGGAATACGTTGGGTGACTTCAACGCAACAGGCATTAAAATCTAAATATGCCCCCGACAGAGGTATGCACGCTCCCGCTACAGGCATGAACATAGGAATGTTTTCGACCATTCCAAACGCGAGTTTCGTTTACCCAAGCGGCTCCCCAACTAAGTACTAACCACGTCCAATACTGCTTGACCTACGCAATCGAACGAGAACCATTTTACTGAGTATGCCCTTTTATAGTCACCAAAATAATTGCCCTTTTTCTTCGTTCTATACAAATTTTAGGCCCCAATTTTGCTCCCTTTAGTCTAAAAAAGTGTAAGCATACCGTGCTTCGTTTGGACTATTCCGTGCGTCTTTTTTTGATACGTGCCTGTAGCGGGCTACATTTGGAGAAGTAGAATTTTTACTCAAACGTACCGTACTAGTTTCGGATGCCATGCAGCCGTTTTGCAACGGACAAGTCTTATTTTTACTCGAGTCTCAATAATACCAGCAGAGAAGCCCTTCATTTTATGTCATTACTTTCGAACTATTCGTTTATTCTACGCTTTCTTGTTATTGTAGTAGCATATGTCTTTAATTAATTCCTCCGTATTGTTACTACTGAGTACTTCATGTGAAAATTGTTCGCAAGTAATGCACAACTAAAAGTATAAACTTTTCATGAGTCTTGGTGTTGAACTTGATGTTTGATGCGATTGCTTATCAGCTATTTTGCCGAGTAACGTACTCTAACACTCGCAACTGAAAAAATTAGGAATTCGTTTCAAAGAACAACTGGTCTGTGGAGCAATCTTTCGCAGTTAGTTTTTCCAAAATTCTTACAACATCCAAGAGTTCAACCCCAACGTTGATTGCTATCTCCTTCTGGCTCCAAACCTTTTCTATCTCTCGTACTAAGCTTACTACTAGACATTACACCATGACGTGACCAACGAAATGACGGACTGGTAGTACAATGGGTTATTCTAGAACTTAGAACTGCCACATAAAAAAAGTTATGAATAATAACAATATATTCTATTGATTTGTTTTACAGGCAATTCTATACTTCCATATTTGCATAGGTATAAAACTACGCAGGCTTATCTACAAACAAACACAGCTGTTTTCACTTAAATCGACCGCAACAACATCGCAATATGCGTGAGCAAACAAATAGACGTATAAATACAGATCAAACTGAAAGAAATCAACCCCTCCTTTCAACTGAAAAGGTCATGTTTAAAAGTCACAATTCCTATGCGACTTCAATAGCTATAAAGGTGAAAAAGTATATAAGAAAGTCCCCGAAAGCGACACAAGCCCATAATCCATAACTTTCAGAACATTTCTTGCATGAAAACATTTCTTCAAAGCCGGAATTCCCCTTTTTATATACGCCATGGATAAGTCAGGGAAAAAATATTCCCTCAATAAAAGCATTAAGAGACCCCTAAAAATCTCCCACACTTCTTACATTCTATACCCCCAGACAAAAGGTACCGAAAATATACCATTTCCCTTTGACGGCTCCCAAAAAAAAAAACGGGTGCCGAACCACCTACACCTCTCTCGAACCAAGTTTTTCACGTTATGCAAGGCAAGTCGGAGGCAGGGCCCTATGTCGTTGGTGATTTATGGCAACACTTGAACTTGTCCAAGTTCAGAAAATAGTGGGACCACTTCTCACTGTGTGTCCTTGTGCTGTTCTAGCAACAATTTTTCATTTTCAAGTCACTGCGAGAGTTATCTCTTCAGTTAATGGAAACCGTTGTCCTTATACACTGTCGAATTGGATAGGATAAAGGATAAGGCCTTCTTCCAAGGTCCGCCACTCGACCTTATTTTTTTCTCTGCTGTAAACTTGTTTAGCCAGGTGAAACTTTTCCTTTAGTCACAAAGTACAAAAAGAGAGGAAAAAAAATTTATTTAGAAAAAAAAGGGCACGGTCCGCACCTTTACAAACTGAATGAAAATATGGACACACAGGATCTATTTCCGGACAAACAGATGTGTCCTTTTTCTAATTTTTAACTCCATAAAGTCACCGGAGTGAAAAGGAAATTTTTCATATGAGGTGTGATTTTGCTGAACAAAGAATGGAAAGGTGCGGGACAAATAAAAAACGACGATATCACCTGGATCCTGGCTCATTTTGATTACATGGGCAGTTTTTTTTTCTTGTGTTGTCTATACTGGGATAATGGTGTGATGTTTTTGTTGTCCTTGGTTATTTTTTCTTTTTTTGTTCAATATTTTGAGTAATTGGAAAAAAGTTGCTGCAAAAGCAATTAAAGTTTATTTTTGGGAGGAAAAATTGTAAAAAAATTTATTGTTGAAAGAAGTAAGAATTTATTTGTTAAACCACATCGATCTACATATTTGGATACCTGTGTATATTTTTTCAGAGAATTTAAAACATGCAAACAAATGCTAGCTTTATTGGATACATTATTTTTCCAAAAACCATCGAATCTACTCCAAGGCAAAAATCAACGTATTTCAGAGTGATGACGGAAAATACAGACTATTTTTTAGATGGTATAATTTCATAATTTTCTTTGGCTGTTTCGATGATGTTGAAACAATAATATGAGATTTCTTCTCTTCTTTAGTGGCTCTACAATCGGAATCCGATCATACCCTTTCGCTCTGGGCGTCCTGGTCTATGTCATCTTTCAAGCGAAAGCTGGATCTCCCAAGCTTTAAGGAGTATCCACACATATCAGGGCCGTGCCCGCGACGTCACAGGGCCGTGTTCTGCCATGTGTGAACGAGCCCGTGCCAGATACGGACATGTGTGAACGAGTAAAGGAGTATCCACACGTATTAGTGTTCCGTCAGGGGTTCTAAAAATATCGGTGTTAACTCGTTCACACATGTCCGTGGTCGGGCCGGAGTAAAAATCTAACGTCCCGGGCACGTCCCTGATGTGTGTGGATACTTCTTTAAAGTGTGTAAAAAGTGACTACAATTTTAATCAAATGGGTGACGTCAGAATAACACTTTAAGCGTGTGTAAGAGATTTGTAGTGTGGCGCTGCTAACTCCTTCTAAGCTTGGTAGTGGCTGCGTAGGCTTATCATCATATATTGGTGGAACTTCCAATTCCTCATTTAGCTCGTCATTTAGCAATTTATGGCAGTACTTTTCCCATCGTTCCTAGGTAGACCGGATTAGGATCGGTGGTAGGGATTGCGTCTTAACGTAGACTCTTCGGTAGGACTCCCGCACCTGGTGCGGCCTTTGTACTGTTGTAGTTCACAAACGATATGTTTCTCCCAGCCCTCCTTTTTCTGTCCATTAAATCTCTTTTCATCTGTTCTGAGCTATTTGTATTTCTCTTCGCGTGCCCGTATTGTTTGAGATTGCTGCATTGCTCGACACACAGCATTCCAATGTGCCAGCGTGCATTCATTATCAAACCAGTCGTTGCGATTTCTACTATTTCTGCCTAAGATGGAGTCAGCAGTACTAGTGCTGCACATGAGACAAGACTTGTCTCGAAATCGTCTCGTCTCGTCTCGATTTTCGAGACGAGATCGAGAGGAGACCTCCAGATTAAAAATCGATACGAGACCGAGACTACCATTCGAGATCTTGCGAGGCATCTCGAGGTCTCGAAATCAAATCGTTATTTTGAAATCGTATCGACACCACATATTTCAGTATCTTCACGCTGCGCTCTTTGACGAGCACAACATTCTGCACCAATACATGACTTGAGCAGGCTGCGGAGACAAGGCGAAGAGTACGCATTCCATAAGCATCTAAATGCAGAGTCCATTCCAAAACAGAAGAGTTATTTTACTGTCATTTCATTTCATTTCAACGCATTTAAAATGAAATGCGTTGAAATGAAATGAAATGACTGTAAAATACCTCTTCTCTTTTGGAACGGACTATACGTAAATGTAATTCTACACAAATTAGAAATTAACTTTCGATTCATTGATCCCCTCTACCCCGCCCTGGTGCCACTGCAAAGGCAGATTTACGTGTCTACGTCTGGGAAGTGAATAGCATGGAAATATAAGGAATATTTGTATACAATTTCATTAATATGGCACATATTGATATTTCTCAAAAATACAGAAGACTGAGCAATTTGTATTATTGACATCAAAATTCGAGACTTTTCGAGACGAGACGAGACTTTTCGAGACGAGACGAGACGAGACGAGACCTGCAAATATCCATTTCTTCGAGACCGAGACGAGACTGGGCCAAATCTCGTCTCGTCTCGTGTGCAGCACGAAGCAGTACTAACGACAGTATTTTTAAGGCATGCCGAACTCTCGTCGACGCCCATCATCTCGGAGTTCGAGAGTTCCAACGCATGGCCGTTCGAGAGTTATAACGCACTCTAGGAGATAATAGATAATATTACAAATCAAAGTTGGCACCTCGGTACCTTCGTACCGTCATCAACCCCGAAATCTGGCATAGGCGAATCAACATATGGTATAATTGGTTGCGAGTGGCTCCATCAGGAGATATCCAAGTAATTTTATGAATATCGAACCGAGGTTCATTGTTCTTTGAGTGTCTAATGTTTTCTTAATATCATAATGACGTTTTTAACATGTTTCATTCGCATTAAATACATCGCCAGGATCGTAACAATATTGAACTTTTTGCCGGATATTGCTTTTACAATTTGCTTGTCATAAGAAATACAGAAATCAAAAAAATCCCCTGAAAAATTCATAAATTAAAAAATCGTGTATAGTCGGGACCGTGCAAATTAAGTATCATGTAAATCGTCGAATGTATGTTATGCAAATGTTTTTCTGTCTCTGCTGTTTTATTTGTTCCATAGTAATCGATTTTCGTTTCTTCCTATTTCATTAATGAACGATTGCATTCTAATTCTCTATAGTATCTCCGTCTATTGATCCTGGCGCCAATTGATTTTATCTTTATAGTAAAAAGGGAAGGGACTGCAAATTTTCCAGGTGTTCCGGCAAGCAGAAACCTATGCTACGCCACCGTTTAACACAAATTACACAAATGCATTAAGCTATTTTTCATAGGTACTATTATGAAGAACTAGTTTAGAAAGCGAATAACATTTTACAACTTTTTGAATAAAGCACAACTGTGTGGTAAAATTTCACTCGTTCTAGCGAAAAAGCTATTTTTAGAAAGAAAAAAAATAAAAACGAACTTTTCCAATGTACCCACTTCTATTTCCACTTAAAAACCGGAAAAAGCATTTTTGTTGACTCAATTTTAATTATTTCAAATGTTAAAACTAAAAGAGTTTGGCCAAACACTGCGCTGGGTAAGCAGTGGAATTTTATTTACCCTGAAACCTTGCCCTGTTTACCACAATATATTCGCACACACACCCATATACAGTTTTGAGTTTGTTTAATATTCATAAACTTTTAGTCTTCGAGATAATTGAAACTAATTAAAAGTAATAAAAGTAGTAAAACTTTTAAGCAGGAGTGAAATTGGTGGTAATGATTAATGTGAGATGGGATATTTATACGGAAATCATACAACTTCCAAGAGTTGAAACACAAGGTCGATTATATCAAACTAAATCCATCGATCTAGGCTGACGAACTGCTAGTAGAAGAGTTGTCCCCCAAGCTTAGGGCCTCCAAAAGAAAATTGTTCTACATAATAGCTGCGATCCATTGGGACTGGTAAACTACCCAAAACTGCTGCTAGCTACTCACAACTACCCTTGCTTTTGTGTTTGGGCAGATACATTTTACTGGTAATTGTCAAAAATCGTGTTCCATTGGTGATGTACCCGCAAGTACTTGCGAGTAGAAAAATCGCCCAATGGATCGCAGCTATTGTCGTAGGGTTGGTTCGAAAGACCATTATTATTAACATAGGCCAATAAACCAATAGCTTAAAAACGAATGAATCACATGACACACTATCAGGTTTAAAGAAGTGTAAAGTAAAGTAAACATTACAGAAAAGGGCATTTATCTGAAAAAATAATTCACAGAACCAGAGCTAAAAGAGTTATTTGAACCAAATATTGTGTCCTTCATCCATTTTCAGTATTAAATTAGAATTGTTAAATAATTTTGAAAAATGATATCGACAAGCTAAGAAGAATGTTTTAAATATTTAAAAAGGAGATTATTCCAACTAAGTTATGCAAAGTCACAAGAAATTACTTTTGGTCCTTAAATACGAAAGTTACTGAAAGACGATTCTTTCCAGAATTTAATGCCGGGAGTAATTGTAGCTTTGCAAAGGTTAAAAGGCTTCTTGTGAAATAACAACGGAGGAACTTGTAGAGTTTTCGCAGAAGGACTTTTCCAAAAATTCTGGTGAACAACAATGTCAGCAAGTTAAGAGAATTATGGAAGTTTGATAACAAATAAAGTGAACTCCGCGTAAGATGGAACACTATTGTTGGTTTTTTCTAAAGATATTATTTTCATATTTTAAACTAATTATTGTTGTAGGCCTAAGAAATGAATCGGAATGTTGGAACAGTCGTCAGGTTACATCTTGTTCATCCTGATTCTGAGAAACTTTTTCGTCTTTAATGAACCTTGAACTTTCGCCACGTTCAACCTTGTTCTCATCGTATCATCGTCATTATATCATCCTCAAACTGCTAAGCAGCAAGGCTTCATTTTGCCTGAGGAGTACAGAGAAGGATTTGTTGATCCCTTGTCATACCGAAATACCCTGGTGATTGACTGTGCCCGGTTTTTACACTTTTGGTCATTACTACTGCTAAATGCCATTGTCTGCCGAAAGAAAGTATTCCTTTAGCCTATTTATCAACGAGAACGTATTCGTCCATACACAAAAGTTTTTCGGACAAAGCAGTCGTAAAGAGGTGCAAAAAGTGAGGAGTTTCGTGCCCACGTACCTGATTTTTTTGTGTCCGTTTTCAACCTGGCCAAACAAAAACTCGCATTCCCATAAAGAAGAAATTAATACATTGTGTGGCCATTTGAAGAAAATTTATTACATGCTAAAACATAACAGTGTGTAGCTGCAGAAAGCTTCTTTGCTTAGCTTGCTCCTTTCGAATTTTCAGTAAACTTTCAACAAAGCTTTTGCATCTGCATTCATACATCCTCGTATATTATAATGCTTTCAGGATTTCAAGTTATTGAAAACTTTATCAATGTAATCTTACCAATTTGAAGAGTCAATGCGCCTCATCGACGGAAACCAGATGCATACTTGGCTTTTGGGAAAATTCATTGTAAAATCTGAGCAGCACCAACTATCCGAATCGATACCAAGAACAATGTAGTCTTATCTTTCCAACCATATGCAATCTTATGTTGTCTACAGCATCAATCCACTGGTTGTTGCATACGGCTTGTGATGATGGGTCAGATTCGGCAAGCGTCTCCTTCATGCCATAAAGAAAAATTAAAAGCCGCCGTCGTACGAAATCATAGAAGTTGATTTACGACAAGTTCCATGATAGACCAAAGGTTAGTTTATTGATTAAAAATAAACTAAACGATTTTCTAATCCTAGAATACGTGACCAAGGATTTGCTTGTGCTTTTCGTGATAAGTGTCTTCAGGAGAGAGGTAAACTAAAAGTAGTTGCTTCTACCTATCTCCCAGGGGACGAGAAGATACCTAATAGCGAACTCGTGGTGCTATCAGGCTCTTGCTAAAGCTAAAAAAAAACCAATTAATGGCCAATTAAATTGAAAATTGGCATATCTTTAAGGAAATTTCTTTGTCCGACCACAGTCCGACCTATAAGATTTAACGTAGAAACTGCGTCAAACAGAGTGGAGACTAAACAAGAGCTAATCGAGCGCTCCTAGAGTTAGAGTTGATTACTCACATAGTATGAACTATTATGGAGCTACTATAGAGACACTGCACTTCGCCTTAACCGAAATTCAGGATGCTGACTTTAATTATTGCGACGCCTCCTGTACTCCCACTAAAAATCGGCGCACAACCATAGTTGTGCTATGTTGGAACAACAACGCAGAAGGTTACAGGAGAGTAGTCAGAAAAATTTTAATAGGGCTAAAACGTTCTTATAATGGGAAGAGTAACTGCCTACAATAAAGACCTAAGACAATAAACAGACAAAATTTGCCCAACTTTCTGTAGAAGAAGGGACACGATAACCAAAGCAGTTCGTCTACAAAAGACTCTAGCAAAAGAGAGCTTGATCAGCATTTGAATGTTAAAAAAACATTTAGAGTTACATCAAGGATCGGAAATTCCAACTCTTGTTAAAGCCATATTTTCCTGGTTAATGTATGTTAATCGGTGAGGATCAACTGTCAGAAGGGAACGTAGAAACTGCTTCCCCTCCTCTCTATGGAGAAAAGTGCCTATCGTGCAGAATTCAATACACCATCAACTCCTTCACGCCCTTCCAAATACCTGGAGCGTCGGTACAATAGTAAACTAGTCTATCTGAAAATTTCTTAATTTTGGGGAGACGCAAAAAAAAATATAATTAATGACTGAAAATCAGGCTTTTTATACGCTTTACATTAGCTTCACTTGAAAAAAATCTTGGAAGTTAAATTTGAGCCACTTCCCGGTTCCCGATTTTGCTGAAATTTGGCATACCCGTTTAGTTTGGATGACAATGCAATCTAACCTTTTTGTAAAAAATATCAAGATGACGGTTCCAAGATGGCGGCCGATTTTTGCAATTGGGTTTTACGACCCCCGAGATGGGTATCAAGTGAAAGGGTATGAGAGGTAAAATACAATTAGCTGTGTGGCGTTATTCCATTTTCAAAATGGCGGCTACACAAAATGGCGGAAGACATATAATAGACCAAAAATTATAAAATATACTCATCAACTTCAAATTTTGCACATATGCATAGTTCGCGTGAAAATACAATCTGACTTTTTTATGAGAAAATCAAGATGGCGGTTCCAAGATGGCGGGCGAATTTTGCAATTGTGTTCCCCGAACCCCCGACATGGGTATCAAATGAAAGGGTATGACAAGTAGAATACAATTAGCTGTGTGGCTCCATTCCAAATTCAAAATGGCGGCCAACACAAAATGGCGGATTACCTTTTTCTTTACAACCCCCTCGCTATGGGTATCTAATGAAAGGGTATGACGAGTAGGATACAGTAGCCTGTGTGACGTCATTTTAAAACTAATAGTGCGCCTGCCACACAATACACTAAAAAGTATAAAATAAAAATAAAAAGTTTAAAAATCTAAAAAATACGCTTTTATTTTAAAATGAACTAAAAAGTAAAAAATAATTTTGAATGGAGTCTTTATTGCTTCAGCCAGTATATGGGAACAGCCTACCTTTAGAAATCAAGCTCAGAATAAAATTATAATTTATAATTTTTAGAAATAACCTCGTTAATTTTATTCTGAGCTTGATTTCTACAGGTAAGCTGTTCCCATATACTGGCTGAAGCAATAAAGACTTTCCATTCAAAGTTATTTTTTACTTTTTAGTTCATTTTAAAATAAAAGCGTATTTTTTAGATTTTTTAAACTATTTATTTTTTTCCGTAAATATTCAAATAAATCAGTTGTATTAGTCTTGGACTATGGTCTTTTGGATCACACTATCACAATATAAATCAAAATAAAATAAAAATTTCTCTAGTTAAGTCAAAAATTCCAAAATGTCAGATAGGTTAGTTTACAATTGTACCGACGAGGTGATGGCAAATTCCCCGCTCTACTACAGCAAAAAATTGACGTATTGATACCACACTTCACTAGCTTATGCAGAGGTAGTTTAGCTCTTTGATATATGTACTCAAAATCTAAAAGCAAGTAAATGTCGTCTTCATCCAAAAGGCTGGACCACGAGCAAGTCATTTAGACCAAAACCAATCTCTTTTCTCCAAAACAGCCACAAATACACTCAGTCAAATCGTCGAACTTGCATTGTTTGTTAAAAAATTGCATCTGGGATATGGCCGTCATAAGACCACTCCCGATGACTTCTCTCTACTTCGCATCGTTAAGGGACCCTTGGAGGAACCGTAGAGACCCTACTCCGTTGGATGTGTTGATTCGCCATTCCTGTATAACATAAGGGAAATGCTTGACAGGGGAGAGAATGCGTTTATCGTAATATCTTCTCCGTCGAACTTTGGCTGTTTTGGCTGGCCTCCGCACCCTTGTGACCGACTGTCATCCAGAGGCCTGGGAATCGATTCCACATGGCGACATGTTCCTTTCAGTTTCAACTATCTTCCCAACAAGAGTTTATTGTCTGACATTGCACCCAATGATAGAACCGTCTACATCTACAGTACAAAAAGGATTATTTCTGACCTCTAGACTTTCACATAAAAAACTCTGTAAATAAGGATCCTGAGAGTGAATTATTAATATTAACAGACGAAGTATCCACGGAAAATAAAAATGATAATAAAAGCCCTTAATAATAAAAATTTACTTCTTCACTGCATGTCGATCAACTTAACACTGCAGAACCACTAGCATCTGTCATTATTTATGTAAGTTTGTGACCAGAAAAGTTCTTGGATATAAAAAGAAATTTAATTGAAGAATTTCGTCCCGGGCAAAAACCTGGTTTCAACTGCACAGTTCAACGGCTCAGTCTATGTACCTATATATGTATGTACACCTTTGGGACATATTAAACTTTACAAGAAAAATTTCCATTCAGTTTACCTGGGACGTAGCCCTAGGCGATGTCCTGGAATTTTTCGATATTTTTTTACCCTTGGTGCTATACAACAGAGAGTGAAAATCAAGTAGATGAATAAATAAAAATCCTTTTACCTTTCTTGTCTCGCCAATGCTGCTGTCTGGACGGACAAAAAAAAAGGTGAATATATTTTTTTCATTTATTTATATTCAGTGGAATTGACATGTCCCTTAAAAGCTGTGTGTATGGAAACTTTTTGGGGGATTTCGTGTGCATTCTTAAGTGGTGAGAGGGATCTGTTAGTGAATTTTGAGAAAGAAGACGGAAATTTCACGTTTTTCTGTAAAAAATTGTATTTTCGTGATAATTTAAAAAAAAATGAAGAAACGGTTCCAAAATGGCGCAAGAATATGTCAATTTACTGTGTTGCGATTCCACTGAAAATCGGTATTTGTCAATCGCTAAGGACGAATTTGTGGTATACAAAGGTATAACTTGAAAATTGTGATGTCAATATGGTGGACGAATTTAGCTATCCTACAGAGAATCGGTCTCTAGGGTTTTTCGAGGTAAAGTCAGACTATCAGAGATTGGGGTTTTGGACCACATCCGCTCAGCTAAGGGAGAAATAGTGCACTGCTAAGACTCGTAGTTAGACCCTGCAGGGTAATCAGATGTGAAGACCGGGGAAGACCCAAAGGTAAAGCTGGACACTAGGAAGCTCATTTATACTGAGATCATTTCTGTACATACTGAAAAGCAGCGGTTCTAGTATTGAACTTTGCGGAACACAGCAAATGATTGGTAAATGATCCGAAATTTAATTTTGTACCTATACTTTTTGTGACCGATTATGTAAGTAATCTCGAATTATGCAGCTGAGGATGACCATCTATTGTTGTCTAATAACTCAGTTTCTGGAATCCTATGGCTAACACTGTCAAATGCTTTAGTGAAGTAAAGTAGCGCAATAACGAAGGATGATCGTCTTCAGTAATGCAGTCAGTTATTGCTTTGGTTGGAGGGACAAAATAGTCTACATTAGGGCTTAAGGCTGACCTGGACTGGAAAATATGCGTTTTGTTTTCGCTGGTAAGGGGGCGTCCATAAATTACGTGAGGTGTTTAGGGGGGGGAGGGGGTCGAGCCGAATCTCACCAAATCTCACGTGGGGGAGGGGGAGGGTCTGCGCAAATCTCACGTAATTTTTTTCCGCAAGAAACAGTGTAAAATCGCGAGAAAACTGGGTTAAATTAATAGTACAGGTAAATTAAGCCAAAAAAAGCGATATAGCAGAAATAATTAGGTACAGGCTGAAAATTGGCAGAGCGCTTCTTTTTATGCTTTTTAATAAGGGGTTATAAAGTCTACCGATTTTCTACTCCGAGAAGCCCACTTTTTAGGGGGTTTTAGCCCTCAAAATGGGTATTTTTCGATTTTTCTGTAATTTTTTTGCAATATTTCTTAATATCTTTTTGTTTTCTTCAATTTTAAGTACAATATCTGTAAATGAGAAAATCTTTAAAATCGTCTTTCCGGCCCGCACTTAGATTTCATTCACGAAAATCTTGGTGCAGTATCACATGAACATGGTGAAAGGTTTTATCAAAACATATTGCAAATAGAGAAGGAATAATGAATCAAAAGTATACGTGATACTATTACTATATTTCGACTCAATAGCAATTGGGTATACAAATTTTGCACTGCCGTTTACACTGTATTTGTTCACTGTTTCAAATAGGTACCATCCAACTGGAACATCCAAAAAAAGTAAAGAAAATAATTTAAATATCTGGGAATGAAGACGTGATGAAAAATTCTTATCTTTTTATACAATGGTCTGGGAAAAACTGCGAAAGTAATGTATGCATTGACTTATACCACCATTTTTGGACAGATTGCGACCCTACGATGAACTAGTGTGGGGGTCTAAGCTTAAACAAAACAAAAAGGCCAAGAAGCCCAATTGAAAAACCTGGAACCTAATGCGCTCCTAAGAATCTCAAGTGCATGATGAACCCAATCCTACTGCAATCATAGAGATTATATTAAGAATCGGCTCTTTTCACATCAGTCAGAACACATGCTATCTGCGGTGCATTGTCACTACAAAAAGCAGACATTTGCACCAGGCGACATAATTAGTTATCTAAGCATCTTACAGGACTCGAATTTTGAATCGACGACCATCTGCTCTGACATACCTACTAGAGGCCAAGATAGATTTTGAAAACCTTTTGTTATCATTATCGAGAGTTGTGAAAAATGGAAGTCTAACAGATCCGCACTTCTTGAATCTGTACCCTGGTGTACAGGCGGCTCAAACGTCAATTTGAGAAGCTGGCTGTGACTTCAGACTCCGCTTTTCTAAGGCGATACGAAAGTAGGAAGCAAACGGAAGCTAGTAGCGATGCCTGATAAATCTTCGAAAAGAAATTATTTTCAGCCAACCAACTTCATTTATTAACTTAATTTGACATTTTGATGCGAACAATAAATTGTTTCAAGAATATTTAAAGAGTTTTTAGAATATTTTAAAACAAACAAATAAAAGCAGCGCATGCGGCAATGGCTTTATTCACGGACTGAAATCCGATAAGAGGCGGACAAATTTATTTCGAATTCGCATTGGTGGAAGATACCATTTTCTTATTTCCGAATTTCATGACTTTCGAATCGGATTCCAGGATAACCCCCCTGGGTCTTTCAGTCACGAGATCATTATCCCTAGTTCGAGATCATTATCCCTGTAAGGCACCCTGAGGTTGGTTTCCAAAGGGTAGGCAGAATAACCTGCTAAATGGTAATCCACAGGTATTGTAGTTTATATTGGGTGCATGCCGAGTTGGTCCTGTTATGATTTTGTGGTACTGTTCTTCAACACAAATTATGATTTCTAAATGCAATCAAGCACGGATTAAGGTATTTACACAAAAAATACGCATAATAGTGTAAATCCTACAAATTTTTCAAAATTTTAAAAATCTCACGTGAGATTGAGGGGGGGGGGAGGGGGTCGAGCCAAATCTAACGAAATCTCACCAAGGGGGGAGGGGGGGTCGAAAAATCGCCAAAATCACCTCACGTAATTTATGGATGTCCCCTAACACTGTTAACGAAAATGTTCTATTTATGTCAAGGGGGAAAAGTGATTTTGAACTGATTAGTTGTATCGCTGCTTACGTGAAATATGTATAGCATTTCAGATAGGATATGTGTACTCCAGAATAGGGCGGACCAGTGAATCCGCTCAATCCTCCTGGCTCCAACCAACTCCATTGCTTTGCTAATGACGGCACTTTACGTAGCTCCAATTTATTCGATAATTCAATATAAGCTTCTGCCAGACCTAATCTTCGTGACCGTGTAGCCCATGTCGAATTCAATCACCATCGAATTCATTGTTGATATAGCTCACAAGAGGCGTGTTGAATTCAACGCATCAAAAACGAAGTATGGTCTTATTTATAATAAACCTTGCACCATCTTTCCTTCTGTTTTAGTGGATGATCTAGAAGTAACCAGGGCCGTAGCAACCCAGGGGCTAGGGGGGGCTTAGCCCCCCCACGCGTTTTTCTCATACTTCATATATCGTCGGGTCAATGCAATAGTCACGAAACTGTATTTTTTTTGCTCTTTTAAACATTGTGCAAAAATGCGAAAAAAGTCATATTATCTTCTGCCAAAGTTACGGATCTAAATTTTTATGGGAATCTACGGTATTCAACTTGAATTTTTTCACGAAATAACTAAAAGTTATTTTAATTGTAATATTTTTTTCGAATTTTTGTACTATGTTAGTTCAAAATACCAAAATTTCTGTTTCGTGACTATTGCATTGAGCCGACGATATGTAGATTATTTTTTAAAACAATAACATTTAATAATTTTTTTAAAATAATTGCACTTTGTAATTATTTAGTTCATCGAAAAGAACGGTGTTCAGATATAAAAATTTAATCTATCAGTAGAATTATTTAATCTATCAGTCGACATGTAGTAATACGTTGAAGCCGCATGATTCGTGTCAAGGCCGAACACGATGATTCGCATACTGCCGTTCCGGGCGGGAAAGTAGTACACGTTTTCCATTCCCTGGCGCACCGTATACAGCTCTGTCAATACCACCTCTGGCCTTTTCAAATCGTTCATTTTCTCATTCTTTCGACGAATTTTCGTGTTTAGCTCAATTTCATTTAGCAATTCGATGCCCAACTCGGTCAAAGGCTGCAGCGTTTTCAAATCCATTTCATCTACTGTATCGATAGCTGTGGGATAGGTATCGTCTCTTACGAAAAGTTTTGTCATTTCGATTAACACAATGTTGATCGTTTCGTAAAATGACGATTTCAGGCGGACGGACGATTCGTTTCGTTCTCGCAGAGTTTCTTCGACAACAGAATCCTTTAGCATTGTTGATTGGGGTCGATTTCGAATTGGGTTGTATAAACGGCTCTAATGAGTGCCATTGCAATGCTTTTGTTACTGGTTCAATTGTTTGTGGCGACGGAAAAATTTTGCATTAGGTGCAGTAGACTAGGCATGTCGATTCATTCCAAAAAAACCGATCTTCGATTCGATTCGAATCGAACGCACTAAAATCGATTCTCCATTAAATCGAGCATTAAAGGATCGTTCTCGATTAATCGAATCGTAAGTCAATTTTTTTTGAGCCACGGACAACTAATTAGAAACAGTTTCATAAAAATCGCATTTATACATTTTTTATATGTTTATGTAGCAATCCTGTTAGGAATTCATTATGATATTGCTAATAGTCCGGGGAAATTACCATTTAAAGGAGACAAAATTCCAAAATGGCTGAAAATTGGTCCACAGCTTCCTTGGGACTTTTTAAGAAAACAATTTCGGAATCACAAAAAAAACATGGCCGCCGGAGAAATCACTTTTTGGCAAAAAAAATCACTCAAAAACTGGTTTTTTCGAAAAAAAATGTTGATCAGACAATACGAAATGTTATTCCCTACAAAAAAGCCCTCCTGTCATTTTTTCGGTAAATCGGATGGGCTTTCTCGCAAGCGAAGTTTAATAACCAACTGTACTCCACAATGTTGTTGTTTTTTGTCTAAACCACATAGCTGTCAAAAAGTTGGCTGAAAAATCCATTGAAAAAGTTAGTTGGAAAAATCCTCTCTCGCCCTCTTCTATACAAAACGACGTTTTCAGCGTGTAGAAGAGCCCAATGTGAATCGGGTCCGATTCGAGGGGTTTGTGAATCGATTCAGGGTTTGAGTTCGATCTAAAAAATCGATTATTTCATTCGAAAAGATCGATTTTTCGATTAATCGATTTTAATACGACATGCCTACAGTAGACATTGATAATAATCAAAGATGATTGACAGCTAAATATCAAAGTTTATACTGTTGAGAGCTTGTGCTTCATTCTATTCTAATAATTATCTGTACTACCGACTGTGCTGTTGAATGTCAACATTTTTTAGATGTAACATTTAGTAAAATTTCTTTGCCCCCCCACGCGAAACAGAGTAGCTACGGCACTGGAAGTAACACAGCTGATCCTTCTCTTGTTATCCTAGAATCTGAATTCGACCCGCCTTCATTTTAACTCGTTTGCCCAGGCTGGGTCCTCGCTGCTTATTATGGGTGGTCTTATTTGCTCTTCAATTGACTCAATGAGTCACCGTAGGAATACAGTCGCTCTGCCAAAATTTACCATAGCGACTCTTCCACAAAAATGAATCAACTTCTGCCACCACGGCTATGTTTTCCCGCAATTCATGACTAGCCCTTACGACTCCATCGCAAATTTTGCAACCCATGCAGCGCAAAAAAAGGATAAGCAGATCAACTCGACAGTGGAACAACCTTCCACAATCAGTATTCCCGATCTCACACAACATCCAAAAGTTCAAACGCAGGGTTTATTGCCTCATTCTAATGAATCCACCAGACTCCCCGAATTCTTCAATCATATATTGTTTCGGTAGACTCAATAAATAAATAAACTAGTTGGGATGTGGCTTTTGACCCTTTCGGTCCACAAGATTAACTTCCCAGTATTCATTCAAACAAAAAAACGACTCGAACGATTTTCATGAAAATCTTTTCAGATCATACTTCCTTTAACACGCTTTGAACGGCATCTTAACGAAGGCGGTATCTTTTTTGGTTCGCGCGAAATCGTGCCGGTACAAAAATCACTTAAGTCGTTCAAACAAAAAAACGGCTCGACCAATTTTTATGAAAATCTTTTCAGATCATATTTCCTTGAACACGCTTCGAACGGCACCTGAACGAAGTCGATATCTTTTTCGGTTCGCGCGAAATCGTGCAGGAAAAAATGACCACATACGTACGCACACACCCACACACACACATATTTCTTCTCAAATTTTTGCTTAAAATGCTATTGGGACCTTGAAACGTGTAAATACATTGAAAATTTTGAATCCGATTTTCGGACCGATTACAATAACTTCCTACTGGGAAGTTAATAAATATAACTCCAAGAATAGAATTTGTGAATAGATTCTCCTCTTTGGAAGCGTGTAGGGTGATTATCTCCTCACATGGTGAAGTTTAGATCTAATCCTTTACCATTTATGAGTATTATTACTAAATAAAACACAGCCCAAATATTCTCAAAATAAATTTTCATGTCTCCAAAAAATTTTCCTCTTAAAGATTACATAATCTTTCTGCATTTTCCTCTTCCTACCAGAAATGCTCCTAAAAGCAAATTTTATTCATGTCACAGTACCCTACTAATACACCTTCAATCTTTAGCTCATTTTAATTTTAACTTAATGAAAATTAGTCTAGCATCAAAATACCTTCAAAGTTAGCTCCATTCCCCCGGTCCCGTCTCCTCCGCAACTTAATGTAGGAACCGCTGAAAAATTTATTAAGATCTGAAGCAGCACTTAAAACGCCTCCAAAATTTATGTAGGGCTCACAGTGTGTCTTTCATTTCATTTAAGGAATTCTCATTTGTCGAGGGAAATTCAAGAAGACACAGCGAATCTCTCCAAGACGAACAGAGTCACAGCCCAAGTCATCACCATTCTAGTGACGGCCCCATGTGTTGTCGTCATAGAGCAAAAGCAACGTCAGACGACGATTCCTGAATCTTGATTTTGATCCAAAGTAAACGGAAGAACGGCGGGTGGTGGATGGGGCCGATACTTGACTTTGATATGCAATACATACGAGGAGCAACGGGTGCCTCTAAAGTGCCATGTACTATCTATATACTTTTTGGCTGGGATATATTAATTAGGATATTCAAAATAAATCACATCCAGTCCTAGTCGAGTGCAGAAGGGAAGGGAAGGGCGGGCACAAGCCGTTGGGGACAGAATAATTCGGAGAGAGAGATGCCCCAAATTTTTGAGTCCAAAAATATACAACCGGCAGAGCAGCGGTCGGGCATGTCTGTCCCGTCCGAGAGTAACTTCTTAAGACGGTCCCTCCTGTCTCGGTATTTATCTGAAAATTATGAAGGAGACTAATGACAGGGGAAAGATTTATGTAGGGTTTACGTTTTTATGTACCTTAGGATGTCTCTTCTACCTTCTTGGTGGCTCCATGCCCGACACGCATTTTCACAAGGGAGAATTTTTGATGTTTTGACAAATGCCGGTCATAAATTAGATTTTGTCGAATTTTCATGTACAAAGTTTCGTAATTTGTTTTATTTTGAATTTATAAGAAGATTAATCAATAGATGGTTTTTTTGGGTATTGAAGATTTCGAGTGGAGACTTTCGAAGAGGCCAAAGTTCATTTAGAAAATATATTTCTTCAACTAGCAAAAAACTGAGTGTAGATAAAACCAATAGTAAAAGTTTCATGTGATTGACTGTGGGAAAACTGAAATGCGTATGTGCGCCACTTTAATATTCCGGCATATAACCGACGAATGATCGCACTATGTAACATGCGTTTGGGTGAACGCAATTCTTACGGATAAGTCTTTTATTCATCTATCATAAAAAACAAACAAAATTAAACAAAAACTCAAACTCAACAAACTCGACTCAATTTATTTCCGTTCCATCTTGATCTTGAAATAGAGAAATCCGCTATAAACACTGCACTAAGTCTGAGATTGAATGACCTAGGTGGGAAGATGTTCGGGGAGGACTACAATTGTCAGCGTTATGGAAGAATCCTAAAAACAAGACTATAACATCAATCAGACTGTATATGGGCTGCGAGAATTTCATAGCTCAAACTAGGGATGTTACGAATGGGATATTTTTCACATTCGCGAATGAGAATGCGAATACGAACGTTTAGGAATAGCGTTAAAAATATTTAATTAAATTAAGACCTCATTTTTTTATTACTTACAATAGGATATGAAAAAATATTAGAACAATAGACCAGTGTGATATGCAGTAATGGCATTCTTTCTTCTCGTATTTAATAGTCAAAGTTCAAGAGAGGAATATTATATTTCCATGAGACGATTTCTAAAGGCCCCCATTCCTATACAGGCCGCCGGCGGGCCATGCCCCACACACTCACTCACCCAGACCGTCAACTGGATGAGGCCTGCTGGGCCTGCAGTCTACGGAAACTGACAAAAATACTTTTGTGTATGGGTATT
Source organism: Thereva nobilitata (assembly GCA_963855945.1). Classification (NCBI taxonomy): domain Eukaryota; kingdom Metazoa; phylum Arthropoda; class Insecta; order Diptera; family Therevidae; genus Thereva; species Thereva nobilitata. The sequence goes on along the minus strand of OY979694.1, from coordinate 11,420,499 downwards.
TATCGCCAGTCCGTGCCTAAAGATCTGAACTTCTATTCAGTCTAAAATTTTCGTTGAGGCCATGAACATTTTTGCACTTGAATTAACAACCTGCTACGCTAAACTGTCGTCTTCGCCTGTGTGTATGTAGGGAATCATCAGGTCACCTGCAGTCCACGGCCTGTCAGACGTATGTCTCAAGTCCTCATCCCTCAGTCAGGCTGAGTAATGTATGGCCTTCATCGGGCGGTACCTGCTGACCTCGCTTCAAAGGCCACGGCCTGCCGGCGGCCTGTTGTGAATGGGGGCCTTAAGGAGCTCATATATAAGGCCTGCTGCGCTAAACAATTTTTCATTTGGAACGCTAGCCGGTGGAGCGCTCAGATATTTGCGAGCCAGAACTGTCAATTTGTCGTATTTTAATTTGGTTTTCCACGAGGCACGACACGACTTCCAATTGAAGTCTGTAGCTGAATTCTGCAGTGATGAGTTTTTGAATTTACCCGAATTTACTAGCCGGCTACTGTCTTTCAACCAGAGGTGTAACAAGCAGATCTTTAACCTTTCTGACAACCAAGCGACATTCAGGATCCTGTAGAACCAAAAACCAATTGCATTGAGTAGCACTAAGGCCCGATCCATACTATCGTGCCGTTCCCGGTCCGGTCTCTTGCCAGTTTCGGTCCAGTCAAATATTTTTATAGGAAAAACAGTCGGCGTACAGTCCAGTACCAAGACTGGCATGTGACTGGACCGAGAAAGGCACCTAGTGTGAATGTCATGAGATTTTACCGGGCCGACACTGAACCGGGAACGGCACGATAGTGTGGATCAGGCCTAATAAGACATCTCGCCGGCTTAACTAGTGGGGTCCTTACCTAGCCGATTGTAATCCTCCTTGTTCATCTGGTAGTCTAGTAGACTGGTTAGCGGGATTCACTTGTAGTCCGGGGAAATTAGCAAAAAAAACGCACGAAAGGGGACAAAATTCAAAATGGCTTAAAATTGGACCACAGCTTCCTTGGGACTTCTTAAAAAAACGGAATCACAAAAAAAACATGGCCGCCGGAGATATCACATTTTGGCCAAAAGATCACTCAAAACTTGTTTTTCGAATTTTTTTTTCGATCAGTCAATACGAAACGTTATTGCCTACAAAAAAACCCTCTTGTAATTTTTTCGAAAACCTTGACCTTTCTGAATTATTCAAGATTTTTTTTGACCAAAAAGTGATTTTTGGAAACTTTGACCTTGAATAACTTCGAAAGGATTAGGTTTTCGAAAAATTAAAAAGGGCTTTTTTGAAGGCAATAACGATTCGTATTGACTGATCAAAAAAAAATTCGAAAAAACCAGCCAAAAAGTGATATCTCCGGCGGCCATGCTTTTTTTTGTAATTCTGAAATTGTTTTCTTAAGAAGTCCCAAGGAAGCTGTGGACCAATTTTCAGCCATTTTGGAATTTTGTCTCCTTAAAATGCTAATTTCCCGGACTATTGGGTTTATGGCTCCGTTACAGAAATTTGTTGTTTTGATTTTTGTTGCAGAGTGCTTCGTGTAAATTTCTTCTCTTTCATGTGAATTCCTTAAACATCCAAGAATTCCTCCTTTAGGACCTTCCAGACTCTTTTTAATCTATCCTGTCCTCTATTCCTTTCTTCGATTAAAGATTACTACTAGACATTGAACAATGACTTGTACGACATGACGGACTGGTAGTACAAGTGGTGACTCATAAACTGGGACTTTCACATAAACCAAGTTTAGTAATGCTAACACACCTTGATGAGCTAAGTACTTTCAATCATGTCAGCCTTATGTGGATCCCGGCCTTTCAGGCTAATGAGTTCAATGAAAAGGTGGACCTTGGTCAGATAGGGCTTCTGGAACCGGCTGTTGGGACACCCCGCGAATCAGTGAAAATAATCCTGGACACCATGTGTGGTGAGCTCCAAATCCTTTATTCCTTGGCTATTTTGCAACGCTGCGGGAATTACTGAAGCGCAGCAAGGAAGATGTCAGGACATTGTTTGGCTTGGTTACAGGACACTCCGCCTTAAATTACTACCTATGAAGCATCGGAAAGTAGTGGCTCTCACCTGCAGGCTGTGTCTCGAGGAAGACGAGTCTGCCTTTCATATACTCTGTCACTGTCCCGCGATATTGAGCACCAGGATCTTGTTGTTCGTCGCGACCTTGGTTTCCAAACCTGAGGTTGTGGGGCTGCTTGTGATACAAGAGGACTACGTAGTTGCCCATGGCGCCACTAATTTTTTGTTATAATCGCAACTAATTTGTATATGATGGCAGATTGAGGTTTAACATCTTTAATGGTACCGATGGTGATAACATTTTTTGGTCTTTAGTAAGGTAAGATAGAAGGAATATTATCTAAATGGGATAAGCGGAAAGATTCGAGAATACGCCGCCGCCAGAGAATCGAACCACAGGCCTCCCAGATGGTAGTCGGCCATTCTAATCCTTACTAAGGACCCTGAGCCCAATATTTTCAACATCTTTCAAAGCAAATTTCAAGAATCGGAACTCCAGCCCAAAATTCGTCCAAAAAACAACACAAAAAAATGGTAAACATTCAGTTGGTCAACACTCAAAAACCACTCTGAATACAATCACTCTGCAATTTTGGTTTGGAGTCCCAATTCTAAACATTTACCTCTTTCAGCTAGAGGCTTGGATAGTTCAAAACGTTCTATTAAAATCTTGTGGACTGATCTGATGTTCAAATTCTTTGTTGTCTCGCTCATTCATACTCGTCGCCTGAAAAGTTAAGCTTCCTTTATCTTTTGCCTGCCAATTTGCCACAATGTGCATTTTAAGCATACGATGAAATATACAACCTATGTTGAAAAATTCGTAAATCTTAGTTTTGTTGTCGTACTCTTATTCCTTTATGACCGGTTCTACACGTTCAACTTTTCGTTCAATTTCAACCCTTTTTTCTCTTTCGCTCGCATGCAATTGTGAAAAGGGTAAGATTATCCCTTTCGCAAGTTGCATGCGAACGGAAGAGAAAAAAGTGTTGAAGTTGAACGAAAAGTTGAACGTGTAAAACCGGTGTATAATTTAATGAAAAAATAATCTCTTCACTTATCTTGGAACACATATGTACATACTTCTCTTGCAAGCCAATATGCGACTTACTTGAAATATTTCACATCAAAACAAATGTTAAGTATTATATAATAGTGTATAATAATTTAGAATCAGAAAAAATTCAATATCAAAAATATTTACCGCTTTCCAAGGAAACAAACTTCAATCAAACTGTTTAGATTCCCCCGCAAAAAAAACGCATACAGCATATGTCCATCCATAACTAGTCTTTAACTGCTGCCTTGCCCCAATGAACGTTAGACCTGTCAAGCTATTTTTCATTAACAATATTTCAAGAACTAGCACCAAATTAAAGTCGAGAACTCGAAAAAAATGGGGATCATCCAGGGCCGACTTGAAAGCTTGAAAGTATTCCACGCACGACTTCTGCTCGAGCATAGAAGCTGATACCCAGGTATGGTCAAGTTATGATACGAGCAAGAAACACGTGATGGCGGTCATAAAAAACGAAAACATGACTGCTCTAGAATTCCCAATGTACACCGGCCTCACCTTGAAGCTGACTTTTAGAACCCGCCTCCTCTATATATATGAAGTAAACTTGTCATGCGCAGTCGATTAATCTAGTTCAAAGTCAGGCGCGCAGTTTTGTGGTGGAAAAGTTAATGACGTTTCTCCTCTTCTTCATTTTATTACAGATCACCGTCAGAACGATCAGGGAAAGGATGCTGTGGACAATGGTTTGCTGGACCTCCGCTGAGGGCGCTGATAGCAGTAGTAGCGCTCGGAGGTGTTGCATGTGCTTTAGGTGGTGCTGCTTTGGGTGCAACCGGACTGGCCGGTCCTCCGACATCACATCTGACTGCTGCGCTTCTTATGATAGGTAAGAAAAATCATTTTAGTAAAGACAAATTAATTCCGCTCAAAAGCCCCGCAGATAAAGGCGACCCACAATCTCCCTCCAAACAGACAATTTTCCCAGGCAAACAGCTATTCACGTTAATTTGCTTTGAACCTTTTTTTTCGTTGTTGTAATCAATCGCCAACGACATAGTTGCTGATGCGTTAAGCGCAAATCAAGTTGGGAAAAGTTCAAGAAAATGAAAAAGAAAATTGCTGAAGAGAACAAAAAAAAATCACTCCTCCAGAGTTAAAACGTTGCAACATCATTAGTTCATGCGGAAACAAGTTTAATTGTGAGAAATACGTGGTCTCAATTTCAAGAAGTGTCTATCAATGATTTACACGTCGCATAATCAGCAACAGATGGTGTTCGGGGCGCTGGGATTTTCTTAAGACGCTCGTGTTGGTTTTTTTTATTTCTTTCTATCTTTTCTTAGTCGCTGACTTGACACTGTTTCTTTTGCCAGATTGTCTAAGGACGGTTCTTGCGTGATTTTAAGAAAATGATTGTTCGCACGTACGAGGAGATTATTTACATTTTTTCCTACTTCTTCTTCTGCTGGGCTTGTTGCGTGGTGTCAGGTATGTGGTTAAGAAATTTTATGAAATTGAAATGTACACAAAAAGATAAAAGGGTCTTTGAGTTAGTAGTAATGCTCTTTTTTTGAGACGAATGTGTAATGCAATAGTGATGTACTTGCCCAATTTGCTATCGGATGTTAACTATTGTGCATATCGTGAGTATGAATACAAATTTTTGGCAGTTTTTGAGGATTGGTATACCTATGAAACAAAATGATTGTTTATAGGATAAAAAAAGGCGGTTTTACTATCAGGTATAAAGAAAAACCAATCGGGTTTTCGGTTCTTAAATTTTTTTTTCAAGCAGAGTATTTGAGATTATTTTACGCACAGCTCGCTATTTCCCTGAACCATTGGTATTCCATACAATATTTGTTATCAGTGAGTAGCATTAGAATAGGAACAAACCCCTGCAGTTCGGCCATACATTTGACGTCGTTCTCCACTTTCTAGTCAGAAATCGTGTCATCTGATAGTTAGATCTTAAGGATGTCCAATCCAGCTGTCGTTCTGGATGTTAGCGACTCAAAGGCCCACATGCGATAAAAATTTGTCTGCCCAATGAACCACCTCGATATAGTATTCGCTCAACGGCAACCACCAACGATCAATACAAGTTGATAATAGCTTGTTAAACTTTGATAATCAGTGACGAATCCTAGAACTCGTTTCTTGGAAACTTAGATTCGCCGACTAAAATAGTGTATCGGTCACAAACAATCGTCATCGTCAGCTGCGGGTACAAAAATCTAAAAATAATTCCGCTATAGAGGTACGCACGACTCTGTTACAGATATGGATGTATTCGTAATCGACCTTTCCAAACGCGAGAGCCATTTGACCAAGCGGTCCCCCAACTAAGTACTAGCTACGTTAAATGCTGCTTGACCAACGCAATCGAACGAGAACCGGTCTATTGAGTATCATAATGGTACCCTTTATGGTCACCAAGATAATTGCCCGTTTTCTTCGTCCTACACAAATCTCTTAAAGCTCGAGTTGTGCTCCCTTTAGTCTAGAAAAGTCCTTTATTGATATATACGTGGAAAAGCAGATATTTTACTCAGTCGTACCGTGCCTCATTTGGGTGTCGTACAGACGCTGTGCGTGCTTATTTTAGGGCGAGTCTTACTTCTTCGTAGTTTTGAGCAGCTTCGTAAGTGGTGATGAGGTTGTTGCAAAATTTTCGTTGTATTTGTGAAAATATCCCATAAAACCTAGAATATATTCACTCAAACTCATGCTAGTTTGTCAATACCGAAAAGTTCCACCGCATCTGTCTTCTTCTTTCCCTTTTACTGCTGTCATAGCTCAGAAATTCGATCCGTCGCAGAATGAATTTTATCTCTTCTTCATAATGCTAATCTCCTTAAGATTCCCCCAGAGTCGTTTTAATATGTCAAGGACTTATGCAGCCTTTGGTCTTGCGATGATACTGTCTTTAAAACACATAGGTGACTACTCCTACTGACATTGGTATTGACATTCAATTGAACTCTCTCTGCAATGACACGCTCTTCGGCATCTTACACTACTGGTGGTAATCCCCATTGGTGTAGAAGGTTCAAGTCCACGAAGGTTTAGTATATTTTTTTTTTCTGAGCACCATGTTTTTTAAGGATCTGTTTCAAGGTAAGAAACTGCTCGGTTGTTGAACCATCTTTCCTGGATCCTGCTTGATATTCCCCTAAATATTTTCTGTGAATAGTTCTAGCACGCATGACATGGCATTCTACGTTGGATAGTCCGATGTTTTTACAGGATGGTCTGTATTTCACAAGATCAAGAAAGCGCATGCAAAAGCTCCTCAGAAACTTATATGGTATTTCTTCTAGATTCTATGCATGTGTCAGTCTTTTGCTAGAATTCGCTACTGATTTCCTTTCTTCCTAGATATGCAACGAAACCTCCGGGCGGTGAAGGCTACCTTACATTGTAGATCTAGAATTACATTCAATGCTTCAGTCGGGTTGTACGCAAAGTTCCCGTTAGGGCGTAGTCTGGGTTTGTTATAACAAGAACAGGCATGACATAGGAAACCCGAATTTCAGCACTAGTCTAGACTTGTAAAAACAGCCGTATGTCATCACTAACCCTTATCCAGTCTCTAGCAGAGTCAATAAGTCTACTGCCATCTTCAAGTTTTCTTCTTATTTTTATGAGGTATTAGTCCCAAAATCACTGCAGCCTATTGAATTTTGAGTAAAGGGACTACTTCAGATGGGAAGACCTGACCAAGTGAACAAGTTCAGCAATCTTGCCAAGAGATTTTCCGCTTAAACCAGTCTAATCGAGGAAGGTCGTTCCAAACAGTGAGTCCCTGCCCCTCGTAATCACTGCGCAGTAGCAGAGAGCTGGTAACATTAAGAGACACTACAGAAATAAACTGCTTGAAATTCCCGAAGCCAAGTGTAGACCTCAAGCGCTCGTTATATTTCATCAGGGTCCCAAACGGTTAGTCTGGATCGTAGAATACAGTGCCCTAGCCTTATCTATGCAGGGTTTCCACCTTTTCAATGAGCAATGAGCTAATGGGGAGAAAACTAAACAACAGTAAACTTAACCTGAGAAAGCTTAGCTGTCAGTCACCTGGTTTTCATAGCGGATCGAAATTGGCTTGTTAGCGAAAGCCCTTCTTACGTACTCGTAGGTGATTGTCAGAATAGCGTACACAGAAGATAGTAGAAGGGGGCTCAAGCTGAACGCTCTGCTAAACCTGAAGCTTTCGCCCAAGTCCTGGAATTTACACCTGACTATATTTTGGAGTCGTTCGTGTACCATACAAGTCCGCCCCAAGGTATCTTAGAAAGATGGTAAGATATCCTATCTTGGAAAGAGATACTTCGAGATTTTCGCGGGCATAAAAACCTACTAGAGCCCCGGTTTGGCTCTAGACGTCATGTGGATGCAGCAGGTAATTAAAAGCTCTAAGGTTTCACTTATTAAATTCATTCACTGAAATGCAGAAAATCCAGTTTATCGCCGTGATTTCAACAACGGGTGATTGGAGCATCGGGGAAAGGATTTGGGTCACGATCTCCGTGACTCCTGATCACGTTCCCGGTTCAATCGTGGTTTAAATTAAGGAAATATTAAAAGCTTTTTTTGTAAAAAGCTTCAAAGCTTTTTTGTAAAAAGCTTCATAGTTTTTATTTGTAAAAAGCTTCAAAGCTTTTATTTTTGCAAAGCTTAAAAGCTCTTATTTCCTAAAAGCTTCAAAGCTTTACTTTTCTTAAAGCTTAGAAGCTTTTATTTTATAAAAGCTTAGAAGCTTTTAATTTCAAAAAGCTTCAAAGCTATTATTTTCGAAAAGCTTCAAAGCTTTTATTATTAAAAATCTTCAAAGCTTGTATTTATAAAAAGCTTCATAGCTTTTATTTTTGAAAATAGCTTCTAATGGCTACCCAAGCTAGGAGAAAAATTAATCAATGCTTATTTTTAAGTAGAGGTAAGACAAAAGTAAAGCTAGTAAAGCAGAGGTAACATAAATAGCTGGTTCATTACATCCCCTCCTTAAAACATCAATGTTAACAAAGGAACGAAGGGGGTATATACCAGTAATGCTTCCATGCCTTCTTTTTAATACGTCTAGGATGAATTTCTGAATGATTATATTTTTCTAATCGGACCTTTTATTCCGAGTTTGCTCCTAAGAGTTAGCAACGACTTTTACAGTAGCAGGTTCAATTTTATTTCTCCAAAATATACATAATTCGAATACCACCCTTGGTAAGCTCGTCCTAGTAAAGGATCCCTACAATATACATTACAAATATTTTTGTTGTAATGACATTTCTAAATTACGTAAAATAGAGTAATTACGTAATTTGGAAATGTCTTCTAAGGTTGAAAGAGTGAAGTTTTTCTCTATTTTAACAATGAGAAAAAATTGAACTTTCATATTTCAGACTGCAAAAAAGTGCATAAAATATTTCCACTCCAAAAAGAGGTACTTAAAATTGCTTGTGACATTTTTATGAAGTGGTTGGCAGAAGACTAATTGGATTGGGCACATATGCTTTTACGGTTACACTTTTACCATTTTGTTTCGTTTCAGCATTTCTTTTTAAAATGAAGTGGCAGGAGTCGTCAGCATAGTGCTTTCCGAAAAGTAATATGTACTGTTTTCCCTTCTGTCATTGGTGCATCTGTCCTTGATATTTTGTGAAATTATACATATATGACCCACGTGCTATTAACATCCTTGATGTTTTTATCAATAAAGTGGTAAAGAATCAAGAATTCCCAAGAGTACTAAAATGTTTCTTTCTGTTTGGTTGAACTTTTGGGCATTGTGCCCATTTTTGTTCGGTATTAGTTTTTTGGTACTGTGCCCATACAATATTATTAATTCCCCCACCCATGCCCTTTTTTTTTGGGTATCATTAACGTCTAAGTGGGGATACTCAAGGCGCCATCGACAAATGGGGCCAACTTCTGCAAGGGAAACAAAAACAGCAGCTAATTAATGTCGGAGGAATTAATGCGATGAGACACAATAATCTTAATTCCACCCTATTCAAATAATTCCTTCCTGACTAATTTGCAACTTCCTCGAAATTATAATATTTCTAGCTTTCCCTTGTAATTTGATCATTATTGATGTCGTTCACAAGGCCCTTAACGACAGCTTGGTGGGGCCATATTCTGTTACTTTCTTAATACTATATAAAAGCTTGAGTTGCAATGATGGCAGGTGTCATCTGTCATAGTGACTGATGTAGCCTATGGGCTACTATTAATTACCCCCTGACCACTGACCAATTTTCCCAAAATGACGTGTGATTGTTAGTTTCATTACTTCTTCTCAACAGGAAGACGCCCAGCACGCAACAAATCAAGACGTTTTGTTGTTGCTGTTTTTATTTTCTTACTTTGCCACCCCTTAAAGTGCCTCAGCAGGTGCCGATTTTCTTCTATAGCTGCTGCTGCCCCCGGTGGGTGATGGAAAAGCATCGGTCCATTGTTTGTGCTTTTGCCCGTGTTCGGTGTGTTTGTTTCTTATGGTTTCTGTTGAAAGTGGAACAAATATCGCTTAATGAGACCGGACCACCTTCTGGTTATGTAATGATCATGTCGGGCATTTCTGGGAGTGATTTTGACTTAATTTCGGCTTTACAATAATAAGACAAAATTACAGCAATTCCGGATTAAGGTAGTCTAATGAAGGGTAAGAGTCTTCCTAGGAAAAAATTTTGTTTTTGGGAATGAATACAAATGGAGGAGGATTTTTCTTCTGATTTAATTTAATTAAAAGTTAATTCATTCTGAAAATTTATGAAAGGAAACAGCTTGTGGTATTTTCTTGGTAGGCGGACTATAGATATAAGCGGTATTTTTGGAATCCATTTTTGAGAATCCATTGACTTGAGTGGAGTGGATACATGTTTGGGTATTGTGACATTGAAGAAGTATATCTTGCCTGTCTTGCGAAGTTACCTGGCCCAAAATATCAAATGACCTTGAATGAGCTTAAGTATGCTTTGTTTTGCGAATAAATAAATAAATATATTAAATTAAATATAGATTGATCGTGGTATGTCGAATCGGATCAAAATTTTTCCAGTCGCTTTCGCCTTTGGAGTCATCCTAATGCGATGGATTATTCCATTGCTCCCTTGTTTCGGTTCTCCTATGAGTTTAGGAATAGCAGCAACACACAATCTGCTGGGTCGCTGGGATTTCTACAGACACAGACTATAGGTGTCCTGATTCAGATTAACCGATGCCTGAAACTTTCGGGTCCTGAGGTTAATGCCCACGAGGTCTTCGCTATATGTGCAGGATCTTCCTTCTAGGTTCGGTACTTCGCAACTTTGCTAAGCGAGGGATCAAGGTGCCCAACTAAAATTGCAGGGGTTTGTGGTTCGATTAAACTACGTACTGGCCCCCCTTTGTCTCTTCGTTTCTCCGACCTAGATAGCTTTCTTTCTTTCTTATCGCTTCCTCTTTAAAAAATTCCATGTGCTTTCTCCTTTCATCGCCTGTAAGCATAATAAGGAGGAGAATCTTTTATTTTATGACCCCAGTCAGCGCTATGTCGCGATGGGATTGGATAGTCGAATCTTTCAAATGGATCCAGCGCTCACTTTGTCATCAATCAGAGACTCGGGTGATCTTCTGGCCCACCCTCATTTTTGGGAACCCTTTCATTAATAGTGAAAACAGTTTTGTTGTATTACAAGTGTTTACGACGTGATTTTTGTCGAGCGAACTCGTCAATGATGGAGTCTAAATCTAATGTTTGCAACGTTTCTTTTTCGATACATAAAATCGCCAAATTGTTGAGTCTTTCTTCTAACATTGTGGAACGTAGATAAGTTTTCATTCGTTTTAAACAAGAGAAAGATCGCTCAGCAGTGCAATTAGTCGCTGCAGTGCAAGTGTACATTCGTAGTGCGATGTCGACATTCGGATAAATACCCTGAAAATCATTTTCTCTGATCCAATGACACAAATCGATGGAAGTTTTTTTGCCGCCTCTCAAAGTTTGCCGCCCCAGGCCAGTGCCAGTAATTTTTCTGATCTTTTTGACGTAATGGATGTCTTTTTTCCAAATTAGGTTCCTGGCAGATGCCATACCAAATTATATTTCATCCGAACTGCCACGACTAACTATTTCTAAAGCCAAAGGCAGCAATCTCATCACCAGTTCTATCGTTGCCCCAGGTGCAGTGAGTAGCATGCAGGCAATTATCTGCAGCACGTGCTTGTTACCTGTTCTGTGTGTTGCCTTAGTTCACCAGATACATTCCTGATGTGCGTTATCATCATAATGGTACAATAATACAAGGTAGGCTCATAAGGAAAAGCTCTGTTTCCATCTTGAAAAGCTTTTACGCCTTTTACATTAGAAAAGATCTGAGTGACGTCACGGGAAAGCTTTTTTCCTTTGTGAGAAAAGATCTGAGTGACATCACGGGACTCTTATGAGCTTACCTTGTAATTATTGTACCATGATCATCATGATGTATGCCCAGTTCACTTAGTTTCGCACAGGTGGCGCTTACAACCAAAGCTCACCACAAAAAAGCTCATCACACAGGTTCTTGTCCCGGATAAGTTCACACCCGAGAACACAGCCGATGACATCACTGTGCTCGCAGCCCTGTTGCTATACTACTATGGTTATTTCATAAGGGCAATACCTGGCAGTAAGTTTTAGTTCAATTGCCTCACTCACTGCCTTATTTCGCTTTAAAATTGGTATCCGGTCCTGCTCTCTCGGAACCGTTTCCTCCACCAGTCCTGATTCTGAGCCAATGTACCCAATTTGGCCTCTCAAATCTATTGGTGTTCTAGTTTACGTCATACTTCTAGCTTGGTCTGCCTTGATGTTGCATCCTATAGACTCTGGCCAGAACGGAATTTTCGAACAGATTCCTGTTCACTCATACAAGTATGTAGTGATCTCACTCGTAAAATTTCTCAACGTACAATTTCCGGAATCTCCCTCCCTCCCAAAACGGCCCAATAACTCGGTCCGTGTTCTTTTTGGTATCCACAAAAGCCTTACAATAATAGCCGTGTTTTTTTAATGAACTATATAGGTCTTCGATCCAGTTCATTAAAAAAACGACAAGGGAAGTTTCACTAAGCGCCATCTTCAGTGCTTTAAATATATTAAAATTAGTCCGAAGTTGCGTGTCAGTAAACAACTGTTACACGAATTCCCCTCTAGAAAATAATGAATAAGTTTCTAAAAATAAATTATTTGTTTCCTCATGCCTTCAAATTTGCTCCCGTCACTTCTATGTTGTTTTTATTTTAAATGACGTTTTTCCGACAGCCGGTAAGTATGCTACATTCCGAAAAGAAAGGGAAATTTTGAAATGTCTCAAGACCTGGATAAAAACTTCGATAAAACCTGGGTTTTCAGATTTGTATGGGGAAGAACTATATAGTTCATTAAAAACACACGGCTAATATGACCATCTCCTTATGCAGAAGAAGTTTATATGTCATGATTAAATACTTGGATTTGAAGAGTCTTGGCAGACTGTAATAGGTTTTGTTGGATTTTAGGAGCCGTTCACATATTTGTGGCTCCATCCAGCTTGTTTTCTGCTATTATTGATGACTTTAAAAGGTGAAATATTTCACAACTACTATGCTCCAACTTAAAAAACTCGCTTTCTCTTAAAGCTAGAAACAGATTGCAGCGGTCATAAGAGTCCATCAGCGCTGATAAATGTAAAGGAATAAAACGCCTTATGCCACGGCTTCACCGGCCTGAGTTCAATAGTATTCAATTCAATCCACATAAGTGGCTTCGCCGGCTAAAGTGGAGCTCAGTGCTTGAAATTGTTGTTGCTTTTTCGTCAGAAGTCAGAAATGCAGAAGCTCCCTGGAATGGCATTCCACTATTCCAGTTGATTACTCTCTTTTGAGCGAGCTTTTACTTTCAAGCTTGATTTCATGTTCTGTTGGGAGAAATCAGGCTTTATTTTTCCTGACTTCAAAATGTGAAAATGTATGGGAACTCAAGCAAAAATTGAAGCTCAGGAGATTAATTTGCTCGAATTTGCGCAGTTCGGCCGGTGAAGCCGGGGTATAACGTGCATTCTGTTCAGCATAATCAGGTTGTGTGTATTTATATTCATTTCGACATCTATCAGCGCTGATGGACTCTTATGACCGCTGCAATCTCTTTACAGCTTTTGGGGGGGGGGGGGGCGTAATGCTTTAGATTTTTTTTTGCATTTTTTTTTATTTTTTTTTTCTGAATGTACAACATGTTGAGAATATTGCGTTAAAATTTCAAGTAAATCGGAGCAAAACTAACGAAGATAGAGCGTTTCAAGCGACCGGCCCTCATGCTTGTATGGTCGAGTACAAAAAACTTTAAATCGATTTTCTAGCGAACGTCATTTTTGAAGTTCGTGAACATCATGACTCAAAATCTATTGGACCGATTCTTTTGAATTTTTAAACACTAATTCTACACATAAATCAACAGGTAACCACGAGAGTTTTTGTTACCATTTTTTTTTAATAACAAATTCACCGAAATTTTTAGCGAAAATCGCGTTTTTCACTTCACAATGCTGCCAAAAATAAAAAAATCGAAAAAAAACTCTTCTTGGTTACCTCGGGAAACATATTACCTTTTAGACGCATTTTGTTTTTTTTGTTTCTGATGATCCGGTAACCCGTAATCGTGTTCACCGCAAAACAACTTTTTTCGAGGCGCCTCCGGAGATTCGCTGTCACGGACTTATTTCTTTTTATTTTTAATTGAAAATTTTTCTAAATATACTTCAAATGTAATACTATAAGGTGTATATGTAATAAATAAATAAATATTATTCATATCTTTAACAAAAATCATGAAAATATGCCTTTTTTCGCCTTTATAGCATTACCCTCCCCCCCTAAAGAATTGGGAATCATTTTAAATATTCGTCTGGTTTTCAATCGATGTTTTTTTCAATTGGCCCCCATTGATCCTACTGAATGATTAACTATAACATTTTTACCACCTGAAACGAACTATATGTTAGACTAGACCTCTTTAGGTCTTCAGTTCTTGGCTGGAGTTTTATTATTCTGAAAAAAAAGAGTGCTTCAATCTATTGTATTTAAAAAATCGATGCGAAAAATTCAATAAAAATATATTTCGGTCAGATGAAAGGTCACCTTCAATCGGCTGATTTTGGATCGCCGCGCGGCCGTCGTGCGGAGCACAAGTTCTGGTTCACTGACATTGTTTTGGACCTAGAAGCAGATCCTCTTCAATTTGGGAAGGTCCTTTTACTCAATTGCTTGAAGGTTACAGCCTTCCCAAAACCCGCAACATGGCGACAGCGGCTCCCTCCTTTTCTTTTGCTGTGGTCCCTACTCCACAATGTTGCCAGGTTATTTTTTCGAATATCCGTAGATTGCGATTTTCTGAGGTGGGACAAATTCCGTAAAAATCCGTTGCTCCGTATTGTTGCTCCATCTGGCTATTTCAATGAAACTTATAAATTATTTGATATATCACATACAAGTTTTAGTGGAATAAAGGTGTTTAATTTTTAATCAGTGACAATCAATTGCACGAAGATAACATAAACTTTGGCAACCTATAAAAGCACAAAATGATGAATAAGAGTATTTATCAGTAGATGTGTTTTCTACTGATTAATAGTCTTATTCATCATTTTGATGTATTTTATAGAAGTATCTCGAAGAAGAACTTTGCCGTGTAAAATGACTTCCAAGGTCTCTGTCTCCAGTTTGTTTCTGAGGTTCGTTTTGTTGATATTGATCTGACTGAAAATTCATTTTACAGTGGCACAACCAATGGAAACTCTGTGGAGCCATTAGCGTTTTCATAGTTACGCAGTTTGTTCCAAAAAGAATTTTTGTTCAAGTGAAAATCGTTTTTGAAGATTCTTTTCAGCGTTTTGAATTCCTTGTGCACATCCTCGATGTCGAAGCCAAAGAAGTCGGCAGCGACTGATACATTTACCTTGTTTATGCGTAAGAGGGTTTTAAGCTTAAAATTGGTTTAAGACGAATTGCCTGTATAAACAGATTCGGATTCTCTCTCAGACAATTGAGAATTTACGTTCTTTATTATGCATTAACATAACTTTAATCACTAACCGGAATAGACTGAGATTATTCTTTTAATGTAAGACCAAAATCAGCCATCCACACACATCCACACAATAATTCGTCTTAAGCTGAAATATATTAAGCTTAAGACGAATTTCGGCTTAAGACTGTTTTATACGGAGCCGGATTCTATCTTAAGCCGAAATTCGACTTACGCATAAACAAGGTAATTGTGAGACATTTTCAACTTCATGGGTTCAATGAATTCGAATTGTCTAAGCATCTCGACACTATTCTCCGCTAAAGGAAATCTTTTAGAAATTTCCAAAAATCCGTTAATTCCGTAAATTTATTGTACTATTCCGTTAAAATTCCGCATTTGAGCTATAATCCGTTGAAAAATCCGTTATTTTTTTTCTCGTTCGAAAAATCCGTGTTTCTACTGAGAAATTCGTGGTTCTGGCAACACTGCTACTCAATTGGAGAGTGCTCTGACCGCTGCCGTTTAGACAGTATACCAGATTGGCCCGGCATGCGACGGCGGCGCACAGTGGGGCAAATAGCTCATTTTTTGGACAAGCGACAATTCCCAAGCCTGGAATTAATGAAACTTAAAAAAATTTTTTTAAGCTATTCGTGATAAACTTGCCTTTAATTCTATCGAGCCAGAATTTTGAAATTTGAAAATTAAAGATGGCTAATCCAATATGGCGGACATAAATTTTGTAAGAAAATTAAATTTTTTCTTTAATATTTTAATAAATTGTTACTTTGGGGATTTTTTTGGAAACCAAAAATTAATTAATAATAATTAATTTCAATAATTTTAAAGAATCTTACGAAAAAAATTTAATTTTCTTACCAAATTTATGTCCGCCATATTGGATTAGCCATCTTTAATTTTCAAATTTCAAAATTCTGGCTCGATAGAATTAAAGGCAAGTTTATCACGAATAGCTTAAAAAATTTTTTTTAAGTTTCATTAATTCCAGGCTTGGGAATTGTCGCTTGTCCAAAAAATGAGCTATTTGCCCCCTTGCCGATTTTGTGGTGAGTCCAAAAACTTTGGACAGAGCAGCCGCTAGCTTGGTCTGCTTCTTGGGGCTTCCCGGGTTCCTGACCGGCGTCCCGCCTTGGGTCTATCGGAAAGGTGTCTGCAGATATCCTTCTTTGTTCTACCCATTTCCCCTCTGGTCCTTCTTGCCTTTGGATGTCTTCCTTTTGGCGGCGCCAGATAATTTTTTCCTGCTAAGTTACACGGCCATACTGACAACTTTGACAAGTAGTTCTTCAACCACATTACCGCCAGCTGCCCGGGCCATTGTTGTTGGTTGTGAAGCCGAAATTTCAGCCCTTAATAACCTAGAAATAATTAATAGGTAATATACCCTCAAAACCATGTCAGCAGGTTTCTATAGTCGTGAAATTGTTCATTACCCCAATAAACCCAATTCAGTTTATTCGTATTTATATACAAAGTATGCATTGTCAAAGGAGCATAAGACATCTCCTTACCTTTTCATAGAATAACAAAACATATGTCGCAGAGCTCTTGAATCTACTCTATACCAGCAACAAGCCATGCACGTTGAACAATTTTATGCTCTAGTAGAATTTGTTTTTTTAAATGGCCATATAACCTCTGACATTTCAATTCATTTTAAATAAAAAATTTATTTTGTTTTAATCTTTAATTTTTCCGGTGCAAAAAATATCATAAAATAATAAAAGCAACAGAAACACTAAAAAGTATTCAGGACAGAAATTAAATCTGTATTTTTTTGCTCCTGTGTAAGCGTAGCCATCTGGCATTTGTAGAACTAGGAAAAAAAAATTGTAAAAGCAGCAAAAGTGAAGGGCAAAAAAAAAATTCAAATCAAGAAAAATCGCATTCATAAACAACAACCCTCAACCTACTAGGCCCTAGCACTGGCTGGATAAAATGTGTTTAGCATGTTTTTTTATTTTGGTGCAGTCCGCGAAGGGGGATGGGGTTAGTCTGGCGGAAGTAGGTGGCAGAAGTGGGGGTGGCATCCATGTTTTTAATTTTCATTTTCCGGCTTCTGAGAAGCATGCCAGTCCGGAAGGGAGCAAGCTTATAAATCTCAATTCGGTCCGCAGACTCAGAATTATATGAATGCAGAGAGAGACTGGTCTGGGGGAGGAGATCGTTGTTGTCAGGATACAGGACCATAGGACGTTGTCCTTAAATTCATGAATTTTGAAGGATTTTTATATAGAAAATTTAAAGTTGAAACGTTATAAACACGCAAAATGGCAATGCTTCAGTGTTAATATGTCATGCGTATAAAAGGGCGGATGGGATTCAAGGTTTCCATAGGATCAGCCGATGGTATTTTTAAGGATATCAGCAGGGCATCGTGCTGGGCTTATAACACTTCAGACTGCAACAATAGAATCCCGGGGTGGAAATGCAAATTCCCCGGACTGTGTATAAACTTGACTTGATAGTAGAACCGTAAAGTTGAGTCTTTATTGTCATTTGTGCTTCACTTTTTTTTTAAATGTTTCTCTACCTTCGTGCTTTTACCTTTGAGAATTTTTTTTCTTTTTTTCACAATTTTTTTTCTGTTGTCGGTACATAATTTAACGCTCGACTTCTCTAATTCTCTATCACCAGGTGTTGGAGTTATTCTCGTGACGGTTAGTGGAGCCGCGTGGCGTATGACTGCGCCAGGTGGGCCACCATGCTTAGGTTTGGGTTCAACGGTCGACCTGGGACGTTGCGGTCGACGGCCATGCAGCAGCAGAGGTGCACCCCATGGTCTTCTATATCCAGAATTTCAGCATAGACCGCCGCCGCCATCCTATCAAGCCAGCATGCAGGAATACAGACTCAGGTAATTAATCATATCAAGAACCTTTCATTGTTATTTTCCTCTATGCGTCCTCTCAAAACATCCGACGAATCCGTTCCTTTTGAGTTTCCACCGCTACCATTTTCCAAAAGTCCTGCGTATATATCTTTCCATGCCGCCAGTACTTCTGAGCCCATTAAACGGGAAGTTTGCCCTTGTTTCCGTCTGGATGCGGGATGCAATTAATGAATTTATCCTATTACATCGTAACCAGCACAGGTCCCAAAATACAGCCTCCTGGCATCCCATTCCACATGGCTTATATATATATGTTTTTTTGTTCTTGTTCTTCTTTTTCGTTACAGGCTGCTGTTGCTGGACCGGGATCGTCAGAATGGCGTTGTTAGGGGTGGTTCGCCCCCTCCCACATATCGATCGCATGCGGGTAGTTTGCTAAGGTAAAAACATCTCTCATAAATTTTCATTGTGTGTGAAAGTATGCGTGTTTATGTGATGCTTTGAGATGCGAATTTCTGATTGTCACATAAATTCGGGGGTTTCTGATGAATTATATGAGGGGGGGGGGGGGGTTTGGTGTAGTGGGTGAATGGGGCCCGGTCAATGCCAAAAGATATATTTATATACATGAACGTTTTTGGGGCTATACACTAAAAACACGACGATAATGACATTTCCATTCTTTAGTTAAATCGAAAGGTGAACATTGTTGGATGGACATTCTGTAAATAGCAACCCTCAGGATTGTAAGGGCCCCCGATAAACACAGCAGGTGGTGGAAATTGCTTGGGGTGCCTTTTATTTATTGTGTGTGAATTGGTTTTCGGTTTTATGCTATGCCTTGGCGACGATGAGACTGGAGAATATTGTGTATGTATGTATATATTGAGATAGAGAAAGGTGTTTCAAGAGGATTTTCGTAATTGCTTGATGAGCTGTTACTCAGTTTTTGGGGGGGTTTGAGGGCATGCTGTGCGGTGTAGTGGTGAATGAGTATGCCTCCTGAACGCTTGTTTTATTTAATTGCATCATCGCTCGATCAAGCGAATTATCTTAAGTGCTTTCCTCTCGATGATTTTCCGATGAGTGTGTATACCTTCAAGGAAAATTGACTTTTTTTTATCCCCTGGTAACGGGGCTCTTACTTCATGGTTTACTCTTTAAACATTCAAACTTCGATGAACCTGAACGTAGCTATATTGTTTTTTTCTTTAAGACAACATTACTACTATTTTTTTATTACACAAAAAAGGGGTTGATGTACTTTTTCTTCATCATTCTTCAATAATTTTTAATGAAGCTATAAATCACATAATTTTTATCCAGTTGAGAGAACTCAGCTAGAGATGAAGAAGATGAGGCAGATGTTACACCGGCTCGATGAGAAGGATGAAATAAAACTGTAAAACTAGATGCTAGGTAATAAAATTATCAGATGGTGGAGAGAATCCACTCGTATTAATTGCTTCTCCACAAAAAGAGTTTTGAACGTAATAAAATGCTTGGTGCGGAGTTAAGTGATAAAACGTTGGTGGTGTAAAAGGTCTTATATAAGATCATCCATGCCTAGATATAAACGTATATAGATGCACTTTTAGAAAGATATTTAAGGGCGAAATGAAAGTTTCCAATTAAATTTACTTTAAAAGGTTGAAAATTATCAAAAATTTCACTCCATTATTCATCAGTGCTATTTTTGGATCGCTTTTCAAAGTTATAAATTTTAATTGATGCTCTTTTATTTATAGGGAATTTAATATTTTGTTGTGGGAGAGGGACTTAAAAGGTTCACGAATTCAGCTTCAGGTTTTATTGGAATTTTATTACTTTATTAAAGAAAAAAAAAGTATTGGATCAGAATAGACTCGTTTAAAAAAATACATTTTCTCACAAACAGCCATAAATATTTTCTTTTAAGGAAAGTTGTTAAATTGTTTTTTTTATATTTTGTCATTCTCTGCATTGGGAGTATATTAGAGCAGTAGAAATAAATTTAGATAATAAAATGTTATAATATATATTTCTTCTATATTTATTAGTTTTATACTTTTATACTCGAAATAAACTATGAAGATTATTTGCTATCTCTTTGGTGGACTTAAGTAATGTTTCATGTTAGGAAATGATAATTTTCTTTATTGTGTTTCCGGCCACTTATGATGATTATAGTACTATAGCAGTTAAAGTAAAAATTGTGGTGTTTTTGTTAGAAGTTTTTTTTTGTGATTTGGGAGGTTTATAGAAATTTATTTTGAGTGGGTTTAATGAATATTAAAACAGACTAGCTTTACCATATATCAAGATACAATGATGCGAGACAATGTTTAAATGATGTACTCGTCATGGTGAAATGGCTAGCTAGCAGTAAGCTTGGTTTGATGAAAGGAAAAGAGGACAGGATAGGTTAATAGAAGTTTAGAAGGTAATGAAGGAGCAAACGGTGGGCTTTTGGTTAGTTTCCGTGGATATTGTAGGAGTTTACACCAAAGAGAAGAAATTTAGATGAAATAAAAACAAAAACTTTTTGTAATGGGGTTTCGATTTCGCAAACTCGATATCCACATAATAGTCCAGGAAAACTAGACATTTTACTTCGGAAAAATTCCGGAAAAGCTGAATTTTGGTATGGACATTGATATCATTGCTCTAAGGAAAATGTCACGAGTCCCCATCGATTTGACCCTCCGAAACGATTTTACGCGGGTTCAAAGGGCACCAAAAGCGATTTTTCGAAAATATCTCAGTAAGGCCGGTCCACACATAACAAACAATTGGCAAATGTTTGACAAATGTTTGGCGAATGTTTGACAATGTTTGACAAATGTTTGACAAACGTTCGTCAAACATTTGGTGAAGTTTTTGCGAGAAAAATGTTTTCCGTATAGTTTGTTATTTCCTGGCTCTGTTCTGTAGGAAAAATTGATTCTTCATTTGCCACAATTTCGACAGGATTTTCTTCCTGATCTCTCACTTCAGAATCCACTGTTATAGAATATCGCTATTCGTTTAGATTTTTGTAAATTGTACTGAGGCCTCACTTTTTCGAAATGTCCCGGTGCAAAAATAATGTCCTACTGGTATATGAGCGTGTATCGAGATAAACGAGGCGAGGTGTGATTGTAAATACGTGAGACATGGATTTCTTCTTTCTTACTTCTTTTGGGCAGTGAAATTCTATTTGGAATGAGCGGCGGTGGCCTGTAAATACGTAGTGGCGGGTTTCTTTTCTCTTACTGCTTTTCGCGGAGTAAAATATCCAATTTGAAATGAGGCGAAGTGTGATTGTACAATATAAATATATATATATATCGTGGAGGCATAGGTTTCTTACTCTCTTACTCTGAGGCAGTTAAATGCATATTGGAATCAAACTCGTGAAAAAAGCTCTTCTTTGGTATTTATTTTTTTTTTCTTTAATTTGTTTTTTTTTGTCATTTTGGCATTACAATGGCACCTCGCCTCATTTGAAGTATGACATACATTGTACTGGCTCAAAAGAAAAAAAGAGGTCTCTTTTACAAACTCATTTTGTAATCGTGTCCTACCCAACACTGGTGTCATCTTCATCTTCTTTCTTTGAATCCGCTTTAATGTCTTTCGCAGCCATTGCGGAAGATTTTCTGGGTGCCTCTTTGTCACAACCTCCTATTAATCTCCTCCCCGGACATTGATAAGTCATTTGCAAATAATTTTAATGAATCAGTGCGCTATTTTATTTTTATAGCCGCTGCTTGACTTATCCCACAAATTCCGAGGGGTAGAATACTATTGAAATATAATTATGGTGGTTTTATCGCAATTCTCACTCGTGATTAATGTCCGTCTGCATAAAAGTGCATGAAAGTACTGAAAATTTTTCAACAAACATCCGATTTTTTCCATTTCATTTGGATTAAATTCAAACATTTTTAAAAATCCAAGACTCCAAAACTCGCGTCCACACATAACAAGCACTATTCAGATTGTCAAATGTTTGTCAAATGTTTGTCAAATGTTTATCAAATGTTTATCAAATGTTTGTTATGTGTGGACACGGCTTAATGCTCACTTTTATAGAAAAATTATATGAATAAAGTTTGTAGCTTAGGTAATTTCCTACAACAAATATTTTATAACTTTTTCTTGTAAAGGTACGATTCCGAACAAGGCGGCAGACTGCAGACCGCAGACTGCCGACTGCAAAAATTAATGCCAAACCGCAGGCGACACTACTGGTTTGTATGATTTTATATGGATGAAATTCGGAACACAGCGCCACTGTCGCTAGCAGTCGCGACACGTCTCGACGGCAGACCGTATCACTGGTCGAGAACCAGTAGTGTCGCCGGCGCACACTTTAATTAAAATCCAAATCTAGCAGAATTTAATCAAGATTTGTAGTATTTGACTTATTCTGAGTTTTAAATACTTAGGATTAACAAGTAAATAAAAAAAATATGAACTAGCTGTTGCCCACGAGTTCGTCTACGTGGACTATAGTTTATAGCTATCCTACAGGAGCCGTGTAAGGAGTAAAAGGAGTAAAAAAAGGTATGGCGGGCAAATAGGGGCATGCGATGGCAACTGTATTCAAAGGAGTATTAACCATAAAAGAGTTTATAAGTAAAAATCAGATGGATATATGCGGATGCATTTTTAAAACTCAGCACGAATTCAAGGATCTGAATAAAAAATATTTTTGGGAACGGACCAGTAAAAATCATATTTTCTGCAAATAATAAGTGAATAAATGTTCAAACATACCATTCTCGATTGCTCAAGGACACAACAAACAACAATAAAATAAATTTTCAAAATAGCAAATATTTTACATTCGTAATCAACACTGAATAAGCTCCTTCATGTAGTCTGTTTATATAATAAAGGCATTGCATCTTGTCTTTGCTTTTTCTTATATAAAAACAACAGAAGATGAAAAACTGAATCCAACAGAAGATGCAAAATTGAATCCGTTGAATTAAACGCATTCGACATGTTGTCTTTGTTAACCCCCTTGAAGCGACTGCAAGCTTTTTGTCGCCGCGTTCAACATTGGTCCGACCGCAGGCGGCAACGGGACTGCCGTCTGCAGTTTGTGGTCTGCAGTCTGCCGCCTTGTTCGGAATCGTACCTTAAAGAGTAACCGTTTTTGAGATATTTCGATTTACAGAGTTTTAAATTTTATATTTCTCATGAATCGTGTACTCCTTTCCATGCCACCTTCGAGATAGAGTACAAGCTACAAGGTGCGTTTTTTTCACGTGGTGTCCGCAGTAGGCCTAATCCACATTTATTTTTATTTGAAAGAAGTTTATTTTTAATAAATTATTATGAATTTGCTTATAATTATTTTATTATCTAAAACAAAGTTGTTAATTTCACCCCGCGAAAAATCGTGGCCGAGTGTCAAATCGATGGGGACTCGTGATATTTACCTTACAGCAATAATACCAATGTCCATACCAAAATTCAGCTTTCTTGGAATATTTCCGTATTTGGGCTTTTTTTGTCTAATACCCTTGTACTAAAGTCAAAATATCTCAAAAACAGTTAATCTTACAAGAAAAAGTTATAAAATATTTTTTGTAGGAAATTACCTAAGCTACAAACTTTATTCACATAATTTTTCTATAAAAGTGAGCATTACTGAGATATTTTCGAAAAATCGCTTTTGGCGACCTTTGACCCCGTGTAAAATCGTGTTGGAGGGTCAAATCGATGGGGACTCGTGACATCATTCCCTGGACTATAATTATGTATCAAAGAAGGCTATTGGTGGAGCTTTTCACAGTTTTCAAAACACATATATCCTAAGTAACACGATAAAGTTTCTAAGCTGAAATTAATATTGGTGATATAGACCACCGACCTCGGTAGTCTAGGGGTTAAAGTGCACGACTACCATTTTAGAGGTCCGAGGTTCGAATCCAGTCCTTCATCTTTCCATTTCTACGACCTAGATAAATATCCTTTGCCTTTCTTCTTGTCTTCCCTATTTTACAAAAAAAAATTTCCTGCTCTTTCTCCTGACATCGCCTATGTGCATAATAAACGAGGAAGACAATTCCTGGTACACCGCCGAAGCCAGCATTCTGTGACAGTAATATTGGATGACATTGCATACAATGATAGACCCTACTATAGTACAAAGGAGCATTATCGCTAGTCTTTATCACAAAAAAAATAAGAGCCAGATCTATCTATCTCACTATGTGAATCGCTGCCATGAAAACCGGTTGGTTAAAATCGTCTGCTGATTCCAGTGTCCAATCATCATTGATGATGAAACAGACGGTCGAGCCCTCTAATGTTCCCAATGTATCTCTGATTTCTGACGTAGATGAGACAAGTCATACTGATACTGGTTATTGAAATGGCATTGGAAAAAGTTCGTGGCGTTCTTTTAGTAAAATGCAACTGGCCTTTTTCTAGTTTGGAAATGAATTTATTATTATAGACCGTGTTTCGTCATTTTTCGTTTAGATCATGATGCCTTAGATGAAAAACTTTTGTGGCTTCTGGCAGTGGTGTTGTGCTAATTTTTTTTTACCGGAACGCGTATATATAATTATATAGACAGGGCCGATCCTGGGTAGGCGGCCGCTCTGTGCGGTCTCATGTCCCAAATTTAACGACGGCGGGAGATTTCCCCCAATTTTCGCCCGTCGCCAGGATCGGCCCTGTATATGAATTTTGATTTCGTTTTGATTTACAAAAAACATTTCCGCAATATGTTTATTTTTCAGATTGGTCAGATGAAGATTATTGCGTTTTGCAAAATTTCAATTTGAATTCTTTTGGAGCTTTCTTATGATGTTCTACCGACATCCTGGAAAGTATCCTAATTTCAGCGGTAACGTTTTCTTTTATGGGGGTAGATTTTAATTTGGAGCAATTATATCATATAATATAATAGTAGTATTTTTTTAAAAGTAAATACTCCTTTCCTCACCACCGCTGGGGTAGAATATTAGGTGGGTTTTTTTAAAGTGGTTTCCCCAGTAAGCCTACTGGAAAACTTAAATGGAGGAATCAAGAAAGCTGTCGGGAGAGATTAGTGCACCATCTTCCTTGCAGGAAGTTGAATATCTTTTTTGCTATGTTCGATGTTCCGCATTTGTTTAAATCAATACGTAATACTTTATTGGTAAAAGACAGTGAGTTGGAACTGTGTTAAAGAACTCTGTAATTTAGAAGAAATGGCTCTACAAAAATGGTACCGAAGTTAACTTCAAAACATGTATGGCCAAATACTTGGGAAAAAATAATTCTCCCATGCTCCCATCCATCCCTAACATTTTTCTTTTCATTTAGTTTTACTCTCTCCAAATATGAAACTTACTCAACTCTCTTGACAGTTCCACCGAAAATAATGATTTAGCGGGGGCAGCTTTCGTTTGGAGGAAGCTTAAATGGAGGAAATAGGAAAGCTCTTTCATCAGGAAAGTGCACACTTTTCTTATTTGAAATGGAACATCTTTCCTTTTATTTGTCTACACTGATAAAAAAATTGTCTTGATTCCAGCAATTCGATAGTCTTCGTTTCGTTGTCTTGAGTAGAAAAATTTTTCAGTCTTAACATGAGAATGCTGTCTCAGAGGAAGACACTGGAAATTCTTGAGCCAAGCAAAAGTATTTCTTCGTTCAATACTTATATTTTTCGACCAAGATATTTCTTTCTCGAACTAAGATTGTTTAATTTTTTACTCAAGAAATTAAATTCTTAATTCATCGGACTTTTTTCGTTTACCGCACTTTCACGCTCTAAAAATGTATCACAAACTATTAAGACCGATTTTAGAACTTGAATTTTTTTCAATTATAATATCATCGGTTTCGTAATTTTTTTAACTTCAAGTCAACTTTTGTCTTCATCCAAGACAATAAAACCAAGACTATGAGTATTGCTTATCCCGAGACAATTTTGTTTTCGTTATATCCAAAACATGAGTTGCTTGGTTCAAGAAAAAATGCTTTAAGCCAAGAATTTTTTTTTATCAGTGTATGATAATACATATAAAAATTCGTCAAAAATTAGAAAAAAAAATCAGCAATTTTTTTTAATTTTTTTTTCAATACGTCAGCCAATTCTCGTTATCAGAAATCATCTTTAGTTCCGGAACGCGTTCCTGTCCAAAAAGGAAGTACCGGAACGACGTTCCGGAGCGTTCCGGCTCGACAACACCACTGGCTGGCTGAGAAGCTTAAACAAGTAGTTTTCACATCCCCGTTTGAAGCCAGGTTAATTCCATTGAACGAGTGCAGTGCAGAGATCGGAACTAGTCAGTCAGAGGGGGGTATGTCTGGCCAATAAGATGGAAGCATCAAAAGTTCCCAAACAAACTCTGTCAATTTTTTAACGGTGCATAAAAGAAGTGTTTTGACAGGTGTTGTCATGATGGAAGACAACACCTTTCCTATTATTTAATTCGACCCTTGTTCGTTCAATTGTCTGGCGTAATCTCTCTAATTATCCAAAGTTGAGAATCAGCCGTCTGATCAACTGGAAGTATGTATCTTATAGTGAATTATTCCCTTCTAGTACCACCGCATACACAGCAGTCCTGGCTTAGCGAACGCTTGTGATTATTCAAAATCACTTGTTCACGAAATTGACGTTACGAATTTCATTTCGTTTCAATAGCGTATCGCAGATGTGAATTTGGTCGATCATGTTTTTCGCGCTCAACTCAAGAGAAACGCAAACATTGAAGTTCTTTTTGTATCCAGCTTTCTGTAAATGGTTCAAAACATATTTGTGGTCAATACCTAGCTTATACCAATAATGGATGGATAATTCTTTACTATATAACAAGCAACAGGAATTTGCAATTTGAACTATGCGCCCGCTTCAATTTCCCTATGTTTAAAAAGTAGCTACTGCCGTTAAAGAATTAGATGAAGCTTCTGCTGTGTTAATTCAATCAGATTACCTTAGACTGCTCATGCAAAAATATTTGGAATGAGTTTTTACACTGCTTCAGATCAACAAATCATACTCACACAATAAGAGAAGCACAAAGTCGTACACAAATAACTGCAATTCGTCGAAAAACTAAAATTGTTGATTTGCTGCATTCGATGTATTTTATCGAATTGGTTTCATTGACGTGAGAAGAAAAATCGGTCGATTGACAATTGGAAACACCTGACCAAGTAAATCGCGATGTGGTTTCGTTGATTGGATGTTGGGCGAACTTCCGAAAAGAAAATCATTATCAGTAACAAAGTTTCAACTAATTTTCAAGTGAGCGAAATAGATCAACAAAGGGAAATGGTTGTTTTTAACCCTTTGAAAATCTCTGTGTGGATAATACCCTGAACATTCGAGGCAAGTACCGAGAGAAGAGTTACTAATTAGTTCGGTTTTTGGGTGATACTGGTTTCAGAATACAATTCGAGTGAAAAAAAGCTTTTTTTTGTCGCAAATGATGTGTGTAGGATGAATTTAATGATATCAAAGAGTTCACTATTTTTTGGTAAATTTTCTTAGGCATTAAAATTACGGTTGAAGGCACAGGATATTTTTTCCTTTTTGAAAATTACAGAATAGTTTGATAAGTACATACAAGTTACTTAGTATTGCGTATCATTAGCTACAGGTTTTCAAGGTTTGAAGGCTTTGTATATCTTCAAAATAAATAATTTCAAGCAATGGAACCGAAATCCAAGGTGAAAAATCTCTCATGTTCATGGGAGGAAACATATGGGTGTGCAAAAGTAGGTGCAAGTGCTGTGTGCTCCTTATATAACTGAGCGGTGGACCAATGGCTTTGCTTTGTTGTTAACTGACGACCAGGCTTAAATTATGCTCTTTTACGTTTGCGCTTGGAATTACGATTTAAGATACTACTGAACATTAGAAAGGCGTTTTTGAGTGACTTTTTAAAAAAAAACATTTCTCAGCTCCTTTATGAGATCCAGTTTTTTTTTAAAGATTATTATTTATAGAGTAAAAAAGAATATTGTTTTTCAAATTTTGATAACGAGTGTAAATTATAGGTGGCGCCAAAGTAGTGTCTTCGAAAAAATTGTTGTTCTGCGGCCGACAGTTAATCTCTGGATTGGCTGGCCTAAAACAAATAAACCAAAAAGATACTTAAAAAGGAAGGTCTTACACAGGACAATTTACCTCATTTAACGAAAAATCGATAAAAACAAAAAAATGGGAAAGGAAAGAAAAAAAAGGATAAAAATGGACCCTTTTTTTTACCGTTTTAAGCTTGCTAAAAATTTGTTTATAATTTCTTTTATCAATATTGAGGTAAATTCTCCTAAAAAATATGTCAATTATTAAAACACAGCAAGATTTTTCAAAATCGACCTAGCCAATCCGGAGATTAATTGTCGGCCGCAGAACAACGAGGACTTTACTTGGCGCCACCTATAATTTACACTCGTTATCAAAATTTGAAAAAAAATATTCTTTTTTTCTTTATAAATATTAAATAATCTTTTAAAAAAAACTGTATAATGATATCTCATAAAGGAGCTGAGAAATGTTTTTTTTAAAAAGTCACACAAAAACGCCTTTCTAATGTTCAGTAGTACCTTAAAGCAGACCTTTGTAACAGAATTTCTTTCGTGTCTCTTGGCTTCAATTCTTTTGGTACCAAATTTTATAGTTTTTTTAACCATTTCTATCGACTGCAAACGTTTATAGGCAGTGATTATGGTAGCATTAAATACTACGTACTTCGATATTAAGCTCTACAAGAAAAATCCGGTCCTGGAATCCTGCAACTGATCCCTTCTCCAGCCTCGATTCTGAGCAACGTTCCCTCTAAGCTGCGCAGGTGCGCAGTCGCGCACTAATTTTCGAGAGTTGCGCAGCCGTTTTTGTATTCTGCTCACAATGAGCTTGTTCACCATTTTTTTATTTAATATTGTAAAAAAATTGCATCTAAAAATGACAAAAATCCAAATTTCACTAAAAAGGAAAATTTGGTGAGTTTGCTTGATCTAAAGAGAGGGGAGGCGTAACATATGACTAGCCTCTGTTTGTATACTCCTCTTGTTTATGGCTTGTCGTTCAAACAATAGATCGTGCCCCTAAAAAAGAAAGAATATGAAGTGCGCCATCTAGACCTTCGGTATTTCTGACGTTTTTAAGCCGATTTTGACAAATGAGCAAGATTTATTTCGGATATTCTCTACCATTTATTTCAAAATTCAATGAATTCAATGTCGATTAAATGCCTGCCTCCATTCGTTACGCGAAAAGCAGCTCTTTTTCGGGCATCTTGCATAACATTGGCGGACATTTCAGGCATTCTGGCAGCTATTTCGGCTCTTATGTTAGCTTTGAGTTCGTCAATGGTCTTCGGCTTGCTGGCACTATATTGTAGCGGCTGCGATATGGCAAGGTGCGCCCGAAGTCTAGAAATAACAAGTCTTTCATCTTCATACAAAATTTTCCTGCCGTTAGTTGTGTGCGTCCATATACGCCCAGTGGGAAATATTTGGAGCGCTGTTCAGGGGAGCTTACTTTGAGCGCTGTTAAATATGCTCCCGAGGGAGCATTACCCGAGCTTTCATAAATTTTATAGAACGAAGAAAATAAGCGATTATCTTGATGACCATAAAGGGTGGCACTAGCATACTCAATGGACCGGCTCTCGTTCGTTACGAAAGACAAGCAGCTTTAAAAGTGGTTAGAATTTAGTTGGGGGCCTGCTTTGGTAAAATCACACTCGCGCTTGGAAAGGAAAAGGCAATTTCAAAAGATAAACAAAATAAAAGCTTTTCGATACCCGGATCACATATCCGCAGGCGTCCATGAAAATTCTTTATTAAAAAGCTTTTTTATAATGCTCCTAGAACGCTTTTGAAGGAGCTTAAAAACGTATGCTCCCTTGCAATGACCAGCAATGTTAAAAAGTATATGGAACTGGAGCGTAACGGGAGCGCTGTAAGCTTTTTAAGGAGTGCTCAAACAGCGCTATTGGAGCCCTCCATTTCCCGCTGGGCGAACATCACTGCTGAGGACAACTCGAAGTATACATCGCGAACTCGGCGAGACAAAGCCAGATCCTCTCTCTTCGATAAATTATGCAGACCAGAAAATGAAGGAAAATTGAATCAGCTGTTTTTTTTTTTCATAAATAGTAAATGTGCACCAATCCATCAAGTTTATCCACATATAAAATCATAAAATCTTCCCCTGGATAGTTGTGTGCGATAGCCTGACATCGTTATTTGAAGAATTTTTGCATATAGTTGTTCGCCTTTCATGAAGATGAAAGACTTGTTAATTTCTAGACTTTGGGTGCGCCGCGCCATCTTCTTGAAAATAGAAGTTCATCAGACCTTTTTCACGCATTTTTGGACAGACAAAGTGGACCAACATCCAACGATACCGTGCGCCGTCGACGGTTTTTCCAAATTTGAAGAAAAATGGTCCGATGATGGTTTTTGAGCACACTCCGGCCCAAACAGTGACTTTCTCATGGTGCAGTGGTTTTTGAGAATGACGTAACTATGGGTTCTCTGTTTCCAAAATTCGACAGTTTTGTTTATTGACTGCGCCAGAGAGTTTAAAATGAGCTTTCGGTGTGTACTGACTCTTAGCTGAAATCATGGAGACTATACAAGGAGCTTTAACTCGGTGTTGTCAATTTTCGTGTGATTAATGACGGCGCTGCAGTCAAATGTATTCCAAAAAACATGGCCGATTGTATTCATCCGGTTCATGGCCAAGTTGGTTAATTACTAAGATATTTTATGTTTACGCCTAATTTGAAAAACCAGCTTCTAAATTCGATTTATATCAATGCGACTAGGCATATTTAATAGAATTAAATCATAGAATTTTTATTAATTTCCAATGAATTTTTTTTCCATTGCCCCATTTCGACTAACTTAATTTTGAAAGAATCGTCGAAATAGGTCAAATTCAGCTAACTTCATGTGGGGTACATCGGACAAAGGTTACATCTGTGGCCAAAAATGAACTAGTAATTTAGTTTCTTCTGCCCTTTGATTTCCTGTCATTTTCCCCATAAGAGTTTATGCTCCTTGCATAGTCTCCAGGCTGAAATGATACTGAATGACGTTTCAGAATCGTGTACATTTGTCGTATTCGGCTAAAAAATGTCAGAGTTATTCAATGTTGAATTACCGAAGGTCTAGATAGCGTACCCGTCTAAACCAAGATATGAACTATAATGTCAAAATCAATTTTCAAGAATATTTATTAAAAAAAAATTCACTTAAAATACAGGCACAGGGACCTCCCCCTCCCCTTGCGTACTTTTACATACTTTTGAATATTTTTGCTCCCATATACTTTGTACCGCGCAGTCAGCGAAAAAATTAGAGGGAACATTGTTTCACTGCGCTACAACGAGCTCGGTGTTCTGCCAATCGGAGACCATCCGGTGTTTTTTCCTCACCATATCTTTGTCACTCCGCGGTCATCGTGGTCCTCGCACATATAAAGGTCCAACAATTCTCCGAAGAGTATACAGGCTCTCAATCTCCATTATAGTTCGAATGCCTCGAGACCGTTTTTGCACCTTACTGGAGCAGGCATTACGTTCTCGTCCAACTATTATCAAAAAATTCTTCTATATCTTCGTCCGAGCTCATTTGCTCGTAGAATTCATGCTTTTGCTGACCATAGAACACATGATGTCTCGTATGAAAACTGTAGTATACTTCATAATATATTTTTTGCAAGAGACCATTCCCTATCCATCGTATCTCTTAGATGTATAGCTAAGCCATTTTTATTGCTGTGGTCGTCGTCATTTAATCCGGCCTCCGTGACTTGCTACTCGTTCAATAATATATTTTTTCAGGGCTATTTATTCACAAAACAACCTTATTATAATGGAGTAGACCGATCGGTTCGGTACGTAGGAATGCTGCGTGGAATCGAACCATAGACCTCTGGGACGGTAGTCGCCATAACACCTAGTCTACCTATTCTTTATAAATCTTGGTTTGCATTCTCGTTCTTGATGTGTGTTGAGATTTTTGATTTCAGACCAAATCGTCGTTAACAGCTGGTAGAGGAAGACCCAATAATCAGTTCAAAAAGTTGAATGGGTAAATTGTAATGCACTCCTGTTGGTTTTGAGGTGCAATTTCATGAATAGTCAATTATTTGTAACAAAAACCCTTTATCCAGAAATAATGGTGCACAGATATATTGGTATATGTGCATTTGTTAAAACTTAATTATATTTATTTTGCAACATGCATATTTTCTATCTCTGATATCCAATCCCTTCAAAAAACAAAAGAAAATTCAAAAACCCACAGTACTACGGAAATTTCTCTCTAGAGTCGATTGTCTAGAATCCGCAATGGTGCACAATTTTGTTGAAAGGAAAATAAACGCCGCCGGAAAATATGCTATGTTGGCGCACAATGCGGTCCTAATTCATTTGGTTCGTCTTGTTTAACTCCGAGCACGGCAACGAACAAGGCTCCCTTGTTATCTTTCACAATTCTATTCATTCCTGCAATATTCCCAAATTTAATATTAACTGGGGAAACTCTGGCGTTTACGTCTGTCCGTCTGTCTGCATGTGGGTGTGAATGTATATGATGATAAGTAAGGGAAGGTGGTATGTCGTGGCAAAATGTACACAGATTAGGTTCATGCAGAGATAGATATAAATCATGCCTAGGCAACATGCTAAAACCAGATGAATACCAAAAGTTTATTAAATTTTAGGACTCCCCTGAGCACAACCAGCAGAGGCGGAGGCGGAGGCGGAGGCGGCACCAGCAGCAGCCTTGGAGGTCCCGGATCTGAATATAGCCTGCCACCAAGCTACCGTTCACGAAATAACAACAACAATAACAATAACAGCAACAACAACAACAACAGCAGCAGTAGCAGCGGCAACAACAATTCATCACATCCTCCGACAGTGTTCGGGGATGAAAGCATGGAGTCATTAGGTAGCAACAATTTTAACACATTGTCGTCGTCGTCACAAGGTAACGTCCCGGGACACGACTATACTACTGCGACTACTACTACCACCCGCACAATCAGGTCCTTGCCAGACCATTCAGCATCAATGTCATCGCACGAAGCTGGAGTAATCCGAGATGACACCAAAGACCGTAGCAGCACGGAAGATGAGATTAGTCCGGATGCCACAATTAACAGGGCAATTCTGGAAACACGAAGCCAAAACCTTAAAGAGAAATTTAATCCTAGAGTTATTAGTAGCGATAGTATTAGTTGTATCAATAGTAGTCCTAGTTCTAGAAGTCAAACAACAAAAAACGAACAATCATCGTGCACTGCTACTGCTGCTGCGGGTGGTGCTTCTTCTTATCGCAAGGAGCTGGTCACCATTGTAACCATATCAGCTTCCCAGGGACCTGACGAGACGCAATCAGAAATGGAAATCCTTGCTCATTTGTAGCGTTTCCTACATCCTCGTCACAATTTCAACGAGTACTATCCTTTCCAATTCTCTGTATAATAGCTACACACCACCCTTACCCAGATCACAACTATATATTTGCTCTATTTTAACACACTTGATTGTAAATTTGTTCCCCCGCCCGGTCCCGTTCCACACCCTTCCACACCTTTTTTATTGTAATTTATAAAAAAAAACTTAATTAAGAGCATAGAAGTCAGAAAATTAAGTGAGGTTTTAGATAGGAGTTTACTATAAGAGAGACGAATGCAAGCGAGCAGGTGAAAAGGGTCCGTTCTTAAAACATTGTGGAGAGAACATCACTGCCCTTCCAAAGTTTATTTTATCATTATTTTTACTTTAGAAATTATACATATACCTATATTTTTTATTTTCTTTCTTAATGGGCCGAATTTTTATCATTCTGCCCTGCATAAGAGCGTACTTTGCCAGTTTGGTTTTAACTTAAGAAGATTACAACAAAAAATGAGAGTAAATAATGTAAAAAGATTTAAATTGTTTTGAAATGAAGTAACCCCGAGAATAAATGTTATTAAAAATTGTTTTAAAAAATTGTTTGGTGTTTTATTTAATTTTTAGTTGGTTAATAATAGAAAGGTTGGAGATTAACACCAGAAGTGGACCAATAAGCCACTTGGTGTAAGATTTAAGTGAGATGCTTACTTATAGAACAACCCTGATATACTATCTGCATATTCGACATTGTGGAGTTCTTAAAGATAACTACAGAGCACAAGCAGAATACAAGAACAGATAAATAAGCGAAAAGGTAGGTATTATTGAAATAGTAAGTGTGTAGTAATATAGAGCAGTAGGTAATTTTGAATTGAATAAGGCTGTAGGGACATCGTTCCGGTCTTACTTAGACTAGGAGACTTGTTATAAAACATAGTCGACTAAGGCTAAGTAAGAATAAAAAATAAATACAATTTTCTCTAATTTTGACAGTCTGCGAAAAATCCAAAAAGAAAATAAATAGATTCCAAAAATTAAGACCGGTGAATAATTATAAATAAATAAAAAGACGAACAACATTTGCCAGAGTTTTTAATTCAGCCCTGTAAATGTGCATCGGATTGTCGAACAATGGCTTGCAGCTGCTTTATCGAATTTTGGATATCTAAGGGGAGGGGGTATAAAAACAAAATGGACCAATGAGCTTCCTGGCAACATCAAGAACCATAATCTGTAAACCTTTCTGAGGTCAAAACAATTGATAAAAGGCGGTCCTCACATTTTGCGGACTCAATTCGCTCCAGCTCCCAGTCTATACTTATTAGTATTTTTTGGAAACGATTAATGCTGTAGAATGTTTTTGAAAATACCTAAAACTTCAAGTATCGATTTCTCAAAAACGAAGCGAGATATCGAAAAAAAGTATTTTACATTTTCGTCTTATTTAGGGTTGTTTTATCGAAATCCATAATTAAAATATCGGTGGCACGGAAATCCTAGCTGTGACATAACTATAAACCTTGGGGAAATACCTCAAAAAGTCAACTTCAAGTGCCAATCTCTCGAAAACCAAGCGTGATATCGAAAAAATTTATTATATATTTTCGTCTTATTTTGTGGTGCTTCATCAAACTCCATCGTCAAAAAGCGGGCCATGGAAGCCGTAGAGGTCCCAATAAAAAAGGGGGGGTAAAAAAAATTGGACCCAAAAATTGACCGGCAACATCCGGATTATTCATCTTTGAGCTCGTCTCAACTGAAATCTGTTGACGGAATGCGGTCCTCACATTTTGCACACTCAATTCCGCCCAGCGCCTGCACTAATAGTTCCGTGTCTACCTATTTTCCTTTTCAATATACATATTTTCAGGGAGCTCTATTATACAGTTTGGGAAGTATATTTCTAGCTATGCGGAAACACTGACTACTGCTACTGCTCCACAGTCCGAACGAATTTTTTAGACTTTAGCTATAGGCAGTGCGAATGAGCCAAGCCGAAAGTTTACCCGAGTAAAAATTTGCCGTCCGCATTTGTTCGCTATGCGCGCTAGCTGTGGCGCCGTGCGTGCAGGCTAGCTCCGGGCTAGTTTCATTTTTACTCGGGTAATTGGTATATTATACTTATGTGAAATTCAAGTTATCGCTTGTTTAGCGAACTAGAATACACGTTGGTTCAGTAATAGATCCTCGCTAAAAATAACGCTAATTTTGTAAAAATATTGATCAGGCATTAGTTCTAGACCGTCTACAGAATGAGATGAGAGAGCATTGCAAGTTGCAGGTTTTGTTAAAGACAAAACAGTTCTTCTTTTTGAAAGCTTTGATTTCGACACGATCCTTACGCCCTTAAAAGATCATAAACCAAGAGAAATTATAATATATGATGAGGAGCACCTATCTAATTCCTTAAAAACGCTCGCGTGAAAACTAATCTCACAGCACAAGCACAAGCACAAAGATGCTGGAATAGTAGCTTCTAGGGACAACTGCATCAGTCCACAAAACAAGAGAACCTGTAAAAATTGCAGACATGCTGAACACAGCTTACAAAACACTTTTATACATGTAACTTGTTAAATAAACTGAAATCAGAAGAAGTAGGATATTTCCATATTGGATTTAGTAAGAATAGATTGACAACAGAAAAGATATTTATCATGAGAGAAATACTTAGCAGACCTATACATATTTTTTAGTGTGCTCTAGAAACGCTCATGCCAGCTCTAAAAACAAAAGCTATGGAGTAGCATGCGCAAAGGGGATTCCCAGAAAAAAGTTATAAAATTGTGCAGAAGACAGGTGAGAATACAAAATTGCAATTTAATAAACTTTCCTCAAGAATCAGGTTTACGGCAAGGCGATTCGATTTCCCCATTATTTTTTAATAATTCTTTGGAAGCAATATTGAGGAAAGTGGTAATAACTGGAGCAAATAGTATATTCACAAAAAACATCCACATACTACTTACTTTCTGAAAAAAAATCTAGACACAATTGTCAGTTGTACACGAATTGGAAAACGTAGAAACGTAGGATGACAAAGAAGTACATAGTTGGATGGATGTCTTGCTGGAAGATATTCAAAAACTTCGTATAACAAACTGGAGAAAACTGGCAAGAATTAGAGACGGCTTGAAAAAGAGAATTCAAGAGGCCCAAGTCTTACAAGAAATCAGATAATGGTAAGGAGCGATAAGAGCAAAAAGTCCCGGGAGTACTGTAACCTATTTTCAGGTCAGGAGTCTTATGAAGTAGTCTATAATGAGACTGGGATCAAAATTCCATATCCCTTTTGATGTTAGGATGGGATTACCCTGGTGTCTAGTCTAGTTTTTGCGGACAAGTACATACTCCAATGTTGCAGGAGGTAAATTTCAGGACAGCGATGATTCCGGAAAAGAAGTTACACAAGATGTCATCGGTCAAACTTAATATTTTAAGATCTACCGATAACGTACAATGCTGCTTGGATTGAATCTTTTCAGTTCCGAGTAGTAGTGATGCAATCAGGTTGCATGCCTGCGAAGATCTGAAAGTCTAAGCCTCTCTCAGTTGCTATTACGGCTACGGATGAACTCGTGTAGTGCCCTGTGTAAAAACAGAGATAGATGTGGGTGCAGGGATCTATGGTAAGCGTTCAGCTTAAGCACCACAGCTCCTGTGTTTCAAGCCAAGGTGTATGCCACATTACAGTGCATCTATTAAAACTTAAGACCGGTTCTACACGTTCAATTTTTTTTAGAATGTAAAGCAAGAAAAGTTGAACAGAAATTTCTATTCAACTTTTGATCTTACCCTCAACTTTTTTATGAGTGTGGGTATATACGTAGGATTATAGGTTAAGCGCATAGATCTGACAGCCAAACAATATCTTCTTCTTCACATCAATCACATTTGATATAAGTTTGACATAAATGCATAAAATTCACATCAAGCACATTTTATATAAATTTGACATTAGTGTAGACACAACTTCGCTTCAACTCTAGTGTCTACACCAGCTGTTCAATTCACGACCAAATTTCTAGCTAAAAAAGTATTGAACATCGCAAAATTGAACAGAAAATTGAACGTGTAGAACCGGTCTAAGAAAGACCTACGCGAACGAGCGGATTTCTATAATTCCGGACAACCACAGCAGGTAGGAACAAGTATAAATTAATTCGGGGCTGTCAACGCGCCCCTGATGAGTTGGGTACTATTAACTGCAGGAACAGAATGTGGCGTTTGTCGCTACCCTGCCGCTGTCGCCGTCGCTGCCGCCGTTGCTGTCGCTTTGTTTGTCGCTTTGATGAACAGAATGATGTTGCATTCAAGCCGTAATTTTTGTTCTAACTAACTAACTAACTGCTCCTTTAATCCCTCATGGGACATAGGGCGGAAACAGTTGCCCTCCAGCGGACTCTGTTTTGCGCGACAGCTCTCAGCTCTGACCAGGATCTCCCGGTTGTTGCGGCCTCTGCTAATAGGGTTCTCCTCCACGTTGTTCTAGGTCTTCCGACTCGGCGGGTTCCTTGCGGATTCCAGTCGAGGGCCTGTTTGGCTAGATTCTCGTTTTCGCGTCGCAAGGTGTGGCCAATCCAATTCCATTTCCTTCGCCTGATTTGGTCGTCTATCCTTTCTTGGCCGGCACGGCGCCATAGTTCTTCATTTGAAATTCTATCTTGCCAGCGGATTTTTAGGATACGACGTAGGCATCTGTTGATGAAAACTTGTAGGCGCCCTGTGATGAATTGGGTGACTTTCCATGTTTCGCAACCGTACAAAAGAACTGCCTTAACGTTGGAGTTGAACAGCCGCAATTTGGTGTTAATTGAGATCTCCGTCGATCTCCATATGTGAAACAGGCATGCATATGCGCTTCTTGCTTTATTTATTCTGGAACTGACGTCTTCTTCTGTACCGCCGTTTTCGGTAATAACACTACCGAGGTAACAGAATTTGTCTACCAGTTCCACGTCACGGTTATTTAGCGCTGTTGGTTCAAGGGTGTTTGCATTTATCCGCATTTCTTTGGTTTTAGTCGGATTTAACCTTAAGCCTGCTGAACTACTTTCTGTTGCTAAATTGTTTAACATGTTTCTGAGGTCCTGGTGTCTGTGGGCCAGCAAACAGATATCATCCGCGTAGTCGAGGTTCTTAAGGCGGTCTAACAATCCCCATTTTATGCCACCTGTTCTAGTATCTAGAGCGCTGACAAGGATGTCGTTTATTACTATAAGAAATAGTAATGGCGAAAGTAGGCATCCTTGCCGTACTCCTGAGCTCACTTCAAAGCTGTCGGAGAGTTTTCCATTGTGAAGAACTCTGCATTTGGAATTGTTGTATAGAGCTTTTATCAATTCTATTATTTTATCCGGCAGTCCACGTTGCCGAAGAGCTCGCCATATAAAGCTCCTATTAACCGAGTCGAACGCTTTCTCATAGTCTACGAAAGCAAGGTAAAGGGGGGATCGGAATTCAGTAGACTGCTCCACTATGATTCTCAAGGTGTTAATGTGGTCTATGCAGGAGCGGCCTTTTCTGAATCCAGCCTGCTGTCTTCTAAGCGTTCGATCTACTGCCTCTCTTATCCTTGATAGTAATATGTGGGACAAGATTTTGCCCACAGTAGATAATAGACAGATGCCTCTCCAGTTGTCACATATTGTTAGGTCCCCCTTTTTTGGTATTTTGACTATGATACCTTCCGTCCAATCCTCCGGAAAGGTACAGGTGTTCCATGCTATTTCCAGGATTGGCTGTAGCGCATCTGCTATGAGGCTTGAGTCGGCTTTCAACAATTCTGGCGGGATGCCATCTTTTCCAGCTGCTTTACCATTGGCCATTGCATGAATTGCGGTTACTATTTCAGTCTTGGATGGGGCACGAGTGGTGATTCTTATTGGCTGTGCATTGTTGCTGTTGTTTTCCTGAGGCTCCTGTGTAAATGAACCATTCAGGGCGGCGAAGAAGTAATCTCTCCATCTTTGGAGTTGCTCCTCGTCGCTGCACAGCAGCCTTCCATCCGCACTCTTTACGGCATGCTTTTTAGTAGAGTGCTTTCCCGAGAGCTGTTTAGTGATTTCGTACAGCACCTTACTGTTGCCTGTGTTTGCCGCGTTTTCCGCTTTCTCTGCGAGCTCATTTATCTGCCGCCTTTTATCACGCCGGACACTTCTCTTTACCTCCCGGTGAAATTGGGAGTATTCCCGTTCAAGTTGTTGTCGTTTTTCCGGGTCGCTTGTAGAGTTCACGTTATTTTTGAGGGCCCTTCTGCGTTCAATTTTTTGCCAGGTTGTGTCCGAGATCCAGTGTTGCTGGTTTCTTTGGACATAACCAATGCTTGTTTCCGCTGCTGTTATTATAGCGCCCTTTGTTGTGCTCCACAGCTCTTCAATATTTGTGTCGTCAGAAACGGTTTGCTGGTTTAAGATTTCTTGCAGTTTTCCAGCAAATTCTCGCTTTTTGGTGCTTTCACGCAGAAGGTCTACGTTAAACCGTCGACGGTTTATGGAATCGCGTTGGACGTTTCTGATTGCAGCGATTTTTAGGCGGATACTTGCTACTACCAAATGGTGGTCACTTCCAGTGTCTGCTCCCCTAAAGCTCCTGACATCCTCCAGAATAGTTCGCCATCTGCGACTGACGGCCACGTGATCTATCTGATTTCTCGTTCTACCATCGGGCGATACCCAGGTCTCCTTGTGTATCTTCTTGTGACAAAAGTAAGTTCCACCTACCATGAGTTGATGGGAACTACAGAAGTCAACGAAAAGTTCACCATTGTTATTGGTATCTTGGCTTAGGCCTTGATTTCCAATTGTGTTTTCAAGGCCGGTGTTGTTGGGGCCGATCTGTGCGTTTAAGTCACCCATCAAAACAATGATGTCTCCCCTTGGAATAGAGCGAAAAACCTCATTCAGTCGCATATAGAACTCGTCTTTGATGTCATCGTCTGCGTCTTCAGTTGGAGCGTAGCATTGGACTATCTTAGTACTTCTTAGTCTGGTACGTAGGCGCACGGTAATAATCCTCTCAGAAACTGGTGACCAGCTAATGAGGCTGGACCTGGCTTCCTTGGTGAGTATTACGCCAACGCCATTCCTACGATTTTCAGTTTCGTTTCTCCCAGAATATAAGAAGGACTCACCGTTTGGGCAGATATGTTCCCCCGCATCGGGCCATCTGGTCTCGCTGAGTCCCATGACCTTGATTTTATAGCGGTTCATCTCGTTGAGCACTTCATCCAGCCGTCCATCAGCAAGCAGAGTTCTCACATTCCATGATCCGATTCGTGTCCTGTTTCGAAAAGCAAAGGTCGTCGTCGTGTTGTCCGTCCGGTTCCGAGGCAATGTTTGCCGATTCGTAGCAATTGTGTGTTTTATGGGAGCGGGTTGCTAACCCTCAGCCCAACCGACTTAAAACTCTGTTTTGTGGCGCAGAGAACTCGCCATTCGACCGTCTCCCGTTAGCTCCTTCCGAAGAAGTACCCCAGGGGGCACCGCGGGGAGGTGGGATTAGGACTTGCTAACAGAGCTGCTAGGTGTTCGTCTGCAGTGACTCTTCTCGGGTTTTGGCAGAAGTGACAAATCGGGTGCCACCACCTTCCGAGGTCTTTGTTAGCCATTCGCCCCCCATTTTGTTCGGAGTGCTTTTATTGGTATTTTGTTTTGTGTTATTTGTGAATTTATTTGAAAATTTAAAGAAATGAACAGTAAACAAAGATTAATTTTTCTAATGGAGTCAATGAAATTCTGCTATTTGACGCATTTATTTACTGAAAAAAAGATATGGAAGAAGAAGATGGCGGGTTAGACCACTATACCAACGAAGAAGTTGTTTTGGTTTTTATGAGAAAACTTTTTTATTTAAAAAAGAGAATGACGAAGAGCTCTTTATAAAATTAACTCAAATGAACAAAACTAAAATTTCAGCTGTATACTTGAATCGTAGTAGCACAGAATTTGCGTTTGTCGCCCGTAAAATTTCAAATTTCCGAAAACCTGGCGACCGCGACTGCGGCAGGGTTAGCGACAGCGACAAATTCTGTTCGTGTAATAGGGGTGGAATGGTTTTAATATTTCACGGCGACGGCGACAGCGACCGCGGCAGCGACAAGAGACACATTCTGTTCCTGCAGTAATCCCGTCCACTTAGTTTAGTGAAATTACAGGCAATGGCACTCTGATGAAATATATCGAACACCTTACCTGGTGAACTGCAAGGTGGTTTTAGACCATCTTGCATCGCGGCTAGAGAATTACTGGGCCGCAGTAGAAAGGATGTCAGGTCACTGATTGCCTAAATCATAATCTATGGTTGACATCAAAGGCAGTCTCCATCGACATAGTTGAGTTTGCCTTTCACGTACAATATTTCTTGGACTCGATAACTCACTAAAAGAAAGAAAGGAAAAATGAAGTGAAACCTTTGCTAAGATTGTATCTAAAAGGACAATGACCAGAGAAGAGTCCCAGAAAGATGTGGAGTTCTGATCGTCTTGTTCCTGTCTGTTTTTTGCCTTGACTTTGTCGATTTAAATGAGTCTTTTCGTCTGGCGTAGTCCCTCTAGGTTAACTCAACATTGGGAGAGTAGATCGTCCTTCCAATTATGAAGAGCTGATCTTATGTGGCAAGTCAGTTCTGATCCAATAAATACTCCGTGCACCTGCACACCTTTTTGGCTAGGCAGTTCGCTATTTCGTCGCCGTGACACTCCTAATAACCTTCCGCGCATTCGTCAACTGCCGCCATCTTAGTAGATTGAAAACCTGAGCTTTAGAAATCCGTTAACTGGCACCTATTTTTCAGCCGGCTGCATACGAAACCATAGATCCAGAAGGAGGGTCGGTTAGACTTCCATTCTTCTAAATGACTAAATGTCTATGAGTAGGCCATATATCTAGCTTGACATCTAGTTTATCAAAGCAGATGGTCATTGATTGATTCAAAGTTGGGATACCTTTAGGATGCTTAGATGATCAACCAGATAGCCCGGTCTTAGTCAGTCTTTGTCTTCTGCAGTCGCAATGCACAGGAAAGAGACTCTTTTCTGACTCTGATGTTAAAGGAATGCTGGTTTACTATACGCTCTTTGACTGCAGTAGGACAGGTACTTGTTGAACCTGAAATACATAGAACT
This sequence comes from Thereva nobilitata, assembly GCA_963855945.1. Lineage (NCBI taxonomy): Eukaryota > Metazoa > Arthropoda > Insecta > Diptera > Therevidae > Thereva > Thereva nobilitata. Next base: position 11,378,108 of record OY979694.1, on the reverse strand, counting down.
TTTAGTTTGGTTGTATATCACTACACATTGCATAAACGTAGGTTGTCATGAGACTCACCGCGATCGTAGAGAGTCAGTGCATGACGTTTGCTTTGATTGTCCAAATTTGGCCAGATTATTTCCCTCAACTGGGACTTCTCAGGCTGACTTCTTAGTGAGTTTGATGTCTAGGATTACACCAATGTATGTATTTTGATTCACGTGAAAAGTCTTCGGTCACGTCGTTCAACTGTTACTGTTACTGGGACTGTTAGTTTCAACTTGAATCTTGTAGTAAATGATTCAAGAATTTTAGTCCCCTACTAATGCACCAGTCGTATAAGGAGTCAGTTAGCACGTTAATCTGGATATTTACAATACAATGTGCTAGAAGAAGTAATCCTAAACGAAGGAGTTTAATGACTAAAAATTTGAAACGCAATCAAAGGATTTTATTTTCCGATTTTCATCTGAATATTTTTTTAATGTAGAACTATGAATTTTTAAAGAGCACTTCGTAACAGTTAAATGAATCCCACAATAAATTGAATACTCACATCCTGAATTCCAGTTGTTTGTTCGTTAATTATAATAAAACAATAAATCTGATATTTCCAAATAACCACAGATATGTGAAATAATAATATCGTTTTCCAGGAAGCCGATATAACCAAAATTGTGTTGTTTCCGTTAACGATATGAGCTGGTGATGGGGCGAGGTTTTATCCAACTTTCTCTGTAAATATTGCATAACAATCAATAATTCCATTCGTTAACGGTTTAGTTTCCCTTTTTTAGGTCGTACATCTTCCGTATACAAAATTATTAAAACTCATTTAAATCATTTCAGGTGTTTTGGCTACGTGCGATCAAATCACTTTCAACATCAAAATGCCATCAACAAGGACCAAGGGAAGAAAACGTTGTTGTACATTACATAAAAATTCCTAATTGTCAATTCTCGGTGCGGTCACTTGATTTTCATAATTACATCGGTCCAAAAAAAAACATGAAAAAAAAATAGAAATGGTCGTTATCGCGCTGCTTATTAATATTTTGGTAGCACCTCAACGTTCCATTATGTAACTGTCATGTCCGTCATAGAATTTGAAATGCTCACCTCTGAGCTGCTGGGGCCTAATGATATTCTGGCATAGTTCACGTCTGGGTTGATGGACACTTGACCGTGAGCCTGAAGCAAACGTGCTCATTTTTTCCACCATTATTATTCTTAAGATTTTCACTCTGGTAAAGAAGAAGGCATTTCCGTCTTGGCTACGAAATGATGAAAAGCCGCCTTAAGTCAACACACAGTGTGGCCCTCTACCAACAACGGCCTGCAATCAATTCCACTTTTGGGTAATTACCGAAATTTCGTTGAAGAGCTCTCTCGCTGAAAGATGGCCACTTTGTGTTGCTATCCATCATCTTATTCACATTTCTGTGGATTTAGCTGGGCGCTCCAGCTCCCCTTAGTGCAATGACTCTTCAGTCTAGATAAAAGTCTTTTAATAAGACCCCCAAGTTCGGTCGGACTCCCCCTTAAAAGATGACTTTGATACTGAGAAACAGCATCCGATCCTATCTGCGGGTCCGGCATTAATCACGGCACAAATTAGAAGGCATTAACAGCCCGCAAGTTGAGAAGCAACGGGGGCCCCACTCCTTGCCCCTGTCGGATGCTGGATGGAGTCCCTCTTGATGAGGCTTCCAGGGGAGGATAGGAGCAGATTCTTTTTTTTTATTTTATCAATTCATCGCGGAAAATTAAATTTAATTAAGTAATTAAGAATGAAATTCCCGGAGGGTGTACACCAGGGCAAAAAAAAAATATACGTCGACGGGGTGCTGCTGTGCGGTGAAGTCATCTTGATAGTGTAGCAAGAGGGGGCTGTCTTTTTTCGGGCACACGAACGGCGCTGGTGGAGAAAACATTTTGCAGCTTCCGCCTTTCACGTGCATTTTAAATTGGCGCCTAATGAGTATTTTCATAAGGTTTTAATTCAGATTTCCGCCCTTTGTAAAGGGATTTAATACATTAGTAAAATTACCGAGGGTGCGTAAGAATATCGGGGATGAATGAAAAGCGCCGGCAATAAATATTATTTCAAGGAATTGTTACCACAATCAACCGAAATATGGTTGATGTTTTGTAAATATTTAAAACTGATAAGCGTATTTCCCCACAGCCTCACGGATAATAGGGACTTATCCTCTCGAATTCCCTCAATAATGGCACTTACAAATCCTCGTGTTATTCTGTTCATCGGGCGTAATTGAATACCGGTTGCAGTCACTTACTGCATGATTAATTATTGTTAAAAGAATATTTTTTTCCCTGTTAAAAAAATGTTAAAAAAATTTATTTTTTTTAAATACCAGCTTAAAATTTTAATGATGGTGGGGATTTCATTAAATTTTTCAGCACATATGAATCCTTTATTAAGGTACATAAATTACGAAATGCAATTTTATTGGTAGCATAGGCTCCAACATACAAATATATACACAGGTATATTTTTAATATATGTGATTTAAAAAAAAAAACTTTTTCAATATTTTTCCACGCTTTACGGAAAGCACCGAAATGGATGGAAGCATTTTAAGGTTTTATAGCACAAGTTATTTACATTGGAAAAACATCGAAAATTGCCAGTTGTAATAAATTGTCGATAAAAAATGATTTTATTATGGTTTTTTTTCTTCTTTTGTTTTTTTTTTTTTGGTTGGAACGTTGAAGATTAAAATTTTATTTTTTGAAAATTGATGGCTGTTATACAAAAAAAAATTGTAATTAATGAGTGACTTTTTGAGATATAAATTATTGTAGCGATTTTTGGATTAAATAAAAATATTTTTAATTGATGGCAATTTCGAATAAATTTTCCCAATTTTGTGGCATTAAAGCGCGACTATTTATTTCGTTTGAATAACTCCAGAAATTATGCAGAAAAATTTGTAAAAAATGTGGCAAAATAATCATTTTAATTTAGATTTTCTTGTTATTAACACTAATTTAGTAATTTATTATAACAAAAAAATCAAATACAAAATAAGGAATAGAGTTTAAATTTTTTTTTTAAATTTAAGAAAAATTTAATATTGCTGCTACGGTTGTTACAAGAAGTGAACATAGAATTTTAGAGGTTTGCATATTTTTAGGCACAAACCAGACAAATAAATTTTTTTTGAAATGATTTATGGCTGTTGATTTTCAATTTTCAAACCGAGTTTATCATATCCCAACGGGAAATGAAATATTGGATATGGTAAAAAAGGTGTGGTAAGCCTTTCTTGGAAGTTATGTTTTTCGAAGCGTTGTTTTTCTCTTTTTTGGTACTTGGGAGTAAAATAGTCTAACTTACTTACACGTTTTGTTGAGATTCATGCAAATGAAAATTACAAAAATTGGAAACTAAGAAGAAAGAAAAGAAATTTCACATTAAGGAACAAATACTAGAAATTATTAAAAAAAACAACAAAATTCCGTACAACACAATTTTAATAACAAAAGCCGTCTATGAGGGTCTCAGTAGATGAAATATAATTCCTGAAAACCAAAATGGCTGTTTTCCCTCTAGCGGATTTATCAAGTATCAAGCTAATCCCAGCTGAGGATATCCAGAACTCACATCTGGTTGCCTAAAGTAAAGCTGGACCCTGGAAAACTTACCCAGAGTTTGCAGGCTCAAAATACTGCGGTTCCAATAGATAACTGGATGGCCATCAAAGCAGAGGGACCGCTGGAGAATAGCATTAATTGCTTCTCCTAATCGACGAGGAGTCCCTTGAGATATTGGAGAAGGATAAAAGCCGACTATAATTTGGCATCAGATATGCCGAACTAAAAACTTTCAAAAATCCATGCCAGAGAAGGATTCCCCCAATCTGGATTAACTGTTGGGCGGTTTAAATAGGGAGGAGCAGTTGCGGATGTTTGAAATCTTACAGATCAAACTCCAACACTCCAAGACATCCACAGAAAACCTTCCGATTTTCCTAAAGGAGTAAAACCTGGAGGTCGCATTAATACAAGAGCCCTGGGTACAAGGACGGATATAAGGGGTCATGGAAAGGCATTAAAACACCACTCGGATAAAGGTAAGACAAGTTCTTGTATCCTGGTTGAAGCACGTTAAAACTTACTTCTATCCTAACTTCAGTTCAACTGACTAAACGATAGTTAGACTGGAGTTCGGAGCAGGAAAGGGTCTTTACTTAGCCTCAGCCTAAGGGAGTTCATGCAGATGACAACAGCACTAAAATCGAACCAGTCGTAGAGACATGCGCAACGAGAACAAAGAGCAGGGAGAGTCACTAGTCGATTTTATCATTAATTGAAACCTAGCGTTCTGTAACCTGTGCAGCACCCCAAATACCTTAAAGAAGGGAGGGGAGTGTAGTGTCTCTAACCTAGGAAGGAAGAGGAAAACAAAAAGGAGAACTACTGTCAGTAGTGTGTGTAGAATCAAGTAGAACAGCGGCCTCGAGTTAATTCCAAATATCAATTTAAATATCAATCTTAACAACAATATATATTATAATAAACGTTTAAGAATATATTCATTTTGTTTATTTGTAGACAAAACAGGGAGAAACTGTTGCAAGGCTCTGCATGTGTTCTTCTTCTTTTCCGATCCTGGCATCTCGCAGCTGTCCTTTCCACCCGTCCCAATTCGACATTTACTGAGTTTCCATGAGAGTTCAACCCGAGTTGAACCCGAGTTATACGTCATGGAAACAGAATGAGTTAAGAGTTTTCGTTAAAAATTTTCAACTCTGCTCAACTCAACGAAAATAGGTAGGTTGAATTGAGTTCACTCATGCAACTAAAAACGGCACACTAGCAAAGGTACAAAACCTGAAAATGTCGCGCCTCTTTATATTTAATAAATACTTTTAAAGAAAAATCTATAACAAAATTAATTTATGGAAAAAGATAGAGGAAGACGGAAGGCAGATATGGAAACGCATAGAGTTAATCGTTGAATTGAAGTGTCATTTCAACTCAACCACAACTCAACTCGACTCCCATGGAAACTCAGTAATTGTCACCCAGTTTGGCATCGTTAAGGTCGATTCGCACTATACGGAACGTCAACGTCACGTCAAGGAACGGCAACGGCACGTTAAAATATTCTTCAATGAGTTTTACACTACGCGTTCACATATATAGGGAACGTCACGGACCGTCAACGTAACGGCACGTCAAAATTAATTTGCAACTATATTTTGACGTGACGTACCTTGACGTGACTGAGATATTCTGTTGAATGTGAACGAAGTTATGGCAGCATTTCGAATTTTTCAAGTATTTATCTGTTTTTGTTCAAACTAAATTTAGTCGAGTCAATGAAGGTTTTTACTTCTTAGTCCTCAGGGATAACTCCAATTTTGATGATTTTTTTTTGAAGTTTGTTTTTATATATTATTTGAAATCAGAAACATTTCAATGTGCGCAATTAAATATTTTTATTGTTTAAATAATATAAACACAATTTATACATAAATCAATTTTTTTTAAGATATTTTTAACTTTTTAAATAGTAAAGGGTTAAAAAAAGTTGACAGATTTTGGATAGACGCACAATAAAATTGTATATTTCCTATGAATAATATCTCCTCAAGCTTTCGATATTCTCAAATATTTATAAAAATTTATTTCATCGTCATATGTACATATAAGGAACAGCGTGTGGTATTCTTCTTCTTGTTTTCTTTTTGTAAATATCTTTTGCACCCATTTTTTCTCTTTTGTTGCAAAATTTAAATTTTCTTCTTCTTAATGCAATCATAGCTAACTTTTTATTATTAAATTTTGGCATTCCAAATAACAATTTAAATTAGCAATACGGAATACGACAATACTCTATGTAATTTTTTTAGACTGAACGGCAAAATTCACGTAACGTTGACGGTTAAGTGCGAATCGACAGCGAAATTGACGTGCCGTTGCCGTTCCTTGACGTGACGTTGACGTTCCGTATAGTGCGAATCGACCTTTATGCTTTGGCAGTCCTGGTCTACGTCATCCTTCCAGCGGAGGCTGGGTCTTCCTCTCTGTCACACTGCATAGATCTTATCGCTGAAAACTTTCGTAGTAGGTTCCTCTTCTCTCATTCAACCTAGATGACCTGCCCACCGGAGTTTCACGAGCTTTACTTTCTTCACAAGATCTACATTGCGATAAAGCTAGTCGATCTCGTCGCTGTCCGCAATCGTCTTTCTCGAGAAAACGGCTAAGAGTGGTTTTTACTAAGCAGCCAAGTCTCGGATGAATATATGAGTACCGGTAAGATCATCGTCTTATATAGCAGCCGTTTGAATGTTACAGTTAGATGCTTGGATTTGAACAGCCTTGACTGATATGTATGTTAGCTTACCACCCCTTATAGTATAGCTACAAGTGACCACCACTAAGAAATTATGATCGCACTTCCATCAGTCCGTAATAGGTGTGGTACGCAGTGGCGTAGGTAGCTTTTTGCGATGGGAGGGGATATGACTTAGTATATTTTGATTGATAGGATTTTCAGAATTTAATGCATCCGAACGGGGTGTTTCTGCAGATGATTCTGCATTTCTATGGTTTTTACCGTCTCAAGACTTGCCGAATGGTTTTATTAGCAGTAAAAATTTCTTCATTCCGAGATAATAAACAAAACAATTTTAACACACCTTTGCAATTATAAACTGGAATAAATTTGAGAATTGAGGAGTCTCTGTTCAAAAGGGCGTATTTCCATCATAAACAAACTTTACAGAAATCGAAAAAAAATCCGGTTTCTATAAATAAAATGCTAAAATATATTTAAATGCACATTCATGTGAAGGTTAAGACTACAATAATGGATTTTTTATTTAAAAAAATACACATTAAAACTATATTTTTTTTAATTTATTTAGAAATAGGCCTTTTTGATCGGGGTTGTGAGAAATACGACCTTTTGATTAGACACTTCAAGAAATAAGCCTTTTTGAATAGAATTTTTGGAAATACTTGCAGGGAAGTTTTTTGGGGTTCTGTCAAAAGCAAAAATCCTTTTAGCAAGATTTTTATGTCCACCTATCCACTCTTAGTATAACTCTGAGCTAAAATTAAATGTTCTATTGTGTTAGGGCTCTAATACCAAAGTACCAAACTACCAAATAAAGCCAACTTTAAGATCAAAATTTGCTAATACATATCTTCAAAAATAAAGGCCGCAACACAAAAATTGTTGGATATTATTTATAGGAAATTGTCCGTGCTTTCCAATTTTGGAAAAAAAATATTGACTAACTACGTATTTTTGGGGGAAAAGGTAGTTGAAGTTGATAGTTTTATTAAAAAACAAAAAATTTTGAATTTGATGACTCATTACTCTGGAAGGTGGTAGGGTAGAACCTTCACTTTTACATTTTTAGATAGGATAGGAGATTATAGTTTTTTTTTAAATAAAATATTTTAGTACGGTGAGAGTATTTTTTCTAAAAAAACACACTTCCTTGTAATTCATTAACTAAAGCTGATATAAAAAAACTGATAATATATTTGAAATCAGCGTCAAAAATTAGTTTAGAGTGATGTAAAATATTCCATGTAACAGTCACACTGTTAAGCAGTGTTATAATTGGGTCTTCCTTTCGCTTACAGTCACAATTATATGAAACGAAAATTCAGATCGTATTTTGAAGTAAACCTTCTTTTGCTGAGGGGGTTCCGGTTATCCGATCATAATATAGTATACTCAATATATCCAATATGGCCACCAAAAAAATGGCGGATTACCGTACTTTACTTTTTGATTGGATTCCTAATTTTTTGGAATTTTTTATATGGAAAGTACGCTCCATTTGATTAAGTTTTTAGGCTCATTCGATGGACTTTTATGCCATATTTTCAAAATAATTTTAAAATAAAAAAAGTTGAAAACGGAAATACGCCCTTTTGAACAGACATTCGTCAATTATAAACTAGAGTAAATTAGCTCCAAGGAACGTCTTCGAATTGTTGATTCGCCAGAGACATTGAGTGTACTGTGTATTGTGCTCGATAAAATTGTATCGAGTTAGAACAACCTATGAAGTCAAAGCTTCCCCGAACTTATAACTTAAAGTTTATCATAATTTTGCCCGTAGAATATTTTCTTGAACTTTAATATTGTTACTGACACGTCAATTTTTATAAACTTCAAATTATTTAGAAGGAATTAAATTGACAATCAAAGCCAAAAGTTAGTCCTATTTTTTTAGGAAGCTCACATTTTGATACTCTACTACATTAAAAAATATTCGAAATATTAAATATTGAATAAAATATGATCATAGCTACTAGTTATTTCACCAAAAATGATTAACTTTCTTGATTTATTATAACGTTAAAATTTTGAGTATTTAGGAACCGAGGTGCCACTCTTGGCTCATTGTATTTACTTTAGATGTGCTCAAGATGTGTCAACAATTATAGTAAGCCTTTTCGTGGCTCTTGATTGGTCGGCCTGCTCGAAGCGCGGAAATTATACAACAGTTAAATGCACAGCCGTCACAAAAACTAAAAACTAAACTATAATTGCGCAAAAACAAAATTGCACATTACATAATGCCAAAAGAGGTGCTGGTGCTTAAGAAGTTTCATGTATACTTAAATACGTAGATACGAAGAGTTTTATTCAATTCTATTATAAATTTTGTAGGCTCATGGGGGGGGGGGATTGATCCCCTTGATCCCCCCCCTATCTACGCCACTGGACGTGCATATTTTTATATACTACATGTTACTCCTCCTATTCCGCGAATGACTGACCACCCACTGACACCTACATGTTTAATAAAAAAAACACCAACTCCAACACCAACTTTACTCCTTTTAACTCCTTTTTTTTGTTATAAGCCACCATCAAAGCAAGTCGAAATGTGTCAAGTGAATCCCTTGATTGCGGTCGAAGTGCAGGTAGCGAAGGTGGGTAGAAAAAATTTCCATTAACAAACACTAAAAGCTTGATGGAGGAACGTGTGTTAACGATGACATATTTCAGCTGAAATCCAGGTAAAATTTAAGTCAAGGTTGTAGGGATTTTGTAAAGCCACCAGCAACGTGTTGGAACGGAAGTGGAGTTTTTTTTCACTTTCTTCGTCTGGAATTGATGTCAAGGTGTAAAGGAAATTATGTTGGGAAAAAACATTTTTTTTTGTGTCGTTTTTCTGTTAATTTTTAGTTTTATGTTTGTAAAAAGAGTGTAACGTGCAGAAATGCATGACGATGTTAATGATTTTTTCAAAGGATGTTTGCAATGTCAAATTATTTGACAGGAAAAAATTAATTAATGGATTTTTTCAAGCTGTTTCGTATATGCGCAATTAAATAAGCGAAGTTTTATTTTAACGAGTAAGCGAATTTTTTTTCTCAAAGAAACATATATAAAACCATACCAGTAATTAACGATTTAAAATTGTTGAGTTAAAAGCTTCGTCATGTAAAGAACTTGCAGCAGAGTTTCCTTTATAGTTTCCAGAAAAGAAAACTCAGGAGTACCTATATTATATAATTAAGAGACATGTTGAGGTTCTCTTCGTCAAATATTGCCTTATCAATAAGTAAAAAAGGAATAGACGTAGTTTAGGTCATATAAAAATAAGACTAAGGTGGCATCTCTATTAATATATGGTAACTATGTTCTTCTGGTTGTTTCCTGTTTGATCATTTGTGCAAACAATTTTAATCTTGAATATGGTCTCGATTAAACTCAATACATTTATATTCACGGATCCCTAACCTTTCATAAAGAACGATCTTTCAAATTCCGATTGCAGGAGACTGAGTTTTACGCATTCGAAAACTTCATTGTAGTAAAATTTGTACCAATCATCTTTAAAAATTTGGAAGTTTGCTTTCATCAATAATTACTACTACCTCTACTGGTTTCGATTCCGAGCCAATTTCAACCAGTTTGGCATATAATCTAAGCTTCTCATCCCACGACCTTGGTCTACACCATTTTACACCGGTGCTGGCGCAACTAAAAAATTCTGTCACAAAAGGATGACTACGCAAGTTCCATTTCACTCACACGAGCTAAATGTCCTGATTACATTTACCTTGCCCATCTTCCAATGATATCTCCCCGCAAAATCCAGTTAGTGTTTGGTTTCACTGAAGGGTGTTGCAACCCTCGCTGCCACACTCGAACCTCAATTTGTGCAACGTTAGGTTGGCCTATCTCTTTTCAAATGGTCAATCTTCACAGTCATTTTAGGTTATTTGGGGTGCGCATTCGTAACTTTGTAGAGTTATGTTCTGGCTTTGATATCATACGAAGCTGTTAGTCCAAGAAGAGGTACTGAAATGAGTTTCTACACAACTTACTTATTCATGAAAATGCTCTACCCATCACCCAAGAGGTTGCGATTTGATACATTTCAAAATCTGTGGTTCATTCAGAGCATTAAATATAGATGCCGAACAGTCGGTCCTTGTTCCCGAATGATTCTAAAGTTACATAGTGCAGCCTAGAACGGAACAACTCTTCTGTAGACAGGCTGCAGTGCTTAGCTCTGGTTAACAACTGTTCTGCGGATATTCATAAAGCTTTCGCTTCAGCCAGCCCCACTAGTTTTCAATTATGTTAGTCCGGTGGTAGCAAGGGCCAGTTCAGAACCTTAACATCTTGATCCACAAACCAGTTCGTGCCCATTCTAGCTCTGTGAATTGGGGCATGACCTTGCAGAGATATTCAATCTCCTCCCTTAATTTCCAGGTCGATTATATCATTGAATATATATTGTGAGCTGTAGTACAGTACAGATGTAATATTGATGCGCCAAAAATTCTTGGAAGGATGATTTTTCATAAATCGTTAATGGAGCATAAAAGAAGCTTAATTCTAAATTTGAGGGAAATTTCGAGTGGACGTTTTTTGGAAAACTCAAAAAAATTTTGAAAAGCGTTTTTCTCTGAATCTACGCATTTTAGAGAAAAGTTGTTTGAACAAAAAATGTAGAGGACATTGTTACCTACAATTTGTTTCATAGAGGTCAGGCTGTAGAACTTCAAATACAGAAGCTAGGTGGCGCCAAAGTTTCCAAAAAAGTGTTTTTTCGGTTTTTGTCCCAGAATAAATGGTTTTTTTACAAAAGTGTAAATCAGTAAATTGTTCCTCTTAAAAATGTCTACAACATTTATTTAAACTTTTTTTCCCTCCGACTTACCGTTCCAAAGTTATAGCGTGCTGAAGTGTGAGAATTGTGCTCTGAAGATGGCACACAGGTTAATTTGAGTACAATCTTTTTACAAAAAAAACACACACTCATTTTACAAGAGCAAAGTTTTGACGCTTACACTCTCGAAAACTCGCATAGCAACTGAAAAATGGACGCTTCTTAGCAACAATAGCACCGTTAACTACACAGCGTAGCATTTACTGCCTATAACTTTGGAACGGTAAGTCGGAGGGAAAAAAAGTTTAAATAAATGTTGTAGACATTTTTAAGAGGAACAATTTACTGATTTACACTTTTGTAAAAAAACCATTTATTCTGGGACAAAAACCGAAAAAACACTTTTTTGGAAACTTTGGCGCCACCTAGCTTCTGTATTTGAAGTTGTACAGCCTGACCTCTATGAAACAAATTGTAGGTAACAATGTCCTCTACATTTTTTGTTTAAACAACTTTTCTCTAAAATGCGTAGATTCAGAGAAAAACGCTTTTCAAATTTTTTTTGAGTTTTCCAAAAAACGTCCACTCGAAATTTCCCTCAAATTTAGAATTAAGCTTCTTTTATGCTCCATTAACGATTTATGAAAAATCATCCTTCCAAGAATTTTTGGGCGCATACCCCGATTTTCCAGCCTAGCTGTACTGTACTACTGAGGCCCGGCGCAATTCGACCCAGTTGCCCCCATTGTGGCGGGCCTGGCTATCTATGAAAATATACGTGTAAATTTATGGAAGGACGAGAGAACAATCAAGTACGAACGCAAAAAAAGAAAATATTTATTTATAATTTATACAAACTTTGAAGCACATTTTTTTTTGTTTTGTTTTATTATTATGTTTTTGGAAAAAATTAAGTGACAAGCGAAGCAACAATTTTCCTTTTTCAAAAAAAAACTTATACTCAATATAACAATTATTACAAATTTATTTAGTTAACAAAAAATAAAATAATTATAAACAAAAAAAAAATAAGAATAAGTAAAAGATGCTTAACTCCGCAGTAAATAAAAGAATTTTCTTCTGTTTTTCACTTTTCTTTTCTTTTATGATTTTCAAAATTTCAAACATGAATCCGATTATCATGTTTAAAACGGTTCTTGTCGCTGCTTACCGAAGCTGCAAACTGATCTTCAGTAAAAACAAACAGAAAATGATCAAATGTTAATATGGTCGATGTCTTAGAATATCTTAGGCAAGAACCAACGATAAGTTTTGCACTGACTTAACATAATGTCGATATTTTTTTTTTGGTTTGAATATTAGCTATGATATTTAAATTTTAACTTTTTTTCTTTTAACTATTTTTTATCTCTCTTCATTCTAAATAAATTTTTATAAATTACAAAAAATAATAAAATTATTTTGTTTTTATTTTGCGTAAACAGAAATAAAAAAACAAAAACGATATATATTTTTTTTTATTATCTAGAAATGACTGATGATGTCTTAACGCGCATGGGCTTTGCAGTATGGACGTCCACCTTTATTGAAGAAGCTTTGACCTTCAAGGTTCTTTTTGCATGCCTAAAAAATAATTAAAAATGTATCAAAAAAAAAATATAGGTTGTTTCTGTTTTAAAGTAAAAGATAAGTTACAAAATTTTCTTACAGTGCAATTGAAGCATTGACTATGGTAGTTGTGATTTAAGGCTTCAACCCATCTATCGCCAGCTTCAACTGGGAAGCCGCATGCAAAGCATTTTGTTGTAAATAGTTCATTCCAATCAGCTTCACAGTAGGGTTCACCCTCCTCAAGGAAGAATGGATTGTTACCGAACAATTTTCCACAATATGCGCATGTGAAACATTCTGGATGGTAATGCTTTCCAATAGCATTCAAGCAGTCGCCCTAAAAAAATTACAATTTTTTACATATTTTTATTATTTTACACTTTAATAAGATTTTACCTTGATCTTGTTATTGCACTTGCTACAGCTTGGTGCCAAGAATTTCTCAAAGCAATATTCGCAGTAAAGTTCACCTTTCTCTTCAACGAAGCCGATGTCCTGGAGGGCACGACGACAGTTGGCGTTGACACAGACGAAGTGATCGGGACACCAGATGCGACCCAATGCAGTGATGAATGGTCCTCTGTAAAATATAGTTTTGTTAGTAATTCTACGAATTTTGATCTTTACAAATTCAACTGACAAAAAGCCGATTTCGTGCAAAAACTTAAAACATTGCGACAACATCAATAAAATCTCAAATAAAAAAGATCAGTGGACAACAAAATTTGCAAGGCATAATACCTACCCAAATTTAGGTTGTTGATTGAAGATGAACTCAGCATAAGCTTTGCAAGGAGTAAAAATACGAAGGCTAACAAAATCTTACGAAACTAATAAAAACCGTGGAAGGAACTATCTTTACTGGAGGTCCGATGGGGCAAAGATGGCACGAACAAAAATTGCCTTGGTCTGCTGGGTCCCGAGGCATCGAGCGCGATGATGGTCCAGAGCCCAGAACCTTTCTGTGGCATCTAATGGCCCACCTCCAAGTCCCTGATCGAGGACTGGCTTAAAGGACTGAACCTAGCCTATTGAGAATCAATCCAGGGTCTAATAAGACTCTTCTAGACTATGGGTCGGATGTCTGACTGAGCATGTGGGGCTGCGGTACCACCACCACAACATAGGCGAGAGACATGGTAAGCTTCAGGTATTAGCTGAAAAAACAAGATTTATTGAAGATGAAGATATACAAGGAGGAACATGGTTTCAGCAGGGTGTTTAACGCGATTTTGTTTGAATAGTCTAAGCAAGAAACTACCGAACTCACAGAACTAGAAAAAAGAGAAGAATCAGAGCGTTTGTCAGAAACAAGTAGCCGAAATGTTTTCGCAAAAAGGCAATTTAGACGACATCTCATGGTTCCTTCACTATTGACAATGGATTCGCTCTTTCAGCTTTGTATAAAAAATCAGATGACAGCCCAAAATTCTCTGCGGGCTTTTCTTGTTCTCAATAAAAGAGCAGACTTTAGAAAAAAATCGAGCTTGTACAGTCGACGGCTTTATGTAGAATACAATGTGGGACAGTAAACTTTAGGCGAGAGATAGTCGAGAGAAGAGTGAAAGAACTGCCAACGCCAACACGTGGTTTTATTCTACCGGCTAGCCCACACTGACGATCTCTTCTTTGCTTGTTATGCTTACAGATAATAGCAGAGGAGAGGGCACGGGACTCCTCTAAGGAGTGAAGTCAGTAAAGAAAAATGGTATCTAGGTTAGGTGACACAACCACTGACTATCTGGACCCGTTATTAAGCATCTGGAAAAATTTAGCCGTCAAAATGTCCCCACAAAGAGAGTGAAGAAAGGGAAACATCCTAAAGAAGTTTGTTCTAAGTATATTCACTGACGTCTCCAAACCATCAGAGGGGGTTGAGGCAGGGGTCCATTTAAAGATCACCTATAGTTTTCTGTCCTTGTTGTCCTTGTACCTTCGGCCGTACTCTTGTATGTTTCAAGAAGGGTACTGGCGATCCTGAAGACCTGCCAGACAATGTATGTCGAGCTCTGGGCTCGGTGATGATAATACGCTCAACGCTAGTGAAGCGATGAAGCTCGATGGAAGGCTTAACGTGACTCTTGTTGGAGTTCCCGGATATAGGAACCAAGATGCCAACGAAAAATCCGACTAAATAGTCAAGCAGGGAGCATTTCTTCGGGGCTCGGTATGGTGATGGTAACTATTTTAACTACCGCTTGGTAACCATGCTACCAAACAGGTTATCTCAGGCAGCGCCTGTTTTCGTACCTGCAGGGAGATGAACGGGACAGAAAAACTCGTTCACTTTTTCTGTAAACGCCGGAATCTAGCCAAAGCCACACTAGGCAGCTACGTTCTTCCTAAACTGCACAATGGCTTTAAGCATTTATTACAGTCGGTAAAAAAACCACCAACGTTAAAGTACACGAGATTTAACATCAAAACTGCGCGCCAATTGGATCGCCGGTCATACTGGAGGCAGCCACAAGGGCGGCGGAGCATAATCATTGTGGGTGGGGAGCATGTGAACAGATACCCATTAAATTGTAAAAAGTTAATCGGTCAATTTATTTACCAGTGGTCTCTTTAGGTATGTATATGGCTTTAAATTCTTTAGTTAGCGGTTATGCCCTACTATAATTTGGGGGGGGGGTGGTGGTGTTAATAGGGCTCCTATGAGTGTAGACCCACTCCCTCATTTGGACCTCGTGTGGCTTGCCCTACAAGGCCCACGAAGGGCATCTAACGCCTTGCCTAATTCGCTCCTCGTCGAAAGGAATGCCGCACCCATTCAGCCCCCTTGAGGAAAAATCATTCGAGTGGAAAAAAGAGGCCGAAAAATTTGAGAATTTCGGCGTGGATATGTATGTAATAACTGACCCGGTCTCGAAAGGTTTATATTTTTAAACGCGAGTGTCGCTTTATCAACGCGGTCCCCCAACTGAGTACTGGTCCCAGTCAATGCTGCTTGACCTCTGTAGTTGAACCGGAACCAGTCTATAGAGAATGCTAAATGACACCCTTCACTGTCACCAACTATATGAAGTAATGCAAAAATATGAATCAATGGAACAACAAAAACTAAAGCTTTTTAAAAAGCGGATGTTGGGATTCAGCATTTCATTTGTAATGACTTTCGTCTCATAAGGCCCATATGAGAAACTGATAAGGCATACCTCACTTCAGTATCGTTGATTTTTTTTGTGTGGTGTTAATGGGGAATCTAAGTGGAAAGCCCTCTTTCGGCATGTCCCTTTTTTACCACATGTGGTCCTCACGGGGAAATCCCTCTTTCGGCATGACCCTGAGGCAATCCCCGCTTTAAATGCTGATCTGATATAATTATTTAGTTTTCCTATGAAAAGCCTTGCTTGTATGCGGCCTTTCGACCATGTTCCTTCGTCGCCAGCGACCGAAACGGCCTTCCAACATTTTGAGTTATTAGGTGTACATGTAATATTTTGGGTGTGGATTTCCACACCCAAAGCGAAAGTGCGTGTGCACTTTTCCTTCCATCCCCATGCGCTCCGCCGCCCCTGGGCAGCCATATACTAACATATCTTGGTGGGACCAGAGGAAAGGCGAAAGACTATAGGACTGCGTGAACTCGAACCATAAGTCTCTTAGACTGGCGCCTTATTTTCTACGTTACCGATATGTTGGTGCTAAAATGACCGTTTTGGCAATATTTATGGCATTAAGAAGAACCCATCACTAAAATAAGGTATTAAAGGATAGTCCAGTCAGGGTCTTGTATGAGAAATATTCTTCCCAAAAACAGTTAAACTCTACCTAAAAATAGTATAATTCTACCAAATCCACTTACCTTGTAATCGGTGTATTGCACTGACAGCAAACAGGGTGCTTACCATCACTCAAATCATTCGCAATAGTCTTGGCATGTTGAATCTCATTCGCATTTCCAGCCTCGTTCTCCTTCTGATCTTCCTTTTCAATGTACGATCGTCGATCCAAGGCATGGGATGTTAGTTCAGGCTTAGCATTGATATTAGTACGTTTATTGCGGAATATAACAGTTTCAGGTGCGTCCAGTTCCTGTAGCTTACCATTCGGAGACGGTTTATTACTTATAGGCGGCTTAACATTTCCATTCTCTGTAGTCTTCTGCACCTTGCTTACTTCTTGTTGAATAGAATCACATAAGTCCAGGACATTTTTCATCGGATGTGGTTTGGCATCCTTTTTCGCAGATCTTGGTAGGGTCGCTCCAGACAATCGTGCTTCTAGCATTGTTGTTAGAACCTTGCTCGCCTCAACTCGAAACTTTTCGTTGGAGTTAACATTTAGTTTTTCGAGAGAGCGCGTTAGCATTTTTGTAGCTTCATTCAATGGTTGTGGTTGTAGCTTCGGTGTAGTCTTTAGTATGTGACTATTGGCAGCAGGTGGAAGAGGCGGCGGAACTGGTACATTATTAGTAGGATCTAGAACACAAACGCAACAACACACGTGTGACATGCAATTTTTTTTAAAAGGAAATAAAAAATACATAATCTTACTTTTATAATATTCAGTATAGGTTGGAAAATATCAAAGCCAACACAGACACGCGACAACACACATACAACGATAATAAACAATAAAAAAAAAATTGTGAAAAAAACACAACTACACAAAAAACATTGCCTTCACCTGACTTGAGCATTACAGCAACCGCACAGCGGTACACGACCTCCGGGTCCGACAGCCTTGTTCAGGATACCACGTCCTCTCTTTGGGGCCGATGTTGCTCCGAAGGTGCCCTTGCCGCCGGGACCTGCACTAGCAGGGGTAGGGTCACTAACATTAACACTAGGATTTGTGTTAGAGGGTTGCGGAGGTGGAGGCTTAAAACCAGCCGGCCCTGTGGAAGGGGTCGGCTTGTAAGTGTTATTTATGCTACTAGGCTGCTGCTGGGCGGGCTTATCAGGTAGGTTAGACATAGTGCCAACATATGGCGCGGGGGGCTTAAAAGCGGGAACTGGGATTGCGGTATTAATTTTAGAAGCATTTGAAGCCTGATTAGAATTTGTTACAAAGCTTTGTGCAGCTGATGATGATGTTGACTGAGATTGTGATGATGCATCATAAGAAAGAGATGATGTAGCGGTCGCTTGTTGTGTCTGCTTCTGCTGGAAGCCTGGCGGTGGGCCAAGCTGCTTAGAAGACTTTGAAGAAAGAAGGTATGTTGCTTCCTTAGGTTCATCGTGTGGAGGCAGAACAACTTTGATGGGAAATGTGGATACAGGCTCTGGTGATTTATAGTGGGGAAATCTTGTGGTTTCACCAAGATTTGCTGCTTTGGCGCTGATTGCTTGAGATTGTGAGGCGAGATTTGAGACCTCCTGCTCGAGTCCGGATAAACGTCGGGCTTGATTGGCAACAAACCCTTTCCCAAAATTACGGGCATCGCCAGTTGTTTTTTGTATTTCAACAGTTTTCGCGGTTTGGGTGTGCTCATACTCTTCAACAACTCTTCGGCGTCTTTCAATTTGAGCATTGCCGACTTGAGTTGTTGTTTTACTCTCCAACTGTGAGCGTTGTTCTTCCGCCAAACGACTCTCCTTCTCACGCTTTTGTATTTGCATATCACCGATCTTCTGTTGCTGGACAACTTCTGGCTTGTCGACAAAAGTTCTAGAGCCTGTCTGGCTGGCAGCTTGATAGTGGGATAAGACTTGTCCTTGCTGTTGTTGAGCCAACTGACTTCCATATTGAGATTGTGTTTGCTGAGCAACTTGACTTCCATATTGAGATTGGGTTTGACGTATCTGCTGCTGGTATTGCTGCAATTGTTGATGGTTTTGCTGTAGGTGATACTGTTGTTGCTGTTGTTGCTGTGTCACTTGAGCTCCATAGTTTGACTGCTGTTGTGTTTGATGATAATGTTGCTGCTGTTGTTTCTGTTGAGACTGTTGAACACCAAGGTAGGACTGGCCTGTAGTAATAGATCCAGATTGAACTGTCCGAGGAGACGCTATTTCGTCTTCCCGAAGGCGTGGTGCACGAATAGCACTCAAGGGATTTGGTGGTGGTCCTGGTGCAGGAGACCTGGCTCTATCTGATGTTGGCGAAACTGATCTTCTGTCGAAAAGCTGTGCAGATCGTGCAGGGCATTCTTCAAAGCACAGCTTCTCAGGCGTTTGATAGAATGGAACTATCGGTGCTGGTCTGTTGATCAGTGATGGTGTAAACGGGCGTGGATGAAGCTGCGAATGATCCTCTGGAAGATCGTCTATCGATTGAAAAGCCATAGTTATAGGTCCAGCACGTTCTTCAATGATAATTGGGACAGTGGATGTCTTCGTCTTTGGTTCGCTGGCTCTTGTCGTATCCGAAGCAGCGGCACCAACTGAAGATGGAGCGGATGAAGCGGGTGGTTGTACAGCCAACGGTTTTTGTAAATTTGGGGATGACTCTTTGGGGACATCTACGAATGCAAGTGGAACATTCTCTCTAAGTTCTTGTGGTTCCGGGGTTCTAACTGGTCGTTGTGATGGTAAGACTGTCCAATTTTTTTGGTATTTCGGGATTGTTTCGGGCTTATGGAGGCCGGACAAGATTGGTTGCTTTACATTTGGTTTAGGAGATAATGGACATGGTGGAGGGAATGAGATCTTCTGTTCATGTTCATGTGACTCTTTCTGGCATGCAGCTTTGGAGCAAGAAGTCTGTTGGACAGTAACGTACGACTGTTGGGCTTGCGCCTGACATGTACGCTGCTGGCATGAGGATGATTGGACAGAACTGGATTGATACATGCTTTGTTGTTGCTGCTGCTGACTTGAGTATATTGAAGAGGTTTTTTGGGCATTGGACGAAATTGATTCTTGTATAGTTTGAGGCGAAGGTACCGCGATAGAGTTTCGTTGGGATGATGCAAGAGAATTTGGGGGATTTGTGGGAATAGCTAAATACTCCCGTTTAGCTTGGAATGAATGAACTGAATTTTGTCCTGTGAAATTCGCAAAGGCAGAGTTCGCTTGCATTTCTGAATGAGTCTCGATTTTTTCTGCTCTTCGCTCAGTTGCTTGCATTTGTGATGATGTTGTGTCTTCGAGGAAAATATATTGTTTTTGTTTTGCTTCCTTACTTTCCTCTACATGCATCGCGTTTTCTGGGTTCAATGGTGTATAACAGCGCGTTGGAGCAACTGTTAAAGCATCGACCATTGTTAGTTTACCTTTAGGTGTTGGAAGATCATCAAAATGTGCAGCGACATCATGACCAAAAGGTTCGAACGGTGTTTCAGGGGCTGTTATTAATGCGTTTAAAAGTGGTGATTTCGGTCGGAAATCTTCACGTATGTACGGCTTCATATCCATTGGTGGTGGCATGTATGGTTCAGTTTCTTCAGGTAGAGGTACCGGATCGTTAATATCTGGCATGAATTTCACAGGATCTGTAGGAGCTGTGGCCATAACAGATGCGATGAACGACCCTTTAGCGGGCTCTTCTCTAAGAATTTCTGCCTTGGTAACTTCGATTGTTTCCTCTTTTATTTCCTGTCTCTTTTCTTCTTTTACTTCCTCTTCCTTATGGACTGTCTTTGCGCAAACAACTGAACATTCGACAGACTTACACGGGGATTCACATGGTTGAGCGTCGGTCATCGTGACTGGCTTGTCTGGAGCCGTAGTCAAAGCCTTGACCATTGGACTGATCCATTCCTTAGGAACTGGATTCGGTATGTTCGTTGGTGGAATCGGTTTCGGTTCAGGGATTTCTATCTTAATCTCGGGTGTTGGTTGGAACTTCCTCTGTGTTTGAAGATCCTCTTCTGGTGCTTCTCTCGGCTTTTCTTCCTTCGGTGCGTCTTTCGATTTCGGTTCTTCCTCCTTCTTCTTCTCAGTTTCTTCCTTTGGCTTTTCTTGTTTAGTTTCAGCCGCAAACTCAACCTTTCGTGGTCCTTTCGTAGATGGTGGTGTAGGGCTTGGAGTGACCTCTCGGACCAAATCTATAAGTTTATAGGTATTCAATGGTCCAGAAATATATTCCACACATTCCTGAGCACTTCGTCTGCCACTTTGGAAGGACATGTATTCTGAAGAGGACAAATACGCCTGATCGTGTTGCTGTTGCATCGCAGCCACTTCCATGTCCATGTGATAATCCATCTCGGATCCAGATTGCTCGTACATTTGCTGCTGCATTTGATAGGATTGAATTTGTTGCTGGTACATTTTCTGATACTCTTCAGATGTTGTCGTTGTTGTCGTACAAGTTGAAGTATAGCTATCTGAGCTGCTTTCGATTTCAACAACTTGCCGTGATGCGTTCAATTCCGGTGCTGATCTACTTTGCCACTGTTGAGTTTGCTGTATTTGTTGTGATTGTTGAACTGATTGTTCTTCAACAATTTCTTGTCGTTGTTGTTGTTGATGATGTTGCTCTTGTCGCTTTATTGGTTTCGGTATAACGTGTTGCGTTTCTGGTGGTGCTATATACAATGGTGAAGCAGTTGGAGTCAGATGACCGTCATCAATTGCCGGCGGCCAAATAAGCGTATTTGTTGGCTTTCCGTTTACTTCAATCAATTCTGAATCTTCGAAGTGATTTTCTGCCTTATGATATTCGTAGTTTTGTTCGAGGGATTCTCTTATTTCTATTTGTGGCGTTTTATTTTCAGTTCATTACATTTAGTTTTGATTTTAAGGACATAGAAAATTGGGAATATTGATTGTTTTGATAATATTGAAAGGTTCGTTGATGCAAAAGGATGAACATGTATGAGGTGTAAACGTATGTTATATGACATTGTTGATGAACGATTAGGAGATTTTTAGATTAATGTCAAGTGAGAAGTGATATAGTGCAGATATTAATCAATATGAGAGCGGGATTTTTGCAAAAATCAAAATAAGAAAAGAAAAATAAAACAGCCGTTAAAAAAGCGAAAGCTGCAAAAGCATTCTTAAACTAATCTAAACAAAAATAAAATTTCCTTTAATATGATTGAATATTTTTAATATTTTATGAAAATGTTTTTATTATTTTTTATATATGATTTAATTTTTAGATATGTTTCATGGAATTATGCAATGTTTTGTTAGTTAATGTTCTATGGAAATGTGTGATTGTGTTTTTTTTATATCTTGGAGTGTTCTTTCTGTTGCCTTTAATAATAGTGTAGAAAGGGTTCTTGGTTTTAGATCTCTAAGATCCTATTTATAATTATAACAACTAATTTAGTAAACATATAACAAAAATCGACTGCTTGACTTCATTAGTACGTCAAAAGGTGTATTATGTCTTTTTGTAAAGTTATATATCAAAGGACAATGAGATAAATTGTGTGGGAACTGATACCACACCCGATCGAAACAACAGAGAATATCGCCGTTTATTTTCAGTTTTAGGTTAGTTATTATCTATCCAGTAATATCCAGCTGAGCATGAAAGTCTAAGCAATGGGTCATGGGTCGAGCCACACGTTAACTCTTAAACTGCACCTTCATAATGTTCTGTATTTTTCCTGAAATTCTCTTTTCAAGCGTTAACAATATTTTTCAGATTGAACTCGGCCAGATCAGCATGAGAGTCTAAGCAATGGGTCATGGGTCGAGCCACACGTTTACTCATAAACTACATCTTCCTAAATTTCTGTCTTTTTCTTTAATTTCCCTTTTCGAGCGTTATCAGTACTTTCCAGATCAGCATGGGAGTCCAAGCAACGGGTTATGGGTCGAGCCACACGTTCCCCGTGTTCTTTTAATGAACTGGGTTTTGAGAGCTTTTGAGTTCCCATACAAAATCGAAAACCCAGGTTTTATCTGGGTCTTCTGGTTCTTCGATTTTGTATGGGAACTCAAAACCTCTTCAAAAGCTCTCAAAACCCAGTTCATTAAAAGAACACGGGGGTTAACTCTTAAACTACATCTTCCTAAATTTCTGTCTTTTTCTTTCATTTCCCTTTTCAAGCGTTATGAGTATTTTTCAGATTGAACGCCGCCAGCTCAGCATAAGACTCTAAGCAAAGAGTCATGGGTCGAGCCACACGTTAACTCTTAAACTACATCTTCCTAAATTTCTGTCTTTTTCCTTCATTTCCCTTTTCAAGCGTTATCAGTATTTTTCAGATTGAACGCCGTCAGCTCAGCATAAGACTCTAAGCAAAGAGTCATGGGTCGAGCCACACGTTGATTCATAAACTACATCTTCCTAAATTTCTGTTTTTTCCTTAATTTCCCTTTTCAAGCGTTATCAGTATTTTCAGATTGAACTCGGCCAGCTCAGCATGGGAGTCTAAGCAATGGGTCATGGGTCGAGCAACACGTTTACTCATAAACTACATCTTCCTAAATTTCTGTCTCTTTATTTCCTTTCCCTTTTCGAGCGTTATCAGTATTTTTTCAGATTGAACTCGGCCAGCTCAGCATGGGAGTCTAAGCAATGGGTCATGGGTCGAGCCACACGTTAACTCTTAAACTACATCTTCCTCCTACCCTCCAAAACCACCCCCATTGGGCTAGGGGGACATAACTGATTTCTGAATGTAAAACAATTTATTCTTGTAGTCCACCCAACGGCTACTCCAAACAACCACCTCTTTGCCCCTTCAACAACCGACCACCTTGATTTCTGCGAAATGTAACTTCGAACAATTAAAGAAATGAAATAAGGCACCATAGTAATTCCTATTCTACATAACAACTTTTCTAGTGATATAAAAGGGTGCAGATACCAATTTGTTTTTTTTTTCTTTATGAAAATCAACATGTGAAAAGAAGATCAACTTCGTAAAATACTTAAAGGTGACCTTGCAGACATCGTCAATAATATACAAAATTTTCGTGCACTTCTCCAAAGTGATTCTATGTTCCTTTAATTATTCCTATTCTTATTTTGAAATTTTCCATTGTATTGTCCTTGGAAACTAGGTTAGAAAGGATAGCCATAACATCTTTATTTAGTTAAACCGAGCATATATACTGCAAACAATTTGCGAAAACTTTTACTCAACTTAACCAACTCAAAGTCACACAGTGTAAACAATAATCGAGCAAGTCCTAAAAACAACCACAACATTTCCAATCTCTTATATTTGAATTGTTTCCTAGCCTCAAAGGACATTTTAAAAATTCATACATTTATTGACATTCAGATTTTATTTTTACAGTGTTTAAGTGTTTAATGGATGTTGCAGAAGTTCAGGTTATATTTTCTGGCAAGAAACTTCTAGTGTCCTGATTCAAAATTGGCTCTATTCCAGGATCTATTTTTTTCATATTATCATATGTTTTGATAATGGTAGCACATGAAATTTAAAAGAGTAGAAATGGGAACTGTTGTGCTTGTAACATAAGGAATAATGCATTTTATTGCGAAGGTAATAATGTCAACTTTTAAAGGATATGTGCAACGTTGTTCGTTTTTTTATGCAGTTCCTTCTTTCATATAATATTGCTGTTGTTGTTATGCATTTTTTATCGATTAATGAGCATCTACGGTGTTTTGTGGTATGAGAAAGAGGTAGAACATAGTTCGAACGTTGACTTCAGCCTTCGAATAGGAGATGGCTTCATCGGTTATTATCACAGATGGTGACAGCAGAGCGGACAGGACATTTCTGTAAAGTGGGAAGAATGAAAGATCACGCCGTTGCGAAGAAACAAACTCCGAGCTCGGGGATAGTTGTCTGTAGGATACCGAGTTGCTGGTAGGTGCATATACAGATTGGTGAGAGATAACAAATTTCGTGTAAGATGTAAATAAAAAGGAAGAAATCGTGTATTTAAGAAAAGTGTATATGGCATAAATGGCCTTAGCAGGAGATGTTTCCGGTTACCAGGAATCAAGAGGGTGTTGAAGGAAATATCGATAAATCGCCTTTTTGACCCTTTGAATGTTGTAGGAGTTCGGAAATACAGACTGTGTGAGGTTGTTCCACAGTTGGGGTTTTCTATTTATGAACGAATTCTTTGTCTGTGCCGAGTAGGCTAATTTGGTGATGTGGACATACATAAGATTTGCAGTAAATTTCAGAGCATCGGGAACCCTCGATTCGCTTAGGTAGTTTCCTTACGGATGGTACACCTTTCTAATATTTCCTTGGACGTCTGGGACCAAGTTTGGTCCCGTCGGTCCCCTGCACTTGCATATTCGAGTAGGGCTAGGTTTTGCTCCGCTTCATTTGGTCGGGAGACCGAACAGTGCAATACCTTAAGGAAGTATGTGACTTATAGATCTCAGTAAAAGGTTCCGTCCTAGCAGCAATCTGCTTTCCTATTGCATAATAAATATCCACCCACTTGGACAGTCTTGTTCATCTCTGAGTGTCGCGTTGCAATACACCTGGTCAAGTTAAAAGTAATGTGTTATTGCTGAAGAATAGACCGGATCGATCGGAAGGTGATGCTATTCGAGAGTTGTGTCTGTTTATATTGACTGGGAAAGAGACAATGGAATGGAACAATGGGGATTACTCTCCGGGACATCCGGTGGACCACTTCAATCTATTTTGGAACTACATATTCCAAAATTTGTGTCTTTTTCCTTCCCTTCACTTGCCGAGCGTTGTCAGTACTAATCAGATTGAATCCGGCTAGCTCAGCATGGGGCTCTTCAACATAGGGTCGTGGGTCGAGCCACACGCTCATTCCTACTAATGGTTAAGTTGGCGGTTGCGGGCATAAGATTGCTGTGAAGGCATAGATATGGGCTGGGAAGGGGGCAATATGGAATTGTCTTCGGCCGGGCCCTTGTACCTCGGGATTACTCTCCGGGCACCCGGCGGACCACTTCAATCTATTTTGGAACTACATAATCTTAAATTTGTGTCTTTTTCCTTCCTTTCACTTGCCGAGCGTTGTCAGTATTAATCAGATTGAACCCGACTAGCTCATCATGGGAATGTTCAACATAGGGTCGTGGGTCGAGCCACACGCTCATTCCTACTAATGGTTAAGTGGACGGTTGCGGGCATACGCTTTTCTTGAAGGCAGAAGATTGTTTATTTTGTTGGAGCAATCGTTATGATACAAGCGATAGAATTTTGTTAGAGCTGCTAATGTGGACTCAAGGAGTCGATCGTCCAGCAAACTGTGTCATATCCGATAAGTTTGTGGGCCCTTTTTTCACATTTATCTAACCCCACCAAATTGGTTTTTGAAGCCCTACCCCATCCACTGAGACGGACAGAAAGATGTTGCAAGTTTTATTGAGTATATGACAGTACTTCGTTTTGCACGTTTAAACTTATATGTGCAGCGCACAGAGGCATTGAATTCGGCACGATTCTAGCGGCCACAATTACGCATGAGTTCAATGTTCCTGTTGATTGAGTGATCAGCGAAGCTGTGAAATGGGTTGGAAGGGAAAGAGGGTAGGTGATTTATGAAGATTAGAAAATGAGATTAACGGGGGCACCGGCAGAGATGGTGCGGGGCTGAGTTTTGAAATTGATTGAATGACTGGAAATAAAACTCTCGATCCAGTTTTTCAGAACTGAGTCAATACCAATAGCTTGGAGTTTAGCTAACAAAACAGGGCGCCAAACTCTATCCAAAGCCTAGGAGATATCCAGAGAAACCAAAGCGGACTCACCAAATCGGTGCTTACTTTGGTTGAAGTGTTCTGTCAGATACCCTAAAAGGTCCCCGATGGATAATATGTTATTCAATACAGCTTCAAAATAGATTTTGTGTTTTGAGATGCTAAGAACACAAGAGCGAATAATCTCTTTTTGGTAAATATTTTATGACTAAATTACATTTTATAACTTGCATTTTGCTGATACGATGTGTTTCCTATCAGCTAAAACAAGCAAAAACGTTCCAGCATCAAATCCCTCCATGCCAAACTAGCTCAACGCTCAACCAATGCCTGTCAGCAAAAATTTAAAGCGTTACATAAACATAGTGCAACCTCTCAGCTCATGTTAATGTCAGATAACTAAACAAAAATTTAAATAAACCTAGTTTAAAATGCATTTCATAATCTAAACGTGACCTATTTATTCCGCAACATAAACCACCATACTCGCATCCATAAATCGCGCAACAAAGGCACATCAAACATTTAATGTCCTGTCATAAAACTCACACAACGTTAAAATTAAATATCGCCTTGTCTGTTCGCCCGATCCTTTCGCAACATGCATCTAACTGCAAAATGCATTTTGCTTTTGGGGGGGAGAGGGGGTGGCCGGAAGGAGGCAAAAAAATATGTCATTTTTCAGTAAAACTATAAAATGCACCGGGACATGGCGTGTAATTTCTTTCTAGTCCTACAAGGACGAAAGAGAAATAGCTTCGGAAATTTATGTACACAAAATCGCAGGAGCTCAAGCACCAACACACATTTACCGAAAGGTACGTGTATCAAGTTCATCCGCTTCATTCGGGAAGTAGAACAACAACAACAAAATACAGGATGAACTGAAAAAAAAAGGAAAATAATGCCTTTTTTGTTCTAGGATACGCTCTCTTCAAGGATGTACAGACTAGTTTTATCCTTCTATATCGAGATCGAATAATTTTGTTGTTGTTTATATATTTTTGGGGGTTTCCTATTCACCCCGTCGCTCCTTGGCCATAATGGTGTATATAATACAAAAAGGATCTACGTTCCGCTTTCCGAAGTGGATTTTATTATCGCGATTCTGGTGGTGTTTATGTATGAATAAATTCATGCGGAAAATTGTTCAATCCATGAGCAAGAAGAGGATGAAGTCGTGTATTGTCAGAGTATATGTACTTAATAGTTTATCGTCTTCCTGGGGGGTTGTTTTAGCGGAACATTTTGTTTTTACATTTTTTTTCTCCTATCTCTCTCTTTTCTCCACTGGGGGTTTTTTTTTCTTCCTTATAAGAATAACACGAAGATTTTTCTGCCTTGCTGTTGTGTTGTACAGCATAAAAAATAACAACAACCCAAAAACAACACCAACGAGGAAAAAAAGCGGATTATTTAACAGCAAAGAAGATTGGACTTGAGATGAGCTTTTCCTTATCTGTACTTGGGTGGTTGCAGGAATATGTGAAAAGGATTATTAACTGCCGTCGCTGCTTCTACGGTAATTGAGAGAATTGGGAATTTATATAGATCTAGAAGAGCATATTAAGGATTTTCGTTTAATTTTATAAATTGTTTAATCAAATCAGCCAAATTGATTCCAGAGCTGAAATGTTGTTGAGTGGTTGTAAAACCATGGCTTAAAAGTTTATGGGTTAGTAAAAGTGGTATTAAAATGAAAGGTGTATTTGAGGTATTTTTCTAGGGGATATGGTTTCATTGGTTTTTTTGTAAACTGAATAGAAATGAACAATGGTTGATCGTGGTGAAATGGAAAATACCATATTATAGAGAACGGGTTTATTGTTATCAAAGTATTGAATTGAAGTGGTTCTGGTATCAAATGAATGATTGAATTGACTATCAATGAATAGCTAAAACTAACAACATACATTGTTCATATATGTTTTTATAAAAGATATGGTTTTAGATGGTTTTATCAACCTTTCTATTGCCACTAGCTCTAGAGGGGGTCTAATCATAATAAAAGGTAAGAACCGCTGCATTGTATATGATCTCCTACAAACAGCACTCTCCGAAGATTTTTCTTGGTTCCCAGATGAGAGGCTATCCATAAACCCGAAAGATAGGGAACGTATCCTTCATCAGAAGAAAGAGACTAAACCAGGGGCGGCGGAGCGCGTGGGGATGGAAGGAAAAGTGTACACGCTTTCTCGCTTTGGGTGGCGAAATCCACACCTAAAATATTTTATGTACACCTAATTACCCAGTACTTTGGAGCACCATCTCCCATGTGGCAAATGAGGGGCATACCGAAAGAGGGCTTTCCCTTGGTTTCCTCAAGAACACCACACAAAAAAAGCGATACGGAAATGAGGTATGCCTTTTTAATTTGTCATAAAGGCTCTATGAGGCAAACCTCATTACAAATGAAATGGGACAATCCCAACATCTGCCTTACGTATACGGAAAGCTTTTTAAAACGCTTTAAAGTAATACCTTTAAGCTTTAGTTTTACTCACACAAAGCTTTAGTTTTTGTTGTTGCATTGTTTCCTATTTCAGTCATGTTAGGGACCGTGAAGGGTGTCATTCAGCCTACTCAATGGACTGATTCTGGTTCGATTACAGAGGTCAAGCAGCATTGGACGTGATTAGTACTTGGTTGGGTGACCGCATAGGTAAAACCACGTTCGCGTTTAAAAATATAAAGTTTTCAACACCGGCGCAATTATTACTAATAAATCCACGCCGAAATTCTTAAATTTTTCGGCCTCTTTTTATACGCTTTATATTAGCTTCACCTGTATGTATGTATGTATGTATGTATGCATGTAGACAAATCTTGCAACTTGATTTTCACCCACTTGCATATAACCGATCAACTTCAAATTTTGCACATATGTATAGTTCGCGTGACAATGCAAACTGACCATTTTGTGAAATAATCAAGATGGCGGTTCCAAGATGGCGGCCGAATTTTGCTATTGTGCTCCCGGACCCCCGACATGGGTATCAAATGAAAGGATATGCCAAATAGAATACAATTAGCCTTATGGCGTCATCCCAAATTCAAAATGGCGGCCATTACAAAATGGCGGATTAACTTTTTCTTTCTAGCATACTTAAAATGGGTATCAAATGAAAGGATATGACAAGTGGAATACTATAAGCTGTGTGACGTTATTCCAAATTCAAAATGACGGCCGAGACAAAATGGCGGACTACCTTTTTCTTTACAACACCCTCGATATGGGTATCAAATGAAAGAGTATGACGAGTAGAATACATTCAGCCGTGTGACGTCATTTTAAACCTAATATGGCGACTACCAAAAAACGGAAGGAGAAGTAAGGCTAAAAAGTAAAAAAATAAAAATGTACAATTTAGCAAAACTAAAAAATTCGTTTTTATTTTAAAATGATCTGAAAAATATTCCACATATCTACAGTAAAAATCCAGAAATGCTTAAATGCAAATTCGATGGTTTTGAGTTTTTTGCATTTTTCTGTTCCGTATTTCCTTCTTTATCATTGCTTTCTTGTCTTAAACTGAGCTGTGCTTGCTAAGTTATCGGACCGGCAAAAGTAATATGGCGGCCACAACAAAATGGCGGAAGATAAATGGTAGACTAAAAAGTAAAAAATAAAAATATATAGCTTAAAAAAACTAAAAAATACGCTTTTATTTTAAAATGAACTAAAAAGAAAAAAATAATTTTGAAGCTTTTATTGCTCCAGCCAGTATAGGGAACAACCTACTTTTCGAAATCAGGCAAATAACTAAATTAATGAAGTTATTGGTAAAAATTATAAATATAACTTAATTAAATGTAAAAAAGCGTGGGCCGCTAACGAAAAGCTAAAGTGTTAATAAAATAATAATATATGTAGGTAAAGAGCCCCACGCTTTTTTACATTTAAGTAAGTTATATTTATAATTTTTACCAATAACTTCATTAATTTAGTTATTTGCCTGATTTCGAAAGGTAGGTTGTTCCTTCCCTATACTGGCTGGAGCAATAAAAGCTTCAAAATTATTTTTTTCTTTTTAGTTCATTTTAAAATAAAAGCATATTTTCTGTTTTTTTAAGCTATATATATTTTTCCTCTTGGGATCGGGTAGCAATGATTTTCCTCAAGGGGCATTCTTTATGACAAGGCGAGTATGAGCCAAGGCGTTAGATGCCCTGTGTGGGTCTTGTAGAACAGTCCACACAGGGTCTACATGAGGCAGTGGCGCTAACCTCATAGGGGCCCTATTTGCACCCCCCCTCCTCGAAATGCTCTTCGGGTATAACCACATAACCAAAGAATTTAAAACCATATAATCCAAAAGGTAAATAAATTGGCCGAACTTTTCACATTTTAACGGTTCTCTGTTCACGTGCTCCCCAACCACAATGATTATGCTCCGCCGCCCTTGGACTAAACCTTCTAGTTCTGATACTGATTTCAAAAAAACGATTGACCTTTAAGAAGAAGTCCAACACCTATTGACTCAACTGGAATTTATATACTGAAAAAGAACTATTTACCCTCATAGGGTAATGGATTAAAATGTTGGGTCCAAAATAGAAGAAGGAGCAACCGTAGCTGAAGCTTACGGGCAAAGATGACGACTACCAGTAGCTCTAGCTAAATTTCCTTCAGTTTTGTAAGCAGAGGTATATGATATAGAGATCTGTGTCCATGAATGTCTGAAGGGCACAACCGTATATACAGGGTGTATCACGAACAGTGACAAAGTGGCGGGCTGTGGATAGGTTATGGATAGACGAACAAAAAATCGTACGGGTGGGAGAGGGGAAATTGTAACGGTTTAGCCGCTAGGGTGTTTTGAAGTTTTTTTTTAGAGTTTTACATATTACCTTGTATTTTTGTGACCCTATGACCTATTTTCATGAATACTACGCAGAATACTCCCACCTATCCAAAACAGGCAAAATCAAGGTTCTACCGTATCAAATTCCAGAGTAATGAGTCTTTGAAACTTTTTCACTACTTTTTCACTAAAATTTCTAATAAAACCACCTTTTTCTCCAAAAAATACGCAGTTAACTGATATTTTTTTCTTAAAGTTGAAAAGCTTGGACAATTTCCTATGAATAATGGCTGAACAACTTTAATCCTACGGATTTTACTTTTGGAGTTTAAAGCAATTTCATTGCTAAAATTGGCTCTATTTCGTACTTTTTTAGTACTTTTTCACCAAAGCTTTGCTAAACAGTACCAAATAAGGCCAATTTCAACATCAAACTTGCTAATAACTTCAAAAGTAAAGGGCATAGCATAAAAATTGGCCGGACATTATTTATAGGAAATTGTCCAAGCTTTCCAATTTTGCAAAAAAAAATATCAGTTAACTACGTATTTTTTGGAGAAAAAGGTGGTTTTAGTTGAAATTTTAGTTAAAAAAAACAAAGTTTTTACTTTGACGACTCATTGCTCTGAAAGTAGATAGTGTAGAACCGTAATTTTGACAATTTTAGATAGGTGGGAGTATTCTGCGTACACTGATATCTTATTCATGAAAAAAGGTCATAGGGTTACAAAAATACAGGGTGATATGTAAAACTCTAATAAAAAACTTCAACAGGCCCTAGCGGCTAAACCGTTACGATTTCCCCTCTCCCACCCGTACGATTTTTTGTTCGTCTATCCATAACCTATCCACAGCCGGCTACACCCTGTATAATGTCATACAGTTAAGCAGCCCACTCAAATCAAAGCTTGTAAAAAGATGCATCGATTCTCTAAACGATCTCGCAATCACTAACAGAGCTGTCCTGAAGTGACCATGAAAGATTCAATGGAAATTAGTAGGCCTAGTCAAAACTTAATTCAGAGCCGTTCTGTGAGACATCCAGTGGTCAAACGAAAGAGACTCTTGGAATATGGCGAGAAAAGAAGTTGTCTCATTACTGGGGTCATGTACCGGGTGTAATACAAAAGAAGGAAATTAATTAGAAAATTAGTTGGTCATGACCTAGTTCTCACACTCAACCGCCTCCATACCTAGCAAAAACTAAAAAGCCCCTCAAGCTTACTTACTAGATCCGAGCTCACGAGTCTTGACAGGTATTCTCACAGAACACACTCCTGTCGGATATTACGTGGAAATAATGGGTAAAATTGCTACCAACAGATAAGGGAATAACAAAAACCGCAGGACATGTCCTTTATAGTTGTGCTGCACTTCAGTGACATAGATTTAGCCATAGTGCAATGTCTAGTATTAAGCTCTGTTCGAAAGATAGGCAAAGTATAAGAAAGGTTAAAAAGAGTCTTTCAAGTGGCGTAAAAAAGAGCCTACAGCTGTGAAAATAGCCCAAGTTAGGTATGTTTACGTCGGCGCAGAAGTGATGCCTTGGAGTCAGAGGAGTTTTAAATTCGATAAAACAGTCGACGTGGTAATGTCCATAAGATTTTGACAGGCAGCTAAGTTCTTACGGTGGTTCAAGGTGTCTATGACAGATGAAAGGGCCTTAACTCTGGTTAGTGTGAAGGCACTGTTTTGCACCTAGTACAGCCATGATTCTAAAGTAAAATACAACCTCCATCAAATTCCCATTTGTAAAAAAATTCAAAATTATGAGGTAATTTGCAAAAAACACAAAAAAAGTGTAAAATTAAAAATATGTGAATGAATGTCTTTTTACATTGACGCAAAAATATTCAAAAATTAACATTCATTCCAAAATCATACAAAAAAAAATTGTATTGAAATAAAATTTTGAAATATTTTGCCAATTATAATTTCATTTATTTATTTTTTTTTTCAAGTTTGTTATAAAAACTTTTTTTTTTCAAATTTTAATTTAAATACTCAAACTAACATTCATAAAAATTTAGTAAGATTTTAGATTAATATTGTTTTTCTGCTTGTTTTGTTTTTATCCAAAAAAAAAACCATAATTTTTGTTAATAATAAATAAACAATTAACCATTTAAATATTTTTTTTTTGTTTTTGCGTCATGTACCACAATTTTCCTATCTCTCTCTCTTTATTTTCACTTTCACCAACATCTTCCTTTTTAATCCTTCTCTATTTAGCCATATTCCAATTTTGTTTGTTTGTTTGTTTGTGCAATTTAATATGCTAAGGTGTAAATTTTATGAAATAAAATAAGAGAAAAAAATAAATTAACAATTATTAGCACAGTTTCACAAAATATCGATTGATTAGTTATTAATTTTAGTACATACACATACATATGTTTTTAGTACAAAAATCATGAAGAACATGCAATATGGATGTATGAATGCACTAAAAGGATATAAACGTGTGTACTTCGACTGTATATCCTTGTGACATTACGTTATATACATATAAAAAAAATATTTCATTGGGACGAATTTTATGCATACATGGATGATTTTTAGCGTAACCTACATTAATACTTTGTAGTCCTTTTTTAGTACGAATATTTTTTACACTATTTTCACAATTTTTGTTATTTTTTTTTTGCCTTTGATAGAAAACTTTCAGTGATGACCTAGTTCACCTCTGGGATATGTGATGGAATCTCATCCAATTTGTTTATGATGAAAAGGGATCATGTGTTCAAGGGTGCATTATTAAAATTAAAGAACGTAAAAGGAGAAAAATTTAATCACGTTCTAGGGAAGATGGCAACAACAACAACAAAAAAACCACACAAATTGGTGGCAGGCCATATATGTTTTAAGTTAATAAAATTGTGTATGATATCAAGAAGATACTGTGATGGCTGGTGGTGCTGGTGTAGGTGGCTTTTGCGAGAATTTAATCAATTTTTAAGGATATTATGTTTTTTTTTAATGTTGAAAAGTTGTGGATGAGTTTTGGAATTTTAACATTCAATATTCTTCCACTCAAATTTAACAGAATTTTAAGCACGTTTGGTATGTGCTTGTGTGAATACAGCTTTTAAGGTAATTTGTTATAAAATTCATCGGGAAAAAAACCGCAACATTCTTATCGTAATTGGATACGTTATTTTAGTATTCTATTTTTTTGAAATAAGTTTTCACGACTTTGTATTCATCCAGGAAAAAAAAGTATTTTACACAGTGGTAGACGTTCATAATTGAAATTTCTTTTCCAATTCAGAGTGTGAAATCAATCGTGCTAAAATTGGTGATTTCATTTTTCAAACGTCCCCAGTGTTCCCTGGTAAAAAGGGAAAATTCTTTGCAGACAAAAATAATAAACATAAAGTATATCACTGCCAGGCTCGCTGGTGTAGAAGGTCATCTCCTTATACCTCCAATGTGGTGCTCGATCGAAGTTGATTTGCCTCTGGGAATCTCACCTGGGCTACCTTTATACAGCATGTTAATTTACCATCCCACCCAAAACGTGTTAAGAAAACTATTTGGAATATTGGACTAACTGGAATCTATGCTGGCAAAAACAAATACACAGGCTATCCGTGTCATCTGGATTATACCCCTATGAGGTTAGCTCCACTGCCTCATGTGGACCCTGTGTGGAATACTCTACAGGGCCCACACATGGCATCTAACGCCTTGCCTCATTCTCGCCTCATCATAAGGAATGCCTTATTTGGCCTCCTTGAGGAAAAGCAATGCTACCCGACCCCGAGAATTTCGGCGTGGATTTATTTGTAACTTTATATTTTTAAACGCGAGTGTCATTTTACCAATACGGTCCCCCAACCAAGTACTAATCACGTCAATACTTCTTGACCTCTGCAATCGAACCAGAATCAGTCTATTGAGTAGGTTTTATTTCTCGAGGCTTACACGTGCACCAAAGAGCTCGTAATTACACTAGATCTGAACATAATCCATTTGTTTAGGCAAAAGAGTAGCTTAGAGGTAATACCCTTTGTACAGCAGAGCGTTCTCTCTACAATGCAATATCGAACAGCAAGCTCTAGTCAGAAAGATAGTAGGTAGAAGAATAAAATAACTCCCAACACCTACACGCGGTTTCAATCGACTAGCTCGCATAGAATACTATACTACTACTGCGGTAGAAAGACTCACATCAGCGTTTAAATAGGATATGGCTTCCTCGCTGATCCTAAGGACATAGGTCCTTCTACCTACCACCCATTAGCAATTATATTTATCTTTTTAAAAATCAGAGGAGAGGATAGATAGAGAGAAGACTATAATGGGGAAAACATATGGAATATGTAGAATCCTAATCTAATCTTAAACCACAAGTATTATGCATGACCCTAGACACAACGGTTCCTCACGACTTTTTAGTGTACCTGACTTAATATCTCAATGGTGCTATACGCTTTGGTGAGTCTGGCCTGATAGCTCGTTTAACTCAGACGGTTCTCGACAGCCCAGGGCATAAGGCGATGATAATAGTAAGCAAATTTACGGCCTATTACATACTCAAGAGGCAAAATTTTCTTCAGGATAGGTCCTTCGTCTTCGATGACATGGTATCTCTGAATCGGGTTCAAGAGACAGCGCATGTGCTAACTTTATAGAGCATTGATTAGACCAGTGCTAACATACGGCTTATCGAATGGCATAACTCGCAGTATCTGAGGCCCTGTGTATAACCCAGACTGGACCACTGAGCGTATAATTGTAGATCTGCTGGCATTAGATCTATATATGAAGCAGTAGGCAGACTGGGTTGGGTGAAGATGTGTAAGACAGAACAGTACATTGTGCTCTCTACCACAGAATGATAGTGCGCCATTTTATTACATAACATCGAAACTCAATTTTAACCCATCTTTCGAGGTCCAGACCCCACCCCACTTCCAGGGTTCCTTCCAAACTATGTCGAAGGTTAAAATAAGAGATATGATCTGTTACCTGAGTTTGACAGGCTGGATCTAAAAATACTCCGTCAATGTTTTTCTGCGAGTGTTTTTCAGCGCCAATTTTATCCTCGTTATTGATTTCCCAGCGGGAAAAATTCAGAGCGCTACTAAGGGGAGCGAATTTGGAACACTGCCTATACTGGAACTTTAGGAATTAAATAGGACGAAGTAGTGGAATGCCTGGGGGTTTTGGCCTCAGACTTTTGTTACGGTGAATGAATTTACGTGGGATTTTGTTTTTTATACTATAAATTACAAAGTTTGCCAAAAAATTTTTTGTGCTTTTGCCCTGGGGGTGAATGCCACCCCTTTTCGGGGGTGATCATTTTTTCATTGAAAATAAGTCCGGAAATAGATAGATTGGCTAATTCTAAGCAACTTTTGTTCTATAAAGTTTTTTCTGAAAGTCAGTACTTTTCGAGTTATTCTCGAGTGAAAATTTCAATTTTTCAACCAAAAAAATATGTTTTCAGGCGGTTTTTCGCGAATAACTCAAAAAGTAAGTATTTTAGCGAAAAAATTATTATAACTAAAAATGTAGCTTATAAAAAAAGCAAAAAAAATGGGGGGTTTATGGTGTCTGTAGACCCAATACAAAAATAGTAATAGCTTGGTGAAGTTTGATTCTTATTTGTCAAACGCCAAAATTGAAAGTTTCAACTTGAAATAAACAAAAAACAATGCATTTTTCGGGAAAAACTCATTAAACCTCTTTTAAAGTGATTGAAAAAACCTTTATTTTTGTTTTTTTATAAAACTCCGTAGCATTAAAACTAAGCGAGTTATGACGAAAATAAAGTTGGTCCCTATTTTTTCGGCGACAAAAAAATGTGAAAATTAGCCCTTAATTACCACCCCCATTGAAAATAATCGGTACCACTTCACAATTCACTTTATTAATGTACTTGTAATATGCTCTAGCAGGGGCGTTTCCAGCCAACTGGCTTAGGGGGGGTAATTTAAAAAAAAGAAAAACTTAAATATTTTTTTTATTCCATTAATTCTATTTGCACCCTCCTCAAGCCACCGCGAGCTGAAGTTGCCATTTCACACCCCCCCCCCCCCGACAATGATCAAAAATGTCTGCCACTAGTATTAAACGGTTATTTAGCCCTAATATAACCTACATAAGCAGCAGCAGAAATTTTTTTTCAATTTTAGCCCCTTTTTTAAACGCCCCCCCCGGACCTTCTAACTCGAGGTGGGTGCACTTCCCGTAAAAATGTCATATTATAAAAAATGCTTGAAATTACTTGAAAAGCTTATATACCAAACGGCAGAAGGTTGGGATCACGGTATACAGAAACAAGGTAATGTAAAAGAGACTGACAGCTTCGAATATCGTAGAAAAAGGTCTCCGAGTGACGTCAGCACTAATGCAGAAACAACAACAATAACTTCGATTTTATATGGGAAGAGGTCGCCGAGTGACGTTGCCGTCTTACGATATACAGTCTTTTACATTGGCCTGTTTCACACGGGACGACGGCCAACCAACAGAAATCGTACGATATTCATCTTTTTAGAGAAGAGGGTGAGAGAGGACGTTGGGGAGGGAAGATTTTCCCAACCAACTTTCTCACACGATTTTCGATACGACTTTTTGACAGCGGTGTAATTGTTGTTGTTTTTTGTTCCTTTTGCTGGTAGAATAAAAGAAAGAGAAATGACTTTTTTTTCACTCGGAAAGTACTCAAAAGAGAATTAAAATAAAAGCAACAACAATAAGCTAAAGCGTTTTGACGTACAGTTGGTTGGAAAAATTGGCCCGACCATTTGTCAAATTTCAAAAGGTAGTGGACGATGACAGCAGATTTTGTTGGTTGGCTGTCGTCTCGTGTGAAACAGCCCATTACCTTGTTTCTGTTTCACACGGGACGACGACCAACCGAAATCGTACGAAATTCATTTTTTTTAGAGAATAGGGTGAGAGAGGACGTTGGCGAGGGAAGATTTTCCTATCCAACTTTCTCACCCCTCCTCTCTAAAAAAAATGAATATCGTACGATTTCTGTTGGCTGGTTGTCGTCCCGTGTGAAACAGGCCATACCGTGGTTGGGACGACACGATTTTTTCAAGTGCCAGCTCCCCTACTAAAAGGAAGAAAGTCATAACTTCTCTTACGGCGCTTGAGCAGTTAACCTCATTTTCTTTACATAGGCTGTTTCCACACGAGCGTACACACGACAGACAGAGTCGTCTGCAATCGTCAATTCTCTTTTGTCTTCGGTGAAAAATCGTATGAGCTTCTACATGAGGGAACAACTTGCAGGCAACAAATCATACTGTCTTTGTTGTTGTTTAAGACATTCTCTTTGCGAACAAAAGGGAATTTCAGAAAAAAACAACAACAATGCAAGAGCTGTCAAAGTGTTCGATCAAAAATCGGCTCGGGTCGGTGCCTTCCAGCAGTTTTGGAAAAATTCGTAGATCGCCGACTAGACTCACCATAACTTAACTTGTTTGTTTGATATATTGGTAATTTTTAAGAAAAAAAATAAATAAGCGAACGAAAATTCTTAGGGGGGGTAATTACCCAATTACCCCCCTCTGAAACCGCCCCTGTGCTCTAGAAGTTTGGCCGTTTTATAGTGCTTAGTTGTGAAAAATTTGAGCTTGAAGTGAAGAGACCATTTTTGTAATTTTGCAAAGTATTGCCTTTCCTTCAAAATAACTCGAAAACTATTAATGATACGAAAAATTTTGTAGAGTACAGAATCGTAGGTTTTGCTTTTCTGAAACTTTTGGTTGTTTTTTTTTTGATAAAAATTGAGTAAGATATTGCCGTTTTCACTTTGTATATGCTCGTAAATAGTAACTTGTTCAAGCCCTTTCAGCTCAAACCCTTTCAAAAATAAGGGGTGAATGAAAGTTTAATTTATATGAGCCTAGAGATCTTGAAAAAACCTACAAAATGCCATTTGGAAGGACTTTATAGCTTAAAAACTAAGCGAGTTATGGCTAAAAAACTAATCACATATTCTTGCAGATATGAGGACACGTATATTGGAGCATTGATGAATGCACATTATACCTTCATTTTAGGCACAGGCATACACAGTATTTACACCCAATGTCACACACAATGACCTTGAAACCGTTGAGGAGATTTTACACGCTGGTCAGTTACTGTACTGTAATGTTGTACGGACTTCCGAAGAACACTCAATTGAATAATATTGAAAAGGTGGAAGACTTACCATTTTGAATTTATAAGTTCTGAACATAAATTCGTTCTTTGCTTCCTTAAAAACCCCCAGATACTGATTTTCATGGAAATCGGAACACAATTGGCAAATTAGGGTGGCCATTTTGAATTTCGTTCATTCAAATCAAGATCACAATTTTTTAATAGGTAAACTTTTTTATATATATTATTAGCTTAATTTAATTTTTAAATTTCATTCACCGTAACTGAAATTCGAGATTTTCATGTTTTTAACGCTCCAGGAACTCCACTATAGAAAGCGGGCAATTAATTTGGTGAACGTAAAAAGTTTCATTAGCATACTCAATAGATCGGCGCTCGTTCGTTTGCAGAGGTCAAGCAGCATTGGACGTAATTAGTACTTAGTTAGGGGACCGCTTGAAAAAACGAAAAGGCCAATTTCAAAAGGTGAACAAAATATAAGACTTTTGATACCCTAGGTTTTATTTGCATACCCGCAGGCGTTATAAATTGGAGGGTTAGAAAGCTTTTTTATACTTTTGTGAATGGCTCAATAACGCTTCTAAAGTAGTACTATAAGTAAGCTTCCTCGCTCATTGTACTTATAGGTGATGGCAGAAGAGACAGTATAGAATTGCTGTAATGAAGGAAGACAAGAAAAGAGGAATATTCAGTTAGTCAAAGAGTGGTAAAAGTTGAAAGACAAGGGACCACCGCAGCACTTCATAGAATCGAATTTCGGAACTCTGGGTTGGTGGTCGAGTGCCTTAACCCGTAGACTACCGAGAGCCGCTGTTAGTACTTAGTAGTGACCGTTTGTGTCCTATTGTAGTGGTGGCGAACCTATGACACGCGTGCCAGAGGTGGCACGTACGAAAATTTTGCTGGCACGTGAACGATTTATTATTAAATTGGATTTAATATATATTAATTTCAAAATTAAGCCATGTTTTGGATGAAGTTTCGTGTGCTTTTTTAAAATGAACCCGTCCAGTCATTACAAGGGTACTTATATAAGTCCAGGGGCCGGATTCCGCAAGCGTGAGTGTGCCCGACGATACAAAATAAAGTTTCTTTGGAGAATCCGGCCCCAGGTAATCACTAATAAATCGATAGATGGTATCGCTGACTCACTTTCCCTTCTGCTTTGCACTTCGTGCTGCTTTGAAACAAGTCTAAAAAAAACTAGTGGGGTGTGGGTTTGACCCTTTCGCCTTTCGATCCACACGATCAATTTCCCAGTATGATGAATGTTTAATATTATGAAGTGCCAAATCTACAGGATTTTTCTAGAGAATTTGCTTTTGCTGAACGTTAGCAAACGAACATTTCCTTCGTACTTCCTTCGCGACACTAGAGCGCATGGTCGATGATGGAAAACAATTCTCTGTCCAAAAAGTGCTGATCTAAGATTTGAAAAATTCCTGATGTTTGTAAAGGGTAACGTAATTTTTGCACGATTTTGCACGAGAGTACTCGGATTTTGACAAGTAATGTCTTGTTAGGAAGCTATCCCTGTGCGGTTTCCAGAACAGGTAACTTTATTTAGAACGGGTTTCATTCCAACGTGTTTATTACATATTAGAAAAACTAATTCTAAAGTAGTGCTTGTGATTCTTAGCCCAAGTCTTTTCATTTAAATAAAAAAAGGGCTCGACCGAATGTTATGAAATTTTTTCAGAGCATGTTTTCGTTAATATGCTTCGATCGGCATCTCAAAGAATTTGATATCGTTTTTGGTTCATACGATATCGTGCTGGTACAAAAATCACGTCGTTTAAATAAAACAAAAATGGTTCGACCAAATTTTATAAAAGATATGACAATACTTTATCTATGCCGAGAGTTTTAATACGCTTTATATTAGCTTGACCTGTATGTTGTATGTTGTATGCTGTATGTTTCATGTAAACAAATCTTGCAACTTGATTTTGACCCACTTACATATAACCGATCAACTTCAAATTTTGCCCACATGTAAAGCTCGCGTGACAATGCAATCTGATCATTTTGTAAAAAAATCAAGATGGCGGTTCCAAGATGGCAGCTGAATTTTGCAATTTTGCTCCCCGACCCCCGACATGGGTCTCAAATGAAAGGGTATGACAAGTATAATACTATTAGCTCTGTGGCGTCATTCCAAATTCAAAATGGCGGCCAACACAAAATGGCGGACTACCTTTTTCTTCACAACACCCTCGGTATGGGTATCAAATGAAAGGGTGTGATAATTAGAATACTATTGACTGTGTGGCGTGATTCCAAATTCAAAATGGCCGTCAACACAAAATGGCGGTTTACCTTTTACTTTACAACGCCCTCGGTATGGGTATCAAATGAAAACGTATGACGAGTGTAGTACAGTAAGCTGTGTGACGTCATTTTAAATCTAATATGGCGGTCACTACAAAATGGCGGAAGACATAATAATAGACTAAAAAGTAGAAAATAAAAAATATAGTTTAAAAAAACTAAAAAATACGCTTTTATTTTAAAATGAACTAAAAAGTAAATAATAATTTTGAATGTAAAGTTTTTATTTCTCCAGTCAGAATATGGAAACAACCTACCTTTCAAAATGTAAAAAAGCGTCGGGCGATAGCGAAAATTTCCGGTTTTAATAAAGTAAGAATATAGGAAAAGAGTCCAACGCTGTTTTACATTTCGAAAGGTAGGTTGTTTCCATATTCTGACTGGAGAAATAAAAACTTTACATTCAAAATTATTGTTTACTTTTTAGTTCATTTTAAAATAAAAGCGTATTTTTTAGTTTTTTTAAACTATATTTTTTCTTAACAAAATATTTAACAGCTGCCCAAATAAAACGCGTTGCAATTTCAACACGATGACATTTCCGTCCACTGCCTTACTTTTCTTTGGCGATCATTTCAGAAAATGTACGTACTTTCAATTTACGTGTAGACCGCTCGAAACGATTTTCATTGGTAGCACACTCATCAATAAATACTGATCTCTTCCCTTTTTGATCAACACTGAGCAAAAAATCTACGATTAATCGCTCCCGTCGAAATATTAAATAGCATATTTTTATAAATATCGCTCGCGGAAGGATTGACCATTTGCTTAAATGCTGATAACAAGGATATTTTGTGGTTGTTACTATCTACAACTTTGTGCTGCTTCAGATCCCCTGTTACATGGGTTATTATTTTTGTCAATTTTATTGGTGCTCAGATTTCGCAATTTTCTGGGAAATTTTACATAATCAGCCGTGTAAGAACCATTTTGCATCCACGCCAGGTGTAAGAAACGGTTTTTCGCTTATTAGTTATCCATAAACTACATACTGTCAAGTTTTCATATCTGCTCATATTTCGCATTTGAACCGGAATTCTTAAATATTTATAAAAATATTGTGCAGAAACGCACCCGCGCGCAGCCCCTGGACTGGTGCCAATGTTTCATACTTTTTGTTAATAGCTAATCTGACTGTATGTCGTACGTGCTCATTATCAAACTGCGGCCTCCCGGAATATTATTTCAATTGAGTTGCTTCAAAGTCTTGTTGAGCACAAGTATTATTTTAATGAAAATAGGCGTTGATGGAAAATGCCAATATTATTAAATTTTTCTTTAATTTTAAAAATTTTGATTCTGGTAATATATTATTTTTGTAAATTAATTTTTGAAATTGTGTAAATAAAATGTACGGCACGCCAGCAACACGATAAGTAATATTTGTAATTTTCTGGCACGCGCACATAAAAAGGTTCGCCACCGCTGTCCTATTCGGTATCTCTCGAAAGGGTCTGTTATTAGCTGTGTTCCTTTTCTACTCCGGAGTACTCCGAAGTAAAAAATTAAAGGAACGCAAAATTTGTCGATGGAAGTAAAACCTATATAAACCTCTGTGAGAGCAGGAGTAGTTCCAAGTAAGTACGAGTAAAAAATAGCAGAAAAAGAACACGGCAATTATTAGTACTATCAATCCAGCGGTATAAACTTTTCATGGAATTCGATGTCTCAGTAGTGTCTACTTCGACAGATATCAAAGTTTTTTGTTTATTCTGAAGAGTTCAAGGCCAGTCTGCCCTTCTTAGAGTGGAAGATGCATGAAAAATCTCATGAAAATTGCAATAGTCTGCACTAGGGGATAAAAGAAGCTGCAAAATTCTAAACTAGGCTAAGTAATTATTTGCTGAAAAAAGAACAAGGACTAAAAGCGGTACTTTAAACAAAGCAGACACAACCATCAGCACAAAATGTCCTTAATCATTTTTACATAAACATGGCGTCTTCTAATCCCCCCAGACGCTAAAACTACCCCAAGTTTTAAGTGTTTTATGTGAAGCATGCTATGCCAGAGTTTATGAGTGCTACTACACGAAAGAACATGGCTTCGTGCTAAATACTATGAAATGTGACTTTTCGTTTTTCTGAAATGGCAATGAAATAATGAGCTCAATTCTCAAACGCATTAACAGACAGACAGACGCAGGTAAGTAGCAGCGCTAAAGCATTTAGCCTTGGCTTTTCTAGGGTGTGTTTTTTAAAGCGTTTTGTTTTTTTTTTTGTTTTTTTTTAAATATTTTTTACTTTTATACTTTGTGTTATTTGCAAGCATAGAATTGTGAGTATGTGTGTGTGTTTTCATTTAAATTTTAATTGTATGCTTGCGTACCTTTACTAAAACCTGTGGGTCCTGATGATGGCTTGTATGTGCTGAATCGTCCTAATTTTCAAATATTTTCATTGTAAATTAATCGAATTACTTGTGTGTTGTGTGAGTGTATGTGTGTGTTAGCTTCTTTTTAAGGGGTTTATTTTATTTATTTTTTAATTTATTATTATTATTATTAATAAAAAAAAGTACTGGTCACAATTAAAGCGAAAAAAGCACACAATTTTTTTTTGTATTAGTTTGAAATTTGTTTTGTAAATAATTTTTTTATTGGTCTTATCAAATCAGGAAAGAGCTTTTGCAGAGTATTAGTAAAGCGCCTCCAAAAATTTTGATTTGTTAAAAATAATTTCCGTATTTTTTTTTTTTGTGTAAAATTGTGACCAGGTAAGAGAAGATTTTGGAACTTCTAAAACTCACCTTGTGATGCAGGTGCTGATGGAGCAGATGCCCTTGGCAAAGTTGCGTACGGAATTGTGGCTGGTTTTGGTGCAGATGGTTGCGACCAGCTTGGAGCGTTGCTCGGTGGTGGATAGGATGATGGTGATTTTGGTCCACTTAATGGTGGATTCGATGGGCTTGCATTAAATGGTTTTGGACCACTATATCCTTGATTCACCTGCGGATTTATATACATTAATCATTTTTTTATAATCCAGCTAAAGTCATAAAAATTCAAAATTTGGAAAGGGGACAGATTACGTAGTTTTTAAAATAAAAAAAAATTCACATAGAGC
Source organism: Thereva nobilitata (assembly GCA_963855945.1). Classification (NCBI taxonomy): domain Eukaryota; kingdom Metazoa; phylum Arthropoda; class Insecta; order Diptera; family Therevidae; genus Thereva; species Thereva nobilitata. Next base: position 11,333,613 of record OY979694.1, on the reverse strand, counting down.
AATGCCACAAATGAATATAAGCTACAAACCTTGTAGTTGGTCTTAATCCCTTTACCAGGTGGTATAACACTTTTAATTATGCTCCCAGTAAGAGTAATGTACTGAAAGTCCTCGTTTGGTTGAATTTTTGCATCTGCCCGTATGGTACCATAAATCGGCTCAGATGTCTCTGTTGTATACTGTCCATTGGTGAAATTTACCGCGGATGTCATATTTGCGGCTGTGTTAACGTCCGGCACGGATGATTTATAGCCAACATCGGTGGTAGCCTGGTCGTTGGCTTTTTTATTTGAATATTCTTTTAAAAATTGATTATATGTATTTGCCTGCGGTATTATATAGCTGCCGCCTGTTCCATTAGTACCATTTCGATTGCTTGAATTCATATCATTCTCGTTTTGCCTATGATTAATAGTCGTTGTCTCGTTAATGTTCATTGTATTCCCAACAGTTGCTATTGTGGGTGATGCTGATGGCGCTGTTGCTGCTGTTACTGTTGCTATAGTTGTTTTTAGCGATTGCGGAAGAAAGGGTCCTAGTCCTTGTCCTCCACCGCTACCACTGCCGCTTCCACTTGACTGTCGCGAATGAGCCGGTGATAATTTTTCTGGTGACGGTGATATATTTGGACTGAGACTACTTATACAAGAGTTTGCTGTACCAACAGATGATGATGAACTGCTTGTTCGAGAATGTGACACTTGTATGGGGGTGATTGCTGCTAATCCTGGATCATGCTGCTTGTGTTAAAAGCATTTTACACGTAGGGTAAGGATGTACGATATATAAAAGGGATTCCAGTCACAGGGTGGATTTTAAGTAAGCATAAAAAAAATTTGTATTTTATTAGCAAAAACAACAAACAACGACAAATATAAAGGAGAATGATGAAGAATTCCCTTACACTATTTGCAATGTTATTTATTTTAGTAAAAGATAATATACCTCATATCAAATATTTTTCTATATCCAAATATTAAGCGAAGGAATTCGATAAGAATGAAAGTAGTCAAAGTAAATACGATAATATTACCAAAAGAGTAAACAGACATAGTTTAGTCAAACACAGGAGTTCATTAACGTTAATAGTTAAAAAATCTTTAATCGTGTCATCGTCAGAATAATAGGAGAATTTAAATATTTAGGCAATCGAGCAGCCGAGAAATTTTAGAATTGTTATAATAGTTAGTGACATATACATACATCTATCTATATTAACCCAGCGGGAAAAATTGGTAGCGCTCCTCAGGGGAGCTAATTTTGAGCGTTGCCAAGTATGCTCCCATGGGAGCATTACTGGAGTTTTCAGAAATTTTATAGAACGAAGAAAACGGGCGATTATCTTGTTGACCATAAAGGGTGACATTAGCATACTCAATAGACCGGTTCTCGTTCGATACAGAGGACAAGCAGCATTGGACGTGGTTAGTATTCTTAGTTGGGGGACCTTTGGTAAAACCACACTCGCGCTTGGAAAGAAAAGGCAATTGCAAAAGATGAACAAAAATAAAAGTTTTTCAGCACCGGAGCTTATTCACATATCCACAGGCCTCCATGAATAGCTCTACTGTAGATATTTAAAAAATCTCTATAATGATCCTTTTTGTCTCCAACCAAATCGTTGCAGGAGTGCTCCTGTGGGAGCTCAAATGGAGTGCTAGCCTAGGCGGACATCTAATGTTAATAAATATATGAAGAGGGAGCGGTAACGAAGCACTCCATGCTTCCATGGGAGTGCTCTTTCATTGTCTTTAGAGCACTCAATTCCCCGCTGGGAATAAACGGAAGTTTCTGAATGTATGTATGTATGTATGTATGTATGTATGTGTGCGCTGTAGCGGGCGCACCAGTAATCGCAGAGCTTCGAAATTTTGCTCGAAGGTCCGGGGGGGTCTCCCATGAAACACCTCGAAGCCCGATTTTCGAAATTCAAAATGGCCGCTGAAAAATGACCGAAATTCAAAATGGCTACTCAAATGTGAATTTGCAAATTGTGTTCCGATTTCAATGAAATTGGGTATCTAGGGGTTTTTAAGATCGCTAATAACGAATTTGTGTTCAATTCAAAATGGCCGCGCCAATATGGCCGACGAATTTACCAATTGTGTTCCGATTCCAATGAAAATCGGTATCTGGGGTTTTTTGAGATAGCAAATAAAGAATGTTTGATCAGAACTTATAAATTCAAAATGGCCGCGCCAATATGGCTGACGAATTGCCAATTGTGTTCTGATTCCAATGAAAGTGGATATCTAGAGGTTTTTAAGGTTGCAAATAACGAATTTATGATCAAAACTTATAAATTCAAAATTTGAGGTGATTTAAAGTTTGGAATCGCGCAACATGAAGAAGACCCACTACGACCTAAGGGCGAACAGATCTAGATTTAAGGAAGGCGATCAAGCCTAGCTATAAAATCCTCTACGAATAAAAGGTAAATCGCTAAAACTACAAAGGAAATGGAATGGCCCCTCCACGGTTTTCACGAGGTTGAAGAATGTCATCTATCGCATCCAAAAAGGTTCGATTGGTAAGAACGGCACCTGTAGGAAGTTGTGTTCGCGACGAACACTAAGTAAGAAGGGGGCAGTGTAACGGCTAACCGAAAAGAGAAAGTTAAAATACCAATTCACCGAGAAGTTTCATATTCAGAGGCACGTACTTGAATACATACATGACGTAGTGTCACATCTCAATTTAGTACGGTTGTTCTAACTGAACCGCCAAGAAAAGGAGGGAAGAACACATGTGCAAGAAGTTTTGTTTTGAAATTAAGGTTGTTAAAAAGAAAGAAATTGTTTCAATTAATCCCTGACAAATCCGAGAACGCTCAAGAAGAAATATTACAACATTTTTCATAGGTAATTTTAAATTTCTGTATGGTATCCAAAATAATTTTTTCCAAATTTTTTGTTGTTTTCATTATACTTTTTGCCTACCGCGGACACTGCACACATAAACTTTTTTTATTTAAAGGCGTTGCAACGCACGCGGGTTTTTTGCTAGTATAGACATAAACGTATACCGAAATCGGAAGTTATTTAAATTATTAACAATTTTTCCTGTAGTTATAATTAGCCTCTTTTAATCATATAAAACATTACGACGAAATTAAGCTTAAATCAATGACATATTTGTAGCTATTTGAAATGGTTCATATTGTTTGTACGACCAAATTAAAGGTTGCACTAGCTTAAACACTGTCGGCTCCGGCAAGGTGTCTTGGAAGTTACAAGCCCGGACGAATGAAGAGCGTAACAATGGTTAATATACCAATCCTTAGTAAAATGTCTAAACTTAGTGCTTAGAAGTAGAAATAAAACAGAAACAATATTTGATATGGAATCGAGAAGTTAGCATCGGAACAGTCAGAATATACAGCCAGTAACATCACAGCGTTCATTATTTCAGAACATAAGACAAATAGTAGTCCGGGGAAATTAGTATTTTAAGGAGACAAAATTCTAAAATGGCTGAAAATTGGTCCGCAGCTTCCTTGGGACTTTTTAAGAAAACAATTTCGGAATCACAAAAAAAAGCATGGCCGCCGGAGATATCACTTTTTGGTAAAAAAATCACTCCAAAACTGGTTTTTTCGAAATTTTTTTTTGATCAGTCAATGCGAACCGTTATTGCCTACAAAAAAGCCCTTTTGTAATTTTCTGGAAAATCTAACCCTTTGCAAGTTAATCAAGGTCAAAATTTCCAAAAATCACTTTCCGGCCAAAAAATACCTTGAATTATTCGGAAAGGTCAAGGTTTACGAAAAAATGACAAGAGGGCTTTTTTGTAGGCAATAACGGTTCGCATTGACTGATTTTTTTACCAAAAAGTGATATCTCTAGCGGCCATATTTTTTTTTGTGATTCCAAAATTGTTTTCTTAAAAAGTCCCGAGGAAGCTGTGGACCAATTTTCAGCAATTTTGGAATTTTGTCTCCTTTCGTGCGGTTTTTTTTTGCTAATTTCCGCGGACTATAGGTGGATTGCTCGAAAATATATGAAAACTTCATCTAGTTAGCTGGAGAGAACTAGCAAAACATATAGACGACTGGAAGAACAGAATTCAAGAGGCACGAGTCGCTGGGGGCAAATTATTACTTACAGGCCGGGAGGCTTGGTTGTTCTATGTCCGAACGTGGCCCGAACACGGCACAATCAGGGAGACTTGGCTTCGAGACTGACTGTACGTGGCCCTCAGGTCACATCTTGCTCGAGGAGCCCGTATACTGCTACGTGGACAGGTAAGGAGTCATCAAGCTGCCCCTGCCTTGCCATAAAATAGACCGAATACAGCGGATCTACAGAGGACTAACTCGATTAAACCCGCAATACCATAGTGCAAACAATCGTACTGAAGAAGAAATAAGAACTACAGTTGTATAAGCCTAAGTGTTAAGGCCCTCAACTAGCTTTCCAGAAGCCTGCAGTTCGATTCCTAGCAGTCGGTCGGGCTAGTTTGATTTTACACGAGTTGCACTGTCGTGTAGGCGTACATGTATTGACCAAGAAGACATGGGTGGAAAATGTCTACCCAATGACTGGAAGCCATAATTTCCCCCATTCATAAGAAAGGACATAAGCGATTGTTTTGAGAATTGCAAGGGATTTCGCTACTCTCGAAGGGATATCAAAATTTCACAACCTCCATAAAGAACATACTGGAATCTACATCAGAAAGATCGCTAAGGGTATACCAAGAGTGTTTCCAGTGAGAATGTCTACCACTGATGAACTTTGCACGTTGAAGCAACCCCTAGAACAAAGTGAACATAATATCATATCTTCGTAGACTTCAAGTAGGGATTAGACTCCATCCAAAGAAACAAATTACTTCAAATCCTACTCGAATTAGGAGAAGCAGGCAAACTTGTATATCTGATAGAGCTAACCCGTCTTGCAAGAGTGTGCAGACGAACATTATGTTTGAATTCTAGGATGTTGTACGAGTTCGGCAATATTGACTGCGGAAGAATATTCCAAAATCGAGTTGCTCTATTTATGAACGAACTTTTAGACTCCATACTTCGAATGGAAGAACCTAAAACAGAAATCGATACAAGACTGGAGGAGAAGAATAGAGGAGGCCAAGGCATGATTCAGGCTGCAGTGCCATTGGAAGAAGAGGAAGAAACTGTATAAACTTGGTGTCAAAGATATGTTGTAAGTGAATTTCTGCTGTCGATTTTGACCTCATGGCAATTAAAACAAGTTTGTTCAAATATGACACTATACCAACATAACCTAATACCAGTGTTAACAGAACTTTTCATGTAAATAATTGATTACATATGGGTAATAAAGAAAATTTAGAGCCTTAAACATCAAAAAATATTTACATAATCTTGGTTGATGTTTATGATAAAATTATGAATAAGGATAATCCTCGTTCATGTGATCGGCGTCGTTCCTTTTAATAAAGGATTGGGTGAAACTAAAATTCTCACTCGGGTTTTTGAAACAGCAAAACATACCGAATGTAGGTCTGAAATTTACTTAGTGGTGGGATATTTAAGAGAACATGACATGTAGTTTTAAAAATAGTATAACTCCACTTTCTGCTAATTAAATTGAATTTTAAAATCACCAAATATCCGGGGTCGATTTGGCTGTTAGTTAAATCAGTATATGTATTATAAATTAATAAAGTCAATCCTTGAACAAATATGCATACATTAACAAGGATATTTGGGACTAGGTCAAGGTCATCCGAAATGTAACTTAATATCACAATCTACGTAGTCAACTCATCATCAAATAATGATCACAACAAAAATTTAATTTTCCAATGAAAATGTTTCACAATGCTTATTACGTAAAAACCTTACAAGTCTACTTCACACCTCTAAGATCGAATCTTGGATAATCAGAAATTCAATTATTATTGAATATCACAAGTTATAAAATTTAAAAACAAAATTTTTTTCGTTACAAAACAATGAAACTCGATCCGCTTTAGCTGCGTTCGCTATGCCTTTTTTCGCGTTGTTTTTTTTTATGGTATAAATATATGTTTTGAATCCGATTAATCGGACATCCGTACGCGTTTGTACATCACCCTGATAAAAACTGAGAGGATTATTCCTCGGAGACAATTACTTTAACACGAAAATCGAATTAGTATTGATAGACAGATTTTCAAATAGCATTATCTCGCCTGTTGTCTCTGTCACACGTAAGTGACACTCTTGGCTATAATTAGATTTCTCGAATATTCCCAAAGGAATGTGCAAACAAGAAAAATAAAATACAAAAAAAAAAACAGAAATAATGCACACCTCCTTCCAATCACATTGAAGAGGCAGGTGTATACCTGTGTTCAGAGTTAATACATATGTAGATAGAATGGTATATGCTTGAGATAAACAGTATCGACGTCTTCGCCCTTTGGATATAAAAATAAAATCAAATCGAATTCTTCATCATACTTTCTTGCAAAAAAAAAATTAAATAAAAAAAACGACGAGTGTTAAGAAAATAAGAAATAAAAAAAATTTTTTTTTAATTATTTTAAGACAATCTACCACTAAAGGTGGACCAGAAATTAGTGCATGCCAATCACACCTGAAGAAGAAATATTTTTTTGATCAACTTACGTTGCTAGTCGGTGAGGTAAAGGGTGAATGAGTGGATCCGTTCGTCTGCAAGTTATGAGCGTTGAGGGCTGCCGCTATGGTACTGGCACCAAGCTTCTGGTTTCTGAAATATAAAATAAAAATAAAATAAACTTAAATTAAAAATAAAAATAAATAAATATAAAAAATCGAGACACTAATCGATGCTCACTTAAGACCTATTATTAGCGCCCCATCTGAAAGCCAAAAACTGATTTTCTTTATTTCAGGCCAGGAATTTTCGTCTATTTTTGGGGCGGGCAATCTGTCCAATATTATCTCAATGTCAAGGTACTTAATTGAGTGCTGCTGAGTGAATTAATCAAAACGCTATTCGGGGCTTGGGGCACAAATAAAAAAAAACACACATTCAATTTCATAACATTAAGAAGCACTCAATTGAGTGGGAAACGGTGGATGACTCCTTGTTCATTCCATTAACTTTAGTTTGTTTGGGCTAAGAGGTCGTGGGTGGCTGCGATATGTCTAGTGGCTGGATTTGATTACTTAATTGATTTTGATTTTCCAGAATAGATGGTGAGGTAAAAGGCTGTTTTGAAGTTAAAATTATAAATTCATAAAGTACTAAGAAATTAGAGCCAGAGCAATGCAGTTTGTGGTAGTAGGAGGAATTACTTTGGTCTTATCTAAAATTAACAACGAAATTTTCACAAATGAATGAGTAAACAAAATGATAAATAAAATTGAATATCAAAACTTATTTTAAGCCGGCTTTTGCTTAAATAGAAATCACAAGACATATTTAGAATTTTTTAAAAATAAGTCACCCGAGTTGTTGGATAATGGGTTACAAGGTACCATCTTTAGTTCTTAAGATATATTGGGAGTGCAGTTTTTACACAATAAAAACACATTTCCTAAGTCACTAGTCCTACTTTCTATTCACAAAAAGAGAGACGGACAACTATTCACGGAATAGAAGGAATAACATGTCGGGCAGTAAACATTAACCAGGATTTTCAATATCTCGAAGCAAGAATTATATTAATCGCTGCTGAAAGCTCATGTATTTCAAACTTACACCTTCCTCTTCGCATATGAGTTTCTTGCTCCTACGACTACTTCAAAGTAAAGCTCAGCGCGAGGATCAGTTAAATATTGTAAATATTTTTTATCGCAAATTTAGCGTTTAAAGTTTCTCCGATTTCGAAATTTTGCATATCGCCAATCCATAATCTAGGTCGATGCACGAAAGTGGATTATCTTCGTTGATGTTTATGGGCCATAATCTATATATATAAAAGTGAAAGTTTGTCTGCCTGTCTATCTGTCTGTAAATGTTTAATAGACTTCGAAACTGCTCATCCGATTGGCCTGAATTTTTGTATATAGGGGTTTTCGGGTACGGCGGGTGCTCCTACGCGGTCTATTCTGCTCTATCTCGAACACTTCGGGTAGCTGTAGTGTACCGATATCCGTGAAATTCGAACTTTTGTATGGGAGGTACTCTTCGAATCACTACTAAACAACTCACATCCATTTTATTATGGGTTTTTTTCCGAAAAAAATACGTTTCCCAAAGTTTCAGATCGATCGGAGGTGATTTACCGGCAGTACCGGATGTATGTATGTTCGCTATATGTAGGCTCCTATAACGTGCAACCGATCTTAATGAAATTTTAACCATGTGCTATTTACATTAAAACTTAGAACATAGGCTATTGTATTACTTTCTAAAGCCACTCCTAGATGGCGCTGTCATGAAGAGCTTCGTTGAAAATCATCGCAGAGCTTTGAATTTTTGCATGAAGGTCCTAAGATGCACCTCAAAGCCCGATTTTCAAAATTCAAAATGGCCGCCGAAATATGACCGAAATTCAAAATTGCCGCAGAAGTATGGTTGAATTTGCCAATTTTATTCCGATTCCAATGAAAGTGTGTATCTAGGAGTATTTAAGGTCGAAAATAACGAATTTGTGGTCAAAACTTCTTAATTCAAAATGGCCGACGAATTTGCAAATTGTGTTCCGATTCCAATGAAAATCTGTATCTGAGGTTTTTTAAGGTAGCAAATAACGACTTTATGATCAAAAATTAAATTCAAAATGGCCGCACCAATTTGGCCGACGAGTTTGCGAATTGTATTCCGATTCCAATTAAAATCGGTACATGGGAGTTTTTAAGGTAGTAAATAACGAATTTATGATCAAAGCTTATTCAAAATTGTTGGGCCAATATGGCGGAAGAATTTTGCCAACTAAGTGTCATTTCCCGATTAGCTGTATGTAGGTTGTTCAAGGGTTGGAAAATCGGAAAATCTTGACATTCTAGCTACAAATGGAAAAACAATATAGTGTATCCTGAAGCTCTCTAAGCAACCGGTTCAGAATTGATCAACAAGGTTTTTTTTTGGAAAGATGGTAAGGAGAAACGGAAATGTGGAATGATTTATGTATAATGGATAAGAAGGAAAGAAACCCATCACCTCTGATTTTTTAGGTATAAGTCTAGGATTCTGCAATACGGGAAGAGGCTAGCATCTGGGTAAACAAATAAAACCTGAGTCAGTGACATGGCAGATGAGAACCCAGGGGCCAAGCAATTGCAAGATATGTAATTTTAGCGTATAATGTCCATCACCGTCAAAAGTCCATTTCTAATTATGAAATTAGTAGATATGATCCTTTTATTTTTTTTTCTTTCAGGATGTAATAATATTTGTTGATTATTGAGTGTTTAATTTATTTAACTAAAAGTCCATACGAATTCCTGCCTCCCCCAAAAAAAGATTATAGCATGGATAACACTTTGGATATGACATATTTTCTTGAGATTATAATATAGTATATGTCTAGTAGTTTCTGGCAAAAGCCTTATTTTTAAATAGTCTTTCACTAATATTTATTTTTGGTGGGTGGTTATCTTTTTAAGGATATTCGTGCGTGTTTATTTTACCAGAAAGAACCATAACTTTATTACGGGCCACACCGACAAAAAATATTGTCTACCCCAGAGCTTTACAATAATAGGTAATTTTGGTCACACTGCAAATAAATGCATTTTGAATCCAATGTCTCGAACTTTTATAGGAATAGTTGGTTTTTCGCTAATGGTTAATAAGAGTTGAATTTTGAACGTTTGGATTGATTTTAAATGTTTTAACGTTGGGTGCAGCGAGGCGCACCGGGCCCCAGCTATCCAAAATACAGAAAATAAGCGGTTCATTGAGACACTTCATCTGTGTATGAAAATTCATATCTCGAAAAATGCCATGTCAATTTATGGTTTTTATTGTCTCGATCAAAATGTCAGATTCCTAATAGTTTCACATTTTGTTATTTGGAATCAAAAATACCAAAAATTGGCTTTTTCAAACTCTCCTACTGTATATTAAAATTCATATCACCTGATTACTACTATTGGTTTATGGGTGCAGCATAGGCGGGCTGGGTCCCAGCTAGTAATATATATACAGGGTGCGTTTTATGTTCCAGGCAGCTGTATGCAATCTACATAATAGCACGAGCTATGTATGATGTGGCACCGTCCTGTTGGAACCACTTGTGCAGTGGGCTCAAATGATTCAACTCGGGTCCAAGAAAGTTTTTCAATATGTTACGGTAGCAATCAAAATGTGCCTCGTCACACACAATTATTTTTTTGCCAATAATTTAGATCGTCTAAGCCGCTTTTGCGGCGTTATATGGCCCATAATAAATTGTTATCGACTACTATTCAAAACTGTCAAATAGGAACTGACAAATGACAGTCACACCCAAAATTGATCTGAAACACAAAACCATTTTACGTTCCTTAACTATTTCGGACTGATGGAAGTGCGACCATTACTGCAAAGCGGTGGCCACTGGTAACTGTACTAAAACAAAGTATTGATTAATATGATAAGTGTAGCCCCTTACAAGTTAAGTGAGAAAGTCACTCATAAAAAAGGCTATTTCGGCACATTTAACAAGCCGCAGAGACCGCTATAAACCACGATAACCATAAAAACAAAAATGGCTTAATGATAATTCTATCGTGAATAATATATAACACTACAGTCATTGGAAGAGACCACATGTCGATCGACAGTATCCACTTTTCGGGTCTCATGATGATATGATGGTACCGAGGAGCCAATTTCAACTCGGATGATTTTGCTGTTGGTAGTGCTCCGAGAGAGCATGCAACACAGAAAACTGCGCCGGCAAAAAGCTTGCAACAACACGGCTACTCAATGAAATTCTTTCAGTGATTGAAGAGTAATAGTCTACAGTCCCTGAGCCATTTTTTTATTGATTAGTAACAAGCTGAAATTTCGTGAGTAGCTTCCTTTTAAGGAGACGCTCAACTTTTGTTCTTGCCATAACCATCACCGACATCTTTAACGCCCACGCGTTTCATTAGGAACCACTATCGAGAATTTTCGCAAGAACAAAAGTTGAGCGTCTCCTTAAAAGGAAGCTACTCACGAAATTTCAGCTTGTTACTAATCAATAAAAAAATGGCTCAGGGACTGTAGACTATAAGTTTTCGAGACAGAATTTAGTAAGTGGAAAATAAAAAAAATTAATTCCTTCTTGTATAACATTGGTGACACAAAGAACGGCAGAGTTAACGTTAGCACCACGGAAACACAAATCCCAGTCAATGCTTTAAAAAAATAGGCTTTCGCATAGCGCCAGATAGTTTTTTTTCTTTGGTAGATCCAAGCTTAGGAATCTCATTTTTTACTAGCACTCTGTTATGTCGTTTGTCAAGTCATGGTGTCATGGGTATTAGTAGGCTTAGTACGAGGGATAAAATAGGTTTATGATTATGAGAACCGGGGAGTATCTTAAAGAAGATACTGATGAATACTGCGTTTGGGTTGTGTAGGAGTTCGGAAATACTTACTGCGAAAGATTGTTCCACAGTGGAGTTGTTTTATGAACAAATTCCTTATTTCTATCGTGCGTGAAAAATGCAGTTGCAGAGGAAATGAGCCGAGACGGCTAAAATTGTGTTGCGTGTAGAAAATTGCCGTTGAAACAGGAGAATGCTTATTTCATTGAAGCAATCGTAATGATAGTAAATATAAAGTTTTGTCAGGGCTATCAAATCCTCGCACAATACAGTCTAGAGGTTCGTTTTTGAATAGAACAACTCGACTGTGGAATAATCTCCCGCAGTCAGTATTTCCGAACTCGTACAACATCTTAGAGTTCAAACGTAAGGTTCACCGACATCTCCTCGAGCATCCCCCAGACCCCCTCTAACCTTTCCTATCCTTTTTTCTATCCTTCAAACCAAGCTACTACTAGACATTGCACCATGACGTGAACGACATGGCGGACTGGTAGTACAAAGGGTGATTCCTAAGCTTGGTTTTTTCACATAAAAAAAAAAAAAAAATTCCTACGATGGCCTAGAAGGTCGAGGGAGGACATATAGCGTCCTCATCAATGGATTTAAGGGCCCTTTTTGCACTTTACCTAACCATGCGAAGATTTTCGAAGCCCCATCCCAAAAACGAGAGAGACTGAATATAGCATTGTATGAATATAGCGTTGTATATCAAAGCCTGAGCCGATGGTAGAAGAAGGACTTTACATCTCTTAAAAAATATCAAGCACTGAGATTCCGATCTGGAATATGTGGTAATTCCACCGGAGGTCTTTGGCTAATGTCACGCCTAGGATGTAAAGGGATGGCTCAGGCATTAGTTTTACACCATCCACTGACACTGATTGGGAGATGTAGATTTTATTGGAAATACAAAAGTACTTCCTTTAAGAAGCATGGAATTCGACACAATTATCTAGTGGATCAAGGGGTAAGAGTAACGCAAACTACTGTCATCAACGAAGTTATGAAGTGAATTGGATTGGACCGAAAGAAGGTCGTTTATAAACGTAGGAAAAGGATGGGTGGTAAAATTGACACTGTAAGGCAACCGCAAGTGTGGTGTAGGGTCTAGATTTGACGCCGTCCTATACTACGTCGATTGAACTAGCTAACAAAGCAGGATGCAGGGTGCAGGATACTCTATCAAAAGCCTTGAATATATCTAGAGCACTAACAAAATTAAGGCATACTGCGGCTCTGGTGTTTCGTTAGACACACTAGAGGGTCGCCAGTGGACCTTTTCGTTTAGAATTTGGTTAGGTTCTAGATACGATTTTTGATGATTATCCATGGTTTGGGGAGAACAGGAACAGATGGAGTCACCTCGTTTCGGCATAGGCTTAGAAGTGCGAGTTTTCTCGAGTCTGGATAAATCCCGGAAATATATGATAGGATTTTTCTTAGATGTTTACCTAAATTTGCATTTCTTTAGGACGATGGTGATATTTTATCAGGTTCCGTTACCTATATCAAGAAAGGTCCTAGAGAACCCTCTAACACTTAGAGATGGGGAATAGGGCAAAGAAGAATTACATGCGAACAGAGATGCTAGTAATTCGGCCTTACATTTATTATCTGCTATCAACTTCGCCTTGCACATAAAGGAAGTACTTGTGGATGCAGTAAAATGATGATGACATAAGTGACATTCAAGAAATTAGATGGACAGCGAATGTTGTCATACAAAAGCCTGCTTATGTTAAAGCTTTCTAACGAGACTGCATATGCTCGTTATATGACCTGCAGAAGAGTGGGCCCAACATGAGCTAATTTGTAGGAGTCAGGATATGCTTCGGAGAAATAAGATTGGGCGAAGATTTTGGAAAGCGATTTAGCCAAAGGTAAGGTACATTTCTTCAGGACCACAGAGGGCATATTATCAGGTCCAGAGGATTTCTTGACCTTAAGTTCTTTAAGAAACCTGAACCTAGTGATTCCTGAAGAAATTAAAACATCTGTGTATCTGTACATCTGATAGAATTTGTAGCATTGAGAAATAAATAAACGCATTCCATTAATGTGATAATTTGAGATAAAAATAAAATAAAAAGTGAACAAAATTTTTAAATAAATACAAAAAATAAATAAAAACAAATATAAATTTTTTTTGGTAAAAACAAAACATTGAAATCTTCAAAGACTTCAATTTATTGAAGAAATATTTTTAAATAACGCCACCGTTTCGGCAATTTGCCAAATTTTCAGATTCATCAACAATTGTGTAAGAAAAAATTAAATAATATTGTTCTTTAAAGTGTTTTGAATAATAATATGTTGTGACATTTAAGTAACGTATTAATTTTATCTAAAAATGTCTTTGTTTTAATATATTTCTTGTTGAAACTAAAAATATACCCATAAATGCTTGTTTCACTTCAATTATTGTCGATGAAATATTAAAGCGAAATACTCTCTTCTTGGAATTGGGATTCATCATAAATAAAATAAATTCTTGCAACTGCATTAATTAAATACATATTAAATGAACTAAAAAGTCCATCAGAAAACAAATCCTAGTTAAATCCAAATATAATTCCCAACATTTTATTTGCTATATATGAAATAAATCACACATTACCCAAAAGCAGAGATACTTAAAACAGCATTACAGAACTGAACAAGCACAACATACAGGATACAACTAAAATCTATGAATAATCTCTCGAATTGTTGTTGAACATGCATTGAAATAATTAATGACAATTATGTCTGGGTGGTGGTACTTACGGTTTAATTGGTACTGGAGCATATCCCTCAGTACCGGGCGGGGGGTTGTTAAGGGCAGCCAATTTGGCATGTATGTCACAGTATAACTTATTGTTCAAGTTAAAGTATCCTTGGTTTTTCAATGATGCACCGCATGTTGAACACTTGAAACATTCAGCATGAAGATTCTTGTCCTTAATGCGCACGAAAACACCACTATGATATTTAAATGGATATTTGTAAAAGAAAGAAAAAAAAATGTGTATTTAGTTGTGAATTTATGTGTTTGAAATGTTTAAATTGTTATTTAAAAATTTTTATGTAAACACTTAATGTAAACAATATTAGGACATTCATACTTTTGTGACTCTCACACACACATACATAATTTTATTTTATGGTAAGGATATTTTCAATATATAAATAAATTTCCATCCGTTTTTCGGATCAACAGGAAAACTATAAAAAAAAATGTTTACATCGAAAACATAACTCAAATCATTGTTGTTGTAAACATCCTTTGGCAACTTGTATTATAGTCTGTAAACAATGTTTCGCAACATTTATGACAAATAACATTAAAAAACGGACAAAATACACCCAATAATTATCCTTACACTATGCCTACACCACATCCGGCGCAGGTTGGCAGACCACTCGATTGTGGCGCTGCTGTAGTAGGTGGTGCAGCCGTTGGTGCTGCTACAGACGATATAATAGGTGCCGCTGCTGGGGCAGATGATTGATTTGTGAACTCTTGTTGCTCAGGTGCTGCTGGGGCTGTTGAAGATGGCTGCTGGGCGGGTAGGGTCGGTCTATGCGGGGCGCTGGGAGCCCCTTGCTGGAGTGATGTACCAATACGTTCATCTCCACCGCCAATGACAGGAGTCATTCTAGGCGATTTTTGTCCACCAATAGCATGGCTTGCTGTCCAGAAGAAATTAGCTGGCGCTCGCGATTCTTTAGTATAATTCATATAATTTCTCAATTACCAAATTTCACAACTACGTTAAAGCAATTATTTTTATTATTCTTAAGCCTAGATGGCGCTGATCTGTATAAAATTGTATGTGTGTGTGTATTTTTATGCTATATATATAGTTAATCCTCATTCACACAAACAAACGAAACACAAAATCAACACACTTTCGCAACACATACTGTCTCGTAACTATTTTTCTAATAGTTTTTTTTCTATTTCAACTAGATAAACTAGATAAATACAGTATATGAACACTTACACAATAAGACGATCACATTCAGAACAGATATTCTGTCCAGCCGGTAGGCCGCCGGTAGATGGGGCTTTTGGCTGTGCAAGGGGAGCGCTCACATGCCTAGTTACCGACGGTCCTGATGGACTATGTTGAACATGCTGTACAGGTATATGATGCTGCTGCGGTGCCTGCGGCTGAACGTTGTAGGCAGGCTGAGCAGATTGATTGAAGTATGGTAGTGATCCGTGTGATCTTTCTGCTAGATATTATCATTTGTTTTTTTTTTTAATAATAATTGTTAGTTGATTTTATTTTGTGTTTTTTTTTTAATTATGAAAATGTATTTGGATCAACGAAAAAAAGTTAAGCATTTGCAATTGTATTTATTTGATTTTTTTTTTAAATGAATTGATACAAAAAACAAAACAAAAATATAGCCTCTTTCATAACAAAAGTATACATTGTAAACAAATAACAAAAAATAGTTAGTCCTAACAACAGTGGTTGTCGTCATAAGTTCATTTTGTACTATTTTACACTATGTTAAATACCTCTTAACTGTTCTAAGGTACATAAAATGTACATGAGCCTTAATTGTACATTGATAAACATGATTTCACAGTAACTTATAGAACCAAATTTCGAAGTTTTTAAATTATTATAATTGGTCGCCATAAAAACAAAACAAAACAAGGTTTCTTGAATTGGTGGCGACGTTTATTTTTAAGCATATCAAAATGCACAGTAACAGCATTGCTTAAAGTGAATCACATTCCAAAATATAAGGCATGTTTTTGAAAATAGAATATTATTTCGGGACAATGGATTGTGGTTAGTCAATAATGTATAATGAACCAAAAATATTGGGTTTAAATAAGGTAAAAATTTGGTGGGATGTCCTATGTGGAAAAATCAAGCTTAGGAATCACCCATCTACAGTCTGTCTTGTCGATCAGTTCATGGTGCAATGTGTATTAGTAAGCTTAGTTTGAAGGATAGAAGAGAATAGTCATGGTTAGAGGGGGTTTGGGGTGCTCCAGTAGATGAACTTTACTTTTGAACTCTAATGCCCGGTTTCACAGTGTTCACTTAAGCTTTCGCTCAGACTTGAGCTTTCGCTCAACTCATTTTACTGTTTCACAGTAGTGGTTCAATTGTTGAACTTGGTTTAAAATTGATTTGAACTGAGCGACTAAATTAGGGCACTTAAGCCAGAGCTCAGGATATAAGTCAGAGTAATGTCATTAGTTTTAGAGAAATCACAGTGAACTTGTGTTTACTTATTGATTTTAATTATAAGTTTGAAGTTTGATTTTTCTATTGTAAAGAGAAGAGAGCATTCTATTACAAAGCATGCCGTAAAGAGTGGGTTCTATCCCCACTCTTTACGGCATGCTTTGCTGCTGTGTAACTCTAAAGATGGAGAGATTATTTCTTGCCGCTTTGAATGCTTCATTTTCACAGGAATCTGGAGAAAACTTATCAACGCGCAGCAAATAAGAATCACCACACATGCATCATCTCAGACAGAAATAGCAACCGCAATTCTTGCAATGGCCAATGTTGCCAGAATTGCTAAAAACCGACTTAAGCTTAATAGCAGACGCGATACATCCACGCCTGGAAATAGCCCGGAACAGCTGTACCATTCCGGAGGATTCGTCGGAAGGTGTCATAGTCAAACGGTGGGGCCGGGGGGGGGGGGGTACCTTAGAAGCGAGCTGGATTCAGAAAGGGCCGCTCCTGCATATACCATATGCATACCTTGAGAATCATAGTGGACCAGTTTCCTGGATTACGATCCCCCTTTTACCTGACAAAATAATAAAGATATTGATAAACGCTCCTTATAACAATTCCAAATGCAGAGTTCCCCTCAATGGAAAATTATCCGAAACTTTGAGCTGAGCTCAGGAGTAACATAAGGATGTCTACTTTCGTCGTACTCGTTCTTATAGAAATAAGGGGCCATATCTTTTCAAAAATCCTTACAACTAAAGAGAAAAAATTAGAAAAATCACACAATTTATCAACCAAAAGCAACAATTTCCCCAACTGATTCAACCACAGTGGCCTGCAAAATCCCGTGAACAAAGTTCAGCTGAACTGAGCACAAAAACAAACTGTGAAACAGTTTTGACTTGAGCTAAAGCTCAAAATTACTGCTCAGGTTCAGCTGAGCGAAAGCTCAAATCGACGCTGTGAAACCGGGCATAAGATATTTTACAAGTTCGGAAATACTAGCCGTGTTCCTTTTCTACTTTTAAGTACTCCGGAATAAAAAATTAAAGGAACGCAAAATTTGTCGATATGAGTAAAACCTATGAATTTTTTGTGAGAGCAGGAGTAGTTCCAAGTAAATACGAGTAAAAAAGAGCAGAAAAGGAACACGGCTACTGATTGGATTATTCCACAATCGTTTTTTTTATTTATAAACTAACTTCTCGACAAAAGGGTGAGCGAAAAGGGGGCTGTAGGGTATGAAAGTGAGCCGAGGCGGCTAGTCTTGTGTTGCGGGAAAGATACTGCCGTGCAGGCATGAGGACGTTATTTTCAGTGGAACATTTTTTTTTTGCAAATGGTGCCATCACCTTCTATCGTGGGTGATAGAATTGACCCTTAGGGAACACTGACCGTATTGGTGTAGGGCTTAAATTCGACGCCATCCAATATTATCTTGATTGACTAGAAAGAAAACCCCCAATTCAATTCCTTAGAACTAAGTTTATACCAAAAGCTTGGAGTTGTTGCTTTGGTTGAGATGCTCGGTTAGCCAAATAAAAAGGCCGCCAGGCAACTTCTTTGGTCTAAAGCCATAATGCCTATCGTGAATAATTGGAATTGGAAGAATTAGAAGTAATGGGTTTTGGGCGGTAGTTAGAAGAGTTTTTGGATTCAGTTTTTTTTCGGAATGGGCTGAGCCAGTTTCCAGTAGTCTGTATATATTCCAGAGAGAGTGACGGTGCAAAAAGTTTGCGCAAAGGTTTATACAAAGGTGAGGCAAGTTTCTTAAGGGGGGAGATCAAGTACTTCTTGTACAATTTTTTTACTATTCCGCCATTTTTTCAATTTTCACGATTTTCTTCCGCAAGTAGGGTCAGTTTGTGGAAAAAATTGTTTTTAACAATATGCCGTTTGATTTTTCTAGATCGGACCAGAATTGCGGATTCTACGCTGAGCACCGTGCTAAATGACTAAGCATTTCTTAAATTTCCCGAGAGACGGGAGATTGATAGCAAGCGCCTTTCTGGCCCAGAGTAAGCAAGCGCGAAGCCGAAAGTCGTGAGGTGGCAGTTAGCACACTGTAAGTCCACTGCAGAATGAGGAGGAGATAGGAAGTTGACTAAATGTTGATGGACCTACAGACTTATAGTAGGCATGGAAAGGTGGAGGGAATGTACCAAGGTGAACTACGAATTAGCGCAGTTTTTTTGTGGTGATGGAAGATGTTGGGCATACCTTCATCATTTTGGGAACGATAAGCCAGGCAGCACAGGCGAAGTATGCCCTAAACGACATGTGATGTCAGAAGATATATAGAAGAAAGTGAAAAGGCGATAAGCGGGATGCACAAGATGTTAACCCCCCTATTCTAAATTGTGACCAATCATAAGTCACAAGCTTTTGAGACTCGTGCCTGTCATTGAGAGTTTGACACTATTCTGGTGAGGTGACTATGAATCTAGCACGATTGTAAAACCAAAGACAAATTATCTCCAGGCGATAAAAAACATCACAGGAGAAGCAAAGATGAATATAACACTACTTCAGGAGATCTTATAAAATGAAATTTACTAGATAGGAAGATCACTATAAAGAACTTTAGACAGGAATTAGTCGGGATCAGTTAGAGTAATATAAGCTTGGATACTATCGTAAAATACGATTTTCTTTGAAGGAACAAAGCCGACCAAAGCAAAATGCAGATTGGAAAAATTGTGACATTCATTATATTTGTACCACTTCATAAAAAACCATTAAAATTAGCACTTCGTTGTATATTATAATTTACAAAATTTATCCAAGGATATGGATTCGAGGATATGTTAACTCATTTAACAATTAATGATGGACCAGTTGGAGAGTCAGTATTGAATAAGTTTCTAGAATATAGCCGCATTTTCTGTTGTTGTTCCGAGTATGATATAGCACGGTCTTACACACGGAAGTGTAACACAGAAGTAAAAAAACTAAAACTAATTGTAATTTACAAAAAAATTTACGATATTACCAAAATGAAATTTAGAAACAAAGTGAACAACTTTAAAACATAGATATTTCAAAAACCTACCCATTAAAATTCTCTCTACAAACAATCCCCCTAATAAATAATTCTCAACATCTTATGCTAACGGAAAAAATCTTCCCGAGGTGTAATAAATAATTAATGATTATAACGTGTAAACTTTACTCAAAAAATTACTCAAACCATTTCTCTTACAAAAATGACTTAAGCCAACCATTTCACCACCACCTTTTGAAGCCATAAAAGCGGAAACTAAATTAAATTCAAAAAGTGTTCTTCATTAAGCGTCCCCAGATACTGTCCTCTGCCAGACACAGTTAAAAGGTAAATCCTTCCACACCATAATCTTATGACGACGTACACTGTTGGTCCATTAAAGGATAGAAGGACTAGGATTACATCAAAAAAATAAACATTCAACTCTCGCAAAAAAAAAAATCAGAAAGCTTTCAACAAATTCAACGTGTTCAACGTGCATTAATTATATATATGTATTGTAAAAGCGGCTCGCAACTCTTGGAAACAAAAAACAAAAGAGTTAAATGTTTGTGTGTAGGTAATGTCTGTGAAATTGTTTTTTATATAAAATAAATTTTGTTTTTTTTTTAATTTTACGGAATTAATGTATTTTTTACTTAAAAATAATTATGAAAAAATAAAAATAAAATATAAATACTTTTTTTTTTGACTAGATAATTTTTGTTGAAAAGTTTCTTTTATAAAAAATATATAATAATTTGAGTATTTTTTTTTTGAAATTGATATAAACAATATATTTTATTTTCTTATTACTCAATTATTTCATCTGCGAAAATGTTTCTATCACCGTTTAAAATTTTAAGCATTTGCGCTAAGGCATAGTAATGTGAGAAGATTTCATCTTTACCTGGTTCCGGCTGGTCACCTTCTTGCTCTTGTAGCATTTTAAGAACTTCAGAATTTGCTGAATTGTAAACCTTTTCGTTTTTCTTGAAATTTACACTGCAAATGAAAGAAAATATAAAATTAGTAGGTAATAGGGAGTATGATGATATATTATAAAAAAATAATATATCTCAAATAATCATTATTTCCATATGCAGAATTCAACTAAAAGTGTGCTTCGCCGATAACTATACTAAACTGAATTGGAATTATTATTATCTAATCCAGGGCTTCTTAAACTATGGGTCGCGACCCCGAATGGGGTCGCTTAACGAAATCTTGGGGGATTTTAAAAATATTTTAATACATTTGTGAGAGTTTGAAAATGGCGCGATTTGTGTCACTTCTGCTGTAGTGCAAATATTGATTTTAAATAGTTATCTTGGATTCAAAAACCATTTTTGCCATATAAAGCTCAAGAGGAATTTGCTGAGCTTTCGAGTGACTCAAACTTAAAACTAGATTTTCCAAAAAAGCCCTTGACTGAATTCTGGATCGGAACTAGAACTGAATTTCCCCCAATCTCTGATATGGCATTAAATGTTCTTCTGCCATTCAACAGCACAAATATCGTTCACCATTTAAAAATGTTGAAGAGATTTTACGTCCAGCAGTGTCCAAATATTGCACCAAGTTTTAGTTTGTTATGCAGTAAAAAACAAGCACATCCGTTCCGTCTCATTAGAAACGATTTTTCCTTTAATTTTTGTATACTTACCCACTTAACGGCTGCGCTCGAATATATTCGAACGGACTGAGATGGCAAAATGCCCGGGCTACAATTCTACAACTTTTTGTGCAATTTTTAATTTTATATTTTTGTATATTTTTGAACGAATTCTCAAACTATATTTTTCTATATGAATATTTATTGTTACCTAATCAATAAATTATTTATATATCTTTATTTTATATTTTTTGGGTTGCGAAAAAAATCACAATCATAAATTGGGTCGTGAATGAAAAAGTTTAAGAAGCCCTGACTAATCTATTAACGGCGTAGCGTCTCTGTGGGTCGGTAATCTTATTTTCATGGAGTGTTTTTCTGTGACTTCGTTGTTTTCTCCTGCATACCTTTAGGGGCAATTTTTAAAAAATATTATTATATTCTGCATAGTTATAGGGTTATACTTTTATTTTTAAATGATGGCATTCTTCGGGGAGGGCGGATTTTAGTATCAGGCTAGGATTGGCATTCTGCAAGTTCATTATTATAGTCCTTTTAGCCAGAGAACTTCTGAGGCACAGCAGGAGGGTTGTCAGGACATTAGTTGGCTTGGTCACCGGATACTGCGCTCTGAATTACCACCTTGGATCGAAAGGGCGGATGACCAAGTGCTGTGCCCCTCAAAGCACTGGACTTCATGTTGTCTGTCACTGGTATACGAGAGAAAGGATCCAGGTCTCTTTATTCAACTTGACCCGACAAGTCTAAGCGCAATACCTTTAACCGATTACCTTGCACAATCGTACTTTGTTTCGAATGCTTAAACATCAAATACTGTAACCTAACCACGGATTACTCATTTAAAATGTTTCGGGTTTTGAGATTTTACTCATGTCGAATGCGCTGTAAAATTATCAAATTACCCTCCATCTTGGATTTGATGTGGAGTGAGCTATAGGTTGATGTTCAGGTTAAGCTTGCAATTAAAAGTTAATTTCGTTGATGTATATGGCCTTAAGTGTCAAATTTTCAGTTAGTCATCTGAATCTGTACAAGCGGTGGTCTGGTCTACAAATCTTAGGCTGTGGGGCTGCTAATGGTACAATAGGTCCATGTTGCAGCTGCGGTACTTAATAAACCCAATACCTCAATGAAAGAAACAAAAAAAGAAAGGACGCGTTGACTATATCTAGCTCTTACTAGAAACCCCTTTTAAAGCTTATGATTGTTGAAAACATGAAGAACTGAGCATAAGCATAAGGAAAGCAATCATTGTGCAGTTCACCAGAAGAAGGAAGCTAAATCTTCAACCTCCCATATTGAAATACGAGATGATTGAGTTTTCGAAAGAGGTCAAACACCTAGCAATGTTAAAAAGCTTCTCTATCAGCCCGAGAACTGCGGACGAGGACACAATAATTGGTACCGGATTCGGGAAAACCTTTTAAGCAAATATAATTTATGGCAATGTGCTTGGAGTGACCATAGATCCAGCCTGTCAAATTCAGGTATCGGATCATATCTCCATTGTCCTACGGCACGATTCTGGCGATGTTCTTTCGTAGCATCATCAGGATCTCTGCTTGTTGCAATCAGGCCAAGCCTTGAGGCGTGATGTGTAACTCCTACATCTGGAGCAAGCTATTGAGAGGAAAGGCATTGTGATATCTCTCTTCATCAAACCTAGTTCTTCTGTACATACTTTCCCCAAAAAGGTGTTCCTACAAGATTTACTCGTAGTCTGAGCAATTCCCGTTAGCCTCGCTGTTCGTTAGAATTATAGTGAAAAGATTCGGCAGGCGGTAGTTTTTTTGGAGATTTAACGAGAGGGATTGCATTCCAGATTCTACATCCGACTCTAATTTGGAGCCATGAAGTGTGCCGTGATTCTTCTAAGGCTGGAAGTTTTCCCCTTCTCGACATAGAAACATTGGCTCATGAATCTTCTTCATCTAGCAGCCCTCTTCTCATAGCCCGATGTATAGATCAAGTGGCAACAGACCGAGAATTACATTCCGGGAGGTTGTCCCAACCTGGACTGGATTTGTTAAACCATTTTACATTTCATACAATTCACGTGGGAACTGGAACCTAAGCATTTTTAGATTACAATTCCCGAGCGACAACAGAGCCTCCGTTAGTCCGAGGCATGCCATTCTTTGGGCTTGGCCTAGTCTGGATTTGTTAAACCATTTTACCAGAGCGTAAAGGGTTTACGAGACAATAAAGGTTTGTTTTGATTAAAGAGTTAGTGCTTCCGAATTTTTAGTGGATTGCCTTTTTGTGACAACGATAATAACACTGTCATAGCAAGCTATTCTGGCCTTCTTTATCCGTTCTTCGATGTTGAGCCTCTAGTTCAACTTTTAATCCAGAAAAAACCCAAGTACTTAGCTAATTGTGCTAGAGTCAGTGCTCTACCGTTAACTGTAGGTAGATTAAAATTGGGGGTTTTGGTGCTATTGGTAAAAAGCGTCAATTCTGTCTTTTCCAGATTTATGGACAGACCGCAATGCTTGGACCATTCGCATACGCCTCTAGCCTGTTTTTAAAATTTTATCCATAACCGTACGCCATAACAGCAGCGAGAGAACTTCTTCCTTGGGTCTCCCACGGTATTTCGTCTTTGCCACTTTGTTATTACCTAAGCTACTGTAGATGATTTTACTAAACCCGAACTCAGAATCTTAATCGAACTTCTCACAGTGCGTACTCCTCTCAGATATCACCTGAAGACCATGCGTGAAATTGTTTGTCCCCGCTACTCTGGCCACTGATTGTCGACGAACTTTTGACCAAAACACAAGAATCTGGAGTCGATGTCATCGGCTGTGCAGATGATCTTGCTATCATTGTCTCGAGAAAGTTTGACTTGACCATTACCAAAACCATGAGAACAGCACTTCGATAAGTTCAATTTGGTGTACCTCAATCAATCCAAATAAGACCGGCCTGGTCCCTTTTCTAAAGGTTACAAATTGGAGCTGGAATTGAATCGCTCAACCGCACTACGACACAACGCAATCGTTAAACCTGTTGTTACTTATGTCGCTATAGCTTGATGACCCAAAAACAAACAATTCACAGCGATCCTCTTGTGCAGCAGATTTCAACGGCTTGCCTGGTTCGAAGTATTGAACACAAATCCAAAAACTACGGCAAGGCAGATTAATAGGCTAACTTTAGTGCTTAAATAAACACGTATGGCAGGGGATACATAAAAGTTATATAACAGTACGAGAGATACAGGAAGGGCACAAACTTTCGAATGCCGCTTTGCAATAAAAAAACAAAGTTTTGAATGTTAAAGAGAAAATGTAAGGAATTGCGGTTGTGCTCGAGAAGCATCGTTTATGAAGATGGAATTAATCAGCAAAAACAGAAACTCTCATGAATAAATTTCCCCAAAGGTAAGGTAGATCGAAAACAGAAAATAACACAAAAACTATCCTCCTCCTATCTATATTATCTATTATTCAGAAAAAGGATTCGTGTGAAACTCTACTACATTATTTCAGCTGGATGAGGTCCAGATGGCATCAATGCTCCACGTTGTTACCCCCGATGGCAACCGCATATATATCCTTGATTATAATTGCCAACTACGAAAGCAGCCAACAAAACTAATTTTGCTGAAAAATACTCATGCCTTTTTTGTTCTATCTAAAAAAAACAGGACATTCCCACTGCCATCAACAACGATCGTGGAAAAAGACGTTACAATCTATATAAACTCGGCGAAAAGTTATTTATACGCGAAAAGTTTTCGTTTCGTATAAAATTTCCATTTGGAAATTTCATTTTCCCCAAAAACAATTCGCCGCTTCGGTTGCCGGAAACTGCCGGAAGGGTTGGAGCACGACCTAAATAATCTACAGCGCGGCGCCCGGGGCCGCTCTAGGAGGCTAGAATGGCGGTATAATGCTGAACACCAATTATCATGCAACACGAGTAATCAAATCAAGAGCAAATGTACTGTTTCAGTACGTGTTTAATGCGGGAGAAGCAATCCCCGAATTTCTGTTTATGTAGGTGCTCCACAGCCGTGCTCGGTGTGCTGCGGGATAGGTGCGGTATCTTGCCAGGAGCTAGCTAGCTATACACACGAAGTCATGATACCACGTGAATGCGCGGAAGGGCGGATAAACGGGGTGGCAGCGAATCCTTTCGCTTGATATCACTGACACGAAGAGCCATTTCCGGTAGATGGCGCGGAAGTGATGGTCGGGTGTGGGTGGGTGTATGCCCCCAAAGAAGTTTCCACACCCCCCCCCCCCCCCCCTTCACTTACATAAATAAGAGCTAAGTCTTAAGGAGAAATTATTTTACAGGACTTGCTGCAGTTTTATTGCCTATAAACAGGATGCGGAATGCCTTGTCTGCATAGTGCCAGATGATGGAACTGCATGAGAAATGAGAAAAGTTTCGGGGCGAAATTAATTTTTATTTTTATTTTTTTGTTTTTTTTCTCTTTATTTTCAACGTCTTGCTTAGGTTTGTTAATTGAAAATTTAACTTCGTTGGTGGAAGATACTGAAAACTATTCTAGCTTGTTTGCTGCAAGAGAAAATCTATGTTTAAGTCTCATGTTGACTAGACTAAATTAAAGGGAAATTGGTGAAAATAATTAATTTTCTTTATTTTTTTATAATCAAACCAAATTTTCACAACTTTTACTAACACATAGTTTATGTAACAACATGTCTTATGTTTTACTGGACTTTTACTTTACAATCTTTCAGTGATGAACAAATCCAAATGGCACACAAAGTACACAAAAAGAGACTGAATGCAGTTTCCTTTTACTACGTGACTGCTCCTTTTACTTTGGCCAGAAATGCTTTAGAGTGTTTAACTTTTTGGAAGACAAATTATTTGCAGTTCATTTGAAAGCTTTTGTCCTTATGTATTTATGCTCTTTACTCCTTTTATGTTTTAAGTAGTTACAAGGACCCTTTTGTTAGATTTCAGTATGATGGCGGTTGGAATAGTTATATTTTAGTTAGGAAATATTCCGGAACTTTTAAAATAAATTTTTATGGTCCTTAAAAATTGTCTAAACATTTTATGGAATGAACAATTTTGCGAATACTTCTTAAATTCATAAATAATATAAATTATACAGATTTGAACTTAACATTACTATACTATGTTTTTTCCTTTCGCTTTTTCTGCTCATTTTTACTATATCTAACTGGTGCTGCTTCTTCCCGAGCAGATTAGTAAATCATTACATTTAACGTCTTCAGTTCTTGACTTAAAATTTAATTAAAATTAAAGTTGCGTTTTCCGTTCACTTACTTGACTTCAAAATGTTTTGAACTTAAATTAATTTAAAAATATTGTACCGAAAGTATACATATATCAACTTATATTATTGTGATGATTGATGCGCCATCTATTAGTGTTCGAACGAAGTGTAATTTTTAACGATTTACGCAGTAAGTTAAAGGCGCGACATCTATTAGTTAGAGTTTGAACGAACTGGAATTGAAGACTTCGAAGTTTTTCTAAGTTTCTGGATAGTAAAAGAAAGTTCGATAAATTCGAGGGCTTCAGAAAGATCTAGAAATTGGATAATACTTGGATATACAGGCGCAGCGATATTTAGAGTCAATGAGTTTTTTCTTAGAAAAAGGGTAATTAAATAAAAAATAATAGCCTCGAGAAACGCACGTATTTATGACTAAAATTCATCATTTATTACGAATATGAACGTCATTAATAATTAGTAAAGCCGATTAGGCAAAGTTTGGTTAATCAATTACGAAAACTCAAAAGAGGATCATCTATCGGTCGATATATTATTGTAAAAAGCTCGCTTTTAGGCGTTTTTCCAGTGTCTTAAGGTACAGCTGATTTTCATTTTAATTTTACTTGAAAATTAATAAAAAATATTACTTGTTTCCATATTAGCCTATTGAGAGGTTGGCAACAACGTACCAAAGAAATAATTTTTTTTTAATTTTTCGTTCACTGACATTTTTCACTACACTACCACTTAACTGTCAAAATATAATGATGTATTTTAACTTGTGTCACCCCCTAAAGGGGTGCGTCGTAAATGATGAATTTTTGTCATATTTTCGTTGTTGTGGGTCGAGGCTATGAGAAGGCGATACGAGTTATTAGTGAGATATATGGAATAGAAAATGTTAACAAGTGAACTTTAAGAATTGGTTTTGTAGTCATTGGCCTATCTAAACTGGTATTGCTTCAGCAGCAGTAGAACCGGGTTTTTAGGAGAGAGGTACAGAGAGGGTAAGCGGGAACTGTAGTAACCTGTTCACGGGAAAATTTTGGCGTGAAAACTTAACACATACACAATTCGGCTTGGCCTACTTTTCTTAATAGCGAAGCAAGTATAATTATCGACACGCACACAGATATCTCCGTGTAAAGACAAGAAAGTTACTCGCGAAGAAAAAATTCCAGTGTTGACTAGATTAACTTCCAAAAACGGTTGCGCTGCTGCTGAATGAATACTAGTTTAGATACCCACTTTCAATCTGTTAATAAAGAAATTTTGTGTGAACATTGCACTTCTTAACAGGGCCGCGGCATGGTTTTTTTGCGCCCGGTGCAGTATGCCGTATTGCGCCACCATCTCTTGTTTATTTTTTGATCGCAGTGAAGGAAAATGGAAAAAGACACAACACTCTGTAGAGTTCCTGAAAATGAAGCCACGGGAACAGTTTTTCAATTTTTTTTTCACAGTTTTAAATGTTTTTTTTAAATATTAATTTCTAAAATTGCGCCCCCGTCTAATTGCGCCCGGTGCAAATGCACCATTTGCACCTATGAAAGCGCCGTCCCTGCTTCTTAATTAATCCTACGCAAAAACGTAACAATATTTATATTCTTCTTAAAAATTTCTTGTGATAATTAAATTTGTTATTTACTGGAAAACTTCCATTTTTTTCTTATCAAGGTATAAAATTATTTTGTCTCCAACTACTCTATGTATTGTTGCCTTGATGTAGAATTTGTTGTTTATTTCTTCATTTTCATTTTCAGGGACCTCAAAACTTGTAGGTAAGCTTCAGAAAAAGTAGTAGTCTGTTTTGTAAAACTAAGAAGTACTAAAAAGTAGTAGAGGATCGCAGCTTGTATATATGAAGATTCAATATAGTTGCCGAAAGAGCGATATTAACTAATGGTTGGATACAGCAATGTAAACGATTCCTCCCACCACCTGCTTTAAATTCCCTTAGGTTACCTGGGAGTTGCGGCATTCATATTCTAAGCAAGATACTGGGTAACCAGCACCGGTGGAACAAAGAGGAACAAAAGATGCAAGATTCGTGATTATCCGGGGTTGTACTCCATAGATTAAAATTAACATGAAAACAACAAACTTGTAATGGGTAGGCCGGAGCTCGCGGCAAAGGACTAGGCTACATTTTAGATCAAGAGACCGACAGAGAGACAGATTGCACGAATCTAGCAGCTTGGAATGTAAGATCACGGAAAATAACAATTGCACTGTTTCAAGGCAAATCTTGTATGTATCCACCCTATAGCGTACGGGATCGTGGACGATAGGTGCAAATCACAGAAGATAAAACTCTCTTGGGTAAGAATGCCATCTCAAAATCATCTTGGTGGTAAGACAGCATCATCAAGGCAATTAGCTTTACCATATAAAATATTAAGTGCCCCAAGACCTCTTCTAACCATTCCTAATCTATTCTACCCTAACAAATCTTACTACTGGACTTTGTACCATGTCCTGAACGGTATGACAGACTGGTAGTATACAAGGGTGATTCCTATCTTGGTTTTTGTATTATAAAAAAAGACTACAATATGTATATTGTGTAACCTTAGTAAAAAATAAGACGGATGGTAATGATTTTACAGTATTGTCGTAACCTGACCCTGTACAAATGCTATTGTCACATATCGGGAGCCTTAGTAACCTAGGGAGTAAGTAAAGTGCCTGCCTAGAGTCGCTCATTCGAATCCACGGAGGTTCGATTCTTTACAGCAATATTTTAACCTATGTTCTACTATGTTCTGTAAGCACAATAGGTGAGCAAGCTCAAGTCAATATATTCGATTGCTGAAATCAACGTTCTATCGTGGTAATATTGGATGGGAGCTTGTGGAATAGAGTGTGTGTTGACGCTTTTTCTTTCATTCTTTCATTGTTCTCTAAATTATCTTTCCTGCTGTGCGACATGGCAATCTAGATAAAAACGCTGACAGTACAAAGAGACTTACATCTGAGCTTCACCTATAAAAAAGCTGCTTGATTTCAACGACCGAGAAAGCATTGGCAATATGGTTTTCTCACCAACGTAAAGGTGAAAGATATTTATGATAGAAGAACGTAAGGTTATCAGATCCATGATCTCGGGAATGAAAGCGGACGAATAGCTACATATAAACTTGCGAAATCATAAGTTGTCATATTTCATACATTAAAACAGCTTGATGAAAAAATCTCGGAAAATTATCAAAGCAGTTTCGGTACGGATAGGTCCACAATATCTGAGGTTAACTTGTATATATTAAATATTTAGTCCTTTGATAACAAATAAGAATAAAATAGACGCTAAGATAACGAGACGAATGATGGATATTATAAAATCAATTTTAAAAGGCAGTCTGATACCTAAACATACAAGGAGAAGTTCCATAGAACACTGGTCTGGTCTACACTGTTACAAACGGCCTCACACAAACAGCAAGAACACCTAGAACACTTCGAGACGAAGATTCAAGGACGTGTCTATGTATGTCAGAGGTAGTGACGATCAAGACTGGTCTTGCACATTTATCAAGACCAAAGCAAACTAAGAAAAGACAGGACAAAAGAAGATAGCAAGATCAAGATAGCAAGACTTTTTGCTCATCACTAAGTGTCAAAAGCCTTGCAGTGATCAGGAAAATGTCTTGTCTTGTCTTGGTCTTGTTAAATGTGCTAAGCCTGCAAGACTTTTTGCAGACTTATTGCGAAAAAAAATCATTTACAGTACCTTTATCATATCAACACCTTGAGAATCATATTGGAGCAGTCTACTGAATTTCGATCCCCCCTTTACCTTGCTTTCGTAGACTATGAGAAAGCGTTCGACTCGGTCAATAGGAGCTTTATATGGAAACGTGGACTGCCGGATAAAATAATAGAATTGATAAAAGCTCTATACAACAATTCCAAATGCAGAGTTCTCCATAATGGAAAATTATCCGACAGCTTTGAGGTGAGCTCAGGAGTACGACAAGGATGTCTACTTTCACCATTACTATTTCTTATAGTAATAAACGACATTCTTGTCAGCGCTCTAGATAGAAGAACAGGTGGCATACAATGGGGATTGCTAGACCGCCTTAAGGATCTCGACTACGCGGATGATATCTGTTTGCTGGCCCACAGACACCAGGACCTCAAAAACATGTTAAACAAATTGCCAACAGAAAGTAGCTCGGCAGGCCTAAGGTTAAATCCGACTAAAACCAAAGAAATGCGGATAAATGCAAACACCCTTGAACGGACAGCGCTAAATAACCGTGACGTGGAACTGGTAGACAAATTCTGTTACCTCGGTAGTATTATTACCGAAAACGGCGGTACAGAAGAAGACGTCAGTTCCAGAATAAATAAAGCAAGAAGCGCATATGCATGCCTGTTTCACATATGGAGATCGACGGAGATCTCAATTAACACCAAATTGCGGCTGTTCAACTCCAACGTTAAGGCAGTTCTTTTGTACGGTTGCGAAACATGGAAAGTCACCCAATTCATCACAGGGCGCCTACAAGTTTTCATCAACAGATGCCTACGTCGTATCCTAAAAATCCGCTGGCAAGATAGAATTTCAAATGAAGAACTATGGCGCCGTGCCGGCCAAGAAAGGATAGACGACCAAATCAGGCGAAGAAAATGGAATTGGGTTGGCCACACCTTGCGACGCGCAAACGAGAATCTAGCCAAACAGGCCATTGATTGGAATCCGCAAGGATCCCGTCGAGTCGGAAGACCTAGAACAACGTGGAGGAGAACCCTATTATCAGAGGCCGCAACAACCGGGAGATCCTGGTCAGAGCTGAAAGCTGTCGCGCAAAACAGAGTCCGCTGGAGGGCAACTGTTTCCGCCCTATGTCCCATGAGGGATTAAAGGAG
Organism: Thereva nobilitata; assembly: GCA_963855945.1. Lineage (NCBI taxonomy): Eukaryota > Metazoa > Arthropoda > Insecta > Diptera > Therevidae > Thereva > Thereva nobilitata. Next base: position 11,302,263 of record OY979694.1, on the reverse strand, counting down.
CAATTAGTTATCATATCGTATGAAGTTATATTCCAAGGGTTCAGGAAAATATAGCTTCTATGATTATTAAGTGTTGCCATGTAATTCGATCGGAGGCCTGCTTCTGAAACGCCTTTTAAAGAAAACTCAGTCTAGCCATGGGTTCGAACTAACTCCTGCCACTGAGTTATACATGTAGTAACAGCTTCTTATCTGAGTTAACTGCATTGGTGTTATAGGCTTAGGACATACAATTAATGTTATTGAGGATAATTTAAATAAAATAAAAAATGAATCAATATCCTAAAACCAATTTAATAATCTATTAGATTTTCCACAAAGAAAAACCCAAGGGGTTCAAGAAATTTGTTTGCAGTTTGCCTACAGAATTGTTTTAGGTCTCTACTTCTTCATTGCGTTTTTGTGAAGCATCATGTAGATTAGTTTTCTATCCATGGACCGTGAGAGACTATGTAGTTGCACATTATTGTCTATTAGTATATGGTGTTCTGTCAGGGATCAATTTAATTCCTTCCTTTTAACACATTTTTTTTAATAAATCCATAATTCTTAATTCACCTAAAAGCATAAAAAAACTAATTCCAATGCGAATATTCCCGGATTTTACTAAAAGTAGAACCTGTAAAATCTCCTTTATCTCCACAAAAGCGACTCCTTTAAACTCTTTTATTGTTTGCTTCATCACAACAGATTTTAAAAGCTTCCATTTCAATCAGGATCGACTTGAAATCCTTGCACTAATTTTTTTCTTCCCTTTTATATATTTTTTTTTAATTCTGTTCGTCCTTTTTTCTACTTACCCAAGAACACCGCCAGCCAAAACCTCAGCCTGGGCAGACAAAGTCTCTGCGATGGCTTCCTCACTGTAAATGCCGACCGGGGTGTTGTACTGCTTGTTGACAATGCTCTTCACTTGACCATCGCTTCCATTAACCTAAAACGTTGACCACATTAAACTTTTGCAAAAAAAAACAAAAAAAAACGGGAAAATGAAAGGACGAACGAACGGTGGCAGCACAATCTTCCATTAAGGATAAAAATATTTTCGAAGATAAACTCCAGTCCATCAACGAACGGATGGAGGATGATGACCAAACCAACCACCGGGCGTCCTCGCTTCATCCGATACTTACTGCAGAAAAGGGACGAGCGGCACTGTTGAAACCGCTGCCGCTATGGCGGACCTCTTGTGGCTTATGAGCTAGAGAAGTTTTCGTCACTGTGGGTACAATTTGGTTGCCGTGCTTGGGTAGGGGTCCTGTTGGAGTGACTGTTGGGCGCCAAGTTGAGCCTCCCCTATCAATTGCAATGTTACGAATTTAATGGTCGTCTCCTTTGACGTGCCGAACACTGAATTGAATCTACTCACCTCTGTATTGTGACTTCGAAATTATTGCCAGATCTGACGATGACATCCTGGGCATCCTTGTGCTTGAGGTTGAAGACCTCAGTGCTGTTGATTTTGATGACAGAGTCACCTGGAATTAATCCGGCCTGCTCAGCTAAGCTTCCACCGTTGACCTAAAATGAAGATGGGGAGTTGGGGTTTATAAAAGGATATCTTAAGACAGTTTTTAATCTATGATAATGAATTTTTAATAAAGCATACTTTGTGACAGGAAATGCAACGTGTCAGATTATATAAAAAGACTCTTTTAATTGAGAGCTCTTTTCACCATATCGGAGTGTATTTAATTTGTGAAAGCGATAACATTTTAACACTTTGATTACCAACTTATCTCAAGGGTATTTGACTTGCCTTTTTCATGCAGCTACGATTGGGATCGTGAAATATTATGGTAGCATTTATCATTTACGAAAATTCAAAATTCAAAATGGCGGCCAACACAAGATGGCGGAAGACATAATAGAATAAAAAGTAGAAATTATAACCTATCAAATTTAAATTTTGCACATATGTATAGTTCACGTGCAATCGGACCATTTTGTAAAAAAATCAAGATGATGATTCCAAGATGGCGGCCGAATTTTGCACTTGTGTTCGCCGACCCTCGGCATGGGTATCAAATAAAAGGATATGACAAATAGAATACTATTAGCTGTGTGACGTCATTCCAAATTCAAAATGGCGGCCAATACAAAATGGCGGATTACTTGTTTCTTTACAAGCAACTAGGAATGAGTATGAAATAAAAGGGTATGACAAGTAGAATACTATTAACTGTGTGGCGTCATTCCGGCAAACACAAAATGGCGGCCAACCAAATATGGGGGATTACCTTTTTCTTTACAACGCCCTCGGTGTGCGGGTATCAATTAAAAGAGTATGGCAAGTTGAATACTATTAGCGGTGTGGCGTCATTCCAAATTCAAAATGGCGGTAGAGACAAACTGGCGACCAACACAACACACGGGATTACTTTTATCTTTTCAACGTGCTCGATATGGGTATCAAATGAAAGGGTGTGACAAGTAGAATACTATTATCTGTGTGGCGTCATTCCAAATTCAAAATGGCGGCCAACACAAAATGGCGGTTTACATTTTTCTTTACAACGCCTTTAGTATGGGCATCAAATGAAAGTGTATGACGAGTATAGTACAGTAAGCTGTGTGACGTCATCTTTAATCTAATATGGCGGTTACCACAAAATGGCGGAATACATATAATAAACTAAAAAGTAGAAAATAAAATATATGGTTTAAAAAGACTAAAAAATACACTTTTATTTTAATATGAACTAAAAAGTAAAAAATAATTTTGAATGTAAAGTTTTAATTGGTCCAGCCAGTATATGGGAACAACCTTCCTTTCGAAATGTAAAAAGGCACCAGAACATTAAATATAGTTTATCCTGAAGCTCTTTGAAAAAATACCGTAACATTGATTACAGAGCATTTTTTTTGGTCCTTCTGTTCGTCTCAACCCGAAATGAAAAAAAACAGAAAGGAAATGTGTGTGTAATGTATTTATTAGATTTTTTCAGGGCACAAAATTGCCAATTTTTGGGAAAAATTTGCAAAATTGATTACTCATTTTGGCGCTTTTTGTGGAAAACAAATTTGGAGGGGAGGAGGGCGCCATGAGCAAAGTCCTGCACAGGGCGTCAAATCCACCGGCATAGCAAAATCTATGCGGGCGATACTGAATATGTTTGGCTAGGTATCTACATATTGTGCACGTAGTACACAATTTTTCATCATCGAATCTTAAAAAGTTCTAACATACTCTAAATTTTTTTAAGTAATCCAAAATCAGTTTTCGCAGATTTGTTCTTTTTTTGTTATACCTTTATCCTACCCCGGACTGTGCACACATAATCTTTTTTTATTGAAAGGCGTTGCAACGCACGCGGGTTTTTACTAGTATTATATATCTTAGTTTTAGCTCTAATGTTATCTCTATATTTTAGGTAATTCCTTAACACATTTAATTGTACTAATTTAAGAATTATTCTTTTGTACAAATATTGGCTAATAAATAATAATAATAATAATATTGTGTGTTAATCGGTAGTTAATCAATATTAATGGGTAATTAATACACCTTTAGTGAACATGGTCGTAAATCGGTTAAACGGGGTTTTTTCCCACGTACAAGTGCCGCAATACCTACACTGCTGCCTACTTTTCTCCACTCCCTTCTTGAGGGCACTTCAACAGCGAAGTTCTTCCTGAAGGTCAATATAGGGTGAAGTTGCGGCAACCATTATCTCGGATAGCTAGTACATTCCCGTTTCATTCCTCTGCAATTTCGCAAAGGACTCCTCGTTGATAAGGTGAAAAGTATTTTGATGCCCGCATTCATTGGAACCACCACCACTTCATTGGAGTGTAGAGACGCTGGTTGAGTTTGCTTCCTACTTTACCTTTGGAAACCAGATGCGGACCCTGGCTATCCACGGGATTTTCATAGATTGGATAAGTCTAAGGCTTCTTATCGACACTGTTGCCTAGGAATTCCTTTAAGGGGAGGTTCTGGTCGAGACCGAAAAAAAAAATCCATTTTTTTTTCTTACATAATTTGCATCTTTGAAGTATGTAGTTTATGCCTACAAAAAGATTTTTCGATATTGAAAGTGTTTCGGTAAATGTAGCGTAAAGGAAATATTCATAATTCGCGTTTCTCTCGCTGTGTGAAGATCGTATTAAACTTTAAACGCGTTTTTCTCAAAACGATTTTTTTCAGTGTGCGCAATACTCTAGAGCCTTCAAAAATTAACCGATTCATTTGATTCTTTTTCTAAATGAAAGATTATTCAATTTATGGGGCCATGACGAGAGTTTTTTTTAATTTTCCAGTTATAAGTATATTTTTTAAACATTTGAAGAAAAAAAAAGTGCCTCAAAAATTTACACTTTTTTTCAAATAGCTGCCATTTTTTTATTTTATGGAATTTTTCAAATCACCCTCGTCATGGCCCCCCCAAATTCATTCTAATTAAATAATTTATCATCCTTTTGGGTTTAAGAATTAACCACGAGTCTGTACACTGTTGCGCGCAAACAACAACACACGGCGAGGCACACACTTTGAGGACCGCCATTTTGTATTGTTTATGTAATAAAAAAATGTTTTTTGTAATCAAATATACAAATAATCAAGTGGTAAAAACCCCATTTCAATAAAAACAATCCTTGTATGAGAAAAAAAAATCCAAAGTTCACCCACTTTTCATGCCGCTCGACCAGAACCTCCCCTTGGTCTTCGTATCTACTGGGCGTCCGAAAAGTCCCGGAAAGGTCAAATATCTCGCGAAATACACATCGGAAAGACAAATAAAAAAATATGTATCTAATATTTTTCAAAAATCTATCCAACGATATCAAACTCGACCCCCACCCCACCCCCACTTTGGCGGGTGGGGGGTAAATTTAAAATTTCAAATGGCAACCCCAATTTTTTTTCACGGATTCTGATTCTCCGAAGAGAAATAAGAAACTTTTATCTGAAAAATTTTTTTATGCGAAGCCCCCTGAACCCCCAAAAATCATCAAAAATCAAAATTATCCCCAAAAATCATTCATTTGGGGTACAGGGAAGCTTCGGATTAAAAAATGTTTCTAACAAAAGTTTGATATTTGTCTTCGAAGAATCAATGGGGGTTACCATTATTCACACCCACTCCTGCGAGGGCGTGAGGAGGTGGGGGTGAATAACGGCAAACCACATTTTTTCTCACGGATTATGATTCTCCGAAGACAAATATCAAACTTTTGTTAGAAACATTTTTTAATCCGAAGCTTCCCTGTACCCCAAATGAATGATTTTTGGGGATAATTTTGATTTTTGATGATTTTTTAGGGTTCAGGGGGCTTCGCATAAAAAAATTTTTCAGATAAAAGTTTCTTATTTCTCTTCGGAGAATCAGAATCCGTGAAAAAAAGGGGGGTTGCCATTTGAAATTTTAAAGTTACCAAAATCCAAGTAAATGGGGGTGAGGTGGGGGGTCGAGTTTGGTATCGTTGGATAGATTTTTGAAAAATATTAGATACATATTTTTTTATTTGTCTTTCTTATTTCTCTTCGGAGAATCAGAATCCGTGAAAAAAAGGGGGGTTGCCATTTGAAATTTTAAAGTTACCCCCTACCCCCCAAAGTGGGGGTGGGGTGGGGGTCGAGTTTGGTATCGTTGGATAGATTTTTGAAAAATATTAGATACATATTTTTTTATTTGTCTTTCTTATTTCTCTTCGGAGAATCAGAATCCGTGAAAAAAAGGGGGGTTGCCATTTGAAATTTTAAAGTTACCCCCTACCCCCCCAAAGTGGGGGTGGGGTGGGGGGTCGAGTTTGGTATCGTTGGATAGATTTTTGAAAAATATTAGATACATATTTTTTTATTTGTCTTTCCGATGTCCATTTCGCGAGATATTTGACCGTTCCGGGACTTTTGGCACACCCGATTATCCTGCAATCTATAGATTCCCTCCGAGGATTCATAGCAGTGCACTAATTCTCTCTTACGAGAGAGGATGTGGTCCAACACAATATTCATCCCTTATATATGATCTCTGAGCTTTCTGAGCCTGGCTATGATTCACCTATAACTGCTGTACCTGCAACGGCAAAATTTTTCTTGATGTGTCACTGGGAAATTTTGGCCTTTCGCTCGTTCTTATCTTTAGGAGAATACCGAGGTACTTTTAGCTCCTTCTGTGACTTAGGAGGATTTGGTTTGATTTTGTGCCAGCCAGTGGTGGTTGGTTCTCAACAATTGCACGATACTACATCTAAATAGGCTTCATGGCGATCATGGCCAGAATGTAAACGGCTCTCTGGTGCTGATTCTTCGTGAACCTATTGATCGACTTCTGCCTCCTTTGAATTCGATTTTCCGGCTGATCCACAACGGATGTGCGCTAGTACTCTGGCACTAGATGACTGTCGCGAAATGTTTAAGAAGGTAGGAGGAAATCCCAAGGTAAGACCGATTTGCCAGCCAGGATTAAGGAGAAGTGCAGTAAAATCAAGGATTATTACTCATGTAAAAAAACACAAAAATTTGAAAGCCGCACCTCATTAAATAAAATTACGACAATCACAATCATTTTTAATATTTATTTTCTTCGAATGAAGAACAAATTTTATTCTTATTCCATCAGTAAAATATTTACTTTAATTGTTTGTTTAAAAAATGAATATTTCGATAAGATTTGATATGATATCAGCTGTTCAAATTGTGTACTTTGTAAAAACGGGTCTTGAGCATATTGATTTTTTGATATATGGATGTAATTTAAAAACAATTTTTTTATTTTGGATTTTAGACTCTTCATAACTGACATGATTCAAATGATACGCAATACAAAATTTTCTACGAAATCCTTTATGAAAACACTCATCGAACCCTGAAAATTTTAATTAAACCCATCGAAATTGTATAAAACCTCTTTTTCCACTTCCGCCATTCGAATATCACATTACATTACTAGATAGAGCCAAATCCATCACGTAGAGCTCCTTACGCAAATACAGGTAATTATTTAAATTGAAATCGCGGCATTACAGGTATCCTGGGCGTTCGCATTTGTTTGCACTATCGTTTATTAGTTGGAGGCATATCGTGATTGAACTTTATGTCGTCGATGTCGTAAATATCTGCATATAAACTCACTAAATTTAATTAATCCCATGCGATGCCATCGAATGTGGTAATTAATTAAGTTCTCCTTAATCTGTTTGATAGCACGCAATTATCGTGGGCGTTTACGAACAACAAACACCCCCCGCAGCACCCCCCGCCGATGTCGTCTTATGCTGTTATCACTCGGTTGAGTCGGTTGCCATGTCACTCTAGCTCTTCTAGCCTCCGTTGTCTATACTATATTCGGGGCTGTGCGCACCCAGTTCGGCAGATCGTGTTAATGCCTAGGTAAATATGCTGTTCCGTCTCCTCCGGTCTATCTCTGGGCGCCGCCGTTAATAGGGAATTTTCAAGTTATTACACCCCCGACTTTATTTAATTGAATTCATTATCGTGCACCGAGCACCGACTAGTTTCCATTCGATTCAAATTTCGTTCATTAAACATGTAAACAATAACGAAGCCATTATTTGAGTTGTTCAATGTGGAAGATGAAGTTGAGAGTGGAGTTGCGGATACCAACCGAAGATAAACTTGATCCTTGAGCTTGAACGATGGCAGTAGCCTGGCTCTGCTTGCTCAACTGTGGCCAATGCTATGGGGGGTGCGGGTACCACTGACATCAGGGCCTGCCCCTTCCTTGTTGCAAAATTCATGCAAAAGTTTCATAGTTGTCCCTCAGCCCAGGAGCACTGCTGCGGGATCCTGTGTTAAATGTGGTTCAACGTTTTAAACTATCAAAGTTCGGTCTTATTGAACTTTGTTCAAACTTTCTCTCATTGAAAAGTTTCGTTGAATTTGTGTTCATCCATTCCGGGCGATATTTTAGCAGCCATAGAATCCCGATCGATCCTTCTAGGTCATTGGTGTAGTTTTAGCTCACTTTTTTCCCCATCTCTCTAGAATATCCTTAAGTGATTTTCCCAGGACTCGAGTTTTAAACAAAATTAACTAAATTGATGCAATTTGGTAACAATGCATTTATGCGCATGTTATGGGAAATTGAGAAGTTGCGGATTAAATCTGGATGTTGAACTTTAGTCCATAGCCTTGATTTATTCCGAAAATTTTACATGTAAAAATGAATGAGTTTAAGCTGAAAATAAATGTTCGTCCAATAATGATTATTTTTTGTTTAAAACTGGATTAGTTACACTTTGTGTGATTAGACGAATTACATTAACAATTCTCTGCGGATCACTAGACGAGCTTAAGTGGCACGTGCATCAAGGGTGGTTTGGTGCAGTTTAGAAAAAAATTAATATTTGGGGCAGGGATGATATTATAGTAGAGATAAATTGTCATTTGAAAGTGATGTAACGGGAACTTCAAAAATTTTTTTATTTTTTTCATTTCATACATGCACCTGGGTCGAAAGCCGTAAAATTTGGTAAAATCAAATGCGAGCATAGCTAGAAAAGTGCATAAAAGTGCATTTTTGGTGAATTTTGAGTGCATCGTAACACTATTTTTCAAATGTCGACGGTTCTATTGGTCGTAGAAAAAAAACAAAAAAGGGAAAATACTCGTGAGAAAAAGGGCTATCGAACTGATGCGGCGAGATTACGTTAAAAATATTTCCTAACCTCAAAAAATTCAAATTTCTCATTTTATTTATTTTTTAACTAAAAATGCATTAAATAATGAACAAATCAATGGATTTTTATAAAAATTGGAGAAAATATGTATATTAATGTTATAAATATGCTATTAAATTGCCAAAAAAAAATTTCATTTTTACGGCCAAAATTGGTCATTTTCGAAAAATATTAAAACTCTTGTAATTTAATGAGAGATGGTCCTAGAGTAAACTTTTTTTTTTCTAAGTGTAGGTTTTTTTATGTACTTTCTTGTAAACATATGCCAGAATCTGTTTATAAAGTTTAAATGTCGTTTTTCTTTTAAATAAAAAAAAATGAAATTTAATTTTTTTAACATTTTATCGTTTATGTATACCGTTTCTTTTACATAGGATATATGATTTTGTGCTTAACACTATTGCGTAAAAGAGGCTTTATGCGCAGCTTGAATTATAATATGACCTCTTACTGCCCTAGCATATGCATGTCCATTTAATATATGTTTTACAGATTCTTCTGCAAATATAATAGAAAGATTCCACTGCCACTCATTATGTATCCAATTGCACCTAAATATGACATAATGATATGAAACCCACCTAAACGGAGAACTACGAATTCTAATTCTGGATTTGTTGTAGACTTTAGAATTTCTTTTGCTTTAATAAACAGTGGTTCGTCAAACGTTACATAAGTATATTTTTGATTGGCAATATTAGACCTTCTAGTGGCTTCAATAAGTGCTGTATATATAGTGTCATAATTTGTTGGTGTTGCCATGATAAATGGTAAACAAATAATTTTACTTTTTTCAAATTTTAAATCATTTGTAATTTTTTCCATATAGTGATTCCAACCTGTGGAAAAATTGTCACCCGTATATTTATGGTACAACCACAAGAAATCGTTTGGAGAAAGATTAATTTTAGTTATAAATTTATTGCCACTTAGGTCAATATGATCTGATGTAAAAAAATTTAAAACAATGTCTCTCATATTTTTTTTTGGTCTTTTTCGAAATGTTTTAAACCAGAAGTTCCCTTTTCTATAAAAGTAGAAGATTTTGGTAATGACTTTAATTTTTTTATATCAAAGTATTTAATTTTTGATGCTGGCGTATAAATTTCGCAGCCACCCATGCAATGTAAAGAGTCCTTACCACTAAGAGTATTTTTAATATGATCAGCATTATCAAATACATGGACTCTTAAAGGCGTGCCCTCTATAATAAAACGATCTTTACATTCAATTGCTGATGCTTGAAATAATAACATATCTTTATAAGAGAACAAAATCCAAACATTGACAAAATATCAAGTAAATCCTTCGAACCAAATCTGTGATACAAAACGACTGACAATCCTAATTGTAATGGCGATATACAAGACCTAGGATGAACACACTTTATAATAGCGTGGCATAGGCCAATTACTTTTCTGTTCCATGCTTCTTCATTTCCCCCCTTTTATCACGAAAAACTAATTTCGAAATAAATTTCATCAAAGAATCTGGAATGTATTGTTCAAGGTTTAAGAAAAATGTATCTGCAGTAGGATATGTGTCTGTATTATATTTTTTGTCTTTAATATCTTTATGAATATATTCAGATGCTAATTCAATAATTTTAAGCCGATCTTTCTCTTCATTTTCTGATTTTGTAGTTTCTTTTTTAAAATTTTGTAGGCTAATTTTCTCAATTATATGGGAACGACAAATTATAGTTTTCTTTTTTTTTGAAACTAGTTATATAAATATCATCATTACAATTATTTAAAATTTCTTCCTTAATATATCTAACATGAGGTATATTCTTCGTATCTGGAATTTGCGTCTGATACTTTGACACAAGTTCTTGGAGACAAAATTGATTTATACTTTCATGTTCTTGAATATAAGAAAGAATAAATTTTGTTATTTCAGGTAATTTATTATCTACTGGAGATTGAGGTAAACTAGTTTGCTTAAAAAACTTTTTGTAACATATATCGTGATATCTGGCATTTTTTTCCAAAATAAATCTGATATAAAGAAACGGTATATAAACCATAAAATGTAAAAAAAAATTTAATTTCATTTTTTTTTCAATTTAAAAAAAACGACATTTAAATTTTATAAACAGATTCTGGCATATGTTTACAAGAAAGTACATAAAAAAACCTACACTTAGAAAAAAAAAGTTTACTCTAGGACCATCTCTCATTAAATTACAAGAGTTTTAATATTTTTCGAAAATGACCAATTTTGGACGTAAAAATAAAAATTTTTTTTTGAAAATTTAATAGCATATTTATAACATTAATATACATGTTTCCTCCAATTTTTATGAAAATCCATTGATTTGTTCATTATTTAATGCATTTTTAGTTAAAATATAAATAAAATGAGAAATTTGAATTTTTTGAGGTTAGAAAATATTTTTAACGTAATCTTGCCGCATCAGTTCGATAGCCCTTTTTCTCACGAGTATTTTCCTTTTTTTTGTTTTTTTTCTACGACCAATAGAACCGTCGACATTTGAAAAATATTGTTACGATGCACTCAAAATTCACCAAAAATGCACTTTTATGCACTTTTCTAGCTATGCTCGCATTTGATTTTACCAAATTTTACGGCTTTCGACTCAGGTGCATGTATGAAATGAAAAAAATAAAAAAATTTTTGAAGTTCCCGTTACATCACTTATCATCAATTTTTTTGTTCATTTTCACTCTACTATTAAGGAATGCGGTGAGAAACAACAATATATGCGTAAAGTTTTCCTGCACCTGATAGATACCTGCTGGCGTTCATATGACTGAAGTTTCAATTAGCCCTTCCGTGGTAAGCGGCACTACTCCAGGCAACTATTCCTTCCATTACTCATCGGGCCAAAACAGGTTAGCTTTGCCTTCTTGTTAATTGTTATAATAGCTCAGCTTGTTCGCTGACGTCATAAACTGTCATAACAAGACGAAGACGAAGACTTGGATTCGGACAGGCCCTAAAGAACCAGGAAATAAAAGGAGACATACTTCCACATCATCCGAACCCACCACCTTTGGCTCTTAAGATAATTCCTCTTATATTTCTCCGAAGGTTTTCCTTATTCCTAGGAACAAGGTAATTTTCAGATCATACCGAAAAAAACTGAGTTCAACAAACCTTTTAACTACAGCTCAATAGCAATTGAATCTAAACCAATTCTACACGATGTACTGGTGACCTTCGTAAGCCCGGGACCCACATGTCCGCACCGCATGACGGCCGGGTGTCGGACGAAACACGGAGAGAAAGTAAACAAGTAAAAAGACGTGGTGCGGCTACGAAGGTGCGGGAAAGGTGTGGACTGACTGGTAAAATTTTACTTGTTCACTTTCAGTTGAGGTAACTGCAAGCCATTGGTACCGACTCTGTTTTAAAGAACTAGAATGAACGTTTTCTTTTTGGTCGTTCAATCAACGTGTTACTAGTTAACGTTGAATTTAAATGCCACACTGTATATGCTGGTATTCCGCAGGGCTCTATTCAGCAGCGGGGGCCACAATCTACAACTTCTGGATTAAGATTGGTCCCTTGAAAATCGATTTAGAGTGGCTGGACAAGATGCGAAATTACGCCATTAAACTGATAGGTGATGGCGCCTTTTCCTTGACAGCCCTGACAACATTTTATCGGTGCCCACACCCATAGCAGCTGTTCAACTGACAATTTTCCTATAAGGCAAATATAGCTCGCTCGACTGACTCTTACAAACTGACACCCTTCTTTCGAGTGGACTACAAGTTCTCACAACAATGAAAAGTTGCAATCACAAGGATTCTTGATTAAAATCCGTCAGTGGACCTAAAGAAGTCATAAACAAAGTGAAGTCATAAACAAGAGTGTGATGATCCATTTTGATAGCCCTTTAGCTATTTTAAAGGTTTCGTGACTTCTATTTTTCAACATATAATCATCAATTTCCTAAACCTACCTTTATAAAACACAACCATCGTCGAACGTAGCCAACCAGTCTCGGAACCCTCAAGGTCTTTTTTTTTATCAAAGTCTTTGGTCCTAGCCAAGGGGATGTACAGACGATGATCGGAAATTACCCAATTGGATTTGCTCAAAAAGATTTGGGTTAGCCAAGCACTGCAAAGCACTGTAAGCGTTGCCATGTATACGGAAAACATTCTGTTAGCAAGCCACGATTGTTCCTTTCTTTGAATTAGCGCCCGCTCTAGGGGCAGGCAACCCAGACATTTGTCCTGGGCACCAAAATTTGAGGGCGGCATTTGGGCTGTGCCACAGCAAAAACAGAAATATTAAACATGAAGCGGAGACCCTTCAGAAGGCTTGTGGCACTCACCATGCGGCAACAAAGTTTCTTGAAGAAGACAACTGTCACTGTCACTGTTTCTGTCACAATCCGGCGCTGATGAATAGAAAGGAACATCGAACCATGGACCTCTGATATGGATTGTCACAGTGCAATGCTTCCATAGTTACATATAACTACAGATTTATAGATTGGGGGGCGTCCAAGGGTTATTAGAGGTGTTTCTCAGAAGCCGGATTCAGGCTACTAATCATCCTTGAATTTCTGTTTCAAACTTCCGAAACATGTTTCTCTATAAAGCAAGATAATTGCAGAAGACATGTTCAGGGGTTTCTATTTTCTACCTGTAGGGTTGCCAACTCGACGGGACTGAATTTCCGGCTTTTTACACCCCCCCCCCCCCACCCTCCCCCCACAAAAACAGTTTGTAGATCGTGGTTTTTTCGGAGGCGGTGACTTTTCGTTGCCCGACATAGTTTTTGGTCGCACTCTTGACGTATTACTTTCGTACACACTAAAATGCCTGCTTTTAAATATAATTTATTCACCCGCGAAATCTGACACCGTAGAATCAACACAAAGCTGACTGCCGTTTGCTAGTGATCCTTAGAGTTACATATCTATAGATAGTCGGTACAAAAGCTAGTAGGTCCGTGACCATGATAACGCGTTAAATTCAAATTGCATTTGAGTATAACATGTTTAAAATGTACGAATTTCTTAATAGTTGTAAAGATTTTCTAACTTTACAAATTATAAATATTGGGCCTATTCTGTCAGTAAAATTTTATCATTTTATGTTATGTTATGCCAGAACATAAAAGAATTCTCTAAAATCCTAGTCTGTCCGACAAATTTTATTTTATTTTATCGATCATAACATAAAATATTTCCTGTTACGCTTCATAACATAAAATAATCTAAGCAGCACATTTTACAGGTATTTTAACCTATTTTATGAAAATAACAGACGCGAATTGACTTTTGCGAGAAAGTAGTTTTCATTGAATTTTGAATTAAATTAAAAATTTAATATGACAAACGTATTAAGAAAATTGTATTTTGTTAGATACTGAAACAAGGCGCGCTTTTATTTTGATTGTTTTCATTCATAATTTTATTTCTTTTCATTTTCAACCGATCAGCTGCTCCAAACGTAATAGAACTCATAGCGGATTCTACTAAATATTTTATGTTATGTGTTCATAAAAGACTTCATAAAATAATTTTAAGAAAGCATGACAGAATACGAATTTTTAAAATATTTTATTTTTATTTTATGAAGAAGAAATTTTATCATCATAACATAAAATATTATTTTATGAAAAATTAGAGAAATTAAAACATTTTTGATGGAAGAAATTGAAATTGCCGGCCTTTTTCGAATTTTCAAATTTCTGGCGGGCTGCCGGCTTGAGAGTGATATTGCCGGCCGAGCCGGCTGAAAACCGGCCACTTGGCAACCCTATCTACCTGACAGTAACTACTTGTGACGATATCAATTTTAGCCATGATTTTCGGGTGATATCTATCAAAATATCCCTGAAAAATTTTCTTAAAATTCTCAGCTCACATTTTTTAGCCTTTACTCAAGAACTGGCAATGCAATTCTTGTCTTGTTTGATACTTGATGCATGAGTCCAATGATAAGACAATCCCGTTTCGCCTCATGGCAAGCTTTGCACCGATTAACAAAGTGCAGGCAAACCCCCAGAACACAATGAGGCCGACAACGACAACTTCTACGGGAAAACAACAACAATTTATATGAGAATTGTCGTTGTCGGCCGCATTGTGTCCCGGGAGAAAGGTTCTGCCATACGATGCAATGCTATCATCTAAAAATGCTGTCCTCTGATGACAATCGTATTACTCATTGTTATTGATTTTTAGTTGGTAAAAACATTCCACCAGCTGTGGTATATCTCCATTTTAGTGGCATGTACAGAAAAATGTCGGTCACATATCTTCGTGAAAAATCATCATCATGAAAGCTTCTATGAAAAAACATTTTCTGTTATATACATAGAAAAGTATACCATCACTTTTTCGCCAATCCTTTACATTGTTTAGTCCTGAAAAAAAAACATTTCTCTAAGCGTGCTAATATTTGTTCTTTCCCGTCAAAACCACGTAAATTTTTCCTTCAACACCATACAAAATATCCTAAAAAATATTCCCAACACGATGCCAAAGTGTATGGCATAAATTTTAGGAAAAAAAGAAACACAAGAAATGCAAAGCTGATTCAACTTATGGCAGTAAAAGGAAGCATTTTTCTTGGGAATTTCTTGAAATAATGCAATTTGATGTAAGAATGCAAAAGGATAAAACGAGAACGAATTTAAGCATTTTTCAGCGAAATTTTGCAACAATGGGACGCGGCTGCATGGCAGTACCTACAACAAAACATAAAATGGACCATAAATTAGGTCGCATTAGCATTTGGAATATAACCACCAGAAATGCCTTCTTAGGGCAAAGATTTATGGTTTTATAGAAAAATACTTTTTGGGTTGACTTTAATTCCACGGAAATATTTTTGGCTTTGTGTTTACCATTTTTTGTTGCCAGCTTGAATGTGGCAACGATTAAATTACTACAGGTAAACAACGACAGAAAAAAACAGCGCCACCACCAAAAAAATATGTCCCAAGCTAATAACCATTTCGTGTTTACCAGAAATTTCTTTTAAATTAATTGCTCCGTGCCCAGTGATAACACAAAATTTCCGTCGTCATTACCTGAAAACGGCTCGTGTAAGGGCGGCGGTAGGGTAATGACATACACAGGTAATTAGAAAATACCTTCCTATGATACTTAACGCTTTCGAAATCCATCATCGGGGGTCAATATGCCATTTTTGTGTATACCTATGGGAAAAGCAATTATTTGCCTAAAAGACTGATAACAGATAAGATAAAGAGCCGTTGACTGACGTCGGTAATCACCCCCAATATAGCCGTAAAAATTTCGAAGATAATCCATCACCCAGGAACCCGGAAGTAATTCACTTAAGTGCAGCATTGTCTTTTCGTTGTATTCTTTAAGTGCACTAGCTGAATGCACTTGGGACTCTAGGGCTGGGTACAATCCCAAAAGGATATTGATTGTAGGGTCCACGTGTAGTAGGACTTATACCTACCACCAAGGTTGGTCCTGCAAAAATGCCCTTAACACGCAAATAATCCGTCGGCAATTACTTGTCAGTTGGGAGAGTAAAAGAAAGAGGCTGTCCCTCCATTTATGGTACGTCCCGATTGCATGCAAGGAGCGCATTAGTCCTGATTAAAGGAAGTCCTCGGCGAAAGGGGGGCGGAAGGTAACAAAAAAAAAACCCCGGTGCAGCAGCGGTGAAAAATTTCATGCCCCGTTCAGAGTAAACCACGGCGAATTTTAATTTACTTTTTTCTCCACCCTACCCCCACCTTCTCTCGTGGCGGAATAATTTATTTCACTTGGTGAAAAGTGTTAAATTATTAAAAATAATGAGAAAAATGATTTATGATTAAAGTTCAGGAGCGGCGCGAGGAAATTTCATTCGGGCTTATTTATGCTGAAAGTTTAAGGGCGTCATTATTATTGTGCAGCGCCATGCCGTCCCTGTTGCGGCAATGCGGCGGATCGTTTAATTATCCTTTCGATTTGATTATGCGGAAAATTAAAGGGGAAAATCTATTTTTTTTTCGCTGTTAAATACTGAACAGATTTAATTTGATTGATGTGATTTTGTTAAAATAAATGCGGTTTTATTAATATATACTAGGTGTGGAATTACAGCTTTAAAATGATTAAGATCCTAATAAATAAAGACTTTTCTAATGAAATCTTCTCACTTCTCTCACTTTAACCACAAAAATTTAACAGATATCCATTACAAATTTAATTTCTGTGGGTTGGACAAAACTTCTCTAATACAGAAACTCAGAAAAAATCGGCTGTGAATAGGATGATGAACCAACGTGCGGGATAACTTCTTTGGATACACAGGGATCCGTGCTGGGACTGTGGATAATTATGTAAGTACTACTGTCGCCCGAGAGCAAAGGGATCGCCATCGATTTCTCTGATGATATATAGGTGTGACAGTAGGAAGACTTTTAGACGAGATCGAAATATATGCTAACGTGACGATCGGCGAGTTCAATGAGTGACTAAAGAATGCTGACGAAGACCTCGCGGTGCGTAAAAGGTATATGACGCTGAGCACTAAAAAACGGATCGGAGTGAGGCAACAAACAATATATTTTCAAGCCGCACTAAAATATCTGGATGTGACGCATAACCAGTAAATCTCACCTGAAAAGAGCTAGTATCACTCGCGCTGCGATAACGAGAATGCTCTCTAGAGAAGGATATATAATACAAAGGAGGTTCCTTCTTATCTTGAGAGTAGTTAGCTTTCTTTTATTTTTTGATGTGAAACATCTTTGCGCGCGTTGAGAGTAATTCTTCAAGGTCGGGAACGTTTTTTGGGAACGCTTTATGGGAACGCTTCGTCCAATCCAATTATGGAGATATAAAAAAAAATAGTATCAGCAAAGAAAAGTCTTTATATGCCGCGGGCCAGACATGACGGGCCAGACATAGGCAGAATGGAACAATTGGTTGAGTGATTGCCTTACGACGTTCATATTCCAAAAAGTCGCGGGTTCGATTATTGACTTCGGCATTTGAATTTTATTATTTATATTTCAAAGCTTTTATTTCAAATTATTTCAAAAAGGTATAATAAAACAAGAAGTGCCCTATTTTTGCATAGGGGTTTAAAAGGACGTAAAATGACTTTTTTTATTAAATGTAAATTGTATAAAATATTACTGAGACAGTAAATTTCTTAACTAGAATTTACAAAAATTTAGATGAAGCATTCGGATTTCTGAGAATTCTGTCTGTAGAAGGGCAGGAATGGCGGAAGTTACAATCGATTAATGAAAATGATTATTTAGCTAAATTAACTTGATTTTCTATAAAAATGGTTAATTGACTTAAATTCCTTTTTATACGCTTTCTATTAGCTTCACTTGTATGTTGTATCTTGTATTTTGTATGTAAACAAATCTTGTAACTACCCAGCGGGAAATTGAGTGCTCCAAAGACAATGAAAGAGCACTCCCATGGAGGCATGGAGTGCTCCCTTTCCGCTCCCTCTTCATATACTTTTTAACATTAGATGTCCGCCTAGGCTAGCACTCCTTTTGAGCTCCTATAGGAGCACTCCTGCAACGGTTTGGTTGGAGACAAAAAGGAGCATTATAGAGCTTTTTTGAATATCTACAGTAGAGCTATTCATGGAGGCCTGATATATGAATAAGCTCCGGTGCCGAAAAGCTTTTATTTTTGTTCATTTTTTGCAATTGCTTTTTCCTTCCAAGCGCGAGTGTGGTTTTACCAAAACAGGCCCCCAACTAAATACTAACCACGTCCAAAGCTGCTTGTCCTCCGTATCAAACGAGAACCGGTCCATTGACTATGCTAATGTCACATTTTATGCTCAACAAGGTAATCGCCCGTTTTCTTCTTTCTATAAATTTTTGAAAACTCCAGTAATGCTCCCTCGGGACCATATTTGGGAGCGCTCAAAATTACCTCCCTAGAGGAGCACTCCCAATTTTTCCCGCTGGGTAGATTTTGACTCACATATGCATAGTTCGCGTGACAATGCAATCTGACTTATTGCTCTAGCCAGTATATGGGAACAACCTACCTTTCGAAATCACACTCAAAATGAAATTAATTATTGGTCAAATTTAGAAATATAACTTATATGTACTTAAATGTAAAAAAGCGTGGGGCGTTAACGAAGGTTCCAGTATTAATAAAATAAGTAAATTAAAGAACCCAGAAAAAAATGTGTTGTCAAAATAGCAAAATTACTATTTTTTTTATTAAAATAGGGCATCAACAATAACGATTCTATTAACGATATGGATAAAGCAACAGCGTTTTCTTAAATAATTGAAAATATATTCTTAAATCCTAGGAAATTTTTATGCAATGTACTTAAATCTTTCTTAAATTCAAAATTTTGAAATACTTATAAATTTTTAACTTTTGAACAAGGGTAAAATGTAAATATTTCGAAAGAAATTCCAATGATACCAAAAAAGTACAAACCCAAAATTGTTAGTGAAATGCTTTTTCTATTCACCTCTTGTGATGTAATCTTCAAATAATTAAAAAAAAGAACGCCTGTGTCAGGAATCTAACCCACGACCCCCGGGTAAAAGCCCTGCATCTTACCCTTAAGCCAACAATGCCGATAGATTCCAGTGGTTGAAATCGGTAATTATAGTCTTCTGCTTTGATTTATAGGCCTTTGTATGCGATGGACTAAATATATTTGTTTGAATAAATTAAAAATTTGAAACTCAAATATATTTATTTTGTAGCACAATAATGCTAACTAATTTTTGTTCGTTTGAATGAATTTATTTATATTATCGTGTCATTAGAGCAATTATGATCGCGGCGTTGATCAGACTGGGTATCCCCAAATACCTCGTGCACATATTGATAGATTTCCTAAAAGGCAAGACGCTGCACTGTGACTCCGATAATGTAGAGATCCCATGTAGAAGAGGACGCAAATCTAGCAATAGCTGCAGATCTATTTGAACCACAATCCTCGACAAATATGGAGGTCACAAGATGGGTGGTACCGGAAATGTACATTGGAACTGGGGGAATAAGACCAAGTCTGATGACCATAGGCGTACCCAGCAGACCATTGGAAGGTGCCCCCTTCCCCGCCGGGCTACGAAAATTCTTTTCACTCTGAGCTCAAGGACGAACGAAAGGTTTTGTCCGACGAAAGGTTTTGCTTTGAAATTTTGTTTGCGCGCTTAAAAAACAAATGGGGTGCGACTAAAGGATCAGTCCACGACTGGCCGCCCCGTTTCTACAGGAATCCTTTAATTTTTGGACTCCTTATCTGTAGTATAGTCCTTTTGCTAGTTTTTATTGCTCCTTTGTTACTTACTATTCATGTTTAATATGAAATCAGAAAAATTTACCATTAGTTAGTTTGCTTGTACGACCACAGTACACAAGTCTCACGTTTTCCAAAATCATCTACAAATACGATAAGAAGCTTTCGAAATCATCATTACATGTCGCCTTGTCACGTGTAGGTTGTGTCCAAGGACTATGTCCTATTGCAAGTAGTAAATCGGTGAGTATAAAAACTTACGGCTATTTTATATCCCAAAGGCAAAATTTCTATGCGATAAAGGAGCTCAAGAGCTGCGTTTCCACTTTGCGTTTCGGATGTAAAATGGCCTCTATTTTTACTAATTATCAGTTTCACATCTTTCACGTGCACTAGGTACACGCGCTATTTTTTCCTTTGTTTTAGTGTATCAGGTCCAAGGTGCACATCTTTCTCCAATTAAATCTATTTTACTTTTATCAGTCCCAATGCCTCAGATTTGTATACCAGACTGCTTGAACAAGCTTAGCAAACTGTGTAAAGATTTTGCGCTCAGACTATAGTTTGTCAAATTCTAGGCCTGACATTAAATAAAGAACCATTCCAGTATCTGGGATTTCTAGAAAAGCAAATTCCTCCTCAAACCACATGAGGTGGCAGTACTTTTGAAGTCTAGCATAGTTCGACCATACCTGGAATACAACTTGTTTATTTGAGCTGGAACCCTATCGTTTCTGGAGAAGATACAAAGCCGCATCGGTCTAGTTTCTTAAGCTCCAGCATCAAATACGTAGAAATGAAGCAGTCCTGGCAATAATTTAACCGATATCACTAAAGTGACCGTTCCGCTGCAAATAAAAATCTGCTTCCTACACTGCATCACTTCTTCCGCAATACAAGAGTAGCCCGGTTGGCTCATTTTCACAGGATGCAGCCCTTCTTTATTTGACACGACAGTCGAAGGATTTGATCATAAATGGAACAACTTGACTATGGAACAATCTTCCACAGTCGGTATTTCCGAACTCATACAACTAATAATTAACATATATCGAACGTTCATCGCTTACTCCTCCTGGTCCCTCCAGATTCTTCTTAATTTATTCTATCCTTTTTATATCCTTCGAACTAAGCTGTCTTGAACGAGTTGACGGACTGATAGAACTGCGAACGATATGACGGACTAGTCATTAGTAATATAAAGGGCGACTCCTAAGCTTAATTCTGTTTCAACAAAAAGAGGTATGGGCAACACATCTGAGGTATACCGTATACAGGTTGTAGTTTAATAGCACAATTGAAGGCTGCGGTACTTTTGGACCTGATTTAAAAAAAGAACCACAAGAACAACTAGACTTCAAGCTTATATTCACGAAATTTTTCCAATAGAATTACGTTTTATCACGACAATGATTTGGGACCTGTTCAGTTCACAACGCAACGTTGCAATAAAAAAGAAAACGATAAACGCTTTTTTTTCAAGGAAAAAGCATATTACAGGTAGGCGTAGATATATTTTAGTTACTAATTATTTTAAGGCAATATATGCTTGTTAAAACTTGAACTAAATTGTACCTCCACCAAGGCCTGCACCAACAAAAAATGGTAATTTTTATCGGCAACTACAACTCAAAATCTTAAGTTTCAATAAAAATTGAAATATCAACTCTACAAATTAAATTTAGTCGGACAATACACTCCCCATTAGCTAAACAAAATGTCTCAATTATCTCTTATCCTTTTATCATCTGAAGGTAAACTATCATAAAGCCAATCACCGACAACTGCAGACGGGTATACACCAAATCCATGGCATACCATAATCCAGGTGGGCCGTGAAGTAATAAATACCTGACATTTGTCATAAATCTCTAAATGCAATAATTTACATTCCCCGTCTGCATTTGGCATTCTATGCACATGCACACACACATACAAGCACGTATACAAAACAATAAATGAACTTCTCCTGTAATAATATATTCAATGTATCTCTATCTACCTTTTGTGTAGCACCTGAGCCGTGGAGCTGTGCATGCATATAATACAGTATAGCCGTAGGGACTTCGATTGGGCTGGTTAATCACACAAGACACAGAGTCTGCCATTATGACGTGATCGCTTAATCAGTTTTGATAAAATGGCAATAAACATAAAGCCCAAGTGTGTCCCATTGTCAAATTAGTCAACTTGCTCGGGGAACGTGCACCCAAGACCGAGCCGGGAATACGTCTAATGGCAGATCGTTATCAGTTCGTGATTTTGGTCACGGATCAAAAATCAATTTAATTCGAAATGATAAAATATAATCGATAAAACGATTGTGAACTTTGTACATTTATTTTTATCTTGTTGAGGGGATTTTGATATCGTTTTATAAGTGTATGTGTGTTTGTTCGCAAAAGGATACAGGCAAACAAAAAGTCTTATGGATATGCATGTAATCCATCATGATTGTTTTTCAGTAAACAATAAAACAATATTTTCTTTTATATAGTATGAAAAATAACCAGCAAAACACCACACGTAAAAACATCCATTAACCGATTACACTACTCGAATATTGCCAGAGCTGCAATAAAAAAAAATATCTCTCCGCCATGCCATATCAATCAGGATGCGGCCATGGTCCTTTAGGTGGCCATAGGATACTTTCATTTCAGCTATCTGGGATTCTGGGAAACGTAATAGCGTCCGCTGTAAAAAGTTATTAAAAGTTTGCCAAACTGACTGGAATGGTTTCCTGCCAGCCGATTTTCCACCTGAGTACATTATGCAATTTTTGTTCCACCCAACCAGCCCCAAACCCCAACCCCTGTGTCGCTATTGTATTTGTTGTAAAAACCATCAAAGTACCTGAAAACCAAATGGGAGAAAAATCCGATGGCGGAAAATCCTGCGTTTTGTTTTGTTTTTTTCAAAATTGTTGAATTGAATCAAAATGAATGGCAACAACAGAATCCGTGTGTACTTATATTATGGAATGAGAGCATCCTTAGCGCGGATGTTGTTTGGTCCTTTGTTTGTCTAATATCGATCCTTTTTCATATTCAAGTGTTTAGTGTTTGCTTTTAATAACCTTTCTCTTCATAGTTTACAGCAGTAACGCCCCAGTATTAAAATAATTGAAAAATATGGCAAATGAAAAAGGAAAATATTCTATGTTATTTCAACACGGAGACGAGACCGACCGTGGAGTGCATACAATATATTTTAAGCTTGTACGTGATGCTTTTACATATTTTCTACATTAATAAAAATGATGAAAAAGTAATACGAATTGAGCAATTCTCGTTTATTGAAATTATTATTAGTTAACCATATTTTCATAAAGCATGTGATAAATAATGATCAAATAGAGAACCGCGAAAGCCGGATGCTTGTGATACTGGGAAAATTGAGTTTTTAGTTAGAATAAATAATTTTGTTGTGTGAGTTTATAAAGGATATTTTGTTTTCATAAAAGGTTACTGTTTTATTAGTGCAAATCGTCTTCCTAAAATATCGCTAGAGTCCTTGTGGTAATTATCACGCGACATTGGACAGTAGTGGGCCTATGCTGCCAAGCTCGGTATATAACGCAATGTCTGTTGAAAATGGCTGCGAAGAGACGGGTGAGAAGGAAAAATTCGTTAATTTTCTGTGTAAAGACCCGGCTTTAGCCAAAGCCAGGCTGCACACACCAGGCAACGACGTTCCAATCTACCTATACCTACATATACCTAAAAGAGATTTTCCGACAGTAGTATAGCAATACAGGTTCTGGACCACTTTCCATATGTGCATGTATCAGCAGGCCCGCCACATAGGAGGGGGGGGGGGCAACTGGGACGAATTGCCCCGGGCCCCAGCTCAGAGAGGGCCCCGAAATTATATTGAAACCCAAAAAGTCAAGACCTGCGTTCTACTTGTCAAGCTAGCACTAATCTTGAGCCTGAAATTCAAGAATGCAGCACTCTAAAATATATGTTATGTTTGTATGGATATGGATTCTTCTACTCATCATACTTAAATAGTAAACACTATTTTTCTTGCTTTAATTTCCGCAATCGTCGATAACATCGTCATCTATACTATTATTACTATATATAAAGAGAAAAGATTTGATTGTTTGTTTGTTCCGGATAAACTCAAAAACTACCGAACCGATTTTAAAAATTCTTTCGCCAATAGAAAGTTCTATTATCAGCGGGTAACATAAGGCATATTTTATTTTCCAGAACATCGAAATTCAAAATACCCACCGAAATATGACCGAAATCCAAAATGGAAGCAGAAATATGGTTGAATTTGCCAATTTTATACCGATTCCAATAAAAGTGGGTATCTAGAGATTTTTAAGGTAGCAAATAACGAATTAGCAGTCAAAAATTATAAATTCAAAATGGCCGACGAATTTGCAAATTGTGTTCCGATTCTAATGAAAATCGGTAGGTATCTGGGATTTTTTAAGGTAGTTTTCTTGGTAAAAAAATTTCTGAAAGTTTTACATTTAGAAAGTTGGCCCGTAGTGGGTCCTTTTACCGTCGTTCCTTTTGTTGAGCGTTAGAATAGTCCCAAACTCGGCCAGAGATAAGTTGCAGTCGCATAGTGTTGTCACACTTCTTTCGCTCCTCCCCTCTCACTGTTTCGTTTCGCTCGAGTTGTGCGACCGCGACAGATTTTATCGACTTTCAATCCAAATTACTCGAAAACTGGACGTCAGAATCAATTTTTTTTTTAGAACTATTCGTCAACAATCCTACAATACTATGTTAGTTTTTCAAAAAAGTTTGAATGTGGTTTTTTATCAGTGATAAAAAATGTAAAAAAAATGCCTCTTCAGGCGCATTTCTCCATAATGCCCATGCAATCGAATCGAAACTTTGATATCAAATATCTCAGTTTTTGTATGTCAGATCGTTCTGAAATTTCACACACAAACATGCCAAATTTCAAAAAAATCCTAAATGAATTGTTTTGCAAGAGAACTACCTTAAGGTAACAAATAACGAATTTATGATCAAAACTTATAAATAAAAAATTGTGGGACCAATATAGCGGACGAATTTTGTCAAATAAGTGTCATTTCCCGGTTACCTGTATGTAAGTTGTTCAAGAGTTGGAAAATCGGAAAATCTGGACATTCTAGCTACAAATGGAAAAACATTGAGCATAGAGTATCCTGAAACTCTCTAAGCAATCGGTTCAGAATTGATCAACAAGTTTTTTTTGGTAAGATGGTAATGAGAAGCGGAAATGTGGGTTTTATACGGGTTCCAGCTAGTTGTATATATTTTTTTGTCAGTTCTCGTTCTATTAATAATATCATGCAATGATTTAAGCGTGACTGACCTTTACATGATTTTAGGTAATTTTATATCATTTTTAATTTACTGAAACCGCGTTCACCAGTTGCAAGACCAATAAGTATCACAATAAAAAGACGTAAGCAAATCCATAATTGAGGAAAAACAGATTGAAGACCTTTAACAAAGATTAGATTGGGAGATTTAGCTTGCCCTTAAGTAGTCTCTTAATAACCTCGAATAGACTATTAAGGAAAAAGAGAAACTTACTTAGAGCTGGAACGGTCCTTAAAAAGCTTGGGGCGTTTCCCGTCCCATCCCAGTTCTATATCTTTTTTAACATTGCATGATGGCAGTGGGGAGTCCTCCTTTTACTGCTGCTTTTTTTAGAAGCAGTCACAAAAGTATAAAAACTTTCTAACCCTCCAATTTATGTTATAGTGGATATGAGAAACAACTGCAATGTCGAAAAGTTCACCTTGTTCAATTGCCTTTTCGTCCTTCCGAACGCGAGTGTCGACAGCGGTTTTACCAAGCGGTCCCCCCACTAAGTACCAACCGCGTTCCTTGCTGCTTGACCACCGCATAGCTTGAGAACCGGTCTATGTTTGCCGTTTTCTTCGTTCCATACAATTCCTTAAAGGATCAATTGGACCATATAACCTGCGCTTCGAATTCGCTTCCCTTAGTAGTGCTTCGAATTTTTCCCTCTGGTATAGCTTCTGGATTGATTCTGCCAAAAGAAAGAGCCCCAGTGTTAGGCACAAGGGCCTGTTAACATAAGAACTGTTCCATTCTACGTTGCACTATGTAACTTTAGGTTCATCCGCGAATAAAGAACCGAACATTCGGTATCTACATATATTTAATGCCCTGAATGAACTTATTATTACGTTACCACAAATGTTTTTTTAGTCAAAGATTTTTTCGAATTTCAAAATCCTTAAAGGGCCCCAAAACATATTTTAGCCCCGGGCCCCGCAAGGTGATGTGGCGGGCCTGTGTATCAGTGTGTAGGTATGTCTGTATGTGCTGTGCGTCACCTAGGAAAAAAACGGAGCGCAGCTAAAGGGAGAGGGATTTTTGAGCGCTGTCATTATGCCCCTATCGATCGTACTAAAATTGTAAATTTAGGAAATGGTATAGGATGAAGGAAACGGCCTATTATTTTAGTGACCATCGAAGATGCCATTAGCAAACAGCATTGAACGCGGCTAGTACTTAGTTGGGGCACCGCTTAGTAAAACACCCCTTGCGTTCGGAAAGACGAAAAGGCACAAGCTTCCATAAATTCTTTATTAAAATGCTTTTTTTCTACTCAGCATTAAAAGGAGTGCTGCCATCTGCAGACATGCAATGTTAAAAAATATATAGAATGATTTTGGAAGTGGAGCACTGCAAGCTCCTTAAGGAGCATATTGCAGCCCTCCATTTATCTGTGGGTGTAAAGAATGTACTTTTATCATTTCGCCGCTCACACTTTTGGAATTTCGTAGCATCAGCTTTTCAGGTGAAAGCTTTGTTGTAATTTGCTTCCAACCATTGCATCCTCCCCAAGCCACTCCTAGCTGAAGTTGCCGTTTCACCCCTCACACCCCAGCAAATGGTCAAAAATTTCTGCCACTAGTATTTAACGGTTATATAGCCCTAATAGAGCCTACATACGCAGCGACAGACATTTTTTTCAAATTTAACCCCTTTTTTACCCCCCAACCCCTCTATTTAAAAAAGGGCCCATTCTCCGGGCTAGTGAATGTGCATACTGCATACGTTCTTAACTGCGTATCACACTATGTATATATGAAACATCAGCTTTAAGAAAATGACGTAGGTCTCTCGGGCCTGGGCTTTTCGACTAGAAAGAGAAGTCTGAATATTCAAAGTCTCCAAAATCGAGGGGAAAGCTTTATGCGCAAGCTCTTTTCGAAATCTGGGACCGAGTTGTTAGATCTGACAACGATCTAACATCTAGATTCGCGGAGTGAGTAAGGTTGGGTAAGTTCAAAAACTAGTCACTGCCGCAACACTGCAATATTCAGCTACAGACTTCCAATTGCTGAATTTTGCAGTGTTGCGGCAGTGATGAATTTTTGAACTCACCCGTTGTTGCAAGGTCGGTTTGTTCTATTTATGAGCGAATGCCTAGTTTGTGGAGTGCATAAAATGTGGGGCTGTAGGCAGGACAAATGGTTGAAGATCAGACACACTAAAATGTCCCCTCTGGACCTATATTTGGTCTAAAGCCGTACTATTTGTCTTCTAAGATTTAATTATACTAAACCAAATAAGCCTTTCGTTGATAATCGTCTCCATGGTCCTAAAGAGAATAGAGGTAATTGCTATTGGGTGGTAATTGGAGGGATTGCTTGAGTCATCTTTTTTCAGTATGGGTTGAACTTGAGAAAGTTTCGAAGAGTCTGGAGAAGTGGAATAGGGCAAAGAGTTTCAGCAGAGGTTTAGCTAAAGGTGAGGCGCATGTCTTTAG
Source organism: Thereva nobilitata (assembly GCA_963855945.1). Classification (NCBI taxonomy): domain Eukaryota; kingdom Metazoa; phylum Arthropoda; class Insecta; order Diptera; family Therevidae; genus Thereva; species Thereva nobilitata. Next base: position 11,274,631 of record OY979694.1, on the reverse strand, counting down.
GACGATAGAGGGTCCAGGGCCAGTGGATTTGTTAGCATCAAGCTCTTTGAAGCAGCTGCATATATACCTCGCGATTCATGAAGATAACCCTGTCGATTGAGTGACGGGGATACTTGGGGCAGGAGACGGCCCAGTAGTCATATAAATTTTCCAATAGTGGTGTCATCTATAAGTCATCCTATCACAAAATATTTGCTCCGAAACAATTTGTCGATAATTTTCATACTTTAATTGAAAAACTTTTCATGATTATTATGATTGATCGATTTTAATATCGATTTCTTCTCAGACATTACCAAAAAAACCAAAACACACCTAATCCATCACAACAAAATGCATGAATTACCAACAATTTTTTTGTGAAGATATTATTAAAACACAAATCCTTCAATAATGTTCCAAAAAAATAAAGACATCCTCTCACTTTCAAAACAAACATCATATAAATTTCCTGATCTGATGGTTTTAAAATTACTTTTAAAGTAAACTTCTTGAGAACAAACAAGGCACGAAGTTTGCACGAGTTCTCGTCATTGAAACAATAAAGCAACAATACAGAACAGGTATACCCGTAATAATGTCGGTGGTATGCCACTTGATAGATAAGTGTCCTTTCAGTACAGCAGAACGCTTTAAACAAAGATTGATTCCATAATTGAAGGTAGAAATATTACAGGTGAGCGTGGAGGAATATGTATCAGGAAAGACGGTGGAGTGAAGCTCCGTACAATGTGGTTTGGGATTTTGTAAATGTGGCAATCATCATTGGTGGAGCAGGAAATGTTTTGGAAGGAACTGGCAAGACTTTTTGATGTACTATCAAAATTAAGTAATTTATTTATTACATTTTTGTTTAAGACCAGAATTTGTGTCAGTTTGTTATTTAATCCTTTTTTAGTATTCAATTCTGGAAAGTAAAATCGGGCGCGTGCATCCCTGTGGCGGGCGAGTTTTATTTTTACTCGGAAAGAAAACTAGCACGCACACTCCCGCCACAGGGATGACGCTCCCGGTACAGGGATCCACGCTTCCGCCACAGGGATGCACGAAATCGCCTGTATTGCTTTAAAAAATTGTAGAGGACGAAGAAAAGGGGCAACTATCTCGGTGACCATAAAGGGTGCCAATAGCATACTCAGTAAAAAGGTTCTCTTTCGATTGCGTAGGTCAAGCAGCATTGGAAGCGGTTAGTGTTTAGCTGGGGTACTGCTTGGTAAAACAACACTCGCGCTTGGAATGGTTTATGGCGATGCGGTTGTATTTATAAATATTCATGCCTGCATTTTTAGATTTTCGAGCCAGTGGATGCCTCTAGCGAACAAATTTTTAACTTCCCAGTAGGAAGTTATTGTAATCGGTCCGAAAATCGGATTCGAAATTTTCAATGTATTTACACGTTTCAAGGTCCCAATAGCATTTTAAGCAAAAATTTGAGAAGAAATATGTGTGTGTGTGGGTGTGTGCGTACGTATGTGGTCATTTTTTCCTGCACGATTTCGCGCGAACCGAAAAAGATATCGACTTCGTTCAGGTGCCGTTCGAAGCGTGTTTAAGGAAATATGATCTGAAAAGATTTTCATAAAAATTGGTCGAGCCGTTTTTTTGTTTGAACGACTTAAGTGATTTTTGTACCAGCACGATTTCGCGCGAACCAAAAAAGATATCGAGTTCGTTAAAGTGCCGTTCGAAGCGTATTAAAGGACATATGAATTGAAAAGATTTTCATAAAAATCGGTCGAGCCGTTTTTTTGTTTGAACGACTTAAGTGATTTTTGTACCGGCACGATTTCGCGAGAACCAAAAAAGATTTCGACTTCGTTAAGGTGCCGTTCGAAGCATGTTAAAGGACATATGATCTGAAAAGATTTTCATAAAAATCGTTCGAGTCGTTTTTTTGTTTGAACGAATACTGGGAAATTAATCTTGTGGACCGAAAGGGTCAAAAGCCACATCCCAACTAGTTAGATTTTCGTACTTGTGGCGGCAGCGTGCATCCCTGTTACGGGTGCGTGCATACTTTTGTGGCGTCCCTATTTGGTCGCTATGCGCGCTAGCAGCGGTCGCGTGCGTGCTAGTAAGAAAATTTTCCAACTAAATTATTTTTACTCGGGACATCAAACAGTTCGAAAAATTGGAAAAAAAACGTTCTTGAAAAACAATGCAAAGAACTTGAGTCAGTTCTGACCGATAAGGACCAAATGCGACCAGTGCCGTATTTACCCTAAGGCCATAGGGGCCATGGCCCGGCGCGGTAACTTGCGAAGGGCGGCTTGGGTGATCAGCTTTGGAAGCCTTTAACAATCTTTACTTAATACACTGAAAGAAAAATAAGTTTTTGGGGTTGCTGCAAAAGTTATAAGTACGTCTTTTTTCAGCATCAACGTCCGTACAAAATTACTGCAATCCTTTTGACCTAAACCTGAAAATGGAACTGTAAATTTGTGATATACGCGATTTTCAGCTAGGGACGATGCCTGTGCCTGGCTTAACAAAAATTGGAACGATGTAATAGCGCCTCTTGAAGCTATAAAATGTGACGCGGACCACCAAAAAGCTTATATTGTTTCCAAAATTCTTAAAGGTTTCGACACAGACGTAGAGTGTTAGTTTCCCGATTCGACGAATCAATTATACCTTTCATAGAGAACAAACAGGAATCTTTTGATGCTGGTAAGAAAAAATGCACAGAATAATTCCGAAGAGATCATAAGAGAAAGAAGAAGAAAAGAAACTATACCATGAGTTTCGTGAGGGAATATTGGCGACCTTTTGTGACCAAAAGATTAATACCTTTTTCCAGATATGGGACCAATTGTGGGACGAGTTCTGGGGGCTCAAATCTTCATATGACGCCATTCTTATGAAAATGAAATATAATTTCTGTTGGGGAAGTTATAGTTAACGCCATAAAACTACAAAAATTATACCCGATTGATCTTGCGGATGGTCTACCAAAAGAATGTGTTCTTTTAAAATAATTCTTGGCGTCACATTAAAAAAGCACAAGGATTTGAAGCAACCATTTCCATTTACATATATCTCAGTAGGTATTGGGGTACTTGAGCCTGGGAAAATTTTTTGTCACCGCAGTGTAGAACTTTCGTTTTCCGTGCTAAAAAGAATAAACAATTACTTTACGTTTCCGAATAAGCAAAGAACATTTGACGTTTAAAAACTAAACATTTAATAAATGGTGATTATTCTTTTGTATGCTTATTTATGGGGCGGCAAATCTTATAGGCCCAGGGCGTCAAATCTTAAAATATGCCACTGAATGCGACATCAATGGAGATGAACTCCTGCAGGAAATTATTATTTCGGCACCGATGTTACCTAAGAATACCTGTCCTGAATTAAGTCTTGATTTTATAACTCGAAATCGCTTCATTGATATTTTCCCAAATATCTTCGTAGCTTTAACGGGTGGGCGCCAGCACCACGTTCCGCTTCGGTCGATTAAATGACTCGGGCCGGCCCTGTAGAGGATATGCAAAGGAAAAAGAAAAAGCTTCGTAGTAAAAAAATTCCGAATATATGTTGTTACTGCTCTGAAACAGATTGTGTGCATTGCCATCGTTTACAATTTTCAGAAACAAGTTTCAACTTCCAAATTTCAGAAAAAGTAAAAGTTTATGATGTTTTCAGCGTGGTTGAAAAATTATTTTTTGTGCAAAAGTAGTAACAGTTTGTGTTTCGTTGGTAAAACCTCATGCAGTAGCTCATCCTTCTGAAAGTTTTAACAAGTATAGCAAGTAACTTGTATGACTGAAAGGCATTATGCAGCAAATTAACTGCCTTTATCACGTATAATAAACTTTTAATAAAATGAAGAATGCTTAAAACACAACCCCAAAAATTTAATCTGTTTCGCAGTCAACACTTTTCAGCTAATATCAATTATTTTCCATTTTCATTTTATTTTTCCTCGTTACCAAGAAACTTTTCTTAAATCTCGAGGATTTCCTCTGCCACAAGGATTTTTGGAGCTCTCGCCCCCGAAAAATAAGGGATGGATAGACAAGAAAGAATCTCGGCTTTTGAAAATAAAACCCCCACGACTAAAAAAAAAATATAAAAAGATTGAAACAAGTTCCCTTCGCCATCTTCTAGGAAGTTGTTGAACAACTGAAACTGAATTTCGCGACGGTGATGGCTTCCTTATTAATCCCTGCAGGGATCCTTCACGTGCAGACTGGGGGGGTGTAGTGCCTAAGATTCGTTTTGACACCCGACCCCAAGGCAATAACAGTTTCTATCGTACGCAAACCGTTAAGCAAGCGGTCCCCGGTGTGCATAATGACGCTGACAGGCTCGCCAGAATTCGCAGGATATTCAGGATATTTTATATTCATGACAGAAGCAGTAATAACAGTTAAGGTCCTTTGTGCCTACAGAATAGGTTAATCATCGTGCGTCGTGCATGGCCGGCGTCAGCAGTCGCACCGTACTACCCCCGGAGTTGACACTTTTACACACAATAACTAGGGGTGCACGGGGGTGTATACTGTATAGTATAGGGATCGAGCTTAGAAAAAGTTACAGTAGGATATGTATAAAGAAGGGGGTATAAGTGGTGAGGAAGTATTAATCTGTGGAGCTGATGCCTTTTCCGTGTTTTCGTTGGGCAAATATTAACAGTCAGGATATTCCGGTGCTAGTAGAGAATATACCCTTTCAGGACTCTCTGCAACGATAGCAGATACGAGCTACATGGGGACAATTTACGAAACGAACAGGATGACAGGCACGGAATACCGATTGTCAGGGTCATGGGCAATGGCGTTTTAGGGACACTTTCCCAGCGAAAATTGCCGCAATTTGCATATGAATTTATGATTTGCTTTCAGCTGTGACTTTTTTTTCCTGTTCTGCTCTTCTATAGGAAAAATGTAAACTGCTTGATAAAATCAATATTTTCGTTCGGTGCGTAGATGATACTAGCGAGGACTTTTTAAAGCATCACAAAGGAGACGAGTTCCTGAGTATTCAGATTTGTTTGATGTTTTAAAATTATAGTTTTTTCGTGATTCGGCATTTTTATCGAACATAATACACGCATTTGGATATGACAGGATCTTGTGGAGGGTAGATAGAGATTCAGTTAATGCGTAGACGAGTATATTTTGCATAAGCATAATGTTCATTATATCCTGAATTCTAGTCATTGGTATTGTTTAAACAGCTCGATACGTTCACAAGAAAGGGCTATCTCCAAAGCAACCAAAACCAAAAATGCTTCATAATTATCGACAATATTTTGCCATTTTTCGCGTAGATTTAAGTCATGATGGAATCGGTGAAGAACTTCTGTGGTTTTTTGTTGAAAAACTGAATCAAGTAGTTTTCATATGCATCTTTTGAAGCTAGATTTATTCCGTTCAGGGAGTTCTGCAGAGCTCGGAACAAGTTATAGTGAGAGGGTGCTATTTATGGACTATATCATAACTCCCCAACCAAATAGTACCAATTTCAGTTGTTGCATATTGCTGCCAGGGCTGGACCCTTACCCAAGAGCAGGAACAACAGCTAGAACGCTTTGAGAGGAACATTACAAAAATGCCAGAGAAGGTGATACCTGCTTTGGAGAAACAGAAGATAAAAATCCGTTCCTGGGTATATGGTTTAAGACCCTTTCTGTGGAGATTGGTATTTAGTCCTACGAGTCAGTTCCGTTCTGTAAACGCTTTCATGTGATACTTCCTGCTTCCGCGGTTATCACAATATCAACATAATCTGCGTAACCTTATGTGAAAAATGTTTGGCTTTTGAGTAGCGGATATATGGTAAGTCTTTAAAGATATTATAGTGATCCTAGGAACCCCTTACGATGACTGACCATTAGTTTGCGAGTACTCAGCATAGAGTAGATCAAGACACAACAAGTGCTGTTTAGACCTAAAGCCTGGATCCCAATGCATCCGCGCCGATCCGATCCGTCTTTTCCTCACCGTTCCGTTGGGAATGCTGGTTCCAGTGCTTCCGAGATTTGACAATTCTGTTTGTAAGTGAGTGAGTGAGTTTAGCATTCCGGAGACGTTGAAAGTTAATCAAATTTATCGTTCCCGATCCGTAAGTATCATAGACCCGAGTAAAATTAAAAACCGGCCTTACAAAGGGCGAACACCGGCCGCTTGGCTTTTTAAGGGGCATATGATGGCCGTAGATTTTTTAACTATTTTTAATGGGAGCACATTCGGCCTCACGACGGCCAAATTTGACCAAAAGATTTAAAAAGCCAAGTACTAAGCTGTAGACACGGGCATTCGACGGGAAATTTGAGCCAAAAAAAGAATCTGCACCAAATGTATTGTTGAATGTGTTTTATGGGAACTTCATCATTTTCGTTATGTACAATGGTTCTTTCGATTTATCCTACTTAAAGATATCGATGCACAAGAGAAACGAGCTCGCCAGTCGTCGGTTTGTTGTACGTGAAGTCTGTCTGTGGTGCGTGTGTGTGCGTGTTGATTTATATTTTAGTGGGAAATTTTTTTATTTAACGGCTTGAAAAAAACACAACGCAGTGAAATATATTTTCTTATAGGAGGGCGAATATCCACGTTGCTGCCACTGTACCACCGTCGTATGGCCGTTATTGGACCTGTAAGGCCGTTGTTTCACCGTCAATCGCCCCACGTACGGCCGTACTGTCCTGCAACGAGCCTTCTGTTAACCGCCAGATGGCCGAGGACTATGTTTCAATCACATTCGGCATTTGCCCGTTCTAAGGCCATCATTTATTTTTACTCGGGTTCTCATTGGTTAGGGTAGCACTTATAGAAATATAAACTAAACACGGAATGGCTGTAAGCCAGATTAAGCGTACCACAATTCCTGATGTGTTTGAGTTCACTTGGTAGTAGTGGTAAGGCAGTGCAGGCCAAAATATGCAGAAATAATAAGAGGGACGTTTTAAAAGCGGAGCGAATAAAATTCCTGGCATAAAAGCTATGCACCCCGAATATTGACTTGGCACGCCACCATTCACTCAAGAAGCTACCCCAGACAGTTCGGCAATTTGTGTCCCACTTGTGCACATTATTGCTGTCCTTTTAAACAAGCTACCTTTAGTCTGGTCGCTCACGTACAGGGTTTTTACACGACACAGCCGTTCCATGTTAGTTTATATTTATATGGTAGCACGCTGGTGGAAGTAGCTTCGAATGGCATGAGTCTGGAGAGAAATTACCCTCTTACACCTGAGTGGAATCCCTTGATTTCGTAGGAAGCTTCCCTCGAAACGGGGCTTGACTTTGCTGCCTGCTTTTTCAATTGCTACGTCGATGATCGCCTCCTGCAGCTGTGCCAATTGCTCGGGTGCAAGGGGTCGTTGACCATGTCAGTCGAGATAAAGCCAAGCTTGACATTGCTTACCACCTGGCTAAAGAAGGCGCGAGCGGCCCTTGGCCGTCTTCGTCCTCTTTTCCAGGCCCATTTCCTTGGATAGGCCTTTTGCCTGTGCTTCTTAAAAACGCTTTCTCTGGAGTTTGGAAAGTTGACAAACCCATCTTTGTCAAGCTCCATCCTTTCTAAGCCTCGGGCAATGGTAGTAGCTCCGGACATAACCGAGCACATAATGAGCGAGTCTGCGCTGCAGACGGATTCTGCGTCAAAGACTCATCTTTAGCGACTGACAACCCGCCTGCATAACACACGTGCTCAAAGGCTACGCTGGTTGAGGCAGTTGCGATATCTTGTGTCTCAGTGTTCACTTGAAATGAGACCATCGTTACATTTGGCGAGGTTGATGCTATCGGAGCTGCATCAAGCTCATTGGTTTTTCTATTGTTTGTTTCCATAGTTGGATCCGCGAGTGTTCGAGAAAGTAGGTCACCACAGCGTGTTCTTATACTGTAGGAAGGCTGATTGAAACTGGAGGGCGCCAGGTATTCAGAGTTTGGATATTAGTGACCAAACACCCCCTCGGTCATGCATCTCTCGCTATATCACCACCTTAGATTGGGGTAATTTTTTCTAAGAGAATGTTCTTCCCTCCGCCCGACTACCATTAGCCAGCACTTCTGGTAGAGGCATAACCCTGCCAGGAGTCTGTTGCAGGTTGGATTGTCTTCCGAGGAACAGAGATGCTTTCAATGCTCTAATATCACTCATTTTTGTTCTAAAGTAAAAATCCCCAAATTCTTTGCCTATCCAATTATGTTATATCATCAAGAATTGAATTTTTGGGAAGCTATTGTTGCGTTGATTCGAACCACAGACCTCTATATTGGTAGACGCCTTAATCTCTAGGCTGCCGAGACCGAAACCATAGGTAAAGTGAAAATAGCTTTCTCAAAACTTAAAAAATGGGAAAGGAGCGAGATCGGATTACATAATATCTGAACAATACAACTATGTCAGCGAGTATTCCAAACATTCACCTTGCTTTTGAAGCGAATTTGACACCTTTTTTTATAGTTTTGGCTCATTTCCGAAGCACCAATCCCAAGACTGGTGTTTTTTTGGTTGTCGTACCGCAAGACTATGTATCGCCCCTGGTTATGCTGCGTTTCGTGAAAGTAGTGTGTAGGCTCGGGAAATCACATGCTCATCGGCCCGACATCGATGTTCTTTTAGGAAAAAAAATTAAGCTCTAAGTTGTATAGCTACGCGTTTTATATCCAAAATAATAGTCATAATGTTATGAACGAACTGAAAATATGTTACCACTTCTTCAACCAACTCCGTACGATGATTTTGTAACACCAGATTCTTGATTTTGTCCATGATTGCATCGTTCGTAGACGTTAAAGGTCTAAAAAACTGTACAAATCTACTGCAACTTCTCGGCCTTCTTTGAATGCTTTATACCGATTCCAACGCCGGTGCTTTTGAGATGCACCATTTGCGGTAGATTTTCTGTGATAATTCCAGTGATTCGTCATACGAAATAACTTTTAAAACACAAAATTTAACATAAACTCTTTGTGCAACTAATTTCTCCATTGCAAAATCGCGGAGCACTCAAAAGTATGATTCGCACAAAGAACTGCTGTGAATATTCTTAGTGATAGATGAGGCTCAAATTGTACATGCTATCTCAGTATAAGCATTACAAGCTTACAGACATTTTTTTCGCAAAAGCTTACGACAAAGTGCACAGGGCTAAGATCTTTGACGCAAATAGGGAGATCTACATTATTGGGACATTCCTCATCGCCAATAGGTAGACTTAGGCAAAGGGATGCTCTCCTGCCACCCATTAAATCTTGTGTTAAAAGCTATCATTCGCAGATATGGAATAAATACAAGAAATTCGATCATTGGAAGATAACATATAATTTTATGCTGTACAATGTTTACAGTGGTATAAGCACATTCAAACCAGTTAAAACTAATCGACTTTGCTGATTAGGGCATGAAAACCTACCCACTAGGAAAATAATTTTCACGGAAACGCTTCCTGGACCCTGAAGAAGAGGTAGGCATCATCTGAAGTAGAGAAATTGTGTTTAGTAGGACTTCCAGAGCTATGAGAAATGGCAGCTGGGAAAACAAAACGACGGGAAGAATGGAATGGAATCTTCAGTGAAGCTTAGTCTAATCAAAGACTGTTTAGCTGCCGATGAAGATGAATAATAAACCAAAAGTCCTTGAGCACAAAAAGATAACCTTTTATTATTCTTCTAACTAATATAATTCAACCGTAATCATGGATCATTATCCAAAAATGAATATTTAAAGCTAATAAAGTACAAGAGCCGCAATTTCGCTAAATCCACAGAACTTTGGCCGCGCATCAATGGTACTCGAAAGTCAACATCCATAATTTAGCATCCAACCGATGATGCCTAATTACGACCAGAAAACCGCCCACAATAAGCTCTCTCAGAATCGATGAAAATTCCGTCTCCCCCACCTCCCAACACTTTGATCCCCCCTCCGATTTTCCAGACATATACTCTGTTGAAGCCCTAATGATGTTCAAATTTATTTTCCAAAAGCAAAGGCTCTAATTAGTGAAAATCATTTAATCTTTCGCCATTGAACATTAAAATTTCACGCTACATCCTGTGGATCCCCGGTCCGACCATACCGGATGAGATGTCTGGGTTTGTCGTGGCGCTGGTGTCCTGCACACATCTGAATACACTTCCTTTAACCTCTCTGTTGAAATTAGGCCAATTACATTTCCTTTTCATCGTGCTCAGCAAGTTTCAAATCCTTTTATTGCCGTTCTCATGGAGCCCAACTTCTCGTTGGGTCATTTGCGATAATGGAGGGGGAATGGTGGGGGATTACACCACTTGTATCCAGTAATTTCTCCGATAAGGTGAGTCTTTCTCGTTCTAGTGCTGCTGCTGCTGCTGTTTTTTTTTTTTTGTGGCTCTGAAAGTGAAAAATTTCGTTGTCGGTTACTTTTATGGATTGAGGTGCCATTTCGTGAAAAACGGGCCCTTCTGACCCATGAACGATATTTTTTGCTAGCTGAAGACGCTCGGGAGGGGATGGTAGATTAAATCGGTTTTTCGGGGGTTCTCTGGCGCGTGTAAGAAACCTATAAAATGTCGATAAGCCACAAAACTATTCCCTCGGGTTTGACAAAATACCACCATTTAATGTTTCCACCCCAATTGGGAGCAGGGGCTGTAGATAGAGCTCTTCCTCCCCTTCCCAGTTCGGGGTACTCCTTTTGATGTTCACCAGATTTTTACAACCCTCTCAAATGTAGCCGAGTCCTTTTTGCCGCTTTTTTTTAAGGGCGCATTACATTTATTTAAGAATTTCACTGTTTTCCGCACAAAAGAAAGCGAACCGTACTAAATGCTTCTTCAGATAGACTTCCTCGCCCGTGCCGGAGGACCGTATCTTTCCTCTTCACGGCCCAAGGATAAGAGTAATGGAAGGAGCCGGGACTCTCACATAAAGATAAGGCGATTCAATAGTTCTTTTTCGTATAGGGAAAAATAAAAACTTTCCGGTCGCCTTTTTTTGCGCATTAAATCCTGGTCCACAGCAGAAACAGTAGAAGCACAAAAAAATCGCTTTGCTGCTACCAGACCAACCAACCACCCCCGAGTATTTTTACAGAGGGTAGAAGTTTTCGCTCGTCAGGGAATGATAAAGCAACCGGCAATAACTGTTTTCCCCCCATTTATCCTAGCAGGTGTATCCTTGATTGTAATCGTATGTTTGTATGTTTGCTAGATAGAATCCCTTTCAAGCCATAGGAAGTCCTACATCTTAGCGCAGATGTTACACTTGATGAACCCCACTCGTAAATAGTCGACGCTTCCTTTTCGTGTGCTTCGACATCCTTGCTCCTCGCTCCATCTTATCCGATGAGTACTTGAGATAATTTTGCGGAGCCAAAAGGAAATGTATGAAATGAACTAATTGTGTTCTGACATAAGGAATAATAGAAAAATGGGATAAATTTTGCGGTTGTTGTGTGGAGGGGAGGCGGGGTAGATGCATGATGAACAAAATATCCTTAGTCAGTCTATGGCAATCGGGTTTGTTTAAGGGGCAGTTTTCAGAAGCCCTTTTGTAGTTAAGAGCACCATTAGTTGGCTATGTAGAATGTAATTATTGTGGGCTCGTTAATGCCTTTCAACAATAGTAATTTCACATCACGTTTTGTGCTTGATTGGAGTTATGTGGTTTAACCACACTTTAATGTAATAAAACGTTAATTTGTAGGACTTGTAATGATGTATGTGTTTACATTTATATTTGATTCAGAGCAGTAAAAATTGAAGTGGTGTGCTATACGAAGTTCTGTCCTGCAAAGATACTTAAACTCTACTCTTGGCATTAGTTATAAGAAAATCTACCTTAAATTACGTATTTGTTATTTTATCATAAACATCAACCTGGATTATCTCGATTAAAATCCAAGATTGGAGATAAGATAATGACTTTACATTATGAGATATTTCCGACCTTTTCCTTCAAATTATTTCAATGCTATGGTTTTGAAAGCAAAGGTTTACAATGTTAGAGTCAGCTTTCCAAGAAAGAGCTGAAATTGTGCTTGCCATTGAAATAGAAATATCACGGATTACGGTAGTGGCAATCCTTGATTGAGATGTTCAAAATGCTTGTTGATGTTTGCTGATTTTAAGGTCGGATCTAGAAGTTCTCATCGTCACGCAAATCGATTACATCTTGTTTGTCCTATTTAGATACCTTCGGCCCCCTTAAACCATATCAACTCCATACCTTATTATCAGGCCCCCCACTGTGGTGGGGCAACTGAGACGAATTACCCCGGGCCGCAAGTGAGAGGGCAGCAACCTAGAGTATGAAACCCAAGCATGCACCACTCTAAAATAAAATTAATGAATTTAATCTTACCACATTTTTTAAAAAGTATAAAAAAAATTTTTTAGTGATAGTTTTTATGAAAATTTTTTTAGTGATAGATTTTCCTTAAAGGCGCCCCCAATCATATTTTAGCCCCCAGGCCCCGCAAGGTTATGTGTCGGGCCTGCTCATAATGGTGTCCACAGGATCTAGTCTATTTTCTCTTCTAATGTAGTTTCATCGATGGAGACAATTTTAAGGCTACTACGGGTAAATTAGCTTAGCTTAGGGCAGGCTGCCTCCATTCGCACCGGAGGCGGAGGTCCAATTAGCGCTTCGCTGCGTTGCGTTGTGTTAATGCCACAAACTCCTATTGTTGGTAAACCGACTGTGGAGGACGTTTAAAGCCATCCTGTGGAGCTTACGAAGCTTATCGAAGTCTCGAGTTCTAGCACAGAGGTCTCTTTCAAATCTTCCAAAACGTAACTGCCGAGTTAGGCTAGTGCCGATAGTTTTTTGGAAAAAAACTTAATAGCAGGGAGGGACCAGCAATGAAATGTCGTTAAGGTTATAACTAAAAGAAGAAAAAAATTTAAACTCGAAAAAAAGGGAAATGGTAAAATGGGGATGCTATTTAAAGGTTGAAAACGATTTTTTGCGATTTGCGGTGAAACATGACCTCCTAGTGGAAAATGTTTACACAAAAGTTGTAGATAATAAAAAGATCTAAAACTTTTGTATTTAACATATTTTGACATAACCTCAAATTTTCCAAGAAAATGCCGTAAAATCGATTTTTCAGTTTTTTATTTTTTTCTCCCGTAAAAATAATTCAATTTACATGAAAATTTGTAAGAGTATATACCTTGTATTACGTTAAATAAGCATGATTTTGGTTTTGTTTGGAAAACGGATAGTTTCCCAAAACTTAACATTTTTCGAATAAAATACCCTTAACTTGCATGGACAAATTTATTGATGTTTTTTTTCGAATTGATATTCAATAAGTGCTCATTTAACCATTGAAATGTCTAGTTTCAAATGGTCTATACATTTTGATACTTTATTTTCATTAAAGCGCCTAAAATTAAGAAAAAACCGAACACCTGATTTTTCGAATTACGTACATATTTCTCGATTTTTTCAATTTTTTTCAAATTTTTAACGTTTTCTGTTAATGAGGGATTTAATTTCCTCATTTAAATCCGCTTTGGCACTAGCCTAAGTGTGTTTTGGTTGGCTTTGTCTAGGGCCAGACATTTACACAGAAAATGAACAAGTGTTTCTTTCTTTCATTTTTCGCCCAGCTACGGCAACAGACCTTGTGAGGGATATTAAGATTGGCAGCGTGGTCCCTATGGGCAAATATCCCGTGATGATTCCCGCAGACCCAGAGGAGTCGGTTTAGGAGGCCGATTGTTGTTGCTATTTTGTAAGTAGGCGTAGGCCAGCCAAAGGCCAGCAGCAGGTTGTAATCAGAAGTGGTGTTTTTAACTCCAAAGATAATAGAGAAAATTGTTGACAAGGAGATAAAATCACTAATTTTCTGCGCCAAAGGCGAATTTAACAACGTAAGGTATCAACTAATGTATCAAGATGGCAACCAGCTAGATAGGCTCGGCAAAAGGCAGAACGTGAATCTGGCGTAGGTTTACGTACATAGGAATTTAGATGAGAAGGAGAAAGCAGTCCACCTAGCGAAGCAGGGAGCCTCTCTGCGCGGCTCGCAGGTTGAGATGATTAGTAGTATTAGTATTAGGGGCTAAAATGCCATTTTGGACTACACTCTACTGTTCGCCAGCCGAAGCTGGAGCACACTGAAGACCTGGATAATCGTTTGAATGAACTGGCCTACTTGCAAAGAAGGAAGAACAAAAGAGTCCTAAACAGACCTCTCCAGACTAAGGGTCCATACACTGATAAAGGTATCTAAATTCCACAGGATGGCTTTAAACATCCCGCAAAGTTAGTTAAACAACCTCTAAATTAGGTACACAAGTTTGTGGCATCAAAACGTTGCGACACACGCTAATTTGAGTTCCGGCCGCACTGGAAGCAACCCTACAACTTGAACTAACCTATTTAAATAAAGGAATTGTTTAAGAATAATCTAAACTTAACTTTTCGCAAACGACCTTCATCCAACGATAAATCCTAACTTGGATAAACGGACATGCCAAAGTCAAAATCTTTCGGAAACTTTAACAAAAGGATATACAAAGCATAATATCTTCGATAATTTCAAATAAATTGAACGAACTACACCTATACTTATTCCAAAGTCCAGCCTTGACATACTAGGGGGTTAGGCGCCGACTACCGTTCACGAGATGCGTGGTTCGAATCCACTCCATGGCATGATCCTTCGTCTTCCATTCCTCCCACCTAGATAACTTTCCTTCTTTATCGTTTTCCCTATTTACAAAACAAATTGCCCTACCCTTTATTTTAGATTGTAATAATAATAACCGAGGAAGCAATCTTCTGTTCAATGACAGAACCATTAACAATACAAAGGGGTTGCGCTTGCACATACAAAGGGACTAATCAAATAGGAGTAAACAAACCATTTGTTTTTCTAGTTTTAGGTTTAACTGTATCAATTTTAAAAATTTAAAGTTTTATTCACATTTATAATAAAATTCCTTTTAGAAAATCATTAAGAATTTTACTCACTGAATAAGAAGAAATTCTTTTTAAAATTTACCTGAAAGAAAAAAGAAAAAACTTAATTAATATAAATATTCCAAAAAAAAATACGTCAATAAAAATATTCTTAAACAAAATTTAAATAAACACCAAAAATAACCAAAAATAAAATTTTATTACATTTTAAAACTCTTTTATTACAAGCCTTCCGGTCATACACAGAACAAGCTAAATCTGGACAGAACTAATAATAGAATCGCTAATTGCAATATTAACTCAGAACACTTTAATGCTATTATATAAAAGCCACTTTGGCTGGGAATGCATACAAGCAGCGCTCTCTTCAACAAAAAAGGGGAACACCCTGTATATGAGAATAAACGAGGGCATTCCTTTTAACCAAATACCACCCACGTCTGCTTTTGTAAATTTTAGTTAAAAAACGGCTTTAAAATCTCTGAAATAATTAAGAAAAAAATAAAAAAAATGAAAAAGAATTTCGCCGAAAATCTACCAAAAATTATTTGTTGTAAATCGTGATTCGTGCGCAAAATATTATCATCGGATGACATTCACACGTAATTCTTGGCTTCCACTTGGGATTTTATTTTTAGGTTGTAGGCATATAAATTTCACGGCTTTCTTCGTGGTTAAATAAATTTAAAAAAAAATAATCTGAAATAATATGCCGTGTTTTTTTTTTTGTTGTTGTTGGGAGATGAAGTAAGTCTAGACTATGAGATGGGCCAAAACCGCGGGTTTGTGTTCAAAATTCATAATTTTTAAACGGTTGGAGAGAATTTTATGAAATTTTGAACACATCATATAAATATCAGTTAGGATTAATCTAACTGAAAAATATAGAAAGAAGAGCCAAAAAAATTATAATCTTGCTTCATTATGGTTTCAGGCTGCTTGAATTTTTAGATCAACCCAGATCACGTCCATATGTTCCTGTATCAAATTTAGTATGGTACTGACCCCATTAATTTCAATTTTCTTATCACTAATCTGTGATATTTTTAAAATTTTGTACAATATTAACACAGTATTCTGTATTGTATGACTTACACAAATAGTGTTAACTATCAATACATAACAAAGTATGCGCTAAGTTGGGTCGGTCATGTTCAAAGAATGGATGACTCAAGGATACCGAAGAAAGCCCTGTATCTACTACCAGATGGGAAAAGACCAGTTGGCAAACCACGATCAAGGTGGGAAGACGACAAAAAACTGGAGGCAAGCTGCTGAGCATAGCGATGTCTGAAGTAGGTCAAGGCTCAAATTGGGCTATAGAGCTATCGAAGAAGAAGAAAATTAACATTCCTTTTATTTATAGTGAAACTAACTATGGCTGAGAAGACTAGTCCTCTTCCGAAATACAGGAAGTTATGCTGACAACATACCATGCCTCACGGTATATAGAAACAAGGTAATGTAAAAGAGACTGACAGCTTCGAATATCGTAGAAAAAGATCGCCGAGTGACGTCAGCACTAATGGAGAAACAACAACAACAATTTCGACTTTATATGGGAAGAGGTCGCCGAGTGACGTCGCACAAGAACGATATTCAGTCTTTTACATTTTTCTGTATACCGTGATCATGCCTAATGTCCCATGAAAAAACGTCACGGGTAGAGAGGCCGTCGTGAATTTAGAAGTCAGGAAAAATTTCAGTAGGGCTAAAAATTTCGGTAGAGGAAAAACCATAAAAGAAGCCATAAACGAGCTTCCCATTCGCTCTGGTTGTTTGAGTGAAAAAGCTGCGCTTTCAAACAACCAAAGCGAAAGAGACATTCGTTTTCTTCTTTTATGGTTTTTACTCTAACCGGATAAACTACAGAACTAACTGCTTACAATAAAGAGCTGAGAAGATCAAAACGCAGAACGTGGACAACTTTCTGTGGAAGCAAAGACAAGTTCTCCACAACAGTTTCGCTTATAAAAGGCTCTAGTAAAATATCACCCAAAAGGCATCGATATGCTTATAAAACTATCGAAATTATACCAAGGACTAGAATTATGCACTCCTTATGTTGGACACGCATTTTCTGCTGATGCCGTGCTAACCAGCGAGCTGGGGTCTATGCAACCGGTACAACTGCCTAAGTAGTGTCGGACAGTCATGCTGGCCTAAAAGGCATTAGTTAATGTATACTGAAATCAAATCTTTTAAAAAGATGCATCAATTCCTCACCGCCTTCTCACAAGACATTCTTCTAAGGAAAGGAAAGCTTTGCATCTGCGAATCAGGCTCGAACGAACAAAGCAACCATACATAGCGAAACGGCCAGGCACACCTACCATAAAAGGAATAAGAAAAGTCTCGTTTATGAACTAGAACAGAGGTCAGTCCGGTCGCGAATCTCAAAGTCATATTGGAGCAAGATGATGGAAGATTTAGAGTCTCCACCAACTTTGATTCTACGCAGACGCTTGCGTTTTTGCGTACTGCACAGAATATATTTTTCGTATTATTGCAAAACAGCTTTTCGTCACTTATGGCTTGGCGATATATGGAACAAATCGTCACATGTCGCTTTGCTACATATATCTCCAAGCATAAATTGACGTAAATCAGCATATGAAGCTTTGGTATACGGCCGGCCTAAAGCAGGCAATTGGAAAATGTCTAGAATTTCAAAAGTCAACCCAACACCTCTTCTGAGACTTTAATGGCTATTTTATGAGAGCATAGTCACAGTAGAACTATTAAAAGGATTTAGAGAATTCGGCATCGCTATCGCGATTTTCTGTTGATCACGACCAATGTGATAGCTCAAGTTAATATATCAAGAGCCCTGTTTACACCAATTAATATCGATATTGGACTCCCACAAGGGGACCGTCTAATCTTCAACCCGGCATTAGAGAAAATGATTGGAGGGTGGTATCAAGAGGCAAAATCTTCCACAAATCTACGCAAAAACTAGCAAGGCTGGTCTCACACTGCAGCCGATTCGGCCGAATTATTTTGCTATTCTCATTCGCACATTACACCCGGTGTTTCGGCCGTTGACTTCCGTAGGTTTACTCCGATCAAATTTGTTTGATTATTCGGCCGAAATGGATTCCGAAAAGTTGATAATGGAAGTGCACTCCCATAAAAATGTATAATTAATCTTCCTTTTATTTTATTTAGGATATATTTATATGTGTGACGATTTCAGATGAAACAAATAGCAATTAAAGTGATAAATAACCCTTAAAGTTTGGCCGAATTTAAAGTTTAAATTCGGTTGAATACGGCCAGGCCCGCTGGGTGCGGGCGTGCAGAGCGTGCACCGCACGCGGGCGGCATTTTCAGGGGGCGGCAAACACAACAATCTCATTATCGAACTCATTTCCATCATTTGCACCTAGGTTCTTTTTATAATGCCATAACAATTCCAAGTATTGATCTCCTTAAAAAATAAACCGATAAACCGAAAACGTGTGCAGTTTCAAACCACTTAAGATGGATCGATCTCTGAAAATAGTATAGTATAAGGACAGAGAATGTAAAATTAAATTCCCCACACTGAGAGACATTTTAGTTACCACAACCATACGGCATCAAATAAATATATTTAGTTGTCGTTATTAACAAAAAATGCTTCTCATGACCAGAAAAAATTGTTGGAGTAA
This sequence comes from Thereva nobilitata, assembly GCA_963855945.1. Taxonomy (NCBI): domain Eukaryota; kingdom Metazoa; phylum Arthropoda; class Insecta; order Diptera; family Therevidae; genus Thereva; species Thereva nobilitata. Next base: position 11,256,101 of record OY979694.1, on the reverse strand, counting down.
CTAAATATATTTATTTGATGCCGTATGGTTGTGGTAAATAAAAATGTCTCTCAGTGCAGATAGCAGTCCAGTCATTTGGTAGTTTTGCCTGGAAAGAGTTTCGGGAGTTTTGAAAATTTGTAGATTTCGATGTGCTCTTTCCGAATTTCAACTTTGCCACCTCGTATCTTTGCCGCTTCCGCCGCCATGTTGGAAAAATGGCGCCTAAGAGCAGTTTTTTGACAATATCTCCTTTCCGACTCAAATTTTTTTTTTCAACATTCCAATGAGGCGGTTCTTGTTTGCCTCATTGCCCAGGAATTTATTTTGTGACACAGTTGGGATCATTGTCTCGTCAAAAAGTATATCTACTGAAGCAGTTTTTCGTGATCGTCAGGATCGCTCCACATATTTGGTACTACGATTTGCTACATCTTCCGGATATCCGTCAAATACGATAATGGCATTGGATGTATAGTTCGAACGAACGTAGGTAACGTATTTATTGCAAATGGATGAAAACGATTCACCGCGATGCCAAATGACTCGGTGTAATAAGTATCCTCCGTCAATGATATACATCGTATATTCAAAATTTAAATCTCCAGAATGTTGCTCAAATGCCTTATACATAGAAGATTTAATACATTTGCGCATGCCTTCGTCATTGAAAAGGGTTAAGGGAAATGGAGCAAGTTTGTACTTAAGAAAATTTTCAAGTTCCTTTTCACATTCTTTTGCAATGCACATTCTTTGGAAAATTCGTAAAGGATTAATCGGGACAATGTCGCCTTCTATCCGGATGACTGAATTCAAAATACTAAGTGATTTTATTCGGTCATTCCGTTTGAATTTTACGGTATAGAAATCGTTGCCAATGATTTTAGAAATGCCAGCACTACCAATTTCTTTAGGCATGTGACAGTTGATCTTTTCATCTCCGATAATTCCAGTGCTTATTGACATGATTTACTTTAATTCTGGAAAAGGTGGATGGTTGCACAACCAGTCAATTAGTTTTTTACGTCGTCATTGTCACGATTAACCCGCGAACTTCTCATTTCGACATTGTCAAAAAAACTGCTTTTAGGCGCCATTTTTCCAACATGGCGGCGCCAGCAGCAAAGATACGGGGTGTCAAAGTTGAAATTCGGAAAGAGCACATCGAAATCTATAAAATTACAAATTTTCAAAACTCCCGGAAAACTTTCCAGGTACCTAACCCCTTTTTTTTAGAACCAAATGACCGTACTATAGAAATCAAATTTATTCTGTAAATAAAAATTGACAAATTTTAAAGCATTTTGATGTCTAGTTATGGAGAAAGAATAATCCATTTTTATGTGCAATAAATTCCCACGTTTAAATATCATTTTTACTCGACACTTTACTTGAATTTTGAATATTAATTACTCGAATACAAGAAGTTCAATGTTTTTTTAATAAATTTTATTGAATGTATGAGATATCAGTAAATAACGTAATCAAATTTCAGATTTTTAATTTAGAATATGCTCCTTCAATCGACCTTTCTTAAAGAGAAGAGAACAAGCTCAGTCAGAAAAAACAAGATAAGGGAGGGGGCGGCATTGTCTTTTTTGCACGCGGGCGCTGAAGTGGCTAGCGGCGGGCCTGAATACGGCCGTCAAAAATTCCGCCGAATCGGTTGCAGTGTGAGACCAGCCTTACAAGGGCAATATAGAGATATCATTGGAACAACAACAGAACGTTCCAACCCAGTATGAGCGAGTGATACAAACTCTGGTGATTGCACATCAATAAAACCCAAACAAACTATGTTCGTCTATCTGCGATACGATATAATATTGGTTCCACTTTTAATATCGAGTAACGTGGATTTGACGAAGTACAATCTTCCATTAACGCTGGGCAAGAATTAGGAGCTGATTAGATCTAAAAATATAGACATGGTTTGCCAGAGATGCGACTTATTTGAAATACTTGTATTTAAAATGCAAATACAAAATGCAAAATACCTATTTTGTATTTTGCATTTAAATACCTTTTCAAAAAAAGCATTTTGTATTTTATTTGAAATACTTTTCGAGACATATTTTCCATTTTAAAAATTCAAAATACTTTGTGATTAAGTAAAGTCAACATTACCAATCAAATTTCATATAAAATGAACGAATGGTGCTTGTATTGGCTACTAGAGGCTACTACAGGCGCAGCTCGTAGCCACATCATTGGACTTGGACTATACAGGCCCCATCCAAATGACGGTGTGGGTAAGTGAGCGTGTGATTATACTTGGCCTCAAAGCGAGAAACTTTCAGTCCATGGCTTGCTGGCGGCCTGTATATGAATGGGGGCCTTTAGAAATCGCCTCATGGAAATATAATATTCCTCTCTTGAACTTTGACTATATCATTACTCTATATAACACTGGTCTATTGTTCTAATGTTTTTTCATATCCTATTGTAAGAAATAAAACAATGAGGCCTAAATTTAATTAAATTTTTTTAGTGCTATTCCTAAACACAGCTATCGCGAATGTGAAAAATATAACATTCGTAAGATCCCTAGTACCAATACCACGGTAGACTTGGAAACCCTTCAATATTTAAACGATGAGTGCACAAGTCTGGCGATATTAAACATTTATCCTACAATAAAAAAAGTGTTTTTAATACAACACATGCTAATCAAGCTCAGAACCAGTAGAAAGACTTTTTTCATATGGTGGCATGACAGAAGGAAAATGAGCGATAATGTGTTCGAACAACTTGTATTATTAAAAAGTGTAATAAATAAAGAGAATTAAATTGAACAAACGGTATTTGTAATTAAAGTATTTTGAAAATACCTATTTTGCATTTAGTATTTAAAATACAAAACACAAAACTATTTTGTATTTGCATTTGAAATAGTAAATCAAAAAAGTATTTGCATTTTGTATTTAAATACATTTCTTAAACTATTTTGCACATCTCTGATGGTTGCTTAGAACCAATGATCTGTGAATACTCTTCAAATGCATCCATATAATCAGAGCACAACCAAACTGCATAAGACGATAGTTTGACCAGTATCACATATGGGTCTTCAATGTGTAGCAAAAGGCATTCTGACCATGCCGTGTTCAACAGGAAAGTTCTTTGGGGAATAGTTGTCCACGTACGAGAGGGAAGCCGATTGCGGACACTTATCAATGACGAGATTTACGACCCCGACGGACATAGATGTCCTGAAGAATAAAAAAGCTCGGCAGATTCCAGTAAGTAGAATAGTTCTAATAATGCAACTCGCCGGCTTAACCGGTTAGTAACAGGATACCAAAGTTTCGCTAAGATCGGGTCTTCGCCTAGCGAATGGTACTCCTCATTGTTCATCTTAGTCTGGCACTGCCGGCTTCTTAGCATTTGTCGGCTGGTTAGCGGCATTAACAGAAAATTGTTGTTTTGATTTTTGTTAAAGTGGACTTCGTGTAAATTTCTTCTCTTTGGTGTGAGTTCCGACAACATCCAGGAGCTCAAACGTACGGTCCATCGCCTTGCTTTAGCATGCTCCAGACTCTTAATAATCTGTCCTCTCCTCTATTCCTTTCTTCTAACCATGATTACTACTAGACATTGCACAATGACAAGTACGACCTGATGGGCTGGTAGAACAAAGATGACCCCTAAGCTTGGATTTTCACTTAAAAAAGGGAGCCTGCTCGAAACAGTCCTTTGTTCCTGTAGAATTTTTGGATTGTGATAGCAAGGTACTCGTAGACCAATAGTTATAAGTATGGAGCCAACCAGGACATCCAGAGTTTAAGTATTCCAAATTGAATGCCATTGACTCGAAATCTAGACTAGTAGAGGGAGGAGTTCCGAAAGGCCAAGATATGATACCGATTGTAGAATCGAATAATGTAGTAAGTAATGGCTCTTACGTGAGAATACTATCTTCATAAAAGTGAAAATTTTAATGTAGATGAAGAAGAACTACTTCAAGCTCCACAACCTTAAATTCATTCCTACTTGTTATCGAGGAGCTCTTAAGTGAAGATTTTCTGAGAACATGGGGCAACATACATAGTTTAGAAAAATTGATCGACACTGGAAAATATTGGACATAGGGTAAGAGAGGAGTAGCTTATTACTTAGTTGCCCGATATTACCTTACCTATCACTAAAATCACATAGGTAAAAATATCAACCCTAAATTTCTACACGTGAAGCATTCGTTTGCAGAAAAAGCAGTTTCTCCCGTCAAAAATAGAACACCTGAAGTTGCATTTTAAAATCGAACTACATAGTTGCAAAGTCACTTCAGTTAAGGTTTATTACCTCAGAACAGGTTACACGAAACAACGATTCCTCAACGAGCGCACTGACCTTGACTTTTAACAGTCCAAGACTTGTTGAATCACTTTAGTTATGTTGACCTTTCATGGTTCTCTCTCTTCAGAGCTTTATTTTGCACTCGATATTTAATGCATCGATAAATATTGATTCCTTGTGAATTAAAGACTCTCCAAAAACTACAAAGCGAAAACCATCTCCGAAATAAGCAAATTGTTTGATATGTATGCAGAACAGAAAGTTGGCAGTGCTCCTACTAAATCTCAATTTAAAACAAATTAGTTCCGTTTGCATGCAATAAATTCTTTCATTGTGCCCAACTGGATCCCATCCTGGGAGTTTTGTGTTGTCTGCGAAAGTGGTCCAGAGAATGCCGATGGTTGCCCCCAAAAATGTTGACTTTGCCTCAATCGAAGTGAAATTAAAACGAGAAAAGAAACGAACCGAAAATTTCTGGGTGGAAGAGAAAACATACAGTGCAAAAAAAAGTGCATCAAAATTGGTCTGGTTTTATCCCCGTAAAACCCTTCGTGTCCCTTTTATACATCAGGCTGGATGGAATGATAGGTGGGACGAGGGTTTTTTGTGGCGCGGCAGCATTTTCAGTCGCAATGTTGTAGTACACCCAAAAATATGAGAGAAGACCAGTTTCAGAAGGCAAGCAATTAATGCAAGTGTTAAAGCAAAAGGCCAGAAAGTGCATCCGACGAGACATGTTCCCCCTTTGGACACAAAAACAGCTCAAAACTGACGCTTTTATCAGCAAAATGAGCACAGCGAAAGCGGCCCTGCATCCGGAAGTAATTGGCGACCAAAACAGCATCGTGGACACTTTTTATCTGAACGAAGCACACCAGGAATAGGATGTGGAGCGACAGGTATACGTTTATGGTACAAAAAAAAAGTGCATTTCACAGTGCGTTTTCCAACTCCGTAAACGGAAACCGAGTGAACAAATCACAGATCCAACTGTGGCATTTCTAACCGGTATCCAGGTGATTTCAAATTGTTGCGACAGTGTATAATGCAACTTTAACCCTTTAAGTGTCTCGTGACTCGTTTCCATTCATCCAGGACTTGCGTACTCTGGATTAATTAAGAAACTTCGAAATTGCCCCACATTTTCCTAGGCCCTTGACAATGAAATAAAATGAAAACCACCCGAGCCAGCAGCACCCTGGCGGGGGAGAGACTCCCCAAGAACCACTTAAGCTGTGGCGCCAGATGGAAAGGTTTAAAGACGTTGCATCCAGCATATCGAAGCCGGGGTTTTATGGGGCCACTTTACAGCTTCTCTACTTTACAAAACATTTATGTAATTGCGTCTCCCCCAATCGAATGGCAGCCATGGCTCCCCAGCATGATTTATGTTGGCGGATTTATGTTTTGATTAGTTCCAGCCGCTTTTATGTTACGCTATTAACCGGCCACGAGGCGGTATATCGCAGCTCGCTTGTCCCTGTACTCGTGGCCGCCTTAAAATGCATTTGCGATCGAGAGCTGTGTGGATGGCCCCAAGGGCTTTCAACCTCTCTGATTACGCTGTGATTAGCATAAATTGTGACGGAAACCTTTACTTACATAGATAAAAATGTTTTTGCTTTTGTTTTTACATCTTTTACCTGGGGATCGGACCCGGCAAGTTTTTCCGAGTGAAATTGAAATTTCACCTGGGAATTAATCGATCGGCGAGAGGCTAACGAGGAGCCGTTTTTATGGTGATAGATTGACATTTTCTATGCATTTATCACCTTTGAAGTGAGCAATTTTTACAAAAATAAATGGAGAAATTTTTTGATTAATATTTTATGATGTTTTGGCGCTTGTTCCGTAATATTATGCAATGCTTTGTTTTTAACATTTTTGTTTACGTGCATGTCCAGAGGAAAATTAAGACGTATTTTCCCACTTTTTTGTTCATTTGAAGTTAATAGTTAGTCCGGGGAAATTAGCAAAAAAAACGCACGAAAGGAGACAAAATTCGGAAATGGCTGAAAATTGGTCCACAGCTTTCTTGGGACTTTTTAAGAAAACAATTTCGGAATCACAAAAAAAACAAAATGGCCGCCGGAGATATATCGGTTTTCCGGTGTTTTCCTTGTATCTCGGTTTTTATAGGTCGTAAATGTTGACAATGAAATTCTCTACAACTTTATGTCTTACAAAGATGTTGACCCGATTAACCCTTTCAAAGTTATTCAAGGTCAAAGTTTCGAAAAATCACTTTTTGGCGAAAACATCACTCAAAAACTGTTTTTTTTTAATTTTTTTTTTATCAGTCAATACGAAACGTTATTGCCTACAAAAAAGCCTTGTGTCATTTTTTCGAAAATTTAACCCTTTCGAAGTTATTCAAGGTGATTCCGAAATTGTTTTCTTGAAAAGTCCCAAGGATGCTGTGGACCAATTTTCAGCCATTTCCGAATTTTGTCTCCTTTAAATGCTAATTTCCCCGGACTAAGTGATGTTTCTATTTGAAATTTCTATGAAATTTGGTAAATAAAATTCAATTTGGTAAATAAAATTTAGTTTCAGTGAGAAAATACTGCATTGCCAAGGTACTGCAAGTGACACAACCAAAAAAAAAACTTTGGGCGATTGAATCCGTAGCAGTTTGGATTTTTGTAAAATTCGTAGCCTTCATACGACTTTTCTTTTGTGGAGTGACATTTATTTAAATTTAAACCGACCATCTTCGTTCTAACATTCATGAGACCCAAATTATCAGCTGATCCTGACATAGGTTCCTATCAGGTGTCAGGGTTCACATCAGTAAACAAACCTCCGGATTTGCATCCTCCAATCCGAAGTTTGAATTAATTGGTGAGATTGATTTTAATTTTTACAATGTAAACTGACCGAGATACTCAAATAGTACCAAGGATTCTGGCAAAGACATCAATAATCTTAAGTAAACAATCCCTGATAATTAAAGCGAAGAAGCCCACCTCCTTTCCTATTTCGTATTTCTCATCCAACGCGATCTTGCATCAAAGTTGATTAACCTATAGGTAATTAGGAATAATGCCTGCTTAGCCTTAACTTCTCAAATCACATTCCCATCCCAACCAAACCGAGTAAGTTTGGTATTATGGAAAAGCCATTTGGCTGTCGCTTATTTGCATTTTTCAATCGGCTGACTGGGACTTGTGTTTTCGTAGCGAAATCATCGAATCTGCCGCTATCTGTGTAATCAAGATGATACAGGTAGGCATGCACGTGTACCATTCTCCATCTTACCAAATCTGTGAAGATTACTTAGAATAGACGGTTTAATATGGAACAAATGAAGGTGAAGGCGGTTTTTTGGCCTTCATAGCGTACAAGCGTTGCTCGAATGAATCCCTTCTTAGAAAGTACACCAAACTTAGACATTGCTGTAGATTCATTAACACCAAAGTTTAGTCATCAGTTATTACCAAGTTGAGAAGTAAACTCCAACTACTATTCCAAACGCGAGCAGCAAAAACTTATGGCTCTTGGCAAGAAGATAGCTAGGTGATAGCAGACAGCAAATCTATGATCGAAGAATTATTCTCTGCGCATGACTGTTATGCCACCCGCTGTCCTTAAGTGCTCTCTGGACGCTTAATGGATAGAGTTTTCTTTTTCACGGTCCTCAACAAGCTCGACAAGATACCCCCATCGTGTTAAAAAATCAGACATCACCTTAAGGTAAGTTCTGTATGCAAACTCTTTGGCCTATCATGCTTTTTCGGAGTTAACCCAGACTCTTGGAACATCTAGAATCTAACCGAATATTGAGCGACAAGCAGTACCGCTTTAGACCAAAAATATTGTATTGGCGACCTTCTCTTGTGTCTAAAAGAACAACTCAACGAAAATGTCCACATAAGACCAAAGCTATTGATAGGGTATGACAACCCGTTATGTTTTCGCTATTGGTATCGACTATGTTCGAAAAACTTAATTAAGCTTTCTTCTATAGTCGTCAGAGCCAAATTTAGACCGAAAGCTGCCGGCTGTATTTGAATATAAAAATGGCGTCGAATTAATGCTGTAAGAAAAAATGAATATTTTACAACATAAATTTTATTAAGCAGAGACAATGTTTATCTTTTTAATTATTTTTACATCAAAAGTAGTTGTCTAGTGATGATAAATGACAAGGATTTTCTTTTGTACGCCTCTATTAATATATATCTTCAATTTTATAAACATGAGTGAGAATTTTACAAATTATAACTTCCGTTCAAGTTTTCTATGAGAAAAAAACAAAAAATTAAAAACTAATGGCTTTCTTAGAAAGCTTAGAGTGTCCTCTTTAAAATGCTTTTTTATTTTTATTTTTGCGTCCATTTTAGGCAAGGATACTTTAGTTTTTCCCTGAACGCCTCGCTATAAAATTTGAATTCAGCTTTTTGACGCGCTTAGATTTTTCGAATTTGCTTCTTATTTTTAAAATTTTTTTATAATAATAAAAAAAATTTTTTAAACTAAGTTATAATATAGATTTTAGTAAAATTTTCCGCTCTTTCATGTGGCGCTATTAGTTTTTCGATTTTTTTTTGATTTTTCGATATATAAAGCAAAAACCAAAATTTCGAATTTGTTTTCGAAATTGTGAACTTAGCATACACTTTAGAGCAGCAAAGATTTTTTTTATCGTTTTCTACCCCCAAAAAAGTATCTAAGTCCCAATTTTCAGCGAGATCACATTTAGTGCGAGGTCAAAGTCTCTGACAACTGGGCTACTAGACGGTTGTTTTCGCAGGCGTCGAATCTAAACCTGACATTAGAGCTCAAATCCATCAGCTCAATCCATCAATCTAAATCTCCTGCAGCTCACTTCGGATCTTTGATGATGACTGTACCATTTACCATCTGTACGAAGTACTGTAGTATTTCTAATAAAACCTGCACCACCCTCCTTCCGCATCAATGGACGGTCCAGAACTAGGGGCCGAAACGGGAATAATCAGACAGCATCACATAGTCTTCTGTAGACCTTATTTTCATGCACACTTCGATCTAGGAACTCGTTCACAAACATACCAACTCGACAATGGACCAATCCTTCGTAGACAGTATTCCCGAAGCCAACTCGTGGATGTTGAGTTTAAAAGCAGGGATTCTCGCCTCCCCTACATGAATCCCCCCGACTCACCATGATCTATCATATCGTTCATCTATCCCTCGATCTTGTCAACTAAGCAAGAAAGTTGGAAAGAACCAATCGTGGAACATAGTTGTGGCTTGAGTTTTTTTTCTATCATTACCCGCGCGGAAACTGAGTTTTGATTCGATCAGCAAAGTCAGCATTATGTCAAAGGCGTTAGAATTCAGTCATTCTATATAGCAGGATACAAGGCAGTGATGGCAACAACAAACAGTAAGTGTACTCCATCATTTACTTGCCGCGTGGCTACGCACATAGCATATGCTCTGTTCCCGCAGAACTTCACCACCATCAACTTGCATGTGGGTTTGGATATTGCTCCAGTGGTAGGCAAAATGGAAGTCGTAGAGCCTGTAAAAAGTTTACAGCCAATAAGATAATACAAAACAGAGTAGTAAGACTTGCAATCACTGCATCAAGGTTGTCGACGAATCAATTAGGTTTCGAAAAGACCAGATCGGCTACCGATTTCGTCAATGTGGTGACTAAAGAGATGAAGTGCTAGGCAATGGTGAAATTGAATGTAAAATCGGTTTTAACTCTGCAATATTCAGCAAAATAATTTTCTTTCTTAGTTGAGGCGTTAACTCTGCATTACGAACTAAGATCAGAGCCTAAAGGAGTACAGGACAACATGGGGGTCTCCCAAGTATGATGTACAATCAACAATGACGTTCCGTTGTGAATAATGTACGCACGGTGCTCCTTCCACAACAAGAAGGAAACAAGAAAGAAACTCGATAAGATCTAGATATACGCAAACAAAACGATCAAGGAGTTAAAGTCGTGGTAATAAAGTGCCGGCCGGCCTACCGTTGACAAAACCGAAGTAAGTACCGTTGACAAAACCGAAGACAGTACCAAAGTAGAAGTAGAAGCTAATCAGCAAGCGTAGGAAGACGACAGACATAAGAGTGAAATTGGTTTGGCAGATCATACCCAGTAGGAAAGTGAACTAGTTCTCTAAGACTAGTAATATAACTACTTTCTAAAGAGGGAGTAGTAGTTCTCAGTTGAATTCCTTTTATATGAGAACAACCCACTACTTTTGTACAGTGTTGTCCTACGATGGAATCAATTGCTCCCCTCTACATTACTTCGAAATACTTGGAGAACTAATTCATTTTGAACTACTTGGAGAACTAATTCATTTTGACGAACTTCGAGAACTAATTCATTTTAAAATTCTTGAAGAACTATTTCATTATGAAGTTCTTGGAGAACTAATTGATTTTGAACTAATTGGAGAACTAATTCATTTTGAAGTACTTCGAGAATTAATTGATTTTAAAGTTCTTGGAGAACTAATTCATTTTGAAGTACTTCGAGAACTAATTCATTTTGAAGTTCTTGGAAAACTAATTCATTTTTAAGTTCTTGGAGGACTAATTCATTTTAAACTAGCTGGAGAACTAATTCATTTTGAAGAACTTCGAGAACTAATTCATTTTAAAATTCTTGGAGAACTAATTCATTTTGAAGTTCTTGGAGAACTAATTGATTTTGAACTAATTGGAGAACTAATTCATTTTGAAGAACTTCGAGAACTAATCCATTTTAAAATTCTTGGAGTAACTATTTCATTTTGAAGTACTTCGAGAACTAATTCATTTTGAAGTTCTTGGAAAACATTTTGAACTAACAAAACTACAAAGTAAAAAACAAATTCTTTAGAAAAATGTTGTGGGCTTACCACTGATATCGTGATTTAAACTAGCTCTTCTCAGGATTACTTTGGCACCAGTGCTGGAACAAGTCAGTTTCCCAATAGTGTTAAAATTATTTCTATATTCTAACTAGTCAGTTTATTCCGACTGGGTGTCTACTCACATCCACCATCCAGGCACCTGGAAGTGACCGTAAGATGCCAAGTCGCTATCTTTTAATAGTGCAAATAATTAGAACAAACCTGGACACTGCGAAGGAGGGGTAACAGGAGAAAAATTAGGATTGCAGGTGGGTTAATTGACTCATTCTGAATGTGGAAAACCACGAGGAAGTATGGCTCAATGTATTGACTCAATTCCTACGTCAATTGTCAGTTATTGCGCGGGGAAAGGGGCTATGAACTTACAATTGGCAGTTCGAATTGATCAATACATTGCCTGGTTTATCAACACCTTTGTGCTCTTCCTTAACTGTGAATTCGTTTATAAATTCTCCATTAAGAGTGCGACTTTTTAGAAACTTGGTATCTATTATCACGGATAAAAGCATAATCGAAATTTACATTCATAGTATTTCACCAATCCAGGCAAGAATGTCAAACCATATCCATAACTATATGAGAATCCTTTACCCAACGATTTGAATGCAGCTCGTGCCACAGACGAACTTAATTAATTAATAACACTGCATTTTTGTGTGCGACATGAACGAATAAAATAAATGCTTTACTTCCAACCAAACAAAGCCAATAATGAATAATTCCTTCACAATCCAGAAATACCAACATAAATTAAAAATTCCTTCTTTTATTCTATTTTTTTCCCTCTATTGAATATTTTCCAATATTAAATTCATGTAGCTTCACGTCATTGTGCAGTTCTGTGCAACAAAAGGACCTTTATTATTCCGCATCCTGGACGGGGCGGCGCCCTTCTCGTGAGTAGTACTGGCACAAAAAAAAAATAAATAAATCAAGACTCATTTTTCTTTTATTTCCCGTTAATTCTTTTGTACTCATCAGATTCGCCCCCGCAGTTCCGCGCACACCCCCTTAATTAATATATTAACCGAGCAAAAATATGTCCTGGAGCATAACACCATTTAGGATTAATTTATGGCCCTACTCTGGTTCCCTTGTCAAAAATAATTGCCGCCATTAATTGCGAACTGCGAAGCTTTCACGGCGAAGGATCAAATATTTGCGAGTCATTTGTAACAAAAAGCGGCACGCACACCCCTTTAGCTGCGGGCAGGTCGGTCAGAGAGGGCGCTTCCGTCACATCCCCCCCCCTTCATCTTTGGCATTTTCAAGGATACGCGGAGAGACTGAGAATGGTATTGTCCTGCTCACCCTGTGCATGTGGGGCTAGGGTGACTGTGAAGCGGGTGTGCAGTCATTGGGCCGTGGGTTCAGTTCCCGTGGGGGATCCGATGAATTACATCACATAATGCGATATTTTAATTAGTTAAAAGAAGAAGACAGCAGCCATTAGCGAATAGCGACATGACTGGCAAGATTTATTCGCGTGTCCTTCGAGATGATTGGGTGGAGGGGAGCTGGTGTGGCGGTTGCTCCTGGATGGCAGCGCGGTTTGAAAAGTTTCTGAATCCGGGAATCTTTAGGACCTGAAAATTTTCGAAACTTTCCCCAAGAATACTCTCACCCCACTGCCATACCTCCACCCCCTCTTAATTTATGATGGGGCAGGATCTCTCCTGTTTAAATGCGTTGATGTTGAACGAGATTATGAGATTCCATGGAAGCGATAATGTCTCCTCTAGATGGCGTTAATGAGTTATGAATATGTCTGCTTTGTCTGCTGAGACCTTTGCTTTATTGTCATGGGACAATCGGGCTTAAAGTATCTTGAGAAAGTTTAATTCTTCGCTCTGATGGTGCTATTAAGGAGCATCAAGATGATGTCCTTTATCATTGGTTTTTGTTTATTATGACAGATGGCAATGGCATACTGTAAAACTGTTTCGTTTCGTTTTTTTTTGTTTTGTTTATTTTTGTTTTGTAAATTGGCATCGTTAAATTTTACAGCTGACGAACTTCAAAAATTTATTAATCAATTTAGATTTAAGAGATTAAGATCAAAGTTGCTGGGAAAAGTATAAATACGGCAATAGACGCTAGAAATACGACAGGTACGCAAATAGAAATACAATTTTATTTTGAAATTTATGATAGTCTAGAAAAAATTTATATGATTTTCTGTTGTGATGCATAAATTTTACATAGCAATCACTTGAAGTCTATTAGGTGTATTTTTACTGCTTTCACTTTAATACAGAAAAAGTATATACACGGTATCCTGAAATATGTAAATAAGTACCTCATCTAGGACTATTCCCACAAACCCTTAACCACCTCTTTCTCCGCCGGCATTGCGTCGTACAGCTAAATAAATATCTAACTGCTACCCCTAACGAAGTTTGTAGGTCTTTTCTTCTCTTCCGGATGTCTTCTTTCTGGCTTAGGATGCGGTGGAGACATTTTATTTTTTCTATTCGCCCCTGTACATCCTCCGACCTTATCATATGGTCTAGGTACAATTAATACACTCTGATCGTTGCCTTCATTTCGGCTCTGTGCTCGGCAAATCTAGATCATTGGAAGAGGACATACCCTGTACCATCTCCTACATTTGGGAACTTGGGAACTGCCTTAGGTTGCCACATCTTGTAACGAAACAGAAACAGGCCGCTGTAAACAAAAAAAACCAGAACAGCACCACCGCTGTTAACACATGACAAAACCACTGTAAAAGACATTAAGTAACAGAACGAAACAGAACAACGACGCGCAGCAAGGCACCAATATAAAAGGCCGGTGTCTGCCTGCGAGAGTCAGTCGTAATCAGACAGTTGAAGAGTTGATTCCTCTGCCTGATAACTGGACGGAACCATAGGAGCGTTGATCGTATGGTTTACAGACAGACAAAACATACCAGCCACGGAGAGTTGATCCAGTGGCGCCAACCGACCAATACAACGACAAAACCCGGAGAGTTGATCCGCGACTACTCCGACGTTAACAGACCAAACGGGCTACCTCGGGAGCGTTGATCCAGAGATAACCCGCTAACCGTTTATTTCCTCTCTTTCCCCTCCCCTCGATAGTTGTGTAGTACAGAATTTCTAGTAATAAAAAGAACTTTAACGTAACAGGAGTTTTTGATTTGAACCTTGGGCATGTCCGAGCTGACCCGCCACTCCCGACGTTACAATCTGCCATTCACATTTACACCAATTTCAACAACCCAAAACAAACGTTTATGTGTGGCATGAACACTTCAGAAGTGATTATGAGTCTTCCGAGGATGACGAACGCAGTGGTATGCCGTCGACTTCGAGAACCGACGAAAATATTGATAAAATCAAATAAATTTTGGCCGAAAATTGGAAATTGACCATCAGAGAGTTGGCAAAGAACTTGAACATCGCTCATCGATCCGTTAAAGAAATATTGGGTACTTATTTGGGCTTGATACGATTGCTGTTAATCTGGTGCCGAAAGACCTGAATTTCATTTAAAAAAAGGCCACGTTGACGTCACAAAAGACATGATTTTATTTATTATTCAAGCTAGGATAGCAAGATAGTGCTAGTAAGCTAGCAAGCTAGCAGGTCTAGCTTCGTGTAAACAAAACTAGCATCATTTCTAGGCTAGTAAGCTAGTAAGAAAGCTAGTAAACTAGCGTTTCAAGCTAGGAAAGTTTAATAGGATGGGGTTCTATTTTTTGATCTAGTAGTGAAGCTAGTATCCGATTAACTAATGTACAGAGACGACACGTTTTGTTGTTCTGACCGCTAACCACGTGTTTTCGAGACAAACATGCCAAAACTTAATACCGAGATTAACTTAAAGTTTGTGCAATTACATTTACATATATCGTGAGGAGGAATGTGTATGGAACGCCACCAGTCCAACTTATAAAGACAAGTCTATGCGTAGTTTAGCACTACAAAACATATGCGGCAACTTATGGAAAATAGGTATACAAATGGCGATCCTTTTTCGGATTGGACGTGTTGTCACCTTATTCACTGCAAAGATACTGCTTTCAAATTTACTAGCATCATGTAAACAACTCTAACTTGTGCCAATCCAGGACAGCAAGTCGGGATAGGATACGGGACAGAGTAGGATAACTGTCTTGCTAGCCTAGCTTTGAAAAACTAGCCTCGTGTATCTCGGGCATAAGTGCGTTGAAGTATATGGAAAGTACCTTGAAGGCCGCCAAATGAATTTCTGAATAAATCTCAACAGAAGTATGGCAACATTGTCTTTGATGGGTAGGATTTCCCCAAAATATGCTGCTTGTAAATCTATCTATATATATAAAAATGAATGCCGTGCGTTAGTCCCGCAAAAACTCGAAAATGGCTCGACCGATTTCAATATTTTATTTTTTGTTTTGTTCGCCTCAATACAGGGGTGGTTTTAGAAAAAAAAACCATTTCAAAAAAACAAAAGGAACAGCTGCAAAACCAAAAAAATTGGTAATTTTGGTATTTTTCACCTCACATTAGTTTCAATAGCTTCATGGCCTACCTATATATTGTTTGACAGCTGCGTAAATGTGAAATTGTCATTAAATTAAATCGGTAATTTCTCAAAAACCCCAAATGCAACAAGATATAGGTAGGCCATGAAGCTATTAAAACTAATCTGCAGTGAAAACTCCCAAAAAGACCAATTTTTTAGAATTTTCAGTAGTTCCTTTGGGGTTTTCTTATTTTTTTTAAACCACCCCTGTATTGAGGCGAGCCATTTTCGAGTTTTTGTGAAACTAACGCACGGCAATTGATTTTTATATAGATAATTGAAAATTGCACTTAAACATTATCTTATTAACTACTTTAAGGTGCAAGATGATATTCTCCGTCATTCTAATCTGGATTACCTTCAACATTTGTAGTATTTGTGAACATTGGGAAACCTGTAAAATATTAGCATCCATTGTTCTTTATATACTTCCACCGAAAATGCGTAAAAGCTTTTAATTGGTGCGATTAAATAAAGTGTTAATAAGAAAGTATATAAATGTCGAGTTTTTGCATTATGCCTCAGATTGCGGTACACCTTGAAAACGGTCGACGTGTATATTTCACTGAAGAAAATGCTCTCCAACGAGCTTTAAAGCCACCAAAAACTACACTTACTGAATTTTTCACACTGTGCCAATACTTTCGGACAATTCGCAACAACATTGTTATATACCGACTTCCCTCGCTATTATACATGGAACAAATCAGGTAAAAAATGGAAGCCACGTAGATAAGGCGAACCACATCCAACTATCGCACGCGTATTGAAAGCAAAGGCATTGGGACGACTTTACACAGTACATCCAAAACAACGTGAATGTTTCTTTTTGCGGGCCAACGTCTTTCGAATTTTTACCAACAGTCAATATTCAAATATTCAATACATTTCGAGATGCATGTCGCGAGTTGCAATTGCTGGAAGACGACAATCATTGGGATCTGACACTTACTGATGCAGCATTTGCATCCACGCCGAACAACATTCGTCAACTGTTCACAATTATATTGATACCCAACAGAACCATCGGTTTTGTGGGAAAAATACAAGTACGGCATGACTGAAGACATACTTCGCAGAATTAGACAAACAAACCAATATCCAAACCCTCCAACTTTTATAGGAATAATTGGTTTTTCGTTAATGGTTATAAATATTTGTTGAAGAGTTGAATTTGGATTGAATGAGATTTGGATTAATTTTAAATGTATTAAGGTTGGGTGCAGCGAGTCGGAAAGGCATCATCTTTCTTTATTTACGCGCCGGAAAACAAAACCAAAAACATAGTTTACCAGCAAGTTTTGTAAAAGAATACATACATAGATAATTTTGGTCACATTTAATATGAAAGCATATTGAATCTAATGTCTCCAAATTTTACAGAAGTAAGTATTGGTTCTTTGGATTGGATATTGCGAATAGTTTGATTTTCAATATTTGCATTAATTTCACATGTTTTGACGAACACAATTTCGCAATATAAGAGAAAACAAAAGTTGGTTTTTTGGCACTGCCTTTTCCAACTATAAAATATTTGTTTCATTTTTCGATTTTGTTTTATTGTTCTCGAAAAATGCCGTGTCAATGGATGGTTTTTATTGTCTCGATCAAAATGCCAGATCCCTAATAGTTTCACATTTTGTTATTTGGAATCAAAAATACCAAAAAATGCCCTTTTCAAACTTTCCTACTGTATATTAAAATTCACATCACCTGATTACTACTATTGGCTTATGGGAGCAGCATAGGCGCGCCGGGTCCCAACTAGTATTGTCTAAAAATAAGTGATAATGATGTTGGATATAGATTTATCTCGCAGGTGGTTGAATTTTATAGAATTCGGTTAGTTCCTATCATCACTGCTACGTTTGACAAATCCTACCAAAAGAATCCTGTTAATTTTTATAGTTTTTATGATATTAGGATCTATATTCAATTTATATATATTTCAAACCACCATCAGGAAATTCCAATCATCATTTGATATCAAGCTGAGAAGTAAACTGAGAAGTTCCATTAAGAAGAATTTAATAACATCCAAAACCACTTCCTTTATGTACAAGGGGAAGTGATAACAGATAACAAATCCAATGAAGATTTACCAGCAACTTTGTTTCCGTCGAATTTTTCTTTGCCCGACACTTCTATGCCAACCCTACCGTCAAGTGTTCCACACAATCAATGGACAGGGTCTTCTTCAGGTGCCTCAAGGAGCTCGTTGCGAACAAATCCACTGCAGCCGAAAAAATACCCCCTATTAACTTAAAAAAATACGTCTCCCTTTTGGCTAAACCTTTGGGCAAACTTTTTGCCTTATCATACTTCTTCGTAGCTTATCTAGACTCTTGGAAGCACATGTTTAGTCCATACCGAATAAAAGTGACTCCAATGTTCCCTCCAACTACCGCTTAATAGCAACAATGGAAACGATAATCAACAGAAACCATAGGTATCTAACGGGATATCTAGAATCTTACCTTATCCTAAATAACAAAAGATACGGGATCAGACATAATAGATCCATCTTTTAGTGTGCCTAACAGAACACCTCAACAAAAGTCTGTATCGGTGTCTAGTCTAGTTCTTCTAGATATCTCCAAGGTTTTCGATAGATTATGACACCCAGGTCAGCTAACTAAACTCCAAGCTACTGGTATTGACTCAGCTCGTAATGACTGGACCGAGAGTTTTCTTTCCAGACGTTCAAGCAAGGACGGGTTGCGTCAAATCTAAACACCAACCCATCTCTGCCGGGGTCCCCCAGGGGTCAATTCTGTCATCCGCCCTATTTGTATTCTTCATTACTGATCTACTCTCATTGATCACTGATCATCTCACATTTCCAGTGGTAAAGAGTGCAGTATCATGCCGGGTTCATAAAGATGTATGAACCCGGCATAACCAGAAACCAGTTTGCAGATGCCTCAGGGTCGTGTAGGCTGTTGAGCCTGCGGTAAAGATCCTGTGGCAGCTGATCGTGAATTAGTGCATTAATTGTACACAAAGCCATGCTTTGGAGTTGGTCTAGTTCTGATTTGTTAAACTCTTTTTTCACAGCTAGCCTCCATATTTTATTGTGGCCTAAGTTTATGAGCTTAAACCAACAGCTCAGCCATATCTAACCTAACCTGAGCCCCACATTGCAGAGCTGTATGCCAAGACTGATATAATCACTGCTGTGTGGAATCAGCTCACCATGTTTGGCTTCAAACCATGTCTCTTGCCACTTACTGGCACAGAAAACTATGCTGGCGTTTTTCATTTGGACTAGTAAAAAGATATGTTTTCGAAAAACTCCCAAAAAGTCATATGATCTTGGAATGCTTTATATACTATACCTACATTTGTTTTCTCTACAATCTGCCAAAAGGTAAAACTGCAGGCTTTAGTATATCTGCTAGGAAGAAAGCTGCAAATGGATCAACTGAATGAATGAAAGTGCTCCACTCTCAGATACAAACAAAAATCTTAACAATCACACCTACAACTTCAATGAGAAATTATTTTTCTTAAATAAAAAGAGGAAATTGACCTCTTCTAATTAATGCTGTACTTAAAATTCTTTCTCAGTAAGTCACGCTATAAAATACTTGAGTTATTGTAAACACCTAATGGAATCCTATTGATAAACACACATTGCCGCTTAGAAGCCAACTATATCAGTCTAACAATTTCCATCTCGGGTTTACTTAACCAAAAATTTTGCATGTTTGGCCCACAAAATATGCCTGAAAATATCCAAATTAAACAAACAATTTTAATTGCAGAAAATTCAATCAACAACAGACAGAAGAGAAGTATTTTTACACACCGCAAATTTAACAAATCGAATTAGGTTTGGCCCATTTCGGCACGATCGAAAAACACTTCCTGTCTCGCCATAAGTAAACAGAAAACTTCAACAAAAGCCCAACATTAACAATTTGGCATGTACTAACTTTATCTCGAGGCTATGTTTTCGCAAAATATATAGCATAAATTCTGCAATTGATTCAGCTGCATCAGTTAGCGCAGCCTCCTTTTGTCCGGTATCGAACTGCCATTTCCGCATAGACGCAATTGAATCAACAGACGAGAGTTTTATATATAGTATAGTATACGCACACGATCTGTCGGCGCAACCACAGCCAATTAGCATAAATTGTGTCAGTCAGTTAGTAAGGTACACGCAGAGGTGAGGTCGCCATCAGATCTCCGACAATGTAAATGACATCATTCCTTAGTTGCGCGCACACACACACACACTGAGTGAGTGCGCGCCGACAGGTGAAGCACACAAAAAAATAATATCAAGGAATTCCTAACCTGACGCAGATTAATGCAATTGTGTGACTGGTCGGATGTTGTGCGACGGTGAAAGTAAGATTTTTCGAAGAAAGGGAAAGGCCTGCATAATGACGTCAAGACTGGTTCCGTGGACAAAACGATGAATCAAGCAAGATTATCTATGCCTCAGGTAGAAACCAGCCAGGTGAGGTCGCACACGTATATACCCATATGACACAAGTTGCTTTATATTAATCGCTTAAAGCACAGTGATGGATGTTTCATGTTACCTTTTGGGATGGATTGGTTTTTGCGGTTTACATTGGCGCAAACGCAAAAGGATCATCTTTTCCGGACCGTAAACAAATCCGTCTGCGTCTCGAGTGCATCGATTACCTTGCGAACTTGCTCAAGGTGACTTATAATTGTTTCTCTTCGGCTTATTGACTTTTGTTGTTTACGACGTCGGATGGACTAGCGAGGAGAGGTCTTTTGTTGTTCAGGTATACAGTATACCTGGTGCCGGCTACTGGGTGTGCCTCTTTTGTGTGTGCATATCCGTAACAAAAGATTCAAACCAAGCCGTGTAAAATTTATGACTCCTACGATTCGATTTATTTTCGTTTTTTTTTTATTTTCTTAGAAAGTCAATGTCTCTTTGGTGGTGAAAAGTTTTTTAAATAAAATTAAACTAAATCACTCAGCACATAATCAACTGGCGCTTTGTGTATACTCATTGACTTTCAAATTAGGGCTTTTTGGGAAGCTAAATGAAGAGAACACCTACAATCTACCTATCAGCATCCAGACAGCACACACTGGAGCATGTCGATGGGAAATACCCGAACAAGAGAGCTTGATCAATTAACGTGACGGGATGCCCGTGTAAATACTTTGTCATCAGTGGGAAATTAATAGCACTCCAGTGCCTTTATAGATTGGACACTGATACTGGCTGATATACTACCAAAACAACCGTCACAATGTCACCAATGCTGCAGACCTAAAGCGATACATTCCGGGGTGGACACTTTTGGACGTAAATGTAGTATATATAAGTTCGTGTTTCGATTACGTAAGTCCATTAGGATTAGAAATTGTGCTCTGTCTGCACGATGTTCGTTAATCCAGTGTCCCTCAAAGTGGCATGGCGCCAAATTGCTTTTCTAGTCAGTCTAATAATTTCATAAAAGTCTTATAATCCACGTACAAGATAAATCCCAAACAGATACTGACTCCTCTGATGAGCGTTTAATTGACCCTAATGGGTAGGCTCCTGGAATTGGAGAGTCTTCATCCTACAGATGAGTCATTGGACAACAGACGAACGAAGGATGCTTCCCAGAATTCGAATTGGTATTTATGTCATCGATCGATAGGTGACATTATAAACTTCATAAAACTCTGACCCACCGCACCTAAACCAACGACGAGGAGGGAACGGAGCGACCATCTGCAGGAAATACTTGTGCTCTTATTTATCTCATTTTGAATCCAATCCAATCTGAATCCCGTGTCTGGTCATTTCAGTGCTTATTCAACCAAGTTAGCCATGATTGGGGGCTTAAGAATTTTCTCTCAGGCTCTGATTGAGTAATTTCTCAAACGTTAATTTTATTTATCCTTGGCTCAATGCCATTTTTTTATTTGCAGCCAAAACCGTAACGTATTTACTTTAGTTTTTCCTATTAGTATCCAAGCTCTCTGGGATTTCGGGATGATCTAGTTGCGGTTAACAATTGGAGATGATATCGAGAAAAATTCAGTACAGAGATAGATTTTAGCTTATTTCTTCTTCTATTGGGGCTTGGGATATTTTTATTGATTAGATTGTATTGAGGAGCACATTCCCTTTTTTCCGGATAGAATGATGGAGCTTAACCTGATCGAAATTATCAATGAATTGGTAAGAAACATTTGATGAGGCAAAGCTACCAACAATCGTAAAAGTATTTCTGGACTCGGAGGAAGGAAGGAGTTTATGATGTTGCTAGATAAGCAACAATATATTGCGTGAGAAATGGAGTTTGCTTTTATGATATTGATATAGCATCGGCAGCGGTTCAATGAATTTATTCATGGGATATGTAACTAGCCTATTTGTAATTTGTAAATGATAAAATTGTATTACATTGTGATAATCTATGGAAAACCTGAAGAGTATTTATATCAGCAGGTTCCAACTTAGTGATATAAAATCTTGGTACGACTCTGCATCTGGTGCATGTTAAGCAAAATTTATGACTTCATCTAATTTTAAAAAATATAGTTTAAAAAAACTAAAAAATATGCTTTTATTTTAAAATGAACAAAAAAGTAAAAAATAATTTTGAATGTAAAGTTTTCATTGCTCCAGCCAGTATATGGAAACAACCTACCTTTCGAAATGTAAAAAAGCGTGGGACTCTTTACCTATATTCATATTTTATAAATTAACACCGGAACGAGCGCCCCACGCTTTTTTACATTTCGAAAGGTAGATTGTTTCCATATACTGGCTGGAGCAATGAAAACTTTACATTCAAAATTATTTTTTACTTTTTAGTTCATTTTAAAATAAAAGCGTATTTTTTAGTTTTTTTAAACTATATTTTTTATTTTCTACTTTTTAATCTATTACATACATGTGTTCCGCCATTTTGTAGTGACCGCAATATTAGATTTCAAATGACGTCACACAGATTACTGTACTATACTCGTCTTACATTTTCATTTGATATCCATACCGAGCGCGTTGTAAAGAAAAAGGTAAACCGCTATTTTGTGTTGGCCGCCATTTTGAATTTGGAATGACGCCACTGAGCTAATAGTATTCTAATTGTCACACCCTTTCATTTGATACCCATACCGACTGGGTTGTAAAGAAAAAGGTAGTCCGCCATTTTGTTTGCCGCCATTTTGAATTTGGAATGACGCCATACAGCTAATTGTATTCTACCTGTCATGCCGTTTCATTTGATACCCATGTCGAAGGGTCGGGGAACACAATATCAAAAATCAGCCGCCATCTTGGAACCGCCATCTTGATTTTCTTACAAAATGGTCAGATTGCAAATGGTCACGCAAACTATACATATGTGCAAAATTTGAAGTTGATCGGTTATATGGAAGTGGGTCAAAATAAAGTTGCAAGATTTGTTTACATAGAACATACATACATACATACATACATACATTTGGTAAAGCTAATAAAAAGACAAATTCTGGCTAATCATACCTTCTTTTTGTGATATAATTTCATTCAATCAGAAACACGTTTTAAAATTTTTTTACTGTAGGTGAAGCGTCTTTTTTAGCCATAAGAAATTGTCACCAGCATCTCAGGCTTTGTAAATTATCTACCATCGCAGAGGTCTATGATTCAATTCCATGTACTATTCCTCGTCTTGTACCTTTGTACTTCTTACACCTACATGACATTCCTTCTTTCTTGCCTTCTCTCTTTACAGTATTTTCCTGCCCACCCTTCCGCCATTGCCACATATGGTGTGCTAGCTCTACGCAGCAGTGATTAGACCAGTGCTGATATAAGGCTCTGCCGTGAGATGGGCAAAAGAATATAACAAATCCAGTCTGTGACAAGACCAAGAGAAAGGCGTATAGGCAAGTTATGGGACCCTGTGTAAAACCAAAACGGAAGCAATGAATGTAATTCTCGATCAGTTGCCACCTGGGGCCGTATTTGGTTTCTCGAGTCGATGGATCGACTCGACAAAAAAAGCTTCTCGATTTTCTCTAAGTTTCATATTTGGCATTTCGACCAAATCGACAGATAATCGCTGCCATACAAAACCATCAAATTGTGTGATATTACTCCAAGTGCAGCAAACGACGTATATTTAATTAAAATAAAAGTTTATTTTATGCATAAATTTAGCTTTTTTATAAACGTCAAACGTCTTTATCGACACGTAAAGAGACGATATCGTGTTTCCAAATGTCAATTTTTATTTATCGACAGAAGTCTATATCGACTCGAGAAACCAAATACGGCCCCAGACTGATACATCAGGCAGCATGCAGTCTGAACGTCCCTGAGGCTAAGATAGAAAGAGGATAGGTTAGAGAGTCAGGAGGATGTTGGAGGAAATGGCGATAAACCTTGCGTTTGAACTTTTGGATGTTGTATGAATTCGGGAATACTGACTGTGGAAATCGAGTTCTTCTTTTTCTTCTGCGAAAGTGAGACGAGTGAGATAGTCTTGTGTTACGGAAAGAACATTGCCGTGGAGGTATAAGGTTACTTCCCAGTAGGGAATTTACGAATTCATGAAATTGGAATGCACTATATCTTCGTAGAAATTGGAAGCAATGTGAATCGATGCTATTGGAAGAAATGGTAATGCAAAGTAGTGTTGAGCCGGACTTACACGAGGCAGTACATTTGTCCCTTACACTATGTAAATTGTACTGAGGCCTCCGTTTTTTTTAAATGTCCCATTTCAAAAATAATGTCCTACTGGTATATGAGCGTGTATCGAGATAAATGAAGCGAGGTGTGATTGTAAATTACTTAGTCGAAACACATTTCTTCCTTCTTTTGCGGCAGTAAAATATCCACTTTAAACTGAGCCGTGGTGAGATTGTAAATACGAATTGGATGGAGAGGCATTTCTTACATTTTTCGAGGGAGTGAGATTTTGTCCTGAAGAGACAATTCTTACATTTTTCGAGGGAGTGAGGTTTTGTCCTGAAGAGAAAATTCTTACAGTTTTTGAGGAAGTGAAATTTTGTTCTGGACAGACATTTCTTACTTCTTTTGCGGTAGCAGAATTTCCAACTTGAAATTAGGCGAGGTGGGATTGAAAAATATAAATATATGGCCACGGACAACTAATTAGAAACAGTTTCATAAAAATTGCATTTATACAGTTTTTATGTAGGAATCAAATTAAAAAATTCCCACCACCTCCTCTTAATTTTTTTTAAATATATAATGATTGAAGGAAATCAATAACAATATCATAATGAATTCCTAACAGGACTGCTACATAAAAAGTTAAAAATGTATAAATGCAATTTTTATGAAACTGTTTCTAATTAGTTGTCCGTGGCTGTACATTGTGGAGGCATAGATTTATTACTTACTCTAAGGCAGTTTAATGAATATTAAAATTAAACTTGTAAAAATACACTTCATTGCTATTTATTTTCTTTCTTTTTTTTAATCTGCTTGGTTTTGTCATTTTGGCATTATAATAGCACCTCGCCTCATTTGAAGTATGACATTGTACTGGCTCAAAAGAAAAAAGAGGCACCTCTTACAAACTCATTTTATAATCGTGTCCTACCCAACACTAATGTAAAGTGTCATGCATACGGAATTGTAATGCAAAAGATAGCTCTTATGCCTTCGTATTGGAATGAATTGTATTGCCTTCGACCCAAGGACATCGCAATGTTAATCAAAGAGATGATTCGATCTAGAAAGTAGACATTACGCATTCGAAGGAAAGTGTACAGAATCCACTCTGGAAGTCTTCCATTCCCTACTGGGTTATTTCAGTCGAGCAATCATATTGCTAAAAGCGGTAAAATTTTGACATAGCCGATACATTTTTACATTGGCTTAATGAGTCAGCTAAAGAGGAAATCGAGCTATCACCAATAAGTTTGACAGCGCGATTTTGCACCTTGACGCGCCAAGCTAAGGTGGTGAAATACGAGTTGTATTGAAGGTGGGGACCAATATAAGCCTTATAGATTACAACCCTGGCCGATTGCTGAAGGAGGAATTTGCACCTTTTAAGAAATCTCAGATACTGATGTTTGTTAACAATTTGGAAACATGCGGCCAGACTGAGAGCGCCATATAACACGTATGGCAAAAACAAATACCAAGCCAGACATTTGCTTTTTTCGGGTCTGGCTGGGGCTAGACACCGTGCACCCATTATCTAATGTGACAGGCTGGACCGAAAGGCACTCCAAGCCCACTGCCACATATTGACGAACCTTAATCTGCGAATGCCGTAACAAAATGTGCCAATTATGGCTTCGTCCTCCGTTCTTAGACGGGACTGTCGCATTTGCTTACCTACCCCTAGCTCTGCCAATGCCTTAAGCATAAACGAGGAAGCCATCTGTTGGTCAATAGCCCAAGTAAGCGTGCTATCACTGTAGAATATTTGCAAAATGAGAGCCAGTGGAGTAAGTTGGTAGTGTTGCAGTTGGTACTTCTTTCATTATACTGCCTTCTATATTCTCGACTAGAGCTTGCTGTCGGTATTACACTCTATGACGATCAACGGTCAAAGGGTCTTAGCTTTAAAGTTAAATCTTTCCAATGGTCTATTGCATTAGCTGTGGGGAGACGAACGAAAGAAAATACTAGGTCTGGCCAAAGCCAGGCAGCCCACACTAGGCAGCTACGTTCTGGAAGATTTAAAATAGATTTCTTCCCGTCGTTCTACTTCTAATAGTACATAAGGCATACGATCGCGAGTAAAAATAAAACTCGCCCATTCTTAGCCTCACAGGCACTTACAGCGTCAAAACGCCTGTATAACACCCAAATAAGGCAGAGTACGCCCGAATAAAAATTTTACTTTTCCAAATGCAACCCGTTACAGGCATGTATAAATAAAAGACGCACGGAACAGTACTGAAGGGAGCAAAATTGGAGCTTTAAGAAATTTTATAGACCGAAAAAAATGGGGAATTATGTTGCTGCCCATAAAGGCAGCCATTGCCATGCTCAATTTACGGGTTCTCGTTCAATTTCGCAGGTCAAGCAGAATTGGACGTGGTTAGTACATTGTTGGGGGTCCGCTTGGTAAACTGAGAATCTCATTTGAAATGGTCGATTACGAATATATCTGTAACAGAGACGTGCAGTCCTCTATAGCTACGGTGACCAACCGTACTGTATTGTACAGTACAGTACTCTTTTCAGTGTACATGTCCTCTGGAATTTTTAATCTTTGTAAAATTGTAAAATGTCCTCTATCTACACAGCGTGCTGTATAATGTACTGTATTTTTGCAAACTATTTGAGAATAAAACAATTTTTGGAAGGAACGTGACAATTCTACACAACCGTGAAAAAATTTTTGAATGAAAGTTGGAGGGTGCAATCGTTTAAACACAAATCTGACCCCCTAGGAGAGAAATATCAAACTTTTGTTAGAAACATTTTTTTATCCGAAGCTTCTCTGTACCCTGAATGATTTTTGGGGATAGTTTTGATTTTTGATGATTTTTGGGGGTGCAGGCGGGCTTCGAATAAAAAAAAAATTTTAGACAAAAGTTTCATATTTCCCTGCGAAGAATCAGAATCCGTGGGGGTTGCCATTTCAAATTTTAGATTCACGCCCACCCCCTGCTAGTTTTTTTGGTCTGCTTGTACTGTATTTCCTTCTCGGAAATATGGTCACCGTATCTATAGCGGAAGTCACAGGCGCATATATGCTACTAAAAATATAAGTACGTCTGTATTTTGTTTGCTCGTGAATATACCAACTAATTATTTTTACTCGGGATTCAATGGCATTTACCATCAAAATTGGACCAACCTTTTCAATTACGTAATACTTAGTTCGGTGGACTTGTTTAAAAAGGAACGGTAGTACAAAAATTATATGAATTGATCAAAAAGGCATGGGTCGAAGAATGTCTTCTGACCAACTCCAAAATAGTAACTTCACAAAATCATACCTAATATAAAATATGTTTTGCTCCATTTAAGGGAAAAATTCCTAAACATCAAAAATTTCATTGTCAACATCTTTTTCTCAATTAATTTCAATGCTCCGCGACCTACCTGCATACCTCCTCTAGCTCATCATCAAAACAAAAATCACAATCTTATGCAATCTGATTTAAATTTGATTTTAATTTAAAAAAAAGAAGACACGAAAAAAATTCATATCAATGGCACCGACGACGACGACGGCGACGCAAAGAAAGTTGGATTTGGGTGAAATTTTTCGAATTTCATAACTTTTTGGTTCCGTTCATAATTTTTGGGTTTTTTTTGGGTTTTATTATTTTTAAGATCGAATTTTTTCCAGTTTTTTTATTACAATTTGTTTTATTGATTTTTCCTTTCATAAATTCATTTCGAGTGAGTTTATTAATTTTTTTTTAATAATTGATTGGAGTATTCTAAAAATAGTTTTTTAGTGGTATTTTTGATGAGTTTTTGTTTGGTATTGAGTAATGTTTGGTCATTAATAGGAAAAATGTAAAATAAAAATTTTCTTCATCTATACAAAATATTCCTAAAAATCCTTGGAAGAATTTTGTAAAGTAAATGGATGCAATGCAATTTATTTTCAGACTACGACAATTTACACCCATAGATATAAACAGCTCAGGCAGACAATACCATTAGGGCCTCAAGAATTTTTTAATATAAAAAGAGAGTTTATATACGAAAATATATGGTGGAACAAGTTGTCCAAGCAACTGAAGATAAACAGAGCATTGTTAACGAGTAACAAGTCATGAATGATTTATTGGTATAGAATAAAGTCAAGTTAAGCAACCTGATAATAATTTGTTAAATTGCTAATAGAACAACACCGATTAGTCAACGGTCATGGCCGAATAGGATAAATAATAATTATTCCAGACTGACAGAAGTATGATCATAACCTCCAAATCGTAACGGCAGATTTTGTTAAAGAGAGGATAGGCTAATATGATCTGCAGCGCCTTCCAAGCAAAATTGCAGCTAAGGTAATAACAGGCTCTTCCAGAACGAGAAACATGCTTCGGAGACAGGATGAAATGACGGCACACATAATAACGACAACCGCTTAACGAAATGATCGGACTCTATGCCTAGCTTAAACTATATAGCATTTAGCAGGTCTAAGCGTATTTTTGAGATAATAATCATTCAACTGATACTATGGAGAAGGATCAGAATCTTGTAAAAACCTAAGATGCCATGTGCTAAATAGAGTAAGTTGACGATCAGCAAAGGACGACCCTTCGCCAACGAGTCAAAGTTACCAAAGCGGATGAACACTATGTTATAGACCTATCGTAGCAAGCGTAAGAACTTGATCGTTGCTAGAACCGGCTTTGGCGCAAATATTTCCACAAAGCTGCCTGGCGGTACCAACTTCGACTGAAGTCTCTATATTTCTGTTTGGTTGATCTAAGAACGCACCATATGCAAGAAAAGCTTTGCACCCGCGAATCAGACCCAAACTATACTCCGGGGAAATTAGCAAAAAAAAACGCACGAAAGGAGACAAAATTCGGAAATGGCTGAAAATTGGTCCACAGCTTCCTTGGGACTTTTTAAGAAAACAATTTCGGAATCACAAAAAAAAACATGGCCGCCGGAAATATAGGGGTTTTCCGGTGTTTTCCTTGTATCTCGGTCTCTATACATCGTACAACCCCGTACAAGGGCCCTAAATGTTTACAATGAAATTCTCTACAACTTTAGTTCTTACAAAGATGTTGACCCGATTAACCCTTTCAAAGTTATTCAAGGTCAAAGTTATCAAAAATCACTTTTTGGCCTAATAGTCCATGGAAATGGTACTTTAACATTGCAAAAATGCAGGACAAGATTTTTTTCTTGGGTTGTGTAGGGGGGGTCGGTGTTAGCTTAAATTTGAGTTTTCGAGTTCCCCACCCCCCCCATTTGGCCGCCATCTTGGAAAAGGTGTGCAAATGGTTTTTCCACTATATCTCCGTAACAGTACATCTTACAGAAAATTTATACACAGACTTTTTGTTTAGAATTAAATTATCTACAATTTATTCTTTAAGCGTTTTGTCGTAAATTGAAGAATTAAGAAGTTATAAGCCTTAGAACACAAAAATTAGTCACAATATTTTCTTTTAAAGGCTATAACTTTTTTTCCTTCAATTTTAACAAAAAAAATAATAACAAGTTTTTTGTAGAGGCTTTCATAACGAATAATTTCCATTCTATCTTTTTTTAATTTTGTTCACTACGAAAGGTTCACAGCGCCCCGAAGGTATCAAAGTGACAGATTTTCTGAATAATTTTTTACGATTTTACCTCCTCCTCTCCCTAGAATTTCTCAAAAACAGGTAGCAAGTAATAATAATGTATGAATGACTTTCCGTTTGAAGAAATGCCGATGTTTGAGTAATGCAATAAAATTATTTATTACGGTTTTTTAATTTAATTAATATTTTCAATTTTGGTAGATAGCACAACTGAATAACACGTACACTTTTATAAAATTGAAAATTTTACTAAGATCAAACTGAAATAACAATTTTGAAATTACACTAAAATAATTCAAAATTTTCCCACAAAATTTATACGTCCGCATTTTGCTAGATAATTAGCATAACTGAATGAAGCACTATTTTTTGCAGCCCTAACACAAATTGTTTTCAAAAATTGGAGAAACTAATACATGTTATTATTCAAAGAATTTCATTTTAAACCATCTCGTCATACCATAAGACATATATACCATAACAATAATAAAAAACCGTAATAAATAATTTTATTGCATTACTCAAACATCGGCATTTCTTCAAACGGAAAGTCATTCATACATTATTATTACTCGCTACCTGTTTTTGAGAAATTCTAGGGAGAGGAGGAGGTAAAATCGTAAAAAATTATTCAGAAAATCTGTCACTTTGATACCTTCGGGGCGCTGTGAACCTTTCGTAGTGAACAAAATTAAAAAAGAATGAATGGAAATTATTCGTTATGAAAGCCTCTACAAAAAACTTGTTATTATTTTTTTTGTTAAAATTGAAGGAAAAAAAGTTATAGCCTTTAAAAGAAAATATTGTGACTAATTTTTGTGTTCTTAGGCTTATAACTTCTTAATTCTTCAATTTACGACAAAACGCTTAAAGAATAAATTGTAGATAATTTAATTCTAAACAAAAAGTCTGTGTATAAATTTTCTGTAAGATGTACTGTTACGGAGATATAATGGAAAAACCATTTGCACACCTTTTCCAAGATGGCGGCCAAATGGGGGGGGTGGGGAACTCGAAAACTCAAATTTAAGCTAACACCGATCCCCCCTACACAACCCAAGAAAAAAATCTTGTCCTGCATTTTTGCAATGTTAAAGTACCATTTCCATGGACTATAAACATTACTCAAAAACTGCTTTTTTCGAAAATTTGTTTTGATCAGTGAATACGAAACGTTATTGCCTACAAAAAAGCCTATTGTCATTTTTTCGAAAACTTAACCCTTTCAAAGTTATTCAAGGTCAAAGTTTTAAAAAAATCAGTTTTTGGTCAAAAAATTACTCAGAAACTGATTATTGAGAATTTTTTTTTGTTCTATTTATACAAAAGATTATTGCCTACCCTAATGACACCCTTGCCATTTTTTCGAAAAATTTTCGAAAAATTTTGCAAAAATCTATTGTTACTGATTTTTTGAACAAAAACTGATTTTTTGAAATTCAATGCGTATTTCAATGGAACAATTACTATGATAGAACTCACTCCACTTAGATTACTTGTTAATGGAATGGTTCTGCATCACATGTTCAGAAATCAGTTCATCCTATGAATCCTTTCTACGTTCCTCAACAATTGCAAATTAACATAATTTTTCATTTCTGCATATATTATTTAAAGTGCTTTTCACTCACTTCAATCATTTTAGAAGTGTTCATTTAAATCTTAATCTGTAATATTTTGTGTATTGCTTTAAAAAGCCAAAAGAGAGGGTTTTAATTTGAGCAAGATTCGTTAAAAATTTGGTTCTTATTTACAAATTTTGCAAAACTGTAGATGACTTAGAAAATCATTCCAAACGGACCCAACCAAAATAACAAATAAATTCTTTATGTAATACTGATAAGTCACAAACAGATCAACAAAAATAAAAAGGTTTACCTAAACTCTATTGAAAACGTAAAGTTAGTTTCATTCCATGACTGTTAACACGAAACTTTTTACATAGGAAATTCTGTACAATTTTATTCAACACATAAAAATGTCTACTAAAAATTCGTGACAATACCGAACTATGTTTTTTTTGTTACGTTCAAACAGATTACCCATAGCTATAACGAAGATTATCTGACAAGACAAGCTTAATTTCCAACTATAATAAACCCTTATAGCCATTTTTCTCCTCTTTATAAATCCTTACCGCCATTTCACAGTTTATTGACGAAACAAAACAACAAACCCCTCCCACACAACCCCAAAATAATTTACACTTGCTTCAAAAAATAAATAGAATTTTCAAGTCCCTTTTCTATCGCAATAATAAATCTCCATTCTCAATCCCAAAAATAAAACAGCACCTACATAAAAGTGTCTTAATTAAACAGGGCCTCGAATAGTCCAGTTTGCCTAGTTAAGGACGAACCGTCATAAATCCTCATTAGCATGATATCCCAAGGACATTAACAGAACTTAATGCATGAACCTCTTGCCAAAAATTGCACGATAAAAGGAAATGAAGATCCCTAGTTAAATTTTAAACTAGGAACAGGATACTAAGTAAGCATGAGTGCCGGAGCTGCCACCGCCCCCCCGTTGGCCACCATTCAACAACTCCACTATAGTATATATACGGGGGAGTGTAATCCCGTAATTTTATTCCCGAGTGACCATAACTGTTATCTGAGTGTGTCCTTCTTGGGAACAGGATAAAAAGGCGACCTACAACCGAGGCATTAATTTCAGTCAGCAATAGTCATTGGGGGGCGCTGTGCCGCCTACTACCGCCTAGGCCGTTGGTGATGTATAAACAGACCCTTCCGTCCGCAGAAACCGAAAGTGTATCCAAATTTAAGACATTACAAGCATTAGCACGTATCTGTGGATTAAATCGGCGGACCCAGCAGGACGAGCCCGGGCGCCCTTCCAAACCCTTTTCAATATGTGGTTAAACCTTTAATCCCATAAATGGTCTACACTTATGCTCCCATCTGACATAGTTTCGTAATCCAAAGACAGGATTTTGCCTATGTTCGGTGTTTACGTATTTTTGCAGACACTCTTCCCATGCGAGAAAATATACACTATTCGCAAAATCCAGGATGCCAGAGAAGACGAGGAAGGGTATTAAGATAACAAAACGGCACCAGCAACAACAACTGAGCCCTAGTAACTGCTATCGGGGGACTATCAACAAAATAACGTTCTGTCCGACAAAAGGATTCTATTCCGGATAAATGAGACTCGGGGCAGGCTTTACCAGGACGACTTACTTGATGAATTTTTGTAGCACTCCTTTTCTCTGGCCTTGTGGGGGCCCTTTTCGGAGGGTAAATGGGCACTGTTTCAAAGTTCGCCTCTGTGTGTGAGTTATTGCTGTGCGATTGTTCGTCTCCTGGTCCTGCAGATCTGGTGCCAGTGGATGATGTAAAGGGGTTAAATATACAATCCTACGTCATCCCATTGGAATGCCTGGTGCCGGTCGTCGGTCGACGTACAATGGCCATCTGCTCGGCCTGGGCTGATGTTGCATTCTTTTTCTGATTCTTCTCGATCCTCATCATCCACAGAGCCTGGTTGGTGGTTGGTTGGTGGGTGCCCAGACGAAGGTGATTAATGCACTCATAATTCCAGACAGCTCCCCCCACATCCATGCGGCATATCACAAATTAAATCCGGAAATGCACTGGGAGCCGCTGCTGCTGCCGACTTATGACGTAAAACGTGAAGAAAGAGCGCGAGAGAGAGTTCACTTACCTCGGCGCGGTTTCACAAGTTTTCGAAACTTCTCCAAAAATATTTCTTAAAGACGCCTGACAAGGTGCTAATGGGATTTTGTTTGAGATCACAGATTCCAGATTCCACCGGATATTTTTCTTCTCTAAAAATTCTGACTCGTCACTGGCTTACAATCGGCGTGCTTAGTCATGGCTTAAAGTGTGTCTTCGTGAGTTATGATGAGCAAGTTTTGATAGACCTTTGAAGTAGTTGCATAACCACACGAGATTTCATTTAATAAATTTAGCCACAATAAGTTTTTTTTTGTTTAGTTTTTAAGCGCAACAATTTTTTTGCTATGATTGCGGTAGAAATATTTAGGTAAATTGCGACTTATTTGGTATTTAATTGATAGCCTCAAAAATTTAACTCGATTTTTAAATATAAAAGTCTTAATGTAAGTAGCTAACAAAAATCTCTGCGCTAAATTGGACCAGTTCTGTAGTTAAGTGATCTGATTGTTTGTAGGCGTTTAATTGAGAATAAAAATGTAACCACTTTATTTAGTCTCACTAGTTATAGCGTTATAGCAGGGCCACCCTAACCACAGGGCTAAATGGGCTGTAGCCCCCTGGCGCAAGCCTTTTAGGGGCGGTAATTTTTGTTGGTCTTATATTTTTTTAACTTCCCAGTAGGAAGTTATTGTAATCGGTCCGAAAATCGGATTCGAAATTTTCAATGTATTTACACGTTTCAAGGTCCCAATAGCATTTTAAGCAAAAATTTGAGAAGAAATATGTGTGTGTGTGCGTAGGTATGTGGTCATTTTTTCCTGCACGATTTCGCAAAAACCAAAAAAGATTTCGACTTCGTTAAGGTGCCGTTCGAAGCGTGTTAAAGGACATATGATCTGAAAAGATTTTCATAAAAATCGGTCGAACCGTTTTTTTGTTTGAACGACGTAAGTGATTTTTGTACCAGCACGATTTCGCGCGAACCAAAAAAGATATCGACTTCGTTAAGGTGCCGTTCGAAGCGTATTAAAGGACATATGAATTGAAAAGATTTTCATAAAAATAGGTCGAGCCGTTTTTTTGTTTGAACGACTTAAGTGATTTTTGTACCGGCACGATTTCGCGAGAGCCAAAAAAGATTTCGACTTCGTTAAGGTGCCGTTCGAAGCATGTTAAAGGACATATGATCTGAAAAGATTTTCATAAAAATCGGTCGAACCGTTTTTTTGTTTGAACGACTTAAGTGATTTTTGTACCGGCACGATTTCGCGAGAGCCAAAAAAGATTTCAACTTCGTTAAGATGCCGTTCAAAGCGTGTTAAAGGAAGTATGATCTGAAAAGAGTTTCATAAAAATCGTTCGAGTCGTTTTTTTGTTTGAACGAATACTGGTTATTATTTTTAGTTATGTTATTTTTATTTAAAATCTTTTCATTACAGAAATAATCAAATAACATTTTCTAAAGATTGGTTATTCGTTATGGGAATTGGTTATGAAAATTTTAAAGATGCTTTAGATAGAATTTACGAATATAACGCCTGTAACAAAAGTTGAAGCTGAGGGATTGTAAAATGAGATCAAATCACTGGAAACTGCAATTATGGTACCATTTTGGAGCGAAATATTAGAAATCATAGATAAAACTAATATATCACTTCAAAAAGTTGCTACTACAACCAGGCCCGCCACAATGAGGCGAATTGTCCGGGCGCCAGGTCATAGGCTCCAAAAATGGAATGCAAGCCAAAAAGTGGACCTAGCTGCACTAAGGAACTTTAGACCTACTCGGAAATGAAGAAGCGACCGTTTTTTTAGTAAACGATTTTTTGAAATTTCAATCTCCTTAAAGGGGCCTAATCATATTTTAGCCTCAGGCCCCGAAAGGCTATGTGGCGGGCCCGACTGTAACAGAAAGCATTATTGAATTATCCGAATACGCAAAGGAAAAAAAATTAGGACGAAAATACGTCGAAAGAAGTTAAATTTGATGCCAATAACGAATTCAGCATAAATACATGTAATACTTTTGACACACTATACCTTCATTATGATGGTAACTTTCATTACGATAGTAAAGGAAATGACGGTATGACACATTACATTTTACTCAAGTGAAATATTATATTCTGCGTGTTTTTTTGCTTTATGTATTTTTTGCGTTATGTATTTTTAAGTTGCTGAATAGTAATTTTTGGAAACTTTCACCTTGAATAACTTCGAAAGGGTTAAGTTTTCGAAAAAATGACAAGAGGTCTTTTTTGTAGGCAATAACGTTTCGTATTGACTGATTAAAAAATTATTTCGAAAAAGTGTTTGCTCGATTTTTTGGCCAAAAAGTGATTTTTGATAACTTTTACCTTGAATAACTTTAAAATGGTTAATCGGGTCAACATTTTTGTAAGAACTAAAGTTGTAGACAATTTCATTGTCAACATTTTGGGCCCACGCACGGGGTTGTACGACCTATAGAAACTGAGATACAAGGAAAACACAATATCTCCGGCGGCCATGTTTTTTTTGTGATTCCGAAATTGTTTTCCTAAAAAGTTACAAAGGAGCTGTGAACCAATTTTCAGCCATTTTGGAATTTTGTCACCTTTCGTGCTGTTTTTTTGCTAGTTTCCCCGGACTATATGTTGTTTTTTTAATTTTGTAAGAATTTTTTGTTTTTATTTAGTGTAAATTGACTTTTTCTAGTTCTGACGCTTTTGTCTAACTTTTCCGGCCACCCCGCTCCCCTCAGACATCCCGTGTATTTTCTTACCGAGAGGGGCGTATTATTTTTACTAGCCCACGGGCGCCGAATATCTTAGGACGGCCCTGCGTTATAGCATTCGAATTTTAGGGCCGTCAGCAAAAGGTATAGCATAGTGACTGCTGGAGTTTATGTTGTATAAATTTTGTTTCCATAAAAAGCAATAGAATCACCAGAATTACGATACATGTTTCTTACAGTTCAAGCATTGAAAATTCAAATGAAAATTGCAATTTCACTTTTTGACCGTGCAAGATCAACACCTAAATAGTTGAGAATTGAAGCAGTCGCTACAAAAGGATTTTTAAGAGTAGGTATGTAATATGTACAAAAGGAAAATCCCCCTCAATTTCAGAACATAAACGTCAAATGATCTGTCAACAACTCCTTTTCTTTTTTTGTGAAAATTCGGGGTAATTTATTTTTTCTGCGTGAAAATGTCGAATTATGAGCCAAATAAACGTCATTTGCGGGAAGTTTTGCTTTTTGCCTTTTTGCAACTACCGCTGCGCCGTGGAATAATTATAGACAATTATGTTAGGACTTCTATTAGTCCAAGAACGAGTGGCGAATGGTTTCAATGCTACAAAAGTGGCGATTTCGACGAGGAAAATAAGGAGGGTCCCGAACAATTGAAAAAGTTTGAAGACGCAGAATTAGTGTCCCCAGGTAGAAAAGCCCAATATTCAGCCGACTTTGGAAAATTTACGACGTCGGATCAACATTGGTCAGACGACGTCGGTGAAC
Organism: Thereva nobilitata; assembly: GCA_963855945.1. Classification (NCBI taxonomy): domain Eukaryota; kingdom Metazoa; phylum Arthropoda; class Insecta; order Diptera; family Therevidae; genus Thereva; species Thereva nobilitata. Next base: position 11,219,067 of record OY979694.1, on the reverse strand, counting down.
AACATTCTGCCAACGTTGAATTTTTCGCGTATACGAGGTCGAACCAATGTTGGCGATTGGACGTTGGCAGCCAACGTTGGACGAACGTTAAGCCAACGATGGTGGATGACGTCGGTGAACAATATTCTGCCAACGTTCAATTTTTTGCGCACACAAGGTTGAACCAATGCTCGCGATCGGACGTTGGCAGCCAACGTTGGGCGAACGTAAAACCAACGATGGTGGACTGTGTATGGGACCAACATTCATTTATTGCTTTGCCAATATTTTGTCAACGTCGTGAATGACGCGTGGCCAACGTAAATGTACTTGTTTTTTAATTAATTTGCAAAGGTATCAATTATTTTTTATATCAAATCAAATCAACCATAAAAAGTAAATGACATGTATTTTTTATTTCTCGGTCATAATGACAATTTATAACAAAGTTTTAAATCATTGAATACATAAATAATGGGGCCTATTCTGTCAGTAAAATTTTATCATTTTATGTTATGTTATGCCATAAAATAACAGGATTCTCTAAAATCCTATTCTGTCCGACAAATTTTATTTTATTTTATCGATTATAACATAGAATATTTCCTGTTGCGCTTCATAACATAAAATAATCTAAGCAGCACATTTTACAAGTATTTTAACCCATTTTATGAAAATAACAGACGGGAATTGACATTTGCGAGAAAATAGTTTTCATTGAGTTTTGAGTTAAATTAAAAATTAATATGCCCAACGCATTGCGAAAATTGTATTTTGTCAGATACTTTAATTTGCGCTTTGATTTTGTTTGTTTTCATTCATAATTTTATTTGTTTCCATTTTCAACCGATCAGCTGTTCAAAACGTAATAGAACCCATAGCGGATTGTACTAAATATTTTATGTTATCTGTTCATAAAAGACTTCATAAAATAATTTTAAGTAAGCATGACAGAATACTAATTTTTAAAATATTTTATTTTTATTTTATGAAGAAGAAATTTTATCATCATAAAATAACATAAAATATTATTTTATGAAAAATTACAGAATAGGGCCCAATAATTATAATAATAATGTTTGCGTAGACCTTCTAGTTGTTATTACTAAGAACGTTGTTTAGACTTTGTGTAGAGTGATTTTGAAATTGATAGTAGAAATACATTTTAATATCAGAAATAATTATATTTCTTTGTCCTCCGATCTTCATTCGAATCCAGAATTGTCCTCCGATATTCATTCGAATCCAGAAGGGTTCAACGTTGGCTTACGATAACGATTCCACGTTGGCATACGATAACGATTCAACGTTGCCAAAAGATGTTGGCGTTGCGTCACATCCCACAGTTGACCCATAGTTGGCGCGACGTTGTCGAACAACGTTGTTACGACTTTGCCGACGTCGTGCCAACGTCGTCCCGTTAGTAATTTTCTACCTGGGTCATTACTGCATGAAGATCCATGCCAAACGCAACAAGAACTAGCAGATTCATTGGGCGTGACTCATCAAGACATTTCCCATCGTTTGAAAGCTAAAAGCAAGTAAATCCTGTACGAGTTGAAGCCCGAGAGACGTCGACATTCATCCGAAAGTTGCCTGAATGAAAACTAAAAATTTCCTTTAGGACTCGTGAAGTCTGTCCTAAATATGCCTTGATGCTCTTACCAAATTTGGTTCACTTTTAGCTAAACCTTTGTGAAAACTTTTTGCCTTGTCATATTTCTTTGGGATTTATCCAGACTCAAAACTTTTACATGTTTAGCAATGGGATATCTAAACGATCGCTACTTCCTTCTTCAGGTAGAAGCCTGGGCTACAAGAGGTGTCAGGCAGTGTCTTCAAAAGTGATTATTCTTTCTAAATCCATTCTGATTGGATTAATGTTGTAAAGAATTACAAACAATTATTTCATCCTTTTTATGTGCATCAAGGGATTGGTTTTTTTGTGAAGTCGGTTTTTAAAAATTTATGATTTACTCAGAAAGATCCCGAAATTTTAAAGACAACAGTAAAAGATATTAGCCGTGTTCCTTTTCTGCTCTTTTTTACTCGTATTTAGTTGGAACTACTCCTGCTCTCACAGAGAATTCATACGTTTTACTCAAATCGACAAATTTTGCGTTCCATTAATTTTTTACTCCGGAGTACTTAAAAGTAGAAAAGGAACACGGCTATTGCTAAAAGTTTGTAGACTGTACGGTTGTCGCGAGCTACCACCGAGGAATTTGAGACCAATCTGTTACTCGGTGTGTTCACAGCGGTTGTCTATGCTAATCATACATTGAAGTTAGTTAAACCAAGAATGTTTGGATTCAATTTTGACACCGTTGTCACTTCATTTTTGTAAGCGGCTCCGAAACTTGTACTATTGCGGTACATTATAGTATGTTGCTGTGCAACTTCCAATAACAGCCGGATTTTTTACTGTGTTAAATACTATGTGAAAAGAAAGCTGGAAGAGAATTGCAGTCAAAAGAAAATTCAATTGTGAAAGAAAAATAATTTTGAGGAAATTGAGAAAAAAAAGCATTACTCCAGATCGGATTGTCTGGGCCCACAATAATTTAACTGAACTTGCGAATTCGTTGAAATATTCCTGAAAAATTTTAAATGACTTCAAATTTAGAAATAAAAACTCTACTTGCTTTTTTTCAATTAGAAGAAAAGCACATTATAAAGATTACGAACAGAAAGCTTTTACGAATAAAGGAAAAAATAAATAAAAACAAAACCAAACTGGCAAAAGTATCCGCAAACTGAAATAGAAACCTGCTTTAAGTCTTACTTGAATTGTTGTAATATAATATGGAAACAAAATTTAATTTAATCAAATTATGGCTTTCAGAATTTTGTTTAATTTTACATAAAACCTTTATCACACAAAACCATAAATTTTAAAATATTCCGATTGAAAATTGCACGAAGAGAAAGCGTATTAATTTTCACCAAGCAAGGATTCCTTGAATTGCACCAACAAAAAACATTAAAACCCATCATATAAGGATCTCGGAGGTTGACTTACCTCTTACCACATATATATTTCATAAGGATAATTAAAATGTGAAATACAAGAAAAAGTATAAAATTTCAACAAAGAAAAAAAAACTTGAAAATAAATTAAATTTTGCTCCTAGAATTTCATTTAATCAACAAAAAGGCTAGCAACAATATACTTTAGTAAGAAGGCCTCCATTTCATTAAAAGACGGGTTCTATGGAAAAGGCAACATCAAAGACTTTCTCAGGCACATTGATTTCGTGAATTGAAAACCCGCAAAATTTTTACCTTAAAGTTTTCTCTTTATCAGCGAACGATTTCCACCAGCAATTTACTTAATTTCCAAAAGCATCGGACAGAGAAATGGCAACACCGCCCGCTCTCTTTCTCTATTTTCAAATTTCAATTTCACTTCTGTGTACGAATTTCATGGCTTTATCAGCAACCTTGAATGTTCCCAAAATAAACCCTCATTACATTTTCCTGTATAGGGTTCATATCACTACACGCACAACATTACTTTATCGCAATCAATGGAGCAGAAGAATGTTGGGGCGGGCGGTAAGGGGGGTTGGTGCAGGTAAAATATATTCTACCTTGGCGTAATGAGCTTTAATTCTGAAAACTGAATGGAGCCGAGTCGAATTACAATTTTTATGGTTTTTCATGAAATCGCCCGAGAAATAACAAATCCCACATTGTGAAATTATACCGATTTTGAGGGGACGACGGGGTGCTAGCGAGCTACAAGTGTCATGGGGGTTGAGAGAAATTCTATTCTACCGCTTGTGTATAATGTTTCAAAAGTCGGGAGGTTGGTGCGATGGGTAAGCTTGACAATAAAAGTGCTCATACTTGACTAGAGATTTAATTACATTTTTTTGTGTGTGTTTTTAATTCGATTGTGGTATCTGTTTTCCGTAATTCATAGTCCGGGGAAATTAGCATTTAAAGGAGACAAAATTCGGAAATGGCTGAAAATTGGTCCACAGCTTCCTTGGGACTTTTTAAGAAAACAATTTCGGAATCACAAAAAAAACGAAATGGCCGCCGGAAATGTAGCGGTTTTCCGGTGTTTTCCTTGTATCTCGGTTTCTATAGGTCGTACAATCCCGTACAAAGGCCCTAACTGTTGGCAATGGAATTCTCTACAACTTTAGTTCTTTCAAAGATGTTGACCCGATTAACCCTTTCAAAGTTATTCAAGGTCAAAGATTTTTGGAAATCACTTTTTAGCGAAAACATCACTCAAAAACTGGTTTGTTCGAAAATTTTTTTTGATCAGTCAATACGAAACGTTATTGCCTACAAAAAAGCCTCGTGTCATTTTTTCGTAAACTTAACCCTTTCGAAGTTATTCAAGATCAAATTTTCCAAAAATCACTTTTTTGTGATTTCGAAATTGTTTTCTTAAAAAGTCCCAACGAAGCTGTGAACCAATTTTCAACCATTTCCGAGTTTTGTCTCCTTTCGTGCGTTTTTTTTTGCTAATTTCCCCGCACTATCGTAGTTTATCGAGTGGTGCTCTACAGTGTAGAGCTTACACTATTGATTGATCTAATCTAGTTAAGGCATGCGAGCCGCAATCAACGATATCCTTTAATAATGAAGATCTTTCGGAGACTGCCCAAACAAATCCTTTCCCAAAACTGGTATGGACCAGGACTATGGAGTTATCAATATTCTGTTGTGAGATACACGTAGTCAAAATTTATCTGGAGGACTTGTCAACCTCAAATACAGTCCAGAAATAGACAAAAATTGGTGCTCCAATTAACCATCCTAAGGCCCATAATAGCATATGGAGAATACGTGTGGTCACAAGGAACCAAGATTAATAGAGTACTTGCAGAGAGAGCATAGAGGTTATAGGGGACTTCTTCATCGCCTCTAGTTGGAGATTCACCGTTCTGCCTAGAATATCCGGACGATAAAGAGGACGTCGAGCATTTCCTCTTTCAGTGCCTGATGTTTGCGGAGAATAGGGCTGCAAAGCTCAAAGAAACAGAGTACGGCAAAGAAATTCCAGAAGAGATAGCAGCTAGATATCTGATTGAGTCCTATGACGCTATATCGTAAGCTGATCACTCCTCGAAGAGACTGTAAGATAAGAAGGAGGTTGCTTTTAGGCCGGGTTAGAGTCTCACAAAGCCGATAGGAAGGAGTTGCTCGGTAGAATGCTGTCCAGCTTCCGATTCACCTACGGGCAATTATGTAGCTAGGGAATTGGGTAGTGAGCTTCGTCGAAGTTACCTTTCGCTCAAAGTTAGCAGAGATAGGTCGCTAATCCGTGTTCCGGCTCTAGTTAGCACTGTTCGAGGGACCCTTTTAAGTCCCATATTTATGACGCCAAGCTGAAGTAATGCCTTTACGGCTTGTGCCAGTCTACACTCAAATGTGATGGAAAAGAGTTGTGACTTTAGTCAGTAGGAATCTGACACTAACATCTCGAGATCCTCGGCGGTCTCTCCTGCTTTAGACCTGAGCAGCGCCATTGATGGATTCCCGAGTAAAAATAAAAAAACGGCCTTATAAAGGGCGAACACCGGCCGCTTGGCTTTTTAAGGGGCATATGATGGCCGTAGAGTTTTTAACCATTTTTAATGGGAGCACATACGGCCTTACGACGGCCAAATTTGACCAAAAGATTTAAAAGGCCAAGTACTGAGCTGTAGAAACGGGCATACGACGGGAAATTTGAGCCAAAAAAATAATCTGCACCAAATGTATTGTTGAATGTGTTTTATGGGAACTTCATCATTTTCGTTATGTTAAAGATATCGATGCCAGTCGTCGGTTTGTTGTACGTGAAGTGTGTAGTGCGTGTTGATTTATATTTTAGTGGGAAATTTTGTTATTTAACGGCTTGAAAAAAAAACGCAACCGAAAAAAAATTAAACATATGATTGCAGTGAAATATATTTTCTTATAGGAGGGCGAATATCCACGTTGCTGGCACTGTACCACCGTCGTATACCCGTAATAGCAACCATACGGCCGCCGTACCACCGTCGAATGCCCGTGGAACTGTAAGGCCGTTGTTTCACCGTCAACCCCCCCTGTATGGCCGTACTGTCCTGCAACGAGCCTTCTGTTAACCGCCAGATGGCCGAGGATTATGTTTCAATCACAGTCGGCATTTGCCCGTTCTAAGACCATCATTTATTTTTACTCGGGTTGATGGAACAGCTTATAGAAGCGGGAATGGTATCAGATTTGATTCCCGCGAACATCTTAAAGTTTAAGCCTCTTTCTGTGGTGAGAGCGTTTATAGGGCCTAAAATACCACAGAGTGCACTTGTATGCTACATTTTTGGTTCCAGCGTAACAACCATATAGAGTATTCAGGACCTAGTTATTGCCTTTCAAGCAGAGGTGTTCTCTATATGGGTATAGCTTTGGAAATTTAAGAAGAGCCTACGATAACAATCATTTTCTCAATCGAGTAATACTTCTCCAGGTCCTGGTTATCAGGGCATCAAAAGGCAATGAAAGAGATGGCGCTCTAGCTTTCATCACTTGGCGCCTGGCTATTGGAGCACTCACTAGCTCCGTCGACAAGGCCTCAAACGACCCGGCTTTGTTTAAATACACCGAACACTGGAGGTGAACATCTGGTCTGGTTAACGTGATTTTTTCATGGGCTGTCTCGCAATATGGCCAGAGAATTACTGGAATGAATCAGAAAGATGCCAGAATACTGCTTGGCTTGTTTGCCGGACAGAGTGCCCACAATTCTTAACTAAGCATGATTGAAATGGCGTTCAGGGTCTCTATTACTGTTCCGCGAAAACGATGAGCAGGGTTTTCTAGTTCGACGCGATCTAGCTCAACCAAAAAAGTATGTACGATAAATCTTTAGACAAACTGACCCTGTTCAAATGGTCTGGCCTGAAAATCTAAGGAATACGGGCTGCTTATAGAGGAATAGGTTCAAGTTATGGCTGCGATATTCCTTAGTTGTAATTTCTCACTAAAAGAAAGAAAGAATGAAACAAGCATTCATCAATAAATTGTTGGGTTTCGATTACTCGCAGATATACCACCCTTTTCCTAGCTTTTATGAATGACCTGCTCTAAATCCTCTCCAACCCACTTCACAATGTAGCTGATGACGGTACTCTGCATTAAACCTATGTCTTTAACGTAAGACAAGCACATGCCAGGCCTTTTCTTCATGGTCACCAGCTCATGTCAAACTCAATCGGTAGGGGCATCTAATTCATTCTTGATTGGATCCACAGGAATGGTTTTCTATTCGGCTTGTTCAAAAAGAAGTACTGTCTCATTTCTAATAAAACCTGCACAAATCTTCCTCTGGTGTCCGTGGAGATCTACAGCTAACGGCTGAACTTTCAAAACGCTATACCTACTATATCCCAGCGTCTAGGAATTCTGAGAAGAAGTATTAACTCCAATGAAATGTGTGTGTAGGCTTAGTGTGAGAGATATAATAGGTTAGCAGTCTGAGGTGTGCTCGAGCAGAAGGCGATAAACCTTCCATTAAAACTCTAGATTGTTGAACGAGGTCGGAAATACTGTTTGCGGAAATTTGGTCCACAGTCGAATGGACGAGGACTGTAGGGAATAAGCAAAGCGAGTCCTGAATTGCCGTTCAGGCAGGACGGCCTTTTAAATGTTTAGGGAAAAAAATTTTGTTAGGGCTGCTTAATTCCTTCATCAGTCTATGGAGGTGCAAAAGGTCCCATTATCGATGAGGTTGATAAGGCGCAATTTTGCTTCTTGGCAAACCATGCTAAAACGTTTTTTGAGGTTTCTGCCCAGATGTATTCGAGGGACGGGCGAATGTGAGAGTTGTAGATTGTAGTCCTGGTTACTGGCTGAACGAAGAACTAGCATCTCTTAAAAAATCCCGTAATTCAGATAGGATTGAAACGTAGTGAAAACGGCATAACTTATTAACAAAGTGAGGGAGAAATGAAAAAGCCATGTTCTAGATGAGGTAGATTTTTTATTTTATCAACGCAAACGAAATGCACCCTGGGGACCAGCGGGCTATACCTATATGGCGAAAGTTATTTTTAACATTCTCCACACATTAATGAATTTGGTTTTTGGCACAGAAACATATAGCTGCACATCATCAGCGTACATAAATGAATGTTAAGAGTTTTTTTTACTAAAATGATAAATAAAAGTGGTCCTAGAATGGAACTTTGAGGTACTCCCACGTTTAGTAGGACAATCGAGGAACTAGAGGTGCCTAGTTCCTGAGAGCGTCGAGTTGACACAGTTGGAAATGAACGCACGATCAATATTTGGCGCGGGCTTGTGGCAGATGCGTACAACTTGATGAAAAATAACGCATGAGTAGCCGTATGTGTGCCATTCCTGATCCAAAGTAGTGTCTCAAGCATGAAAACTTTAATGAAAGCTTTAAACGGTATAATTTGGACTGTAGGATTTATGTACAATGATGCAGATTAAAGGCTGCATGCTAGAGGCTTCAAATGAAGATGAAGCTCACAAATGACACAGACCGAATGGAATAGACCCTAATTTTGGACCTGGGCCAATGGGCTTGAGAAAAAAGGACTGTTTGGATTTCTCGTAAATGGCGATCCTAAGAATGACGTAGAGTACTGTCATCAGCGAAGCAGGCCATTGACAAAGATAAGACAAAGATAGCGTGATCAAATTTACTCCTGGGGCACATTGACAATTTTGATGTAGGATTTAGTTTCGACGTCATCCAAAACTTTTAATCCAATTCTTTAGGACTGAATCACTCACTTCTAATAGTTTGGAGTTACGTCAACAGAACAGGATGACATACTCTGTTTAAAGCCAAATCAACTATGCCAATATTTGACATTTCTATCAAATTTTTTCATTTTTTGCAAATATTGAAAATAGCAAAGTAAACATAATAAAAAAACAATCTAATAGATTTGTATTTACTTTACAAATGATTTAATTTCGCCAATAAAAAACGCGAATAATAATCAATAAATGCAATAAACCAATGCCATACGGAAACCTCGCCTCATAATAATACACCCAATAAATCATAGATATTTGCACCTGTTTTTTTCCCCCCGCGATAGTAAATAATCAAGAATCAAATAAAATATTTTTCTTCAATGTGATATCGTGCAATGCGGAGGGATATACTACACCGAAAAAATATTGATACAATTCTGAAATTAATAAAATTGTATTTATTTCATATTTTGTTATTGGTGCTTTTGTTGTTGTTGGTTTCCTTATCAAAACGAATCGCGTACACCTCTGGGCAGGTTTGTGTGGTTTATCATCATGGAAAACACCATGAAAAAAATATATAAGCACAGAGCAAACAGATAAAAACCACGGTGTTTGCACGGAGTAATTAATGTAATTAAAAGAAAAAATAAAATTAAAATAAAAATAAAAAAAAAATGAGATTTTGTTTTTGGTTGTGAAACAAGTATGCGAGCGAGCCCTGAATATATATGTATGCTATAAAAAAAAATTCTTGGCTGAAGCCTGTTGCATTTGCACACAGTTTTTAAACGGGTCAGACGGGAATAAAAAGCCTCAAGGTAAAGGTGATTACCTGTCGCTAACACCAAAAAAAAAAAAAGAAGAAGAACAACGATGTTTACTTACATTAAAATAAAGCAACAACAAACAACTTAACAGAAGAAGAAAGAAGAAGAAAAAAAAGATAACATCTGACATCACTTACCTTTTGGACAACGAGCGGAGTAGCAAAATCCTTACCACCTTGAAGACGGAATCCCCAAGGCTGAGCATCCTGGCGACTTAGGCGAATCGTTACCAGCTGAGCCATGTCTGAAATATAACAAAAGAGAAAAGTCCTGGATTAGCCTTGATTCCACACAGCCTCAGTCTGGGAGTTAATTAAGAAAAGAGAAATGCTGGCTACGGTCTCTGTTCTGTATTATATCTGCTGTGTTCTAGTCAATTAAGGTGTGTAATTAGATACCCGCATGAGCTGGAGCTATCCCCCTTAGGAGGCGTTCAGAAGGCATTAAGATGTTGTCATGGTGGTTAAACCCGTTTCGCCTTTATACTATAAAGGAAAACCTGATACCGTAAGCGAGTGATTTAGTGGATGAACATTTTATGCATATATGGAGGTAAAAGAGATATCGTGTCGGCTCTTTTGCCAGCCAGGATTCGGGCAAAATCTCTATACTGTATATATGCCGCACAATCCTTACGAATCTTAGTCGCTATATTGCGACTGACAATGAGCCGAGCACGCAGAGAGCATCACAAGGTAATTAGGTAAATTAGTTCCCGTCTGATGCCTTTTCCAGAAATCGCGAAAATTTGTACCCAGTAAGGTCTTAACTTTGTAATTTGAATTTTATTCAAATTTTTTTTTCTTTGTACAGGATTCACTAAAATGTTAATTTAATCCCGTTAATAGACTTGTTTTGCACACGATGAGCTCAAACGCGGTAAATAATTAAACCTAATCAGATTTTTGATGTTTTCTTAAGGAGTAATCTGTGTAATGTAGGAAGTTATCTCTAGAGTGAAAAATATTGGATAGAATACCGTTTTTCTTGTCTGTCTTGATTCCTAGAAGCTTCCAAGCTATCAACAAATCTTTATAGGCATGTGCTCATTAGAGCACACCAGGAGAGTGGCACATATTCTAGTAGTGACTCATATATTTATTAGCCTGATGATTGCAAAGAGGTCCTAAGAACTTTAATAGAGCTAAAAACAACCTATACCAATTAATATTTTCACCTCTGATAAACCACCGAACATACAAATAACACATAGTCCAAAAATGGTAATATAGGAAGAATCTTCTTCGCTTACTATGGAAGGGTGAAGATAAAGGATTAAGATGCGGAGTGGGATCGAACCACAGACCTCTGGGATGGTAGTCGGGAGTCTTAAGGCTATCGCGGCAGGCAATTATCGAAACACTTTTATATCAATGTTCAAAACAACCGAGCAAAAAAAGCTGTCCTCGCTTAGGACACGTAACTTCTGTAAAGAGTAAATACAAAAAAAGTAATGCGAACTTATGGAACTTATTACCCCTTATAGTAACTAGTCCTTCACCCTCGAGTTCGGAAAATCTTGAGCATTGAAAAAGGATAATCTCCGCGTCCTCTCCAAAACTCGGGCAGCACGGCGTATCGCCATGGCCGAAACAATGGACGTTTGCCCTATGCATTCCATGCCCATTTAAAAACTGCACAAGATCGCAGCTCTCTTCTCCATTCTCCCTCGTGATTCACTTTCCATATTCGGTATAAGTTTAAGATTCCTAGATCCTTAGTAAGGTCGGCGTACCTATTTTGCCATTTTCTTATGGCCTGGCGCATTTTCATTTGCCTCCCATTAGCGGTTCTACCCAAAACCGTTGTCCGCTACATTTAACAGCAACGAGATAATTTCTCTCGTCACCATGGGGTAACGACTTCATGTAGAACCTTTCACTTTGGATTCTTGGTGGTAGTGGACGCTTTAAGGTTGATGCCCTCTTAATTCGTTTTAAAGCTTGGCATCCGATCTTTCTTGATTTCCAAGTATCTGAAAGAATGATGTCTTTTTACTTTGACCCTTATCGGTCGTTGCTTTTCTTCGTTTGCTGAACTCGGCTTAGCTTCTATTTTGTGCTCAGCAATTTCCAACCACACTTTTATTTTCCAGATCGCTTTGTTCTGGCATATTTCTCTCATTGAGGTGAGCCAGCAACCTCAATATCGTATTCAAACCTGATCGCAGCAACCTAATTTGGGAGGCTTAGCTTAAACGCATCATGGTACATTGTGATCAACACCGGAGGATTGAGGGCAAATCCCCGCGCAGACGCGACAGGTTATGCTGTATTCCTTTAACCTATCGTCCGACTCATAATGCAGCGGCTACCCTGCTACGTTTTTAAAGTACGTAACATTTTTTAACTATTATGGTCCATCTGGCGAAGTTGAGATTCCTACCACTGTATTGACAGCGTGAAACGTCAACCTTGCTCTGGCAATCAGAATTACCTGTCTGACAGCCCTCTTGAATTTTCAAAGTATCTATAGGTCTATTGCAGATTAATCGCGCTCGAAAAGTTTGGCCATGGTGTTGCGGAGATATGACGGTCTATAGCAGAAACGCGTAAAAGTTGACTTTTGCAGAGCACGAGCATGTTTAGTTGCCTCAATTCTGATTTGAGAACTTGAGTGGATTCTAAGAGCTGCTACTACCCAGCCCGAGTCGATAGGACTATTTGTAGAGGTTTTAGGCCTTGGGAAGACCATGAGTTTCTACGGCCCCCAACTCTCAAATGAAAACACCCTCCTTCAGAATAGATTAGATTACGGGGTGGCTGTTGGATGTTGAAGCACATGGCGACGAACCCAAAGTTTGAACTCTAGGATGTGGTACTAGTTCGGAAATACTGACTTTGGCAGATTGCTCCGCCGTCGAGTTGTTCTATTTACTAATTATGTGTGCGCGAAAAGGTGTACTGCAAAGTGTGGACATGAACCCAGCGGGCTAGTCTTGCGTTGTGGGGTTTGCATGCAAATATTTCCATAAGGTAAGAAGACATTAATTTTAGTGAAGCAGTCGCTTTGATAGTATCAATGAAATTTTGTTAGCGATGTTCAACCCCGTAACAAGTCTGTGGAGGCGCAAAAGATGCCATCGTCGATAAGTTTCCAGCTGAGACAAAACTGTTTTGGCAGGGCAGGGCTGAAGAGGGCGCGGCCAGGCATTAGCATGCTTGTTTAGCGATTCTGAATATGAGGTCATTCCATCGACAATCCGTTGTTAGTATTACGCCTAGAATATTTTTAATTTTAATTCACCTGTCATCGAATAATAATTTAACTTTCCTGATGGTCGACCTACAGGAATTTCTCAACTTATCGTACTCGTTTAGAGAACATGTATACGGTATGTAAGCGAGTTCTTTAGACTTGATTGTACGAAGCGATCTATTCAGTCTAGACCTTAGAGACTCGGTAGAATAAGGGGAAACAAATCCAATCCCGCCCTTCTAAGTCTGGTGACACATAGAGCGAGTAGAAGTTCTTTCTGCGAAAACACAAATCCCTGCCATCTCGAAGGAGTACCATGTTGGGACGGAAGTATGCTGCTTTGCTCTGCAATATCAGAGGCTCACGTAGGATGGTCTATAATTTGTTTTAGATTGTTGGTCTCCGCAAAGAACTTTGCGTCTTTTTAAAGAAACACTAGTGTCCTTTGAGTAATTTAGTCGGCACTCTTTTATATGGTCTTGACCAACCATGTAACAGATGCATACGTGATGAAGGGCCTTATGGCTTTTTCCAAATGCTGCCCGCTATAGGCCAAACGAAGTACGGTACGGTCACACTTTTTCTAGATTTAAGGGAGCAAAATTGGAACTTTAAGGAATTGTATAGGACAAAGAAGACTGGCAATTATCTTGGTGACCATAAAGGGTGCCATTAGTGTAGTCTATTGGGTATGACCGGTTCTTCCTAGTACTTAGTTGGTGGGCCTCTTGCTGAAGCCACACTCGCGTTTGAAATGGTCGATTAACGAGATGATGCCATCAAGACCGCCGCCCATCGTTAAGACGGTATCACATGAATGGGCCTGTGCTTTGAAGCACCAGTTATTCAGGTCAACAAGAAATTTGTCCATTACGATCGAGAGAAGCGATAGAACGCCCCCTAGAGGACAGTCCTTTATAGCTATTATCGCAGCCCATTCTCCATTCATCTTAGCAGTTATCAATCTACTCGTGAGAAACGACGTGATTCATCTGGCAGTGGGGAGTTCAATGCCATTTTTTGCTGCTACTTCATTAATCGCGTCGAAGGTATCGTTGCCAAACGCACCCTCAATATCTGCGAAAGCGCAGAGAAAGATTTCCTTGGCCCAAAGGGACCTCTCGCAGTCTCTGTATATAAGGTAGGCAAATTGCTAGCCTGTACGACTTTTATTAATATGCCTGTCTAAAACATTCTCCATCGTTTTCAGGATTTTGCTTCCTTATATGATATTTTCCCTGATTTAGGGATAAAGTCCACCCTAGCCTCCGTTCAGCACCTCGGAATATGGGGCAGCGCAAAGCAACCCCAGCGGATCTGTAAGAACTCTTCCAAGCCCTCTGAAGAAGAGCCGGAAAAATCTGGTCCTTTGCAGCAGCCTTGAAGGGCCAATGACCCTTCGATCTTACCGCAGTAAGAACCCTGTTTGCCAGGCCTTTGCCAGAACGGTGGACAAGAACTACCTCCAATCCAGCTTTAGGTTTGAACGCCAATCGAGGATCAGTTACTCGAGAGCCCGGGAAGGAGTGCTCATTAACAGCTCCATGGTATCCCTAGTGTACGGAAAACCATGCTCTACAGAAAACCATGGATTCCTCGGGCGTCTTGAGAGAGGCAATTCTATTTGAGTGATCCTTAGAAAAGATTTTGTGTAGCTTAGTCTATTTCTTAGCAAAAGGCTTTCCATGACCTGCGTTTGGATCTTCTCAGCTCGTTATTGTAATTCGTGAAGGCTTTCTTGTACGGTCGCAGTTACTCGATACCTTAGCCCTGTTGAATAGTTTTCTAACTTCTCTCCTCCTTCTACATAGACCCCTGTTCCACTAAGGACTTTCTGTTCTGTATTATTAGAAAAATAATATCTTAAGGCTCCAATACACGGTCAAATTGGATGTACATCCAGTTTTTCATCAAACCCATGCGCGCAACGAGTTTTGATCGGCTGACCGGCTCACAATCGATAGTTTTGGTTGTACATCCGCACTTCGATGTACATTCAATTTGACCGTGTATGGGGTCCTTTAGGATAAGAGGGTACTACTACTAGTACCAGTGTTGACTTGTTGTATCAAGGGTATTCCCCAAGAAACAAAAAACATCGAATAGAATCTGAAATTGCGGCGGTTATTGTTAAAATTTTAAAAATTCATGAAACGTATTGCTTAAATTTTGTATTCATACGAACCAGACTTAAGTAAACTTAAGTAAACCAGAAAAAATCATTTCTACTCCCAACTAACCATTTTCAAATCAACAAAAATTTAGAAAAAAAAAGTATAAAAATAATTCAGAGAGACCTTTTCACCCAAAACAAATAACAAAAGTGTTTCCTAAACAGCATTATTATGTCACAATAACATCAGTCGTAGGACTTAGCCTCTCCGAACGTATCCGGGACTGGTATCCCTTACATAATCGAACATTTAAGCGAAACCTTGCCCTATTTAAATGAAATCCAAAGTTCCCTTAAACAACACTGACTGCTCTTCGCCCATCGCTAACATCATCATCGAATTCTTCACAGCCAAAATCCCCGGCTGCTCTCTAGTTAGGGTTTCTCCAAAAATCCCTTAATTTGCATATTGTGTTGCCCCAACAATCCGGGAGAGGAAGAGACAGAGAGACCGAAGACAACGGAAAAAAAACCTTTTGTCCGCGTCAGTTGGAAAATCTTGAACTTGATTTATGTTTACCAAAGAGACAAGAAATCGGCCTGGCGGTGCTGATGTCACGTTCGGGAATGTGTGAGGACAATGCTGTCGAAAGAAGATCGTCTTTAATGGTTTCTGGAAGAAAGCCCGAAAAGAAACAATCCAAGCCAATTCGTTTGGTTGCTTCTTATCTAGCGAGTGATGGATCCAACATGGGCACAAATGATTCACATTTTATGCCATTTTATCATAATAGTGCCAGAAGTGAAAGGCGAAACCGTACTTTTGTTACAATGCAGATGAATCACAGCCGAAAAGTGCTTATCATAAAATTTATGAAACTTTCAGAATTCATATTTCATCAAACAAACACCCCCCTTTGGACAGTGCTAGAGATATTCTGAATGACAGACCCGGATTATCGGTCGGGCGAGGGTGGGTGGTCTAGTGGTGCAATTCAAAAGATCCTCCATATATGAAATTCACCCAAAACTAGATGAAACCCACAGCCAGGAAGCGCGTGTGTTGTTTGCAGCAAGTCATTACCAAGCATCGACCCAAAAACCGTTCTACCAAAAATTACCCCTAAATATTTTAGAATTCAATATCCATTCACTGATTAGCCTCCAGAGGCCGCTCTAGCAATGATATCCTGATATATCGAATAATAGGAAGCGCCATTAATCAACCAACCTCGACTAGGATGTGCGGCTGGTGTGTGCACTCTGGCTGCGGCATACGGTGGTGGTATCAGTGATATTCATTAAAGGAAAATGACTGGCGGAAAAATTTACTTTGATTTGATTATCGCGGAAAATTTAATTCAATTCAATTCAATCCTTAACCACCGCCGGAGCCGAGCAGTGGCCAGAACTGCATTTCGGAAATGTCCTTTTGCATTCGGCTTCCGGAGTTTGGCGGGAAGTCGAACATCACATTTTACGCATTTTATCTGCAATCGAATCTGAGTTATCCAATTAATTGTGCATCATGAAACGTTATCGTGATATGCGTGAAATGGAAAATGGAAAACTCGAGAGAAATTAAGTAAATTTTGTATTTTCGTAATTAATTCAATTTGTGACGTATTTATGGATTTTTGCTAATTCAATTTTTGTTTGTAAAACGGCGTTTGCAGTTTCCGGTAGTAAGAGACTCTTGCAAATATTGGAGAATTGCAAATGAGACATTGGGAATCGGATCACTCTAGCTGGCGTAATCAACGTATTGTTAATACACCTCGCCAGCATCCTTCGAGCTAGTGTATGTCTTAAATAAAAGCCCAAAGTTTGGAGGCAAGTCAATGGGCGCGTTTAGGCCCGAGTTATTTTAACTCTGTTATATTAAAATGAATAATAATAATAAAATCTTCATTCTGTATTGAAATATTTCTAAATTATTTGCTTACAACAAAAAATTACAAGCAAACGTCAATTCATTTTGGCTGTGCTAAATTTTAGCTAAGCCAAAAAGCAGAAATAAGTTAGCTAACAGCGCTAAAAAAATTGCTGTTTATGCCGTTGTTAACTTGCCTAGCTCAGTTAAATTAACTTCGGCCTAAACGCGCCTAATGTGGTGTTTATAACAGAGCCAGAAAACGACCTAATTTCTCACCTAAATCATTTACACCCATTCTCCTAAAAACTTTTATATGAAAGAACACTTAGATTAGTGATATTAAAACGCATTTCGCGTGTAAAATCATGTAGTCACTTTTTACGCGTTTAAAATGTGTTATTTTTAATACGCGAAAAGTGTGTAAATTTAACACATAAAGCGCGTGTTTAAAACACACCAAATATGTATTGCTTTGAAGCTTTTGAGTGAAGCTTTTTCAGCGTCGCTTTGCGCTGCAAGCTGCAACGACTTGTCTCGATGCCCTTCTGTTACCGACTGACTGTAAAGAGATGTCGTGGAGCTCTCTGGTCATTGAGTATTTAAATAAAGAACTACAACTGTTTAACTTTCTTTTAATTTGTCCTCTTATGTGTGTTAATTTAGTGAAGTTTGTGAAATGACACATAATGTGTGATTTTCACACGTTTAAGACGTAAAACGATAAAACGTTACAATTTCTTTAGCGTGTAAAAAATATTATACGCTGAACGCGTGTGATTTTTACACGTATGTCTTTTTATCCGCATTATTTTAACACGGTTTATTCCTAAAACGCTTTATTTTAACACGATTCGCCGAATTTACACGCTTATGAAGTGTGTAGTGTGTTAAATTCACACGGAAAAAATATTCTGGGGTTTGCAGTGTGGGAGTGTTATGAAACGTCGCTCAGTAACCACTATTAGAAAAGCAAAAACGGTACTTTTACTGGAGGTACTTTTACTAGAGCATCGAAGATACGCGAGCCGCGGAAAAACTATAAATACTCGTGAAATGCACTTCGGAAGATTTTAGGCCTGTAAAGAGATCTGATGTCTTTTTCACTCAAACATGACATGAAACTTTCATGGCATTACTTCCACGCACACTTTTCATAGAGTTCTTAACCAAAAACTTTTATTTATGTAGAAAAATTAAGCTTAGGTATCACCCTTTGCACTACCATGTCTTGTCGTTCAGGTCGCAGTGCAATGTCTAGAAAGCTTAGTTTGAATCATAGAAGACACTAGTGTAGGTAAGGTGGGTCTGTAGGATATTGTCTTCGGTCAGTCTCCTTGGTCTTCAACACTGCCCTCCGGGAGATTCACCAATGACTGCCGATGTCACCAGGTGGACAACTTTTTGATTCCATACCTTTCCAAATTTCTCGTCTCCTCTATCGTTAGTACATTTCCATAGTGCCCGGCTAGCTCAGTAGCTACAGCATTCGACTCTTATTCTCCGAGTCCTATGGGTCGAGGCCACACGCACTAACTTACAATCAATTGGTTTGCGAGGTTTTCTCTCAGAAGGATAGGAGAGACTCAATCACCAATCGCAAGCACAAGCACCGATTCTAGGTCCTGTAAAATCATCAGGAGAGATCCATTGAAGAAGTCTCAATACGATTGACATTTTTTTTTAGTTCAATATATAAGTATGGAATTTCATGCAGTAAGTGCAGGATAACAATAATTAATGTTAATTCTTGACAGGGACTTATCGAATACAACCCTTCCAAAACAAAGTACGGTCTCATCTCTAATAAAAGCTGCACCGAGTCTCCACACTGCATCATCAAATTCATCGATGTTTGTGCCATCGCAAAAATGTGGCGGCCCAGTCAAAATGTTATTGCTATTACGTAAGCGCCTGTTCTACTAAAACTAACGCTTTCTTTCCTGAAACGGCAACGCTTTTCCTGCAATATAAGACTAGACCGATCCAATAAGTGGTAAAATGGATTAGCCCTACATTAAGAAGCAGCGTCATAAGAACTAAACTCAAAAAATTTTCAATACCGGTGACAACCCCGAAGGTATGCTTCCAGGGAGATAGTACTTTTGTGGTGACAAGCCCTTCAGAAAGCTAGAATATGACAGATGTGCTGTACACAGATTACCTAGTCATCATAATAAGCAGTAAGGGTGATTTTACTATGGTCTCCAAAGTTTATTGTTACTACCAAAATAAGTAATTAACTAAAAAAAATTGCGGTTCAACAGAAGAAGTAAACTAAACCTTCAGGCTGCGCTGAATCGAAGACTGCTAGACCTTTCAGCAGAAACTCACTTTAGATAAAAGACTCACT